>JAEHOE010000065.1:0-655330 GCA_016858145.1 Edaphochlamys debaryana
GGAGAGGGGGGCCCACACGCGCCCAGCTTCCCTCTCCGCGGGGCATCCACCCTTAAACCAGCAACCGCCAACCGCCCAACCGCCAACCGCAGGCCATTGTGGAGGCGGCCAACGCCGCGCTGACGCCCGAGGCCGACGCTGCGCTGCGGGCGGCGGGGGTGCCGGTGCTGCCCGACATATTCGCCAACGGGGGCACGGTGCGTGCAGGGGGAGGACAAGGGCGAGGGAGGGAGAGGGGGGAGGGAGAGCGGGGAGGGTGAGGATCAAGGGAAGCAGGGAATCAGCAGGAACGCGGGGGGGGCAGAGGGGGTAGGGAGCGGGATTGGGAAACGGTGGGTCACGGGCAGGGTTGCGGAACGGGGGCACGGTGGGGCTTGGGAGGGAGGGAGTTGGGCGTGGTGACATGCATTTCCAACCGCCTTGACAACCGCCAACCGCCCAACCGCCAACTGCCCCCAGGTGGTTGTGTCGTTCTTCGAGTGGGTGCAGAACAGCCAGAACATGCAGTGGGAGGAGGACGACGTGAAGCGGAGCCTGGACCGGTGGGGGGGGGGGAGCGGGGGGTTGGGGGGGAAGGGAAGGCGGCACGTGGTGGGGGGCTGTTCTGTGGGCTTAGGCACCGAGCGGTGTCGAGCGGGGGAAGCGGCTATGGTGAAGGGGCTCCCTCCCCTGGGGCTCCCTGCCCTCCTCCCCTTCCCTTCATCCCCTCTCCACCCCCCTCACCCCCTCACCCGCCCTACCCAAGCTACATCACCGACGCCTACGACGCCCTCCTCTCCTCTCTACCTCCCTTACCCCTCTCAACCCTTCCTCTCTCCCCCCCCCTCCCCCTCACCCCCCCTGTCAGGTACATCACCGACGCCTACGACGCGCTCCTCCGCGAGGCCGCCGCGCACCCCGGCATCTCCCTGCGCCTGGCGGGTTACCTGGTGGGGCTGAGGCGGCTGCAGCGGGCGGACGCGGTGAGGGGGCACTCGTGAGGAAGGGGGGCATTCGTGAGGGGGTTGGGGCAAGCGGAGCGAGGTGGGGTGGGCATTAGAGGGGCATGCCGGGAGGACACAACGGGTGGACGCGGTGAGGGGGCACTCGTGAGGAAGGGGGGCATTCGTGAGGGGGTTGGGGCAAGCGGAGCGAGGTGGGGTGGGCATTAGAGGGGCATGCCGGGAGGACACAACGGGTGGACGCGGTGAGGGGGCACTCGTGAGGAAGGGGGGCATTCGTGAGGGGGTTGGGGCAAGCGGAGCGAGGTGGGGTGGGCATTAGAGGGGCATGCCGGAAGGACACAACGGGTGGACGCGGTGAGGGGGCACTCGTGAGGCGGAGGGTTGGGCTGATGGAGGTGTTGGGGGCAAGCAGAGGGGCAGGGAAGAGAAGGGTGGGAGGGTGAAGAGTCATGCAGGGAGGAAGGATGCTCTGGCGGACTCGGGGGGGGCATTCGCGAGGCAAAGGGGGGAGGGGGGTAACTGCTGGCAGGGCGGGGTGGGGCGCATCGAGCACAGAAGGCGAGGCATGCAAATTGAAGGTGCGTGGTACAGAAAGGTCCCTATGATGTGTTCGGGCGGGCTGTGCACGAAAGGTGAAGCATCTGATCACGGGCGTTGAGGGCGGTGCAGCTTGCCAGGTCCTGGTGACGAGGCGTTTTGGCGGGTCTTAACCTTTGTGGATGGGGCCCCGGTTGATCTGAGTTGCGTGGGTGGGTGGGGTTGTGCAGGGATTCTGCAGTTGCAAGATGGGGCATGTCATGCAGGTGTGAGGGGGGGGGCAGGCTTGCGCGCGCGGACATGCTTGGGTAATGGTACGTACAAGATTGAGCGCCGTCCTGCGCAGGGCTGGAGCTTAAGGTCAGGACAGCCGGCATCACATCAGGGATCAGGCTCCTGTCCCTGAATGCTGTGCAGAAGGGGGAGGGTTTGAAAGGCGTGCGCCCCGGTAAAGAGGGTCGTGAGCTACTGGGCTGCTGGGCGTCAGGCAGCTTAGGGCAGCTACCGCCAGCTCCATCCGCCCCACACGGGCATGCGGATACCTGCTGGTGCAGAATACAGGTCGTGCACACACGACGCCGGCTGTCAGCGTGACGCAGGCGTGGGAGCCCGAAGCGGGGAGGGGACAGGCGGACCGGCGTTACTGCGCGTGCCGGGGCGCGCGCACGGGCGTCAAGAGTGATGAGAGCCCGCTCACTCGAACGCACGGGCTGCGGTACACGCACAGCCGCCCCACTTAATGCCTCGCCATTCAGGATAGAGTAGCTATCAGCCGTTGAAGCAGGAGTTGCAGCGGTTCAGTCGGCCTGGGTACCAGGAGTGACCTCGAGTGAGGACGAACATTGTCAACGCTGAGCGCACCGGCCCACTCTCTCTCTTTGGAGACCTCCGAAGACGTTTGTAACATAATTTGACTACTTCAGTTACGCTCCACGCAGCGTCAGTCGAATTGGCGGGTCAGCCTGTTGCGAGCCAGCGACGCACAAGCCCGTAAAGCGCTGTCATGATGAGACTCGTAGTTCTGGCTTCAGCCCTCGCGCTGCTGTTGGCGACCTCGTGAGTTTGCCGAACACCGCGCGCGCATCTTCTTGTTGCGTTGGCGTTGCGAGTTCGCTCGCGGCCGCCTTCTCGAGGTGCTTGTGTGCACCCACATGCTATCAGCCGCTGCTTGAGCGGCAGGCCTTGGGAGGGCCAGGAGGTTTTGCCGCGGAACAATGGCCATCCACGCACGGACGTACCCACTGCCGGGACCGCCCCCCGTCACACGCACGAGCGCCTCGCCCCCCTCTCATGGTTACTTTTGAATGTTGCCATGTTAAGCCACGTTGTTCTTCTCACAGCACCCGAACCCCCCTCCAATTCCTCAGGTGTGCCCATGCCAGGCCGTCCCGGCCCCCAGTCGCATCCCCATCCCCGCGGTCACCTGCCTCGGCGTGCAACAAGCAGTGCCTGACCTGGCGTGGATCGTACCCAGCCGCGCCAGCCGACATCGCCGGGACTTGCAAGAACGCGACCCGGTACTTCCGCAGCGTGTTCGCGGCCGACCTGCAGGCCATGATGGCCAAACAGAACGTCTCAAACGCCATCATCAAACGCTTCACCGCAAACGCAAAGAAGTGGAAGCGTAACGAGTGCAGCACCATGGTTTTGAATGAAACATGGGATGACGGTCCGCTCCACAAGACGACGGTCAAGGTGGGGCACGCGTGCGGGCGGGGTGGGGCGCGGACGTTTGGGCTGGGCCTGGCGTGGGCCTGACGACAGCACCGCACCGCCCCCCCCCCTCCAACTTACCCAACCCCCGCCTCCAACACGCTTTAACCCTACCCTTCCCCCCCCCCTCTCCACCTCAGATGTGCGGCTTCGTGTCAAAGGGCGTCGGGCCGGCGGTCGCATCCGCCGTCTTCTCGGGCCTCTGGCCCGTCGAGAGCCCCTCCTCCCTCAACAACCACGCCCGCGCAGTCCTCGGCTACGCATCCCTCTCCGCGTTCACCTGCTTCGACTCCTCCCTCGCCGTCGCGGCCACCAACGGCAACGAGCAGTGCAAGTCGGGCTGGAGCTTCGCCTGCTACAACCCCTCCACCACGCCCACCATCGTGGACCCCCAGCGGCCCCCCTACCCCGCGGCCCCCGCCGACCCCTCCCCGCCGCCCTCGCCCGAGTCCTGCTCCCGCCAGTGCCTCAAGTGGACGGCCGCCGTGAAGTCCTACATGCCAAACCTAAACGCCCCGGCCTGCGCAGAGCCGCTTTCCTACTTCAACGGCGTCTTTGTCCCCGAGCTCCAGGCCGTTCTGGGCAGCGCGCTGGGGGCCGCGTTTGGAGCCGACGTCAAGGGCTGGGCGGTCCAGACGTGCCAGAACGTCATTGCCGATTACCGCCAGTTCCGCTTCTCGGTCAACCGGGTGACATTCGAGGTGGGCCGGGAGTGGGAGAGCGCTGGGTGCTAGGGCCTCTGGGTACATTCGTTCTTGTGGTTTTTCCCGGCCCTCATGTTGCCTTGCTGACTACCCCTGCCTGCGTCTTGCCTTGTCCCGCCGTCAGGTCTGTGGCTCCGTCTCCGCCGGCGTGGGCCCCGCCCTCGCCAAGGCCCTCGCGTCGCCCGATTCCTGGGCGGGCCCGACGCCTCTCGACACACACGTCAGGGCCCTGACCGGCTATGCCGCCTACCCCTCCGGCGGCTGCCTCAACTCTACCTTTGCCGCCTCCAGCCCCAACGACACGGCCCAGTGCGCCGCCGCCTGGTCCAACCGCTGCGCCGCCCCCACCCTGCCGCCCGACGTCCCAGACACCCCCCGCGCGCTCCCACCTCCCGCCACGGCCCCGCCGCCCTCGCCTCAGTCCTGCTCCCGCCAGTGCCTCAAGTGGACCGCCGCCGTCAAGACAATCATGCCAGACATGAACGCCCCTGCCTGCGAGAAGCCGCTTGCCTACTTCAACGGCGTCTTGGTGCCCGAGCTTCAGGGCGTGCTGGGCAGCGCGCTGGGGGCAGCGTTCGGAGCCGATGTCAAGGGCTGGGCGGTGCAGACGTGTCGCCATAACGTTGCAGACTACTTCCAGCTCCGCTTCTCCGTCCAGTCTGTGACGTTCGAGGTGAGAGGTTCCGTCCAGGATAAGTCAGGCCGGGTCAATCAGCAGGGTCGGAGGGGCGGCAGGTACGCTCTTTCCCATGCCGCTCTTCCCTCACACCTGTCCCCTCCTCTCCCGTCATTGCTCTCCTTCCCTTCAGGTCTGCGGTGCCGTCTCCCCGGGCGTCGGCCCCGCCCTCGCCAAGGCCCTTGCCTCGCCAAGCGCCTGGACCGGTCCCACCCCGCTCTCCACCCACGCCAGGGCCATCACGGGCTACAGCTCCCTGTCCTCGACCACCTGTCTCAACGCCACCTTCGCCGCCTCCAGCCCCAGCGCAACCTCAATCCAGTGTGCCGCCGCCTGGTCCAACCCCTGCGATGCCCCCGCCCTTCCGCCAGCCGCCGTCGCCCCTCCCCGTGCGTTCCCGTCCCCCGCCACGGGCTCCCCGCCCCCCGCCGCTTGCACCCAGGCCTGCATCAAACTGGTGGCCGCCGTCAAGTCCATTGAGCCGGAGCTCGGCGCGCCGGCCTGCACCAAGCCGCTGGGCTACTTTGCAAACACCTTTGTGCCGGACCTGCAGCTGGGCATGGGTTCACAAATTGGATCTCGTTTTGGAACCGACGCCAAGCGCTGGGCGGTGACCGAGTGTGAGCACATGGTCGAGGATTACTTTGATCTGGGCTTCTCGAGGCAGGTCGCCACCTTCAAGGTAAGGGGGCTTGCGTTTATGATGTGCGGGGCGGGAAGCCTGGCAAGGTGGAGGGCAGGAGAGCAGGGCTGCGGACGAGCCGGTACACACACTTGCCCCCATACCCTAAACACCCCTCCCCGCCTTCCCTTCAGGTCTGCGGCCCCGTCTCTGCCGGAGTCGGCCCCGCCCTGGCCAAGGCCCTGGCCTCCCCTGAAACGTGGGTGGGTGAGACGCCTTTCGACGCACACGTCAGGGGAATGACCGGCTTCTACTTCCTGAGCTCGGCCACCTGCCTCAACGCCACCCTCGCCTTGACCGGCAACAACCGGGACGCCGCCTGCAGTGGCGGCTGGACCAGCCCCTGCGGTGCCGCCTGAGAGGAAGATACAGGCAGACCCGATCGTCTGTGTTGACCGGTGTGAACGTTCCTGTCCTGGAGAAGCGGACTGACGGCGCTTTATATATGCATCACCTGTCATCTATATGGGCAAGGCGATTAAAGCCTGTAGAGCATGCGCATGTGCTTTCGAATCCCGGGGACTGGGCGACTGGCATATCATGCAGGCACCATACACGCGGACAGGTACCCGTCTGCTAGGCACTGTTCACAAACTATCATTATTGCGCATGGGCATGATTGTTCACGGTATTATTGCATTGGACTTCCAGGGACTGGGTGGTGGCCGCATACATTTGCACTGCTCGTAACTGGATACGGTAATAGGGACTCTGCATGCTAGGGTTTGCAACGTTACACTGAGGAGGGCCTGCGGGCGATGGGGCGGCGGGCCTTAGCTGCAGAGGGCTGCTCCGCAGTGGTGGTCCGGCACGTGGTACGGTATTGTAGGGCTGAAGGTATTGTAGGCAAGTCGCAAGTGCCCCCCTAAGATGCTGCCTCCCCCATGCCCCTTCACGCCCTGCCCTTTGGGCCCTTTGGGCAGGGCATGGCAGCGGGCCCACACACCCCTTCCGCCTGCTGTACGGCAGTGCACGCATGCGTGCTTGCTCCCTCTGTTTGAGCAAAACTGCAGCACCCACACGGCCTGGCTGCCTGGCTCCGGGTCCCCGCGCATGGTCAAGCCATTCTGGCGACAGCGCCTCAAGCGCTCAGGTCGCCTTGCAGGGTGCCACACCGAAGGCAGCGCTCCGCCTCTTCTCATCCGTGAGAGCCGCTGCCCTCCGCCGCCGTAGCCACTTGCTGGGGTCGATGCGCAAGAGCGCAACAGGGGTAAGCGGCAAGCAAATCCCCTCGTGAGAATGCCGCGCACGTGCGCGATGCAGACCTTAATTTAGGGTTATCAGGCTTGAACAGTGCCCTCAAACCTGCTGCCGGGCGCGCGGATGACAGGGCTGCCGTGGAGTGCGTGATAATGGAGAGGAATGCCGTTTGCATATGATCCCCTGCTTTGTTTGGATGGTGGGTGCAAGCAGCACCGCCTGGAGGCCTCTCCGCTGGGCGCCTAACTCGCCTGACGCGAACCAAAGCCTTCCCTGACTTTACCGTGCGTGTTGGGCAAGGCTCTGCGCGCATCCCGCGCGCCTTGCGCAAGGCCCCACCCGGAATGAGTCCTTGGAGGCGGGCCCAGCTTTGGCCGAACCCCGTTTCACCGAAACGCAAGCCTATACGCTGCCTCAGCCCCCGATGGCTGCAGAGTGGCCGGTCCCTGGGCCTCTGGCTATCCCTGTCCACCTACTGCGCGGTGCAAGCGTGAGTGGACATGTCGACCCTGTGACCACAACCGGCAGCTCTGCCGCCAGATCCCTCGCCGCAAGCAGATTCAGGCGAGTGTCTACAGCTCCTTGGCGCAGGTCCTGTCGAGCGACAGGGCTCCAAAGCTGTTCCCGCGCTTTTGCCTTGCAGCTTGCACGCAAGTCTGGTCGCGACTACGCTAGTCCGCCCTCAGACCTTCACGCACGCCCTATAATATAGACATTATCGTAGCACACTGCAACGCGTCTTCTCGAGCCGCAGCACGGGGCTTGCTTGCTGTCGATGCCAACCAGATTACACCGACTGGGTCGCTGACAGACCGTATGGACATGCTTTTCGAGTTTTGCTGATGCTTATCCTGACGAGGCCGCGCCCAGCCAGCTGAACCGTTGCGACAGTTTCCACAACATGCTGCGCAAACTCCGGCATCCCCAAGCAGCAGCGACAGGAAGCTACGCCGCTGCCATGGATAGTGCAAGTGGGGCCATGCAGGACCTATTGCTACGCAAGCGCCGACTCTGGAGTTTGCCCGTCCAAGACCCGCACCTTTCACTTTCGGCCAGCGCTGGCGGCTTCGCGCCGGGTGCCCGCCCAGCCCCTGCCCCCGGCTTCCCACTACACACCGATCTCTACCCACCGAAGAACATACCTTGCACCATACCTCAGCAAGACAGCCGCCCCAGAGGCGCGGGGGCAAGCACAGCTGTCAACGGCCTGCAACGACTCCTCTGCGCTCGGACAGCCCCCAAGCTGCTGTCGCTGCGCCGGCTAGCGCTTTACAGTGGGCTTCGCGACTGCCTCTAGCATCAGCACAAGCCAGCACTTGCGGCTGGCAACCGTGCCTCGAGCCCGCTCCCTCGGAAACGCCCGTGCGGCTCCCCGGGCCGCCGCTCCCTCTCGGCGGCTACCGTGACCCACCCGAGCTGCCGCGACCCCCCTCTCCAGCCCCAGCCCTCCTGAAACCAGCCTAGACTCGCCTCATCCAGACGACGGCGCTCAAACGTCGCTGCTGTCTGCGTTCTGACCAGACCCAAGTGGCCCCAACAGCCGGACACGTACCAGCACCAGCAGTCCAAGACCCCGCACTCCCGGGCGGCGCCTTCCCCTCCCCCTCCCCTCTCGCCCTGACCCTCGTGGTCGATCCACATCTACAGCAGCCGTGGCGGATCTGGCGGAAGCTGCGCTGACGGCGGCGGAGTCGAGCCCGGAGGCATGGCTGAGGCTAGCGGGGGGGCCGGGGGCAAGCCGCCGGCAGCGGGCGGCGAGGCCCCCGGCCCCACGCCCCCACCCCCAGCTCAGCAACCAGTTATAACCGGTTTTAACCCGGGCGCCATCGAGGCCTGGAGAGCCCATGCTCTGCAGGGCCGGCCAGCTCCATCTGGCCATGACCCCCAGTACCCGGGTGCTCCCCCCGGATACCAGAGCTCCGCTGCCTATGGCCATACCCCAGCGCCCTACCCGCCCTACCCATCCGGCCCGCCGCCGCCGCCCTACTACCACCACGCGCCGCCCCCCTACCAGCAACCGCCGCCGCCCGTGCCGCCCCAGCGGCCCTTCTTCCCGCCTCCCCCGCACCAGCCGCCGCCGTTCCACCCCGCCGCCCCATCCCAGGGCCCGCCGCCAGCGCCCCCGCCCTACTGGCCCCGGCACCCGGCCCCGGCCCCGCCGCCCGGGCCCCACTACAACCTGCAGCAGTACCCCCAAGGGGCACCGCCTTCATACCCGCACTACCCGCCCCTGAACTACACACCCCCACAGCCCCCGGCCCAGCAAAACCAGATCCAGATTCAGCAGCAGCAGCAGCAGCAGCAGCAGCAGCAGCCGGGATCCCACCCACAGGTGCCGGCGGCGACGGTGGTGGCGGCGGGGGCGGCCGGGGGCAAGGTGGAGGTGCTGTGCGATGCGTCTGACTGCGGCGTGCTCTTGGAGGTGGGTGGAAGGGTGGGTAACGTGGTTTTGGTGGCACGTGGACGGGGACTTTGTCATGCGTGGGTGCCGTACCGGTACGACACGCATCTGGGTCTGCGCGAGGCGTCATGGCTTCTGCGTAGCGCGGCATCGGCGCTGCGGTTGGGCACACGTTGACTGCAGATGCCAGTCCCCGGCACCACCCGCGACCGCATATGAGCCCCGCAACCGCCTGGCCTGCGCTATGCCGTGTTCAACGTTGTGATCCCCCTCCCTTGCGCCCCGCCCTTCCCTGCAGGCGCCCGTGCCGCCCGGCACTCCGCCCGGCGCGCCTTTCCTGGTGCGGTGCGGCAGCTGCGGCAGGTGGGTGGGGGCGCGCGGGGGCCCGAGCGGCGGGGAGGGCCACAGGGTGGCGGGGCCTCGATTGGGTAGGCGGCGTATTGAGGGGTTGCGACAGGCCCCGCTGCTTCCTACTGTAGCCCGGCACTGCCCGCGAGGTCAGGCGAGGGGACTGTGCTCCGAACTGTGCGGGCGCCCAAGCGTGTGCGCGACGGCGTTGCTACTGAGGGCCTGGGCCTGTCACTGCGCCAAGCCGTTGACACGGGTGATTGTGTGCCGTACGCGCCCAGGCTGCTGGAGGTCCGGGTCACGCGCGTCCCTGTACGGCACTCGTCCCAAGCCTCCCAACCGCCGGCTCAACCGCCGGGACCGGGCCCGGCGGCGGCGGCCCGACAGCCCGCGGCGGGGCCGCCGCCCCCACAGCACCAACCGCCACCCCAACCGACCCAACCGCAGCAGCACGACTGGGACGCCTCGCTCAACCGTACGTCCGTACGGACCCGGGGCTCGGTGGGCGGCTCCTTAGTGAGCAGCAGTACCTCTGGCGGCCCGGGGCCCTTCGGCGATCCGTCCGCTGCCGCTGCCGCAGCGATGGCGGCGGGCCCCACTGACACGCCACAGTACGGCGGGTTCGCACCAACCGCCGCCGCCCAACCGCCGCCGGTTGGTCCTCGGCGCGGCGATCTGCCAACTGTAACCAGTTGGCCGCCGCCCTCTGGCTCCTTCGCCCCCGGCGGAGGCGCCGAGGGCGGTTGGGCGGGCGCATCAGGGGCACGGTACGGCACCAGCAGTGGCGGCGGCGCCGAGGCCCAGGCCCAGGGCCCAGGGCAGGCCCGGCCGCCGGGGCTCCGCGAGGCCCACAGCGTTCCGGTCCCCGGTAGCCGCCACCACTCTGCTCCGCAGCGGCCGCCCTCCTCGGGCGGAGGAGGAGCACCGGCCGCCGGCAGCGCGGGGCCGCCGCCGGGCTGGTGGGGCGCGCCTCAACCGCCTCAGCCGTCACAACCGACACAACCGCCACGGCAGGGCGCCGTGCAGCCGCCCGCCTGGCCAGCGGGGCCGTCGCAGCACCCCCACCAGGCCCAGGCCCAGGCCCAGGCCCAGGCCCAAGCTCCGCCGCAGCAACCGCCGCCTGTCGTGGGGGGTTGGGCGCCGTCAGGACAGGCCCGCCCTGGCGCAGCCGACCAACCGCCAACCGCCAAGCGCGCTCGCGAGATGACGCCGTACAACATATACATGAGTGAAGAGGTACGGCAACCTGTTCTTCCTGAGCAAGACAGCCCCTCTTCCATTTGCTCTGTCCAACTACCGTATGTTCAAACTCGCCGACATCGTGCCCTCATGCTCCTGGATCTGGGTTGGCCGGCATGCCCTGTTGGTGCTTCCCCTGCTCAGGTCAAGCGGCTCAAGGCTGAGATCCCGGGCCTTGACAACGTCGCAGCCTTCAAGATCGCATCGACCAAGGTGAGCTGGGCCTTGCATCTACGCATCCTTGTGCACGTAGCAGCTGGGTTGCGAAGTCATCGTCGGGAATGGAAGTGCAGGAGTGACACTCATACGCTATCATTCTCATCATCTCTCAGCAAGCTGTCGTTCTACCTGTCCCTTTGGCCGCCTCTGGGCAGTGGGCGGACACGTACGGCAGCCGCAGCGGCGCGGGCAATGCTGCTGGCGGCGGCGTTGGCAACCGCAGCGAAGGCACGGCCGCGGCGGCGGCGGGTCCGGGGTCCGCCGCAGCTGTGGCGCGTCAGGCGATGGACACCGCCCAACTGGCAGGCGGTGGAGGCGGCGGCGAGGAAGGGCGCGCGCAGGAGGCAGCCGCCGCCGCTGCAACGGCTGCCGCTGCCGCTGCCGCCGCTGCAGCGGCGGCGGCGGAGGATGAGGCGCAGTCGCTTGACCTTTCATCTTCCGCCACCTCCCACCAAGGGCCCCAGGCGCTGGCGGCGGCGGCGGGCGCTGGCGCGCCGCCGCCGCCACGGCCGTTTGCGCCGCCGCCAGGCGGGGCGGCGGCGGCGGTGGCAGCGGAGGTGGGCCAGGCGCCAAGCCCGATCTCGTTGGGTCCTCTACCGCAGCAGATCCGTACGGTCTCGTCCTTTGCCGCCTTGACGGGAGCCTCCGCCGAGCTCTATCCGCCCCAGTCTGCCGCCGCGGTTAGCGGCGGCGCCGACGGTAGTGGCGGCGTCGACGGCAGCGGCGGCGGAGCGGGGCCTAGCAGCGGCGCTGCGGTCGCCGAGGCAGCAGCTGCGGCGGCGGCGGCAGCTGCAGCGACGCCAGCTGGCGGCGACGGCGGAGGTGGAGGCGAAGCCGAGGCCGAGGAGCCGTCACTGTCAGCAGTCCTGCCACAGCGGCTTTACTCGGGCGTTACGATGGGTGACCTTTCGGACTTCGTAATGAGCCTCTTCGACGCCAACAGCGGCGGCGGCGGCGGTGGCAACGGCGGCGGCAGCAACAAGGGCGGCGGCGGCGGCAGCGACGGCGGGGGTGACGGCGCCGACGCTGCCACGGCGGCGCGAGGCAGTGGCGCGACGCCGTCCGGCGGGAGCTGCAGCGCCGCCGCTGGCGGCGGCAACGACGGCGGCGGGGATGGCGGTGAGGGCGCTGACGGCGCGGGCAGCGGCGTACCGGCTCCGCTGCGGCAGCCGCCGTCAGCGGAGGCGTCCCCGCTCACGTTCCCACCGCCGCCGCCGCCGCCTGATCCCGCCGCCACCACACCAAGCCCCGTGGCAAGCCTTGCTCCTACGCCAGTCTCAGAGGCCCTGTCGGCGCCTGGAGTCGGTGCCGGCGGCGGTCGTGGTGAGGCTCCCGCCGGGCCGCTGCCGCCGCCAGCGCAGCCTCCTCTCCTGGCGCTGCCGCCGCTGCCGCCGCCGCCGCCAGACGACGCCGCCGGAACCTCTGGCCGCAGTGGGGGCGGTGGTGTGTCGCCGAGCCAGCCCCAGCCCGTTCCCTCCTTCTCCCTTGGCACCCCGCCTGCTGCCACCCCGACCCAGCTTCAACTGCAGCCCCACGCCTTTCCACCGCCTTACCCCCCGCACGTGTCCTACGCCCCTTTGCCAGCGGCTCAGTACGGCGGGCCGTCGCCGTACCACCAGCCACCGCCTCCGCCGTCGTACCACCAACCGCCGCCGTTGCCCTACCAACCGCCGCCGCTGTGGCAGCAACCGCGGGCTTCGGCCCCGCAGGCCCCACCGCAACCGCGTGAGCAGTACAGCGGCGGTGGCTTCAGCGGCGGCGGCGGTGCTGGCCCGGCGGCGGTGGGCCGTCGGAGCAGTGGCGGCGTCAGCAGCGGCGGTCGTCGCGGGGACAGCCGGGGCCCAAGCCAGGCCCGGGCATACAGTCAGCCCAGCCCGTCGCAGGGTCTGGCGCAAGGCCCCCGGGGTTCAAGCGGTGGCGGCGGCGGCGGCGGCGAGTCGGCAGAAGCTGACGGCGCGGCGACGCCGCCGCAGCGGCGGGGCCTGCTGGCGGGACTGATGGCGGAGCTTCAGCAGCACCAGCAGCGGGCCTCGACCGGCGGCGGCAGCGCTGACGGTGGTGGCGGCAGCGGTGGCGGCCAGGGCAGTTTTGGTGGCGGCGCGCCTGCGCCCCGTCCTGTGCTGCCGCCGGCCCCGCCGCCTCCGCCGCCCATGCCGTCGCCGGGAACGTCCAGCAGCGCAACGGCAGACCCGTGGTCGCTTCTGTACGGCAGCGGCGGCGGCAGTACGAGCGGCGGCGGCGGCGGCGGCGGAACACCTGCCGCCGGCTCGCAGCTTGTTATCGGTGACTTGCAGCACCTCTTCAGCCTCGTCAGCAGCCTGCCAGTCTTCTCCTCGCCTCCACTCGCCTCCGCCTCAGCACCGGCTCAGGCGCCGCCGCCAGGGCTCGGCGGCGGCGCCGCTAGCGTCCCGCCGTCGATGCAGCCTCTGCCAGCGCTGCCGTCGCCTCCGCCGGCGCCGCGGCGTACGGCGCTTCTGACGCCGCCGCCGCTGCCAGTCCAGGCCTCCCCACGGGCTGCCTTCGCAGGGGCTGCCGGCGACGCTGCCGCCACTGTCGGCGGCGGCGGCAGCGGCGGTGGCAGCGTCAGCGGCGGCGGTCTTGGTTCGCCGTGGACGTCCTTGGCGCTGGGCAGCGGCGTCTGGCCGCCGTCACCTCTCTCGCCGCCGCCGCCGCCGCTGCCGGCACGGGGCCCCGCTGTGGCCACACCAGACCCCGGCGCGGGCACCCCGCCAGGGACTTCGGCGCCCGGGACCACGGCGGCGGCAGCGGCCGGCGGTGGCGGCGGCGGCGGCGGTGCTGGGGCCTCTCTGCTCACGGAGCTGTCATTCACGCAGGTGCGCCCGCAGTCTCAGCTGTGGGCTCGGAAGTACCGCCGCCTGTCCCCTGCCCTTCCCCCGCCTGTTCCCCGCCTTTCCCCTGCCTTTCCCCGCCCGTTCTCAGCTTTCCCCCTCTGCCCCCGCTACCCCCTCTGCCCTGCAGCTTGGCGCCCTGGAGGCCACGGACTGGCTTGCGCAGGATCCAAACCAGGATCCAGGAGCAAGTCAGGATCCAGGACCAAGTCTGGCCGGACAACAGGTGGCACCGAGCCAGGAGCGGGATCAGGGGCAGGGGCAGGGGCAAGCGTCGCGGGGCGACGACCGCGTTCCGGCGCAGGGGGGGAGGGCCGAGTTTGAAGCGGGGGCGTTGCAAGGGGGTGAGCCGAGAGGCGGTGGGGGGTGAGCCAAGAGGCGGTGACGATGGGGCAACGGAGCGATTCCTGGGATCCGAGGGGGGTGAAACTTAGTGCATACGGCTGTCCTTCAGGAGTTTCCTTCCTGTGAGCTGTGTGTGAGGGGCACTGGGCCCTCACCTCCCTGGATTCCGCTTGATGGTTGGTTGCTTGGGAAGCGTTGAGGGCAGAGTTACGTTAGCGGTTGGCAGGATGAAGCGGCCTGTCCAAACGAGACTCGGCTGCGACTGTGGGGTAGAAGAACATCAACGAAGCGAAGCGCTTGACTGTGGGGTGGGGCGGGGCCGAGGTCGACGCTTAGGACGAGGGGTCAGGGAAGCAGCTGCGGGTTGGACGGCTAGCGGGCTTGTGTCACGTCACTGCCTCAACCCGGCAGGCTAGAGGGGGGTTACACGAGGGAGCCGAGATGTCCCGTGACCTTCGAAGCATTGATGCATGCGCTCGCACGTGATGCCGTACTGCCGTGGTGAGGATGGCAGCATCGATCTGGGTGAGCTGGGTGCGCTGCGGTGCACAGTTCGTCGGGGCTTCGAGCTTCCCCTGGCCTCGGGGCCGGGGTACATGGGGTTCGGGGGCTAAAGCTCCACAGGTCCGGCCCTCCCACTGGGATCCACGAGGGGCCGGACTCCATGTAACCACGGTATCAGCAGCCGGTGTGTCCCGCCGGTGGAGTTCTGTGCTCGCAGGGGCCGTGCAGCGTAGTCCGGACGACGACGAAGGGGGATGCAGCTGAACGCAACTAGGCTGTGCGCAACGCAACAGAAAGAGGGAGAGGCCGAGCGACAGGCAGGCACAAACAGCCGCACGGGGGATCCTAGCCGCCGCACCACGTAACGCGTCCGGACACGCCACTTATCTTTCCCGCCGGGTGGAGTCCAAGGCATGCGTGGGCCTAAGTTGTAGTGTGGCCGGGCAGAGTCCCGGCTGGAATGGGCTGAAGCTGGGCCGTTGCTGGAAGGGAGTACAGGCGGGAGGAGGGAGTACCGTGTGCCTTGAAAACCTGAAGCCACCGGCGGAGGAACACATACAGCTCCACACAGGTGTCCCGCCTGCGAACGGTGACGACAGCCTGCCGCAAGCTCAGCGGAAGGAGGGGTAGCCATGCGCGGGGGCGGCGCAGTGTAGCGATTCAACAAGGCACAGCCTTACATCAAGGGACCCAATTCCCGTTTGGGTCGTAAAGATTTGGGCGTACTGCAGAACATCTGCACATCAGCCCCGCATAGAAAGCCCGGAGTCCCGTCCCATGAGTCATTACTGGCAATCAGTGCTGCTATCTTCCTTTCGTTCTCGTGCAAGTTTCGATTCTGAGGGCTCTGCACGAAAGCGTTTTGGCAACTTTCGTGCAAGGGTCACGAAGGATTCTCCCCTGGGGACACAGAACACAGAACACACACAGACCATACCTGCGGCCCCGCCTCGGCGGGGCCGCAACCATGAAAGTAGCACGCATCGAGGAGCGACCGCGGACTGACACCTCCTTCGGCCAGATGAGCTTCATTTTCGCTTGTTGGATGCTATGGACGGCTAGCGGAGGGACTGCATGTAAGGGCGAGCTCTGGGACTCAAGCTTAAAGGCGGCGTACTATGTTTCCTCGCACGTCCGGTCGTGGTTGCACTACTACGCTCGTCTGAGCCATAGGGTGTCAGCTAAGTTGGCTGGTAGGCGGGCCTTGTGCCGCGTCAGGCCACGATCGGCAGCCCTCGTGCCGCCGCATAGAAGTCCCAACCATTCGCACGCAGAGCTAGCATGGTGCGGCATCTGCGGGGCTGTCCGGACGAATGGCTTTGCGGAAAGGTGTGATGTTGTGTTCGATGTCATACATGCTGCGGGTGGTGCTCTGCTGGATGTCTTGGTGGCCCTCTGGTTGCCCGTGCGACGCTAGGGGCATTTTGGTGGGATGTTGTGACGCTGTGCCTGGTGGTGTGAGTCAGTGGTGGCCCTCGACGTGCCTGAACGTGCCTTGGCTCTTCACAGAACACCGGCCCGCTTGCGGGCCTAGACCGCTTCCCAGACATTTGCGCTTGGTAGGCCAAGCGCCAGAAAAGAAGTATTGAGGGGTCTCCCCTCGGCGACCCCCTCGTTGTGGTTCAACGACCAACAGTTGGCTGCAGCTGAGGGTGGTGCTGGTATGGAGGCCCATACCCGGTAGGTGGCGCTTTACGCTTAACCCCTCTCAGCTGGTGCTCGGAGGCGGTTCCTGCTGTAACCATCGCATCCTGGGGACCCATGTTTCGTGCCCATGAACCGAAGGATTTGGCCCCTGCTGACCCCCTTTCGTGCGTCTGGGCCAAGGTGGGGAACACTTTCTGACTAGGTCTACCCGACACAAGGGTTCACGGTGTCAGTTGCACGCTCCCAGAGCGCTGACACGCCAAGGAGCCAGGGGTTTGCTCGACGGGGAACACTTCCCGACAAGGCAATCATGCTGACGCCGCACCGAGAGGTGCCTCCAGTGTGCCCCTAAGGCTCTTCATGGACAGGGATCAGGGTTCCCTGTAGCGGGGACCACCTTCTGACGAGGGGACCAAGCGCAGGGCACGCCCATGCCAGCTGCAAGACGCCCCCCCAACCCCTTGTACCGAAACCGAAAGCCTGCGCAAGCCAACTTTCGTGCACATGTACCGAAAGTCACGGCGCCCGCAGGGGGTACTCTCGGACACAGCCAAGAGCCCAGCCCCAGGAAGATAGCAGCACTGCTGGCAATGGACTTATCAGAGAATGATGCACTAGGGAGAAGGCAAAGGTTTGCCCAATCCTCATCACCAGGCCGCAGTTCCAAGGCACGGCCCATCCCTGCCAGTGAGCTAGGGACGAATACGCGTCATACTAAACCACCCTCAGCGTTCCCACAAGATGCAGTCGAACGTAAATGCGCATCTCTCCCCCCGCGAAGATGCATTCAACCCCCTGGCCCCATTTGAGGCTCAGATCTTCCAGCCCCACGTCCAGTTCATGCAATGCTAATCTGCATGTGCAAGCGCGAAAGGACACGCAGGGTTCACGCAGCACGCCAACAAGCCACCTGCTGGGTCCCCGCCCGCAGGCACACCAGCACACAGGGTTCGGCCTCTAGACAGCCATCCGCCAACCTACGCCACATCACCGAAGCATGCATGCAAAACTTGACTTCCTACCCACTACATGGCCTGCCCGAGAGAGGCTTCCCGAGTTTCGAGTGCCGCGCGTGCGGGGCACGTGGACGGCGCGAACGGCATGCGTACGGCACGATTACGGGCCCCAGGTCGTGAGGTTGGCGGGCTCGCCCAACTTCCGGAGAGGCAGGACGGGGACGCAGTTGACATTGAAGTCGGGGCTGGAGGGGTCTGCATGGGGCGCATGCGATGGGGAAAAGCACGTCAGCGCCCTTTGCCGTCCTCTCATCTCCAGTCACTGCCTTCAGGAACACAGCGATGCGTACTGAATCCCAAACCCCTGCAGAGCTGATCTCCGGATTTACTCACTGTAGTTGGGGCCGTTGCAGGTCTTGGACATGTTGTAGACATTCTCCTGGCCCAGCGTAACGATCGAGTTGTTGGAGAGCAGCGCCAGGGACTGGTCCAGGTAGGAGATGACCTGGTCTGCGAGGCGGAAAAGAAGTCACGGAGGAAGATGTCAGTCAGCCGTGTATGGCCGCCTATGCATTGTCCGGGTTGTACGGATCGTGTGTGGAGTTGGGAACTCAAGGGCCGGAACGGGAACTCACTAGGGTTGAGGGTTCCGGTCTTGGAGGGGGTGAGCATGGTCTTGCCGGTGGAGGCGTACGACGTGATCGACTTGTTCAGGTTGTTCCACTGGGTGGGGGTCAGGCGGGTCAGGAAGTTGGCCTGGGACGCATTCCTGCGGAGGGTAAAAAATGGAGCGAAAAAACGGTCAGGCAGGGGCACTTGAGCTGACGTGGGTCGCTGAAAGCATCTCCCAAGCTAGAGCAAGCAGGGCACTGGATGGAACCTGACGTGTTACACTGAAAACAGCGGCGCACTAAGAGCACGGCATCCCTCCAGCTCGACCCCCAGACCCTGCACCCATGCTCCGACGGCATCCCCCAAGCTCGACACCGGGACCCTGTGGTTCGCTTTGCTGATGTTCTTCTAACCCGGTGGTTCCGCACCTGTAGGCGTACAGCGTGGTGTTCATCTGGTTGACGATGGACGCGCCGCGGGCCACCAGGGACTGCTCGTACTGGTAGAGCTGCTTGTTGGCCGAGATGCAGGGCGAGAAGACGCCCTGAGCGAACAGCGCGGCGGTGCATAGGCCCACCACCACGAGGGTCGCCACCCAGGAGCAGAAGGTGCGGAGCAGGAACATCCAGTTCACGCCGGCCTTGCCCTCCAGCATGCCCAAGCCAACGATGCCGCCTGGAAGCAAGGGAGGGGGCGAGGGATGCGGCGAAAGGTGAGGTGAGGCCGCGAGGAGACGGTGGGTCGAGTAGGGGCGTGGGCGCAAACAGTGTCTGCAGACCCCTGGCTATCGCCGGGTCGAGGTCCTGGGGGCGTGGCAACTGGCACCGCGAAGCTAGTACGACAGAAGCCTGGGACGCAGCAAGTGCCCAGCTGAACCCCCTCCGGCGCACGCACCGGTGATGCACTGCGACGAGGAGGTGGGCAGGCCGTACTGCGCGGCGACCATGATGACCAGAGCGGTGGCCAGCCTGCGGGTCGGCGGTTAGCGGTTGTCCGTTTAGTCCTTGTGGCGGTTGGCTCTGGCTACCGTCCGCCCCTGCTTCCAGCCTCCTCCCCATTCCCCGCCACAACTCGATCTCACGGCCCCCTCTCCACCAAGCGACCGCCCCGAGCGAGATCTCCCGCCCCCGGATGGACCGACACTCACTCGGCCGAGAAGCCGCGGGTGGGGGAGAGCTTAGCCATGCGCGTGCCGACGGCGCGGGTGACGTTGTATCCGTAGGTGCCCAGACCAATGACCAGGCCAAGGGCCGAGATGACGATGCACCAGGTGGGGGCGTTGACCTTGGAGGGGAGGTTGCCGTCCTTGACGGCGAACCAGATGGTCGCCAGGGGGCCGGCCATGTAGCCGACCTCACCGGCGCCATGGGCTGTGGGGAAAGCGGTGCATTGGGAATCGGGAGGTCAGTATCCATAGCTGAAGCTGAGGAACGTCAGTCTTCAACACCATCCAAGTGCGAGAGCGCTAGCCTGGGCCATAGGCTCCAATCGAGAATGCCGGCGTGCCCCGGTCCCGTGTCCCGAGACGCACCGAAGATGACGCAGATGGCGGAGAAGACCTGCAGGTAGCTGAAGGCGTACTCGGCCTTGGGGTCGAAGACCTCCGCGTTCTGGTGGATGGCCGCCACGATGGGGTCCTCCTCGACCACCTGGTGAACGTCAACCTCCAGACCTGCATTTAGTTATAGAATAAAGGAAGTTGCAGCACGTCAGCAAACAGTCACATCCTGATTGTGCGGCGTGCGATGCAGGGTGCAGGGTGCGGTATGCAGGTCGGTTGTACGGCGTCGTACGGCAGGCAAGCGCACGCACCGTGCATGGCGGCGCGCTTGAGCGAGGTGAAGGCCTTGAGCATCTTGCTGTCAGACTGCTCGATGCGCTCCTCCTCCTGGGCCTTGGCCTTTGAGCGTGCCTCCTCCTCGTCGGCGAGCTGCTTCTGGTGCCTGCGCGAAGACACGCCGGTATCGATAGTGAGTAGTGTGAGGCGTAAAGAGCAAGTGACTGGGCGAGCCGGCTGCCCACGGGTTGCTTGCGGGGAGGGGAGGGGAGGGCGAGCCGGGTGCCCACGGGTTGCTGCGCCGCTACCTGAACGCCTTTGTTCAACCCAGACAGCACTTCGACGACGGAACTCACTCCTCATCGAACTTCCTGTCGGACTTCCACTTGAGCAGCGGCAGGATGATGACGATGGTCAGGAAACACAGGCTGCGGGGGGGGTGGGTTGGAGGGAAAGGGGCGGAGATGAGATCATGTTCGCACCCGCTCGAGTCACCCCACGGCCGTACGACCCCTCCCGGTCCGTTGCTCGTTTGCCCTTGTTTGTGCTTCACTGAACACATTCCCCTTTGGCCCACGGCCCGTATGGGGGTTCACGGCTGGTACCATGTCCGTGTAACAACAACAACAACAACAACAACAAGACCCGCCTCCTCGGGTCCCGCCCCGCCCCTCGGCGACCGTCCGCGGGGCTCACCCGGCAGCGCAGCAGGCGGATACCCAGGCGGCCTTGCCCTCCGTCCAGCTGTCTCCATCGGCCTGCAGCGTCTTGGCGGCACCCTTGGTGAACTGCGGGGAAATTTAGAGCGCGGGCAGGGGTCCGCGTATTGCGGCAGCGCTGGACTCTTATCCGAGACGCAGTAGTACAGCACACCGCTGTACGACGCTGTACGGCAGGCTTGGCTGCCATTATTACTCACCACGAAGTAGATGTTGATCCAGGTGGTGAGGAGCACCATGATGGGGAGCACCCAGAAGGAGAGCTGGTAGGAACGCTCGCGGCGCAGAACCAGCGTCCTGCAGATCGCAAACCAACATCAGCCGCCAGCTGTTAGTTGGACGGTCATGCACGTACGCTCTAGCCGTGAGTGCGAACCCCACCACCGAGGGCCCTTCCCAGCTCCCTCTTCTTCCCCCGGCCAAAGCACCACGAACGGGCCTTCATCCCCCCCTTCGCACAAAGCGCGGCGCACCTGACAATCAAAAAGATGATGGCCGAAGCGCAGCCGGTCAGCACCGGGGACACGAACCTGGCGGGAGGGAAGGCACACGGGCAGAGTCACAGGTCAGTGCGGAGCCCACTCGCCAAGCACCAACCAGGAGAGGTGAGGCAGCCCGTTTCTGGCATGCAACGGGCAGCGTGAGGTCTCACCAGGACAGAATGATAGGGACCACGCCCTTGTACGGCGGGAAGGACGACTTGTCGGGCACAGCCCAGGACACGGCATCGGCACCGCCGTAGCTGCAGGGGGGAAGAAGAGAGGGGAGGGGCTCAGGGGGCCTGCTCGCCATGCGCCAGTGTCCATCAAAACCCTGCACTGCCCATGCTCTCTGCACAGCCCAGTCCAGGTGCTGGCTCGACTCCCGGTTTGCGCCCGTGAGGACCTACACAAGGCTGAAGCCAATGATGGCGCCAATGATAGAGTGCGTCGCGGACACGTTGAGCTGCGGAAGAGATCGGGTCCGGGCAGGAAACACGCCTCATCAGGCAGGGACAAGCAAAGTCGCAAGCCGTCAGGCTAGCCCTCGCTGGCTTGCCGTGGGCACCAGTTGTTCGGGGTGACCTGGTACCGAGGCTGTGCTGCTAGCCCCTGGCCAACCCACCTCCCAGAAGGAGGCCAGCGCCTGCCACACAAAGCCAACCGTCAGCGCGCAGATCATGCCGTACGCGTAGACCTCGGGCTCGCTGCAGGACGCAGAGGCAATGGGAGAAGCAAGGGGTACGGGGGGCATGCGCGGTCAGCCATGGGTTCAGCGGCTTGCAGGGCCGTCAGGGGCGCTAGCTTGTGAGCGAGGAGGCGCGTGCTTGTGTCGTGGGGTTATTTCCATACGGAGGCAGTGACCCACTTTTGGAAGTATGTGATTTTGGCAATGCCTCCTGCAATGGTACTCGTAGATACACGGCCCAGGACCATGGCTCCAGTAAACTCTGCGTGCCGTGGGGCGGGCGAAAGGACAAACCATCAGGGGGGTGATGGAAAGGTGCGAAGGGGCGAGCTTGCGACCGGGTGAAGGGAGGGGGGATGCAACGCAGAGCTCAACGCGCAGCCCACAGCCCTGACGTGTCACTCACCGAAGATAATCGCGATGATAACTGCTTGCTTGAGAGTGAGCGTCTTAGCGCCCACACTGGTACCGAAGGCGTTGGCCACTGGGGGAAGGGAAGGGGGAGGGGAGGAGGGGGCCGGGGTGAGGTCACATAACGGCGTGTGTGGTCGCCACGAGCTAGCTGAGAAACCGAGGCCGCGAGCCAGCCCAGCACCTTAGACACAAGTGCCGCTAAAGACAAGCTGCAGGTACACTTCAGCGGTACCACGCCGAGCCGCCCGACAGACCCTCACCATCGTTCGAGCCCGTTCCCCAGCCGAAGGCGAACGCCGCCATCGAGCCGACGACGATGAGCCATATGTACTGCGAGGAGAATCGCACGAGAGGGTCAGCGACGAGCGAGGAAAGACGAGCCGCGCGGCCTTCACACAGCGAATTGTGACGTGCGCCCCCGCAACGTCGACACCCTATAGCAACCCCCTGATGCATACACGACAGCACATCGCGCACCTCTGGCATAACGAATGTCGCCATGTTGGAGTCTGCGCCGGCGGGCGCGCGACGCGACTAGGGCGTTTGGCGAACGAGTCGACGAGTTGAGTTGTCTCTGGTGTCGTTAACCCCGTGTCGGCTAATTTAGTGTCGTCTGACGCACGGTTCCGAGACACAATTAAGGTACCACGGCTCGTTGTTCAGGGAAGAAGGGAGTGAAAACCACGAGGTGCTGCTGCCGCCCTGTCGCTCAAGCTCTCTTATGTATCAGGTAGCGGCGTCTGCTTGAGTATGACCACGGCGGCCGCCGCGATGGGGGCAGTCAGCCTCAGGACGGAATAATCTAGGCACAATGCCGAACCTCGAACGCATCTGTTGCCCCGTGTTGCCCCGAACTGGCTCAGCCGCCCTTGCCTAGCCCCTCCTAGCCCCATGGATTACCCTGCCTTGCCTTCTGCCGGAACTGCTGGGCGAGAACACAGCTCACGAAAGTGAGGAAAGGTATCGCCGTACACGAGGGCATTTCGGTACGTGATGGATGCCCTAGGCCGCGCGGCCATCACGCAAGGAGTCGGGCGCTCTCAGTGACCGCCGCCGCCGGTCCAGGCGCGCAGCGGCGCCGGGTGCCGAGATGCCATGCCACTTCTGGTTGGTCTTCGCCCCAGCGCACCATGACGTCTTCCAAGGCAAGGGAGCGAGAGGCTAGCGCGCTTCCAGTTCCAGTGCTCCAACCTAACGCGCGGTGCGTGGGGCTCCGCGTGCAGCATGCGCCAAAGGGTTGGACGCCAGGCAAAGCTGGGAGTTGTCCAGAGTCATCCACGATATCAAGTGACTCGTCCCTTATCGCTAGAGGTACAAGCGCGCGTAGAAACCCGTGCGCAGGAGCTCGCGACTCCGCGACTCCTAGGATGTTGCCCCGGGCGCGCAGTGCCGCTGAGCTACCGGAAAATGCTGCTTATTGGAGCCAGACAGCATTACTTGCGCCGGTTGACTGGCATGCGTCGTGCCCATACTCTACAGTCCGCCACGCACCTACCCTCAACGCCTCCACGCACCCCGCGTCACCCCCAGCGCGCGCTTACGCCCCTCACAGTGAGCGCCAGCCGCCACGCACTAGGAGTCTTGCCTGCCACGCACCAGGCACCAAGCGGGTCTCAGATTACCTCTCTTTGCCAATAACCACAAGCGACGTCACTTTGTGGGACTTGCGACCTGGGCCACGCCTCCCTAGGTACTTCCTTGCCATCCTTGTACCCTCCCCCCCTTTACCCCGCGTTCGTGGCCTGTCGCTAGTCTTATGTCGCTATAATGTGTCGCTATACTTTCCATGTCGCGTATTACCGCATTCGGATACCGCATTTGGATGGACTCGGCAGGATGCTGCATGCCATCCGATCATTTTTGGGCATAAACATAATACTATTGTCCGGCCAACAGGACGGTGTCGCTAAAAATAACGACAGGCGTGTCGTTATACCTAACCCGCTTACCCCCTTTACCATGCCTTGCGTGACCCCACACGTCGCCACACGCGCCCCACAACCAAGCGCTTCGCTTCGTTGATGTTCTTCTACCCCACACGTGCACACTGCAGGTTTCCCACGCCACAACTAAAGGCAGGGCTGAGCCTGCAGTCCCACGCTACACGCCTCCCCAGGAAAGGAGGCAGGCGGTATTGGAGCCCCTTGCCCAGTCAAACGCACGAGGGGCGTTCGCAGGGCCCCTGCCGACCCCCTCGTCAAGGGGCTGAAGGTCACAGGGCCACAGGCAGCTCTGAAACCATGCAGTCAACCATAGGGTCCACACGGATGCCCGCGCCTCTAAAACTCCGCAAGCCAGACTTGGCCGGTTGGGTTGGGTGCAAAGGCAAGATGCGCGCCCCCTTCCGTGCACCACGTTCCCCCTCGGCCGCTGCTGTATATTAGCCCTGGCCCAGCAGCTTTCGGCAGCTTCAGCAGGAGGACCAAGCGTTGACGGTTGCTCCACCTCGTCGGGAAGGATCGTCCGCAAGTCAGGGTAACGGCACTCACTAAGCCCATCCCCCAAGCTTGAGCGGGTCCCCTCAGGCGGGGGTAAGGAATGATGTAGCTTTTATTGCATAGATCTCGGCCCCCAAAGTTCAGGGTGGGTGGGATGTTGTGTGCCTGGCCGCCGCTGCTGCGCTTGAGAAGGGGCGGCAGGCGTTGTACGGTGCCCGGTGTGGCCCGCGCGGGACGGTGCCCGCCGCCTGTGTGTGCTGTGTGGGGGCACGCGTGGTTGCTATATTCGTGTGGGGCGGTTTTTTTTTGCTGTGGTCGGTTTTGGGCAGTCAAGTCTTCCTGGGCTCTTCTGCTTCCGGGTACGTGGTGTGCACTTTGCCTCTTGACCTCCCAAACACAGGGGTCCTGTGTGGTGTTATTGTCCAGTGTGGTTTGCCCGTGTGCGCCCTGGGACTGAGTGAGTACCTGTGAGCGAGGTACCTTCGGCCGCTTAACTTGTGACCTGCGCAAGTGACGTTCTGATGTGGTGATGTGCTGTGACCGGTCTCACGGCCGGGGGGCATCGGGTCCTGAGGGCTGCTGCTCCGTTAAGTCTTCCCACGCACTGCGTCGTACGCACTGGGGGCGGCACCCGCTGTGACTAACGCATTGCTACCTAACGGGCGCCGCGCATGCGTGCCAGAGCTCTTGTCCACGGACGAACAAGGAATCACCCAGCGGCGCTTGAGCTGCCTTACAACAGCCGAACCTCGGCCCGCGGCCCCCCAACATCCTGCCTCCGTACCGTCGCAAGGGCCTGGCGCACAACACCCGCCAGCTTGGCCTGGACACCCACACCCCATGTAGCCGATATACCGCTCGCTCCCCCTTCATCAGCCTATGTACAAAACGGCAGTCTCTGTCTCTCTCAACACCTTGCTCAGACGCACAGATGGATACCCCCGTGCGTTGACATCGCCCGTCACCACAGGGCCGGGGCACGGGTGGGCTCCAGGTGGGCACCCACCCCGGGGTGCAAGACTCCCTCGCCCTCGGGCGCCGCGTGGCGCTCAAGTATGCACTCAGAGGGTACCCTTCCGAGCGAGCCGCTCAGGCGTTGGGCACCATGCCCCACAGGTTCTTGCCGGGGCCGTGGTCCTCGTCGGCGTGGGGCGTGGTGTACCAGTTGTAGTAGGCGGAGTAGCTGCGGGGAAGTGGGGGTGGGAGGGTGGCGCGTGTTAAGGCGGGGTGTAGGGGTCAGACGCGCAGCGGAAGCGGTCTGAAATTGGAGAGACAGGGCAATCAAAACCCCCTTCGTGGTTCCATCCCCTTCTCCCTCAGACCCTTTCCCCCTTCCCTCTCCCACTCACCACTCCTCGCGGCTGATGATGCCATCCTTGTCTGCGTCCAGCTCCGCAAACACCTGACAGGGAGGAAGGGGGGAGTAGACATAGAAAGGGGAGGGGACGGTCAAGAGACGGGGGTGGGTGGGCGCGAACCAGCTCACCAAACACCTGACAGGAAAGGCAGACATAGGGAAGGGGAAGGGACATGGTTGCGCACCCCCTCCTCCGTAACCCGACATCTGCTGCAATCCATGCCTTTGGTCCGACGCAGCGGCTGTCCCCGTGCCCCACCGGCTTGCTCTCCACCGGCGTGAGCTTGTGCGCAATAAAGAAGACATTGAACTCCTGCACACAAGAGCACGTTTTGTGGGCACATTGGCATTTGCTCGGGCCGCCAGGGGCCTGCCGCCGCCAGCGTGCCGTCTCAAGGGTCCCGCCGTTGGCCCCCTTCCCCCACGCACATCGAGGGAGATCTTGCCGTCGCCGTTCGCATCGGCCAGGGCGAAGGTCACTTTGGCCGGGGTTTTCTCCACAAACTCCTGCGGTTGGGGGACGGTGCATGCGTGCGGACCGAAGTGACAAGCGTTCAGCTGCCTGGTGGCCAGGCCTTCCAAAAGACGACACACGCACGTCGCTGGCGGAAGGAGGACGAGCCGCCCGTGTGCCGCCTCCCTTGACCCCCTCGCCCCACAACCAAGCGCTTCGCTTCGTTGATTTCTTCTACACCCCCTCGCCGGCCTTACTTCCATGTTCTTCCAGCGCCCCGCGTTGTTGGCGAGGATCATCTTGCGGATCATGTCATCGTAGGTGCTGTGGGTGGGGGGGATTAGGCGGGAGGAAGGGGTGGAGATGGGTCTGCCACGGGCACGAGGCACCTGGCGCTGTGGGCTATGCGTTGGATCTGGATCTGGGCTCTGATGCGGACAGATATTGTCTCCACTCAAAGCTGCTGGGTCGTGGGGCGAGGGGCGGGGCGGAGGGGTAGGTGTGAAGGGCTGCTCGTGTGAGGCATGCTTACGTCTGAACAGCCGAACGCCAGCTGGGGCTATAAGGCACACGGGCGGTGTGTGGTGTGTGAGGGAAGGGTAGGGGTGATGGGCTGCTCGGTGATAGGCTGGCACTTGAGTGCGTGGTGCTATGGAGGTGGTCGGTTTGCCGGCGGCGGCCAGCCGCAGTTCAAGTGAGCGCACCAGTGCCCCGTCAGGTCCTTGTTGGGGCTCCAAAAGTTGGCGAAGAGGAAGGTGATGCGATCGAAGTGGGCTTCAAGCTCGGGGCTGCCGGCGTTGAACCCGCGGAGCTGGAAGGGTGAGGGCGGGAGGGCGGGCCGGAGCTGAGGATGCAGGGGTTGGCCGTTATTACCGTGGTTCATCCGCGTGCAGGGGTGTACGCTTAGCTAGGACAGTTGGAAGGTCGCACAGAAGGACGAGCCCATGGACCGCCAACCAGGATGTACCAGGACTCACCAGCGTGAACATTGCACTTATCTGTGAGTGGGCGGCCGGCACAGGGTAGGATTGGGAGCGTGTTAGAGGTAGGGGCCCGGTACACGCGCGAAGGCGGGAGTATGGGCACGGCCGGGGACTGCTGGGCCAGAGACGAGGGGAAGTCGAGGGTGAGCCACCCACCTCCGTGAGGTCGCCAATGTCCACGATGCCGCCGCCGGTGAAGTTAATCCGGTCGAAATACTGCAAACGTGCGGGGAGCGCGGAGGAAAAGCGTCGGGCGTTTAGAACGAGCGATCCATCGCGCCCGCCCCAGCCAGCTGCCGTGCTGCCCAGCTCAAGCGAGAGCGGAGCCCTAACTGCCATGCTGCCCAGCTCAAGCGAGAGCGGAGCTGTAACAGACTTGCAGCTATGCACGCTCAGCCCCTCGCTCGAGCGAAGTATCAGTTACCGTTGCCGCGAGCACGAACCCGCGGGCAATCCTGGCCTTCGGAGCCTCCCCACCAGCTTCATCTTGCGGTGATAGCTCGATCCCGGCTTCGCGGCAGCCTGCCACTGCGGGGGCAGGTCCTTGGCCCATTCCGGCAATTCCACCGTGGTCGCGTAGCCTTGGACAGCGCGCCGTGGCACTCGCGCAATCAGGCGAGATGCAGAGAGCTGCCCGCTACCGCGCGCGGTGACAAGGAGCTGTCCCCCGCGCTGCTGCATCGCGGATGGCTGAGCGACCGCCGCGGTGTGTCGGAGCATCGTGCGTATGGAGTGTGCGCGCGCAACTGCAGACTCTGTTGTCTATTATGCACCCAATCCATGCGATGGAGGTTGAACTTGCCGCATGCAGCGAAACCAGACTGTTACGGCCGGAGTCGAAACGGACCCCGACCCCGACTCGTGCCCAGGCTCTCACTCTGGGGGATCATGGGCATCAGCGCTACGCGCCAAGCAACAAAGCCACCAGTTTCGGTTATGAGAACAGGAAGAATACGTCTTCGTTGTTCCCGTCCGTTGAGTCGATCGTCCCCAACGTCACGAATCCAGCGCGGGATTTCTGTGGAGTGGACCGGCGCGTGCCACGTGCTCAATTGATGGTAGGCCCGGTGGTGCAAGCCTCTGGCCCTGGCTGCCAAGCGTCGTGCGCCTTTTGTGATTGGGACGACGATGCGGCACACGCCTTCCTCCCCTGCCCCTCCCCTGCCCCTCCCCTGCCCCTCCCCTCCCCTCCCCTCCCCTGCCCCTCCCCATCCTCCCGCCCTTCCCCCTCTTCACCTCTTGGAGGCCTCCGCAACGCAGCCGCTCACGTCGGTGTCACCGCGGAGGCTTCGTCCCCATGCGACTCAGACGCGGAATCCTCTCCCAAGTAACCGCGCATCCGCCGGTGTTCTCTCACGCTCTGTTCTGACCCCACAGTACTGGCCTCCGAGCCCGTACGTACCCTCCCACACCTGTTCTAGCCGGTTCCCGCCAGGCTCTGGTGCACCAGGGGCGCTGGCGCACACGAGTCTCCTCCAGTTCCAGGGGCCCTTCCCCCACAGTCCCAGCCGCCTCCGCAACGCCAGTGCCTCTGTCCTCCATCGCAACCTCCCCCTGGCTCGCTCCTCCCCAGTGCCCCCTGCTTACTTGCCGGGCGGGGCTCCCTCTCCCTTGGGGGCCACAAGTGCCACTCCCCCGCTCCTCGCACGCGCACGGCACCGCCCCGCCCCTGCCCGTGACAGCACAAGTAAAGGGTCTGGGAGCCCCCCCCCCCACACACACACATACACACAGCCGTACGAGCCTCCCCGTGCTTCCGCTTGCCCTGCCAATTGCTTCCACGATTAGTCATGATCCGCATCACGCAGCTGCCACAATTCAACAGCTCATCCTTTCTGATTGAGCACTCGTCAGCTCTGCACGTGCCCGCCCACGTGTGCCGTACAGGGCCACCCCCCGCCGCTGCTGAGGATGGGGCGGAAGGGGTCATTTGTGCTCCGTGAGAAGGCATTAAGCAGCGGGCAGTCAGCAAGTCGACTTGGCCGCAGGACTCCCGTTAATGCGGGTAAGCAGGCAGGTTGGGGGAGGGATGGGAAGGCCCGCGCAAGCCCTGAGTCCAGGGGCGCTTATGGGAACGCACGCGCAGCTAAGGCATGGCTCCCACGACGCGTTCCGTCCCGTCCCCCACGCGAAAGCTCTCTTATGTATCAGGTAGCGGCGTCTGCTTGAGTATGACCACGGCGGCCGCCGCGATGGGGCTGACAGCCTCAGGACGGAATAATCTAGGCACATTGTGCCGAACCTCGAACGCATCTGTTGCCCCGTGTTGCTTGCCCCGAACTGGCTCAGCCGCCCTTGCCTAGCCCCTCCTAGCCCCATGGATTACCCTGCCTTGCCTTCTGCCGGAACTGCTGGGCGAGAAACACAGCTCACGAAAGTGAGGAAAGGTATCGCCGTACACGAAGGCATTTCGGTACGTGATGGATGCCCTTAGGCCGCGCGGCCATCACGCAAGGAGTCGGGCGCTCACAGTGACCGCCGCCGCCGGTCCAGGCGCGCAGCCGCGCCGGGTGCCGAGATGCCATGCCACTTCTGGTTGGTCTTTGCCCCAGCGCACCATGACGTCTTCCAAGGCAAGGGAGCGAGAGGCTAGCGCGCTCCCAACCCCAGTGTGACAATGCGCGGTGCGTGGGGCTCCGCGTGCAGCATGCGCTAAAAGGGTTGGACGCCAGGCAAAGCCAGGCCAGGCAAAGCTGGGAGTTGACTAGAGTCTGTGGGGTCCATGGGGGGAAGAGGAGCAGGTGAGGATAGCTCATAGCTGGCAGGGGAGCCAGGGGTCCTTAGGTGGATGGGGTCTCAGCCCAGCGCACGCCCGGAGATGCACGGTAGTAGTTGTGCCTTGACAATGCACACATCCTGCACCCGGTTCCGGCACTCGGTCACAGACCAACCCGCCACGTCGCCGCCCAGCGTAGCCCCCAGGGAGCCCATCACGGAAGATAGCATCGCTGCCCTCAACGCTTCCACGCACCCCGCGTCACCCTGGGGCGTCACCCCCAGCGCGCGCTTACGCTCCCCACGGTGAGCGCAACCCGCCACGCACCGGGAGTCTTGCCCGTCTATCCCTGCAAGTCTGACTTGATGATGGCTGCGGCTGAGCGGCACGCGGCCCTTCAGCGCGACTTCTCCGCGCTCAGCGAGGACTATGGGGAGTTCAAGAGGGTGATAACACAAAACTACAACGTCACGGACCGCGCCATCGCGAGCCTCCGGAGGGAGCTCAAAGCGGACATCGCCCAGACTGAGCGCTTCTCTGAGCTGATCGTGGAGACTGCCCCTAAGGAGGAGCGGGGCCGGCTGCTGCTGCGGGAGGTCTCAGATGAGATGGCGGACCGGCTGCGGTCGGGAGACCTGTCGAGGCTGGGCTTTTCGGGGCGCACTGAGCTCCAGGCTACCGTCCAGCGGAGCTGGAAGGGCGCTAGTACACGGTGCCCAACCTGCAGGTGGGTGGGCCTCGGGGAGCTTTGGACGGGGAAGAGGCTTGGAATGGCGCAGGGAGGCAGGGGAAGGGTTCACTCACCCTTCCGTGATGCTAGAAGCGGTTTTGATGTTGCATGAAGGGGTGAGAGTTGAGGAGCCAGAGGGGGATGCAGAGAGGAGCGGCAGGCGATTGGCAGCGCTGGTTTGACGGCGTGCACTGTGCAATGCCATCACCTGTGCAGCGCTGCGATTGCTTTCCTACCTTCAAGCCCGTGCCCTTCCTCCGCCTTGCCCCATCGCGCAGAACCTGCTCCCGCTTCTGGCGACGGCGCTCGGGCAGGAGGCGGCGCTGCAAAAGGCGCTGGTGGGCCGCCGGTACGTGTACCGCCTGCGCCGCGCCGAGACCCTGGCGGCGGTGCGGGACATCCTGATCGCGGCACGGCCCTCCCCGGGCAGCCAGCTGCTGGAGGGGGGGTGGAATGTGGTTGTCGGGGTAACGGCAGCACAGCGGGCTGAGTTTCGGCGCAGGGCGAAGGAGGTGCGGGTGGTGAGCGGGGTGGTGGTGACGCCCTACCTCAACGCGCTCGGCAGGGCGCTGTGGAAGGAGCGGAAGCCTATCTTCGATGAGCTGCAAGCCAAGGGCCTGGCGCCTCGCTGGTTTAAAGGGGCGGATATCCTGTTTCGTGAGGGGGGGGGCTGGATGCGGCAGGGGTACCCTTAGGGGATGGGCGGTTCTATGGCCCAGTTACGGGCGGGGTCAAGCCCCAGGCGGTTGATGGTCGCGCTTTGCGCAGTTCTAGGTCTTGCAGGAGGCAAGGCCCGTGGAGTAGGCCGAACGGCCGCAGCGTCCAGGGCTGTGATTCTTTTGAGGATCCTTCATTGTAAACCCGAGGACTGCAAGTCTGGCCCCCCCCTGGGAGAGGGCCCCAGGGGATGCGGTCCCGGGGTGCCAGGTCCTGGCGTACCAAGCTGCAGCTAAGAGGGAAAGGACAACAACGGACGCGGGTTTGTCGAACTGCAGGCTGGTATAAGGGTGGGGTTGACGATGGGCAACGTGGCAGGGGAGCCGGAGGGGGGTTTGCTCGTCGGGAGAGTGGGGAGCGGCGGGGCCGACGAGCATGTCGGGCTGGAGGTACCACGGCCACGCCGGTACGTCCGCTGCAGGGTGCTGCACGACAGCGCATACAAGTGATGAGCAAGCCAGAGCACTGCTCCGCGTGAACACAATATATACACGGACGACAAACTAAAACGACGCCGTACCTCACCGGGCACACGGGTGTGTGACACACGGGTTTTCAGCGCCAGGATTAATACACAGCAAGAGAGGCACTCTGCTTGTCTCGTGAGCGGTGCGGACTCGCACGGAGTCGCGAGAGCTTACACGTTCGCCACCCCCGCGTCGCAACGGGAACTTCCGACCTTAGCCTCGGATTCCCTGACTATATCACGGCACAGAGACATACCCAGTGGTGTTGGACTGAGAGTCTGTCGCGGTCGGGCTGGTCACCCAATTCTCGAGCTCAAGTTCGGGAGCTCACGAGCCTAAAGCGCGTACAATATCGTTAAGCCATGAAGAGCTTCGTGGCCCTGGTGGCGGCGCTGGCGCTCCTTGCGGCCGCGTGAGTGAAGGCGCGCGAATGAGCAACCTTGCGATGGCCCTGACCAAGTCCCGAGCCTGCGCGATGATGGGCCACGTCGTTCTGTAGCTCAGAGCGTTCAGCGCACTTTGGCGGCGCCGGGAGCACGGGCACACGTTGGGCTGACACGCGCCGACCACTTTCCCGTTTCCCCGCTCTTCCCCCGCTTCTGCTCTCGGCATGACGTGCGCGTCCCCGGGCTTTCCATGCCATGCCCCGGCCCAGTCGGCACCAATATGCGCACTCTACCCCTCAAACCGGGCCAAAATACACATGCCTGCGAAACTCACCCACCTGCATCCTCTCTCACGCCTAGTCATCAGTGATCCTGACGCTTGCTTCGATCGCCTCCGCCCGCAGGAATGCCCAGTCCGAAGGCTGCCGTCGTCAGTGCATCAAGTGGCGGGGTTTGGTCAAGTCCGAAAGGCCATTCCTCGACTTTTCCAAGTGCGCCGATGCCTTAGCCTACTTCAGCGGCACCTTTGCCCCCGACGCCGCGCTTGGCATCGGACAGGCCGCCACCCGCGCCGCCTTCTTTGCTGACGTCAGCAAGTGGGAGGTGTCGCTGTGTCGCTGGACTGTCCAAGACTTCTTCAAAGAGGGCTATTCGATCAACCTGGTCGAGACCGAGGTGGGAAGGGGCGGGATCAGCGTGGGGTGACACCTGGTGTTGGGAGAGCCGGCAAGAAGTGGGAGTGATCAAAGTGGCGGAGTGGTATGCGACTGCCGGATGTCGAAATGGTGGAAGGAGGCGTCAGACGAGTTCGTTTTGGGGTGAGCCCAAGCATCACGCGAGGATGCGGGATGGATTCCAGGAGGCCGGCGCCCTGCCCCGGACTAGACTGTTCGTGGCCTCTCGCCTTGGGCGGGGGCTAGGGCGGCGCAAAGACTGGCTAGGATCTGTGTGCTCCCTTTCCAACCAACCCTGCATTCTGTTGCCCAATCCCTGATTTCGCCCCCCTCCTCTCACCCACCTTCCCTCCCTCCCTCCGCAGATGTGCGGCCCCGTGTCCCCCGGCGTGGGCCCCGCCGTCGCCGGTGCCGTCAGCTTCGACTCCTGGGCCGGCGAGACTCCCCTGGAGTTTCACGCGCAGGCTCTCACCGGCTTCAAATCGACCTCGTCGTGTTTCAATTCCACTCTGTACATCTACAATCCCGACGCTAGCGACGATGCCGTTCCCGGCACGTGCAATGCCGGCAGCTCGCACCGCTGCCCGGCGCCTGCCTCGCCGCCACCGTCGCCGCCGGCTGCCTGCCGCCGTCAATGCCTGACCTGGATCGCCACGGTCGATAGCGTTATGCCCTTTTACAAGGCCAACTGTACGGCGGATGCGACCAAGTACTTCAAAAAGAGTTTTGTAGCCGATGTGAGCCGCGTGATGAAGCGGCAGGGCGGGCCCGCCAGCAAGTTCACCAAGGCTGCCAAGAAGTGGAAGGTCAACGCGTGCCAGCTGATGGTTATGGACAACTTTGAGGCGGGACTTGCGACTTACCGAGTCAAGGCTGAGGTGAGCTGGCGGGGGATTTCGGGGACGGAGGTGGCGGGGGAAAGGGAGGCGCCTGTGGGGCCACAAGGGAGCTGGGCTACATGCGTGTGCTTCGGGATTTTGGGGGTCGGGGAGGGCAAGGGCGAGGGGTGAAGGAGCCCCGCCTGAGGGATGTGGGTCGGGCGCTTGCTTGCTTCGGATGGCGCGGGAGTGGGGCCAGGCGCCGACAGGTGTCTCCTGCGTTTGTCACTATTAGCCTTACACTCTTCGCCTTGCCCCCACCCCCAGATCTGCGGCTCCGTGTCAGCCGACGTGGGCCCCGCCCTCGCCAAGGCCGTCGCTTACGCCACCTGGAAGGGCAAGACCTCTCTCACCGCCCACGCCAAGGCCATGACCGGCTTCCGCACCCTGCCCGCCAGCAAATGCTTCAACCACTCCCTCACCGCCGCCGGCGCCAACGACGAGCCCCAGTGCGCCCTCGAGTGGGACAGCCGCTGCACCGATGCGACCCCGTCGCCGTCACCGTCGCCCAGGCCGGCCCGGCCACCCGTGGCCGAGGCCCCGCGGCCCGGCTGCAACCAAGAGTGCTTCAAGTGGACCACGGCCGTTAAGTCTGCCATGCCTGACCTGGGCTCGCCCCGCTGCAACGCGACGCTCGGCTATTTTGCCAAGACGTTTGTGCCCGACCTCCAGCTGGGCACCAGCTCGGCGGCCGCGAGGGAGCAGTTTGCGCAGGACGTGAAGACGTGGAGCGTGGAGGAGTGCTCGGTGCGAGTCGCCGACAACTTCCAGGAGGGGTTCTCGGTCACTACAGTGGTTGTCAAGGTGAGGAGCGGGGTCTTGGACAGGGAGGAGGGCGGGGGACACGGTGTGGGGGTGGGGCATGGGGTGGGGTTCCCAGGGGGTGGTGTGATTGAGGGAAGGGGGTTAGGGCAGGCACGTAGCTGCGGGGCAGGGTGCTGGCGGCTGCGGCGTGCCGTCCCTTGAACGTCCGAGGTCCTTGGAAGCCCGTGCTTGCTGCAACCTTTCCTGTGCCCCAGAACTCTTTGCCCGACCCTTCCCGGCCCCCCGCCCCGCTCCCTGCTGTCTCCAGGTCTGCGGTTCCGTGTCTGAGACCAAGGGCGTGGGCGCAGCCGTTGCCAGGGCCGCCGAGGAGTGGAAGGGCATGACGCCGCTGGACACCCACGCCAGGGTTATAACCGGTTTCTCTTCCCTCACGGCCGGCTCCTGCGCCAACTCCACTATGGAGGTGTACGGCGTCAGCGGCGGGAATACGGCCAGGTGTGCCGCCACGTGGACTGGGCCGCCTGGCGCCTGCGCCGCGCCCAGCGCCTCCCCGCCGCCCCCCACGGTCCCCGCCTTGTCGCCGCCGCCGGCCGGGGGCTGCACGCAGCAGTGCATGGACCTGCAAGCCACCTCCAACGCCTTCGAGTCAAACATCACCCCGCCCACCTGCCCGGAATCTCTGCCGTACTTCACCGGCGCCTTCCAGTCCGACATTGCGGCGACCATGACCGCACAGGGCGTCGACGCTAGCCTCATCGCAGAGTGGCAGCAGGACGCCAAGGCCTGGACCGTCAAGGCGTGCACGCACGCCACAGGAGAGGTTGACGGCTTCACTCAGGAGGAGCTTGTCCTGAGGATCTGCGGCCCCCACTCGAGCCGCGCTGGAGGAGCGGCCGTGACTAAGGCCCTGGCCCCCGCGGCTTGGAAGGGCGCGTCGCCGCTTGAGACGCACGTGGCTGAGCTCTCGGGCTTCAAGAGCATGCCCGCTAGCAACCTTGTGAAGGCCACCTTTGTGGCTTCTAGCGATGACAGCGACCCGCTCTGCGCCCTGAGCTGGGCCAAGTAGCCCTGAAAGTTGGTGGGACTGCGGTGCACGTGCCGAGTTGGCATGTGGGGTAGGGTAAAGGGAAAGGGAGAGCATGGTTGCGGTTTTGTCATGAAGAGAGTGGTGATTATGCATGGCAGCGCAGGATGCCTGTAGTGGTGTGCAAGCCCTGTGCGGGATGTGCTAGGACATGGCTGTGACAGGATGCAGCCTTCTTCACGACGAGCACGGTGCTGGATCGGTCAGGAACATGGACACCGCATAGGGGCGCAGTATGGGCGGTTGCATCCATTACGGAGCGAAACATTGGCGGTAACATCCGCCTGCAACTAGGGCAACGGTATGTGTGCTGGGTTGGATAGGGGCCTGGTCCCTTGGAGGGGCAACACAGGAAAGTCTGGGCCGACAGGGGCGCCCCTGTGCCAGACTGGGCCCAACAATTTCGCAGGGGACTAAGTGTCTTGAGCGTTTGCTGGCCATCCGCTCTCGGCGACTGGTGCCGCCGTGTGCCGTGAGGCTTCCTTGCAAGTGGCCGTCCTCACTCGATGCTGCTGGTGCCGGTGTTGCCCACTTGTGCTCGGCGGCGCTAGCCCGCCTCTCATTGTGCGTGCATCACGCCCTTCGCACAACCGGCGTTCCCCCCATGGCACGCGTAGCGGCTTAGGTTCTTCCCTGTGCGCTCCTTGGCAGAGGCCAAGCAAGAGACGCCACGAGTAATTGTCACAGTGATTGAACGCAATGCAGCGCAGTGCACGAGGGCACGCTCGGCATCCAGGCCCCCAGCAGATTGTCGTCCAGAGTGCACGCAGGCTGATGGGGCCGGGGCGTCCAGGCACGCACCCAAGCTCAGGGGGCCGAGGGGGGCATCAAGGTGCAGGGTGGGTTGTGGTGGGGTAGTGGGGTGGCCCGCAGGGAACCGCCCCGAGGATAGTTGGGGCGAGGTGGGGGGCGCATGGGCAGGAGGGGCGGTCACGAGTCACGAGCGCCTCGCACGGGCAAGCCGGTTACGTGCCCGGTACACGAGAGCCGTAATGTGTCTGAACAAACAGCAGCGAGGTGCATCCTCCGCACGTCGCGAACGGCTGAAGGGCCGGACAGGGCAAACCAACAGCAACCATGTCGTACTTTGCGTTTAGGGCATCGCGCTTAAATCACAGCGAGAGAGACGCCCTGCTCTTCCCATTGAGGCTGGTGTGGACTCGCACAGAGTCGCGTAGAGCTTACACGTTCGCCACCCCTGCGTCGCGACGACGCCCGGAACTGCCGAGGTATGGCTACGCCTCGGATGCCTTAGATATCACAAGGAGCAGAGATAGCTCAACACGTGCTGGAGTAAGAGTCTGTCGTTCGCTGTCGTCCGCGGCAGGCGGCCAGTTGCCAACTTCCACGAGCTCAAGTTCGGGAGCTCACGAGCCTAAAGCGCGTACAATATCGTTAAGCCATGAAGAGCTTCGTGGCCCTGGTGGCGGCGCTGGCGCTCCTTGCGGCCGCGTGAGTAGAGGCGCGCGAACGAGGCGCGGCAACCTTGCGATGGCCCTGACGAAGTCGCTCGAAGTCGCGAGCCTGCGCGGAATTAAGTCACGCCATCATGTGTTCCAGATCGCCCAGCTCACGTTGGTGGCGCCGGGTTGACATTACGGGTTCCCGCGCCCGCGCCGTCGCGGTCCCTAGCGTTCCCCTCGTTCCCGCGCTCATGCTCTCCCTCTTCGCCGGGCACAGTCGTATGCACGGGGCGTACAGAACAGGAGCTCAGCGAGCCCTGACACACGGGGTGCGCAGCTCAGTCACGTCGTCACACGCCACCCGACGTCCCTGATCCCACCCCAACTCAACCTCTCTCCAGCCTCTCTCCCGCCTTGTCTCCCCTGTCCGTCGGCGATCCTGACGCTTGCTCTTGCTCTCCCCCGCTTGCAGGGGTGCCAAGTCCTCGCCACTGCCTGCCTCGCCGCCAGCTTCCTGCGACCGTCAGTGCCTGACCTGGAGGGCGACGGTTGTGAATACGCATCCCTTACACAAGGCCAACTGTACGGCGGATGCGATTAAGTACTTCAGAAAGAGGTTCGTGCCGGACGTGAGCCGCGTGATGGAGCATCAGGGCGGGCCCGTGAGCAAGTTCACCAAGGCCGCCAAGAAGTGGAAGGCTACCAGGTGTGAAGAGGGAATAGCGGACAACTTTGAGGAGCGCATTGCGACGAACGTAGTCACCATCGAGGTAAGATAGCCTTCGGGGCGGGGTGGGGGGGTGGGGGGGCAGGGAGGAAGGCGCCGGTGGAGGAGCCAGGGTTGTTAGGGACAACGGGACGTAGTGCCACGGCCCAAGGGCTCTGGGGTACGGATGCTGTAGAGGCGCTGGGGGACTCAGGGGTGACTCACCCCTGGCGGGATTGGGGGTCGGGGAGGGCAAGGGCGAGGGTTGAGGGAGCCCCGCCTGAGGGATGTGGGTCGGGCGCTTGCTTGCTTCGGATGGCGGTGGGACTGACGCCAGGCGCCGACAGGTGTCTCCAGCGCTTGTCATTAGCCTTAAACTCTTCGCCTTCTCGCACCCCATGGCCGCGCCCCCAGATCTGCGGTGCCGTGCCGGCCGATGTAGGCCCCGCCCTCGCCAAGGCCGTCGCTTACGCCACCTGGAAGGGCAAGACCTCTCTCGAGGCTCACGCCAAAGCCATGACCGGCTTCCGCACCCTGCCCGCCAGCACCTGCTTCAACCACTCCCTCACCGCCGCCGGCGCCAACGACGAGCCCCAGTGCGCACTCGACTGGTACAGGCGCTGCACCGACGCGACCCCGTCGCCGTCACCGTCGCCTTCACCCTCACCCTTGCCGCCGCCACCCTCCTGGCGCAGCTTTCCAGTCAGTCGAGGCCAGAATGTGCCTCCCACCTCTCCGGCCAGGCCAAAGGTGGCCGCATCTCCTCTGCCTTACTGTACTCAAGAGTGCATCAAGTGGACCACCGCAGTGATGTCGGCCAAGCCAGACCTCAGCTCGACCTGCAACGCAGCGCTCGGCTACTTTGCCAAGACGTTTGTGCCCGACCTGCAGCGTAGCATCAGCTCGCCGGCCGCCAGGGCGCAGTTTGCGCTGGACGCAGCAAACTGGAGCGTGAAGGAGTGCTCGATCCAGGAGACCTCCATGGTTGTCGAGGTGAGGATGCCGGGGACGAGGTTGGGGTTGGGGTTGGGGCATGGTGCAACTGCGGCTTGCTAGAGAACCCAAGTGTCTTCTACCATGGGCCTCGTGTAAGACCGCTGCCATCCCATGTCATCCCATGCGCTCACGTGCCTCCGTCCCCTCCCGTCCCCTGCCCACCCGTTCCACCCCGCCCCGCCCCGCTGCCCTACCCCCTGCTGCCCTTAGGTCTGCGGCTCCGTATCCAAGGCCAAGGCCGTAGGCGCAGCCGTTGCCAGCGCGGCTGAGGCGTGGAATGGCACGACGTCCCTGGACACTCATGCCAGGGTTATAACCGGTTTCTCGTCCCTTCCCGCCGGCTCCTGTGTCGAAGCCACGATGAAGGTGTACGGCCTCGACAATAAGTTCGGTGACAGGTGCACCGGCACTTGGACTAGCCCGGCTGGCGCCTGCACCATCCCGCCTGTGCCCTTGGGTTGCAAACAGCAATGCCTGTTCTTTTCCGCCATCTCTCCGACTACGGACAGTGCCCTTATTTGCCCGGAATCTCTGTCGTACTTCAACGGCACCTTCCTGTCTGACATGGAGGCGACCATGACCGCACAGGGCGTGGATGCGGGCCTGATTGCGGAGTGGAATCAGGACGCCAAGGCCTGGACTGTTGACTTGTGCACCGCCACGGGGGGTGAAGGTGACTTCCGTGTTTGCGGCCCCCACTCGAGCCGAGCTGGTGGTGCTGCCGTGACCAAGGCCCTGGACCCCGCGGCCTGGAAGGGCGCAATATCGCTTGAGAAGCACATGGCTATGCTCTCGGGCTATAAGGACATGACCGCGACCGACAGTGTGCTGCCGGTAGAATTATCGGCTTATAGCGTTGATTCGGACCCGCTCTGCATGATGTTATGGAGAGCGCAGGCCTGAGCATGGGACATACAATTGTGTGTTGTGGAGAGGGATCGGATATGAAGGACAAGGTAGTCCACGGCCACGGAGTGCGTGGCAGTTGACGGAGGGTGATGCCTCTGTTTGGCGGGAGTTGGGAGGAGCGTGGCTTGATGCGGGCCCAACAATGTCCCCCCTGGGCAAGGCTGGGCGCAACAAGTGTGCGGAGATACCGCTGGTGTTTGACGGGTGATCTGAGGCTTCCTTGGGATTGTCCGTACTCACTCGATGCTGCTGGTGCCGGAGCTTGCGCCAGCGGGATCGCTATGCATGGTGGCTTGGTGGATACTTAGGCAAAGCAAGGGACTAAGGATTTGGAGGAGTGTGGTTGGGGCCCAACAAGGTCATTACTGCGCTAGGCTGGGCAGAACAAGTTTGCAGATAGAGATGCTGCTGGTGCTGTGAGGGTTCCGTCGCTTGCATTAACTGCAACGTTGTCCGTGCTGCTGACTCGATGCTCCTGGTGCCGGTGCTGCCCGATTCTGGCGGTGCCGCAGTTCTTTGTTCTGGTCTGGGAAGTGCTCCAAGACCCAACCCTTCTGCTGCTTATCTTTGCAGCCCTGGTAATCTCAGGTCAACGAGCTTGTCAGGCTGAATTGAATAGTGATGCGGTAGGCTGACATGCTCGACGGTTGAGCCAAGCACAACCCCAGGGGGGGGGGGTAAAAACATTAGTTACAAAAGTTCGGACCCCCCCGACCCCCCCACCCCCCCCTTGCCGTACACTGCACACACTGCCGTACATGGCCATAATGTAACCCGTTTCCCTCAGCTTTTGTGCCAATCGGCTGCGCTTCGTATGCGCTACTGCCTTGCGCGTGAACCGGAAGCGTCGATGAGGCTTGGGTCCTGTCCATTGACCATCCCCGCGTCCATGGACCACTCTCCGGTACCTTGCATCCGCGCTATTCATGCCCTAGGCCTCCTATATGATGAGCTACGGTCATAATAGTACACCCGGACGTCTAGCAGCGGTGGCAGTGCCGGTCGTGACGTGTCCCACGCGCGGACATGCCGACATGTGGCACCCGCAGCCACCCTTCGACCACCATCCCTATGGTCTGTGGTGCTCAGGCACACCCACGGTTCAGCCTCTCCTTGATACCACGCGTTTACGCAAGGAAAGGGCTCTTGGGCTGCGTCAGACCGCTGTGACAAAAGTTCGGACGGGAGCTGTACAAAAGTTCGGGACCCCCCTCCCCCCCCCCCAACTTTGAGGGCTCATAACTTTTTTCCTAGAACCTCGATTTTCACTCTTGTCGAGCTCTCCAAAGTTAAAGCTTGGTGTAATTTTTTACACTTCCTGCCCCCCCCCTGACAACCCGTAGGCCCACTGCATCTGCTCCTTGCTGTACGAACTGACACAGCATGACGTCTCCCCTGGCGTGTCGCTCGTCGCAAGAAGGACACGGTCGTCTGTCACGTCCCCCCCCGCCAGCACCAAACGAGCTCTGCTTCAGCGTACCGGTATCCAGCTGCCGCCGCCATATCCGCCTCCTCCCCGCCATGCCCAGCTACCACTGTCCCGCCCCCTGTCCCCTCCCGCCGCCTTCTCCCATAGGACCTGTGTCAGCCTGCTAGACGTACCCGGCACAGCCCTACACCGTCAACAGCAACAGCATGCCGGTTACTCTAGCGTAGCCGTTTCTCAGCCGCATCCCCGACTACATCTGCTGCGCATACCGCTCCGTGTAGTGCTAGATAGCCCTGTTGCTAGTGCACTGTATGGAGGCTATGCCCCCCGACCTCCCGCCGCCTGTGCCTTCTCGTCACCCCCCGCCCCATGCCTTTGAGCCTCCGCCCTTGTTGCCGTTCCCTCCTCCTCCCCCTTCCGGCCGGGTAGCCGCGACGGACTGTCCTCCGCCCCTTCCGGTGTTGACTTTCTCTCCTTCCACCCCGCAGTGCGCGGGATGCCAGACCGAGATGGCTGCACGTTGCCTTGATCCCACAGCCAACAAGGCCCCTGGCCCCATCCTGAGCCGGCCCCTCCACCCTCCTCCACCACCACCACTTGGACCGCCCTCAACCTGTCCAACCCTGCCCTCCCCAGCCCCCGCCGTCGCCCCTCCCCCCCGCCGCCACCTCCGCTTCCTCTTCCTGCCTCCGCCCCCGCGGCTGCAGGCGGCTGCCACCTCCCGCTGCTCCCCCTCACCCCTGCCCCTCCACCTCCCCCGCGAAGTCCCCCGCCGTTTCCCACCAGGTTTCCACGGTGCTGGGCGCTGCCATCCCCGAGGAGAGAGAGAAGAACAAATGGATGGAGGCAAGCACTCTAGGGCAGGGCCAGGGGGGCGTAGTGCACAGACAGCGGGGCGTAGTGCCGGTGTAGCCGCCTAAGAACGGGGGACCCTTTCGGGTTAAGGGTTTTTATGGCTGGCAAGGCGACGCGGCTGTTGGTGCCGCCAAAGGCCGGCCCGCAGCTTCGCCAGCAGAGCCAAGCATTCCCGCTTACCTCGCCTCGTACCTGTGTGCTCGGGTGCACGTCCCGCTCGCCAGCCCGTCCCGGCCGAGCGCCAGCGTACGGTAGCCTAGACGCCCCCACGCCCCACGGAGCCTAACTTGGGGGTTCTGAAGGCGTTGTCCCGCAGACGAAGGGTCACAGCGTGAGAAGCTGAAGGCTTGATGGCATGCCAGGGGGGCCAGGGGGGCCTAGGGCGGCCTCCCGCCCGCCGCCAGGAGGCCACCAGGCCAGGGGACGGGCTGGGTGTGCCTGGTTTGGAGGACGTTGGGGATGATGCTTAGTCCTTAGTAGTGCAAGGCGGTGGCCTCAAACACGTGGAGTCCTCGACTAGCGAGGCAGGGCTAGGCACCCTCTCGCTGCGTTTTGTCTCACGCTCCCCCGCCACGGCGCCACTTCCTCCACTCCCGCACCCACCTTCGCCCTCACAATGTGGCTCCTCACCACGTCGTTCAACTTCAAACCCACCTTCGCCCGCCACCGCGTCCTCTGCCGCTGCGCCCCCGGCTCCTCCCGCTCTGCACTCCTGCTGACAGCGCTGCGGCCCTGCGGGGCAAAGGGCGAAGGTAACGAAGGCACAAGCCCTGACACGGGCTCTTCCACTACAGATACACCCGCCTCCGAGGTAGGTGGGATCTAGAGGTAGACGGCCTTGAGCAAGCCCTGATCAGCGAGTTCCGGACAAGCGCCGGGGTCCGCCGACCGGGCTGTTGAACAGGCCCGTGACATGTCGCAGGATACACAGCTCGGAGTACTTGACGGGTCGTGAGACAGCGGGTGGATGGGTGGGGTGGGGGGTTATTGTTGACAACGGGGCGTAATGGGTGGGTGGGGGGCGGTGCGATATGGGGATCGCGGGAAGCGAGGTGGAGGTGCTAGCGGCTGCGGGCAAGAGGCGGTAGGTGCCCGCTCAGGCCCCGGGGGTACACGGGCCTGGCACGCGAGCGCTTCCCGCCCTTCCGCTTGGTTCGCGACCGGCATCCGGCAACGACACCGCAAACCGGTGACGTGCCCGCTGCAGCCCCACGGACCGCGCGAGCTCGCGTGCATGCGAACGTGCATCCGTTTCATCGCCAGGGACGCGCCGAGCTTGCCTCACAGGACCGGGACTGCGCCTGGCACCTTAGCAAAAGATATGCCAGCGCTGCTCCTCCACGTGCAGCGTAAACCGCTGCCAGTCGCGCTCCACACTTCCAGTCCGTCGCGCCCACCCAGCTTCAGACAGGAGGTGATGACTTGGGCTAAGAGTATGTCTTCGCGACCGCTATGAGGGGCTAACGCGTTCGGGCTTCCGGGGAACGGTCTTGGTGCATGACCGAAAGCGCCAGGCCGTGCTGTGCCGTTCTTGGCATAACTCTAGCCGCCCGCGGCCCCTGGGGAGTGTAAGCGGAGGCAGCTGCCGTTCGTGCGGGCTGCACGCACTTGACGGCGGCGGACTCCGTCTTGCAGTGTACGGAAGCAGGTGCGTTATGACCTGGGGCGAGCGAAGGCAGGGTATTCTCGCTGCTCGCTCGCTCCACTACTGCCTCCTCCGTCGCGCAATACTGCTCATGTTGTATCTAGGTTGAAACAAGCGAGCGAGCTAAACAATGGGCTGTGGTAAGAAGAAGCAGGAAGGGTGGCTGCCCCCTGACGACAGCCCATACCAGGCCAAGTTCGAGGACATCACCAAGGCGAATGAGGCAAGGCACTGGGGCAGCGAGCTGAGGGAACGGGCATATGCCATGTTTGGCCTCGTCGGGCGCTAACCGGGCCTCGCGGCCATCGTGACTGCAGGAGAAGGATATGGAGTTCTTCTCTCGTGTGGGGAAGGCTGACGGGCTCGCTAAGTTGTTGGGCAGCTCTGTGGAGACGGGCCTGAACCAAGATACCCAAGGTAGCGGCTCGGACTCGGTGGCGGAACACCGGAGAGTCTTTGGGCCCAACAAGTTTGCGGAGGTGCCTCCCAAAAACGTGAGTTTGCGAGGACTTTGTGTTCTCCGCATTCGCTGGCCATCCACTCGCGGCGACCGGCGTCGCTGGATGCTCTGAGGCTTCCTTGCAAGTGTCCGTGCTGCTGACTCGATGCTGCTGGTGCCGGTGTCGCCCGCTTCGGCGGTGCCGCAGTTCTTTGTCCTGGTCTGGGAGGTGCTCCAAGACCCAATCCTTCTGCTGCTTATCTTTGCGGCGCTGGTAAGCTCAGCTCAACGAGCTTGTCAGGCGGAATTGAATAGCGATAGGCTGACATGCTTGACGATTGAGCCAAGCACAACCCGTAGGCCCACTCCGTCTGCTACTTCCTGTAAGAACTGAAACAGCAGGACGTTCCCCCTGGCGTGTCGCTCGTCGCAAGAAGGACACAGTTGTCTGGTCGCGACGGTTTGCCCGCGCCGCCGTGCCACCCACCACGGCGTTTTCCCGCCGTTTCCCGCCAGGTTTCCACGGTGCTGGGCGCTGCCATCCCCGAGGAGCGAGAGAAGAACAACTGGATTGAGGCAAGCACTCTAGGGCAGGGCCAGGGGCGGCTAGGGCGGCCTCCCGCCCGCCGCCAGGAGGCCACCAGGCCACGGGACGGACGGGGTGTGCCTTGGCCGGAGGCCTCGGATTGGGGCGACTGCCGTTACGTAACCCTCAGCGGCGTCCACCAAGGGCCACCAGTATCGACGGTGATGGCGTGGTATGCTTGAGTGGCACTAGAAGTCTCAGGAGCATCGGTGCTCGGAGGTCTAGCGAACAGGGGGCAAAGGAAGGCGGATGCGGCCCCCAGCACAGCACGCATCTTGCTCCGACGAGGGCGGACAACAGCAAGACTATGACAATCTCTGTTTACCTCTGTTAGCGCAACGAGTGCCTTCCCCATGGCTCTCTGTGAACGCCCTCGCTGCCCCCTCCTGCCCCCAACAGGGTGTGGCCATCTGGGTCGCCGTGTTCATCGTCACCCTCGTCGGTGAGATCCAGAATCCAGATCTGATTGTCGTACAGCAAGCACAGCCGCATGTCCCCTTGCCATGTCAGCCACGGTCTGGCCGCATCCGGGCCCGTCGGGGCCTGCTCGGGCCCAGGGGCTGCCAGCTGCAGGCAGCGGCGAGCCCACTGGTGCCTGCCTGCCAATGTGACCCTTCGTCTTCCCCGGTCCCTGTCTGACTCATCAGGCGCCGGGAATGACTATTCCAAGGACCTTCAGTTCCGGAAACTCAATGCCGCCAAGGACCGGATCCAGGTCCGTACGGCAACGGGGCCAGGGCAGGGTCGGGACACGTGCAGGGGGCTGGGAGGGGGGGGGGCAAGCACGGACGGAGTGGGGAGGCAGTCACGACCCTCGCCCTCCGGAGGATGGAGGGGAGGGCGTACGTGCGCTGCAAGCCCAGTCCAGCATCGTGAGCCGAAGGTCCAGTGCCGTCCTGCTTGCTACTGCCCCCCCTACTGCACGGCAGGAGCCACGCCCCCTCCCCTCCCCCCCTCCGCAACTCCATCTCCTCTCGCCCTCTCTCTCTCCCCCATCCCAACCCCCCAGGTCAAGGTGCTCCGCGGAGGGCAGCAGCAGCTGGTGGAGAACACCGACATAGTGGTGGGGGACGTCATGGTGCTGGACACGGGAGACAAGGTGCGGGGGCGAGGGGGCCTTTGGGGCGGGTACTGATGGGGGCAGGGCAGGGGGGTATGGTGCTGGACACGGGAGACAAGGTGCGGGTGGTTGGGTGGGGGCACAAACGTCGTTTGGGATGGCCAGTAGGGGAGGCAGGGGAGGGGCTGAGGGCATGGGGCTGGAGACGGGCGACAAGGTGCGGGGGGTGATGTGTGCGGGGGGGTAGTAGTGTGGTTTGGTTTGGAGGGGAAGTGGAAGGGGGTGTATGGTGCCGGACACGGGCGACAAGGGGCGGGGGTGGGCGCCTTTGGGGGAGGAGGGGGTATGCGGAGGGTGGGGTAGCGGTCGGGTTGGGTGGGGGCAGGGCTGGGTATGAGGGGACGTGGTGTTGGACAGGGGAGCCAAGGTGCGGGGGGTGATGGATGGATGAGTCTGATGGGGGCAGGGCAGGGGGTTGAGGGGCTTGGTTTTGGAAACGGGAGACAAGGTGCGGGGGGCAAGAGGGCTTGTGGGGTGGGGGCTGGGGGGTACTTGAATTGTTTGTTCGGGGGTGTGTGTGTAGAAGGGGGGCCGGACACGGGAGACAAGGGTGGGGTGGGGAGCGGGCGGGGGTGGTCTGAAGGGGAGGCATAGTGCTGGGGGTCGAGTTGTGCAGAGGGGGAGACAACTGGATGCTCGTGTCGGGTACAGCGGGGAACAGGGGCAAGGAGAGACCTATGAGCGCTTCCTGTCGGCGTGTGGTGGGGTGGAGGTCAGAGGGCTAGGCCGTTGGGGGCGGGGGGGGGAGGGGTACGCCAGGGAAGGAGGGCAAGGGGAGGAGGTGGGCGTAAGGGGCAAAGGCCAGTGGGCAGACTAGCACGGGGGGGGGGGCGTTACCTGCCGGGCAGGGCCTGGGCAGAGGGGGTGGTTCTTGAAGCGGCCCGGGGGAAGGGGCTGCGGAGGGGGCAGGGGGAGAAGGCGCGTGGGGCTGGGGGCCTGCCAGGAAGGAAGGCCCCTTTCAGGGCCTGGAGGTTCGACCAGGAGTTCAAAGCAACCCACCCGGGTGGCACCGATCAGGTGTTTAGGCGATTGCGGGGAGGGCAGCGACTGGACTTGCGCGTGACGAAAGCATGGTGTGGGATAGAGCACGGATAGAGGCAACCTACAGCATTGGTAGCACAGATGGAGCAGAGGATGGGGAATGAGGCGGTCAGGCATAGAGGGTGGGCACAGGGGAAGCCGGGACCTGAGCGTTCCGCGCCATCAAGTTCCCGGCTACGGGCCTTGCCCTGACCACTCCCAGCTACTTCCCACGCGTCCCTGGGTTCCTTACTAAGCGGGGCGCCGCCATATACTACTGCATACCACGCGCCCACTCCACACACCCTTATCGTGCACAACTCACGTCCCTTCCCCTCCCTCCTCCCCCTTCAGGTGGTTGCGGACGGCATCGTTATCGACAGCCAGGGCCTGACCCTGGACGAGGCCTCCCTCACGGGCGAGAGCGACCCCATGAAGAAGAACACGGTCAACGACCCCTGGGTCATGAGCGGGACGCAGGTACGGCAGCATGACCAACGACATGACTAAGCATGAATGACGCTGTGCTGACTCGAGCGGCCTGAGCAGGGTCCTCACCTGAGCGGCCTGGGCAGGGTCCTCACTCAAGCACGAGTGGGGGATGTGGTCCGACGGCCTTGCTCACCCCTCTCCTCCCCTCCCCCCACCCCCTGTCAGGTCACGGAGGGCAGCGGGCACGTGCTGGTGGTTGCCGTTGGCGTCAACAGCACGTGGGGCAAAACCATGGCGCTGGTCAGCGAGGCGGGAGACGACGAGACGCCGCTGCAGGTGGGGGGGTGGGGGAGGGGAGGGGAGGACGGCTTGGGCGGGGAAACGGGGGAAGGGGAGGGGCCGCTGCAGGTGGAGGGCTTGGGGAGGGGAGGGAGGAGGGGAGGGGAGAGGAAGGGGAGAGGGAGGGGAAAAGGGGAGGGAGAGGGGTTGCGGAAGGGGCTTGTGGGAGGGGGAAAAGAGGGAGGGGAGGGCGCTCAGCGGAGGGAGGAGGGATTGGCGCATAGGGACTGGGACGAAGGGGCGAAGAGACGCCAGAACCCCTGCCTCCCAACCTCATCCCTCCCCCGGCACACACACCCGCACCCCCCGTCCCCCGCAGGCCAAGCTCACGGTCCTGGCCGCTGCCATCGGGTACTGCGGTTTCGCCGTGGCGGTGTGCTGCTTCATCGCTCAGCTCATCCAGTGAGTGTCCGTGCCTTGGGTGGATGACGAGGGGTGGGGGGGGGGCGAGACACATGCCGTGGTGCTGGGGCAGACACAGTAGCTTAAGGGGCGCGCAACCCATCCAATGAGTGTCTCTGAACGGACCCCCTGTCAGTAGCTTGTGAAGCGGATCCACAAAGCAACAGCAGACGACCCGGGCTGAAGCAAAACTGAGTATGCGTGTGTGGGCCACGGGGGCGGGCAGCAAGCTGGAGGGGTGGGCGAAGGTGGGTGGGGCGGGACGCGGCTAGGGAGTCGGGGGTTGGAGCAGGTGGCAGCTAGGGCGGGCAGGCGGCGGAGGCAGCGCGGCCATGAGGTAAAGCAGGGGGACCGAGCGCCGGCAGTGGAGCGCTGGAGGCCCTGGCCGGGGGGGGGTCTGCGGGCTGGGCAGAGGTGGGCGGGGGCCGCTGCTGGGACTCGCCTTGCGGCCGCCCAGTCCTTTGGCCTCTGCAGCAACCGCTCCCGTTGCCGCTCCCTGTCCCGGCCTCCAGGTGGTGCGTGAAGAACAATGGCTTCCCCATCTCCCAGATCAACGACGACGGCCCCGTGCAGGTGGGGGGGGGGGATGAGGGGGGTGATCTTGGACGCGTTGGAAACCGCAGGGGACAGGGGGCTCAGGGCGGGGTGGCGGCAGGGGGCTAAGGGCGGGGGGCAGACGACGACCTCTTGCTGACTGTGCTACCCGCTCGTACCTGCCGTAACCGTGCCGTACAGTTCTTCCTGTACGCCATCACCATTATTGTGGTGGCCGTACCTGAGGGCCTGCCCCTGGCCGTGACCATCTCTCTGGCCTACTCGGTGAGGGTTTTGGGGGGGGGTTAGAAGGCACGGAGGGTAGAGGGGGAAGGGGAGGGTTACCTGGTGAGGGCTGCGAGACCTAGGTTTAAAGGGCTTCCAAGGGTAGAGGGGGAGGGGAAGGGGTGTAAAACGCCGAGCGGGATCGCGTCGCCTGGGCCAGAGAAGCATGGCTGGGGGGTGGGTGGGAGAGGGGTAGGGGGGACGGGGCAAAGAAGTCGGACGGGGGAGGAGGCGCAGGCTCCGGAGCAGGCAGCGAGGCACCGGGCGGACGGTGCTGCGTGAAGCCAGGCGGGCGAGGTATGCTGACCCTTTGCTCCCGTCGTTTGGCCTTCCCTGCCCACAGATGAAGAAGATGATGAAGGGTGCGTGCTGACTCATGGGCCCGGAGTGGGCCTCGTGGGGCCTGGGCTGGGCAGGGGGTCGGGCCGGGGTCGGGATGAAGATCGCTGGGGAAGGGGCGATCACGGCACGTGACGCCACAGCAGCTTGGAAGTACATCCAAGGACGGCGGGGGCGGCGCTCGAGTGTAGTGGGGGGGGTTCCAGCCGGGCTGTGGCCCCATGCCACGGCCTCAAGGGGCAGGGCCCCGGTATGCGGGATTCCGCGACCCACGGAGAGGCAGCGTAGAGGAGCGGGGCGAGAGCGTCGGGTGGAGGAGGGCGGGGAGGAGTAACCAGGTCTGGCAGTCGGTGGAGGCCCCTGACTCCTTGGATCCCTGCCGCCCTGCGCCCCCCTTGGCACAGACAACAACTTCGTCCGCGTGCTGGCGGCTTGCGAGACCATGGGCGGAGCCACCGCCATTTGCTCGGATAAGACCGGGACGCTCACGGAGAACCGGTGAGCGGGAGCCCGATGGCCTGGCCGGGCTCGGGCCGGGTCCGGCAGGCGTTACGGAACGCCTTCGGCTTGCGCCTCCTTACCCTCCTCGGCACCGGCCACGCCCGATGCACACATGCTTCACCCCTCTTCTCCCCTTTCTACCCCTCCTTCCCCCAGCATGACGGTCGTTGCGGGCTGGTTCTGCGGCCGCATGTTCGACACGTGCCCCACGGCTGCGGACCTGGACCCCGTGGTGCTGGAGCAGCTGTGCATGAACTGCGCCCTGAACGCCAAGGTGGGGCGGGGCGGAGGGGAAACAAGGGGAGAGAGCGTGTGTGCTTTGGGACGTGTCGGGGCAGGAGGAGTGTTCGGGGACACGTGGGCGACTAGGGTTTGGAGGTGGGGCCCACACCGGCCCTGAGGGGCCGAGGTGCAATGAAGAGGGGGAGGAAGAGGAGGAAGGGGCGGACCATACGAACCATACTTGACTCTGCTATGGGGTTGGAATGGCGGCGGCAATGTGGCCAATGTTGGGGCAGGGCTCGCGGGATGGCAATGCCATGCACTCCCTCTCTTCATGGCAGCTATGTGGCCGTGGGCAAGACAGCTGAGCTCAAGCCCTGCTCCCCCTGTTCCCCAGGGGCTTCCTCTATCCCCCCTCCTCACCCCGAACTCCCCCTCCTCACCCCCCCCCCCCAGGCCTTCATCATCAAGAACGAAAACGGCAAGATGGACTTCGTGGGCAACCGCACCGAGTGCGCGCTGCTGCTCTTCATGGACCGGGAGCTGGGCAGCAGCTACGACGCCTACCGGCACCAGCACGAGAAGAACATGGTCAAGGTGGGCAGGGGAGGGAGAGGGGGAGGGGGGGTGTTGAGGGGCGAGAGTGAACAGCATTGACTGAGGTTGCGAGGAGTCGTCGCCTCTTCTGACGCTTTCGGTGTCTGTCGTACGCCTTCCTTCGTACAGCTGTACGGCTTCTCGTCCGCCAAGAAGATGGCGTCCGTGCTCATGCGCCTGCCTGACACGCTGCGGCTGTACAACAAGGGCGCTGCGGAGTGGGTGCTCAAGCGCTGCGTCAAGTGCCACACGCAGGTGCGGGGGCAGGGGGGGGTAGGCCTTGGGTAGGAAGAGCGTCGGGGGGACGGGAGCATGCGGGCGCAAACTCCGAGCTGCTGGCAATCTGGCCCACCTGGGCTGGGGTTTAAATGCCCGCCGCCAACCCCCGCGACCTTTCATCTCCCACAGAACGGTATCGTGCCCATGACTGAGCAGCTGCGCCAGGAGCTGCTGGACTCCGTGACTAAGATGGCCAAGAGCGGCCTGCGCTGCATCTGCCTGTCGTACGCCGACTTCGCCATCGACGACCCCAACCGCCCCGAGGGTGAGTCGCCGTCACTTTTCATGGGCGATCCGAGATTGCATGCAATCGCACGGCTCGCGCCTGTGAAGCGGGAGGCCATGCACTCGCACGCGGCTCAGCTCTCGATGCAGCCAGAGATTCTGAGGTACGACCTGCCGTACACGCAGATTTCTTCGAGGAGGCGGACAACGTGGACGACAACCTCACGTGCCTGGGCGTGGTTGGCATTAAGGACCCCGTGCGTAAGGAGGTGCCGGACGCCGTCAAGACGTGCAAGCGCGCGGGCATCACCGTGCGCATGGTGACGGGTGAGATCTGGGGATCTGGGGGATCAAGGGACCTGACAGGGGGAGGGGGGGTGAAGGGGGGCCTCTGGAGGGGGGAGGGGGGGGTGGCGTGTGCCACCAACGTGTGCATGGCCATGACGTAACGCCCCCCCGCCACTCCCCTTGCCCTTTTCTCTGTACGGCGCTGTACGGCAGGTGACAACATCCACACGGCGCAGCACATTGCCCGCGAGTGCGGCATCCTGTACGACATGGGCCCCGGGGAGCCGGAGCACGTGGCCATGGAGGGACCCGTGTTCAGGGAGATGCTTAAGGTGGGGGGGGGAAGGGGGGGGGGGCAGGGGAGGGGAGGGGTGGAGGGGAGGGGAAGGGGAGGAGGGGGTGAAGGGTGCCCGGGTGGTTTGGGAGGGAGTGGAAGGGGGATAGGGGTTGAGGAGGAGCGGGCGACGGGATAGGGAAGGGGGGAGGTCAACGGCAAAAGACAAAAGGGGGTCAAACCTGGTGGGCATTCGCCCCCTTGACCGCCACCACCATCATCACCACCACCCCGCCCCCCCTTCAGGACCCGGACTTCATGGCCCTGCGTGAGAAGATGAACGACACCAAGGACCCCACCCACCAGGATGCCCTGGAGGAGATGCAGGAGAAGATCAACCACGTGCGCGTGAGTCATCCATCACCCGTACGCGCTCGTACGACATCCACGCCTGCCTGCCATGGACGCTGTTGCTTGTGTTTGCGTGTCGCCCGCGCTGCCTCCCTCCTTAACGCCTCCTCCCTTGCCCCCCCCCCATCTCCACCACCACACACACACTGTGTCTCTTCCTCTCTAGTGACTTCACATTGTCTCACCAGCCCTGACCCTCCCCTCCCCCCCCCAGGTGCTGGCCCGCTCCTCCCCCGAGGACAAGCTGCAGCTGGTGCGCCTGCTCAAGGTGAGCGGGGGGGAGGAGAGAGGGGGAGGGGGTTGACAAGAGGCGAAGGATGATGGCGGAGGGGGAAGGAGGCGGGCATGGAGCAGCTTGAAGCTCAGCAGGGGACAATGGACAGCACATCGGGCAAGCCTTCGCGTCGGCGGGAAGTGGGAGGGCCGGCAGGGCGCGGGACGTGATGTGGTTGCGCGCGGAAAGCGAGAAGGCAGGACAAGGGGAAGGGGGGGAGGGCTGGCATGGAGCGGGGATCAGGGCTGCAGGCCTGGCAGCCAGCAAGGGGGCCTGGGGAGAGCAGGCGGCGCTCCCAGCCTCGGCCCACGCCAAGCGAGGGCGTCACATCTGAGTCCACAGGACAGGAGCTGGCAGGGTGGCCGCGTCGGACTGACCGGGCCGGACTATCACGCACACGACTGCCGGTCGGCTCAATCTCATCCCACATGGGAGCGCACTGCTTGCTTTTGCCCCAAGCAGCCCGGGGAGCGTGGGGAGCAGCCTGTGAGCCCTGCACCGCTCTCACACCGCCCTCCCCCCCCCACCCCTCCACCCCTCCCTCCCCCCCCCAGGAGCTGGGCCACGTGGTGGCGGTGACGGGCGACGGCACCAACGACGCGCCCGCGCTTAAGGAGTCGGACGTGGGGCTGGCCATGGGCATTGCGGGTGAGGGGGTGGGTTAGAGGGTGGGAAAGGGTGGAAGAGGGGTTGAGATGGGGCGGAAGAAGGCAAGGGAAGGGGAGTAAAGGCGGGGGGGAGTCGGACGGGGGGCTGGCCATGGGCATTGCGGGTGGGGCGTGGTGGAGGGTGGGGAGGAGGGTGGGGAGTGGGAAAGGGAGAGGCGGGCAGGGGGAGAGGAGGGGGAGGATGGGACAGGCACGTACCGGTGGCTGGGGGGCCAGAAGACGTGGGAGGGAAGACAGGGGACGGGAACACGGCATGGACGTCCAGCAGGGGCCGCTACCGTGCTCTCTTGCCCCTGACCCTCTCCTCCCCCCCTCCCTTCCCCTCCCCTCCTGTCAGGTACCGAGGTGGCCAAGGAGGCCGCCGACATTGTGATCATGGACGACAACTTCTCGTCCATCGTCAAGTCCGTACTGTGGGGCCGCTCCGTGTTTGCCAACATCCGCAAGTTCCTGCAGTTCCAGGTGGGGTGGAGGCGCGCAGGGGGCGGTGGCGAGGGGGTGCGCGAGAGCGGTGTATTGGGAAGCCCGTGAATTGCGTCGGGGTCTCGCGGTGTGGACACCGTATCGTCAACCCTACGCGTGCCAAAACACACACGCCTCACCCCCCGTCTCCCCCAGCTGACGGTCAACTTCGTGGCGCTCATCACGGCCTTCATCGGTGCCGTGATCGGGGGCCACGAGCCGCTCAACGTGCTGCAGCTGCTGTGGGTCAACCTCATCATGGTGCGGGGGGGAAGGAGGGGAAAGCGTGTGTGTGTATTGGGACGCGTGGGGCGGTCGAGCCGCTCAACGTGATCTGCTCCTAGACCTCTGTTCCCCTTGTTGCGGTAGTCGGCTCCACACTCGGGCCCTGATTCTCTCCCCCTGCATCTCTCACCCCCCCCTGACAGGACACCATGGGAGCCCTGGCCCTGGCCACCGAGGACCCCCGCCCCGAGCTGCTGCTCCAGCGCCCCAACGGCCGTACGGAGTATCTGATCAACCGCAAGATGGGCAAGCACATTGTCGTACAGGGCTGCTACCAGATGCTCTGGATGTTCCTGTGCCTCTACCTCCTGCCCATGGGCCCTAAGGTGCGGGTCAAGTCCGGGCCGTGGCCGTGGGCCGTGATCAAGGAGTTTGCGTTTGTGATCAGATCGGGGCATGTGGAGGGGCCATGTCACTTGAGGAGTTGTCCGCGGTGGAATCGGGGCCGGGGCGAAGAAGGCGGGAACGGAGGCGTGGGGGCGTCCCACCCTTCGCACAACGCGTGGCGTGCCGAGACACACACGCTCAACCCCCAACCCGTTCCCCCTTTCCCCCCTTCCTCCTGTCAGGGCCTGGAGCAGTACTATGTTCCCAACGAGGGCGAGTACTACGCCAGCCAGTGCGGCGAGAAGGCCGGGTGAGCTGGGCCTGTCTTGGGCCTGAGAAGGGTTGGGCTGGGCCCGTGGGCCTGCATCATGCAAACGGCCCCCGCGCATTAGCGCGTCGCAAGTAGCCCCTCACGGCCCCCTGGCCACCCTCGCGCTGGAGACGACGGACCTCGTACGAAGGAATTCGGTACCCCTGATCCCCCCCCTCTTGCCTCCTCGCTCCCCCCCTCTCAGGGAGTACTTCGATGACAACCCCGGCATGGTCTACAACCCCGCCCTCAACGCCAGCGCGCAGCCCAACAACATGACGCTGCCATTCCAGGTACGGCACTGTACGACAGCACCGTACGGTACAGCACAGTCTGCGCTTTGGCGAATCTCACTTGTCACTGCCACCGCCTGACTGACGGGCTTGTGCCTCTTTCCCCGGGTGTCGCAACCTCAGACCAAGGAGTACGCCGTCAACTTCACGTGCTCCGTACTCTCGGCCTGCAACATGCCGTACACGGCGGGCATGTTCGGATCCGAGTACCAGTTCGGCAACGGCAGCTGCGTGCCGCTGGTCGCGTGGAACGCCTGGAACGCGTCGGCGGTTATGCCGATCGACGACCGCATGACTGCCATATGCGCGGGGCCGTACACCAACACGACCATCGCCAACGGCGGAAACGTTACCACGGGCTGCCTGCAGAATGACTGGTCCATTGTAGGTGTGGGGTGCGGCGGTTGGCGGTTGTTCGTTGTTGTTATTGTGACGCCGGGGGTTGCGTGACACCACTGCATGGGCCCTGACCGCACGCCGCCCGTGGTCTTCACTGGCCTGAAACGGTGACGCACGCGGCCTCTTAGTAATGTACGACGGATCTGTCCGCATCTGCGTCTGCGCGCAGGGCGTCATCGACAAGATGGATGACGAGCACAACGAGTGGGAGGCGGACGAGTACAAGCGCCCGCTGTCGCTGCTGTTCAACATCTTCATCTGCACCCAGGTGAGGGAGGCCCTGGGCCCGCCCTCGTGGGGTCGCCGCGTGGGGCCACGGGGTGAGGGAGGCCCCGGGCCAGCCCTCGTGGGGTCGCCGCGTGTGGCCACGGGGCGGGGGGTCACGGGGTGTGGGGTCACCGGGTGGGGTCACCCCTCAAGCGCGCGCCGCATCGCGAGGTGGCGGGAAGGAGAGAAGCAAGCGCAAAGAGCTTGATGCGCCGCAGACAGCCAGAGGGAGCCGGAGATAGAGCTGGAGATCGGGATCTAGGGAGGGGCCATGGAGGGAGGGGCCATGGCTGACAGCTGCAACCCGACGCATGGCTTGGCCCCAGCAGAACCATTCGCGTCAAGGGCCCAAAGCGAGGGCAGCCGCCGGCTGCAGTTCCTCAAGCCCACACCAACCTGACCCTTTCGACATCTGCCCTCCAACCGCCAGGTCGCGAACGAGATCAACGCCCGCCGCATCAACGACGAGTACAACATGTTTGAGGGCTTCTTCGACAACTGGATCTTCATCTTTGTGATCGCGATCACCATGGGCCTGCAGGCCATCATCATCAACTTCCTGGGCATGTTCTTCAAGGTGGGCCTGGGCGGGGCCCGGGTGGGCCTGGGCCTGGCTTGGGCCCATGCGGGGCCCGGGTGGGCCTGGGCCTGGCTTGGGCCCATGCGGGGCCCGGGTGCAGTTCACGGCTACGGGATGGCGCCTGAGGGGGCACGGCACGCGCCGCCTCTGCTACCCACTTCCCACTCCACTCAATCCCGCCCAATTTCATTCCGCACCCCACGCTTACCGCCCCAACCCACGCCGCCCCCTCCCACAGGTGGAGCCACTCGACTGGGAGGAGTGGCTGGTGTCCCTCGCCATCGGCACAGGGGCCTGGCCTTTGTCCTTCCTCACTCGCTTCGTGTCGAGGTGAGCAGCCAGAATGCTGCGGTCTGGGGCTGCGCATGGAGGCACTGCTGCTAGCACTGCGGTCTAAGGCCGCGCTCTGCTCGAAGGCACCCTAACTCCCTAGGGCACTAACATAATAGCTCGTGGCCTGTGCTGCCATTGTGATCCTTCGTGGCCTGGATCACTGACCGAACCCGCCATCTCCTGCCGCGTTTCGACCCCCCAGGAACCTGGAGTGCTGCATCAGGTTCGAGGCCAACCACCCCCCCGAGATCGACGATCCAGCCCTGCGGAACGAGATCCAGGCCGCGGATCCGCACCACAAGCCCGTGCCCGCACCCGAGCACCACCACCACAACACCATTGCCAACGGAAACGGCAACGGAAACGGCAAGGCCAACGGCTCCGAAAGCAATGGCGTGGCACCAAAGCCGATGGATGTGGAGTCAGGCAATGGCGTCGCAAAGTAAAATCAAGCGAGCGAGGTTGCATGGCAGAGCTTACGGGCGAAGCTCGCGGGATGGAGCGAGAGCGGATCCAGATTCCGATCGCGTGTCGCGCATGCGGTTTGGGCCCAAGATCCAGCGGGCCGACCTTGGTTGGGGAGGCGAACCGCCACGCGAGGAACTCAATTGCAATAGGTGGGGATGGCGGCGGTATGGTCGCGACGAGCAGCGTCGTCACTGCTTGCGATGTTGCGTTTTGCCAGCTTCTTACTAGCTCTGCGGCCGAGATCAGCCCCTGTGGGTTTCGGTTACGGTTGTGGGCCGTTGAGGCTGTTGGATGCAAACGTTTATTCGCTCGCCAGGAAAGAGGGTGGGGCACACAGACGTGCGCTTGGAGTGGCATGTGTCTTACACATGAGAGGATCTCGCCGCCGACAGCGATGCGAGCGGGGCATGGGCTCTGGGGTTCAAGCGATTAGTGAGGAGCGGGTGTGCTGTCAGGGCCTAAGGGCCGTTGGCGAGGGAGATGCGGCCGCGTGTACTGTACCCTGCGCGTCGTGTCGAGAAGAAGAGTGCTAGCTAGCGTGTTGAACCTGCTTGGGCGAGCTGGTGCGAGGGAGGCTGTGGTCCGCACAATCATAATTGCCTGGTGTTGGGGTGGCGGGGCTGAAAGGGGTTTGGGAGACGCGGCACGGAGACGCCGCAGAGACCGCGGAACGCCGGACTGCAACGGGTCGCGTGCTTGGTTCAGTTGTGGTCAAGCCTCCGTGCTGCCTTGATAATGCCTTCGCTGTGGCGCCAGTTGTTGTGATGCCTAAAGGTGCCACGGCGAGTGGTTGCAAGCACCTTGGCGCACCTTTGTTGTGGGGTCGCCTTGATCAGTGCTGGCCGACTTTAAGGCCGGGATCACTGGTTCCAGGCCGAGATTGCAGTGCTACTGTGCTAGTCGGGCTGAGTGTGAGCAGCAGCCCCAACCCGCTCCGGCGGAACCACACTGTGTTGTTGGTGGCGTAGCGTTGTTTGGGCTCTGTACCTGCAGCCCCGTGTGACGGACCGAAATGGTGACTTCCCACGGCCCAACCCCACTGGGCCTTGATCCTGCATCCCGTTGATGTGGTGATACGACTAGCTTGGACTTGGGCCGCTAGTAAGGCGGGTGCCCTACTGTAAGGGCACGAGTTGACTGTGAGGACTGTGCCCTCCGCAAGACAGCGGCAGGCTTGACATCAAGGCGACCTGGACGGGTTGTGACGCGGAGGTGTGGTGCCCCAGCACAAATGCGCCTCAGTGCGCCCCGCCGGACATTCATGCTCCTGCGGATCCTCTCGCTTCCTCTCCATCGCTGTGGCAGCAGATGTGGCACTCGTGGGCCGTTCCTTTCGTTGCTGGACAGCCCACACTGCAGTCGTAGGACGTGCAAGAAGTTGGAGCGGGCTGGGCACGGGTATCGACTGCCCGTGCGTGCCCAAGCTCGCTTGCGCCGGACCGCGTACTGCGTCGTGCTGCGCACCCGCTCAGTCTTGTAAGGACGAGTGCGGTATCACGGCGGCCAGCCTGGGCAGCCCCGAGTCCCGCACAAGACGGCAAAACACCACTAACTGCCGCGAGTCGTACAGAGTCGGCCAAAGAAGCCTTGAGCGCGCCCGTGTACTCCTTCTACTGTCTGTAGGGTACGAAGCCAACACAAGCAAGCCTCTGGCAGTTCTGGCGACGCGCGGGTCTTTGAAGATTGAGACCGACCGCGCCCAGACGACCCTCGAACTGAGACGAACCTCCCGCGAACTTGCTATCGCGACATCCACTCTAATCTGGTTGCATTACCACACTGTGGGGCACGTCGGCTCTGGCGCGTCGTCCGTTCGCTTCGTCCAGCCCAGAACGACTCGGCCGCGATGAGCTTAACGCCCCCAAACGCCGGGATAATGTATCCATGCGGATTCGGGGCGGTCCTGGCTTTCGCCTTGTTCCTGGTCGCGTAAGTGCAGGGGATCGAACATCGTGTCACAGCCTTTCGCGCCTCTCACGCCGACGTGGAGAGGGCGGCGCAGCAAGCACTCAGGTCGTATCGTGTGGCTGCTGATGGTGTCAGAGGCGGCACAGAGAGCGCACGCGTACCCAGAGGTGCCTCCATCTTGTGCCTCCTTCGGCCTTGACCTGCCTGGAGTCCCGCCAAACCCGCGCCACCCAGTCGCACCTCTGCGTGCACTGGCAAGACTCAGTACCCTTGTGCCACACCTCAGCGCCTTAAACGTTCACGTCGGTTGGTACTTCACAGCACCAACCACCACATAACCTCGAGCCTTACCCCCCACGCACCATACACGGTCAAGCCGCTCTTCACCCTGCTCCTCATGCCACGCCTGGCAGGATCTCCCTGTAGCCCCTCTTCAGCCAGCAGGCATGTTCCTGCCCTTCCCTGCCCACCATGCCGCGTCCATTCCCCCCTTCCCCCGACCCCAGGGATGCCCAGCAGCTGCCTCCTCGGCCTCCAACCCACCCCACAGCGAGTACGGGCTGCAGTCGGGCGTGCATCGCCCTGACCGGTTCGGTCAAGACCGTCTCCCCATCGCTCGACTTTCCCAGCTGCACGCGGGCTCTCTCCTACTTCGCCGGTGCCTTCATTCCCGATGTGGCGCTCAGTCTCCGAAACCTCACGGCCTCGAGGCTTCTCAAGGATGTGAACAGCTGGCAGGTTGAGTCCTGCAGGCACCGTATCGCCGACCATTTCGACGAGGGCTTCGCCGTGCACACGACGGAGCTGGAGGTGCGTGCGTGCGCTGGGGAAAGCGGGGTCGGGCAGGGACGAACCGCTGATCTGGAGCAAGGGTCATGGCTCGTGGGCTCGGGATCTGGGTCAGGGCCGAACGGCAATGGAGGACGCCTTTACTTGGCGCTCCTGACCAAGGCTGGGCGGAGCGCCCGAGGGCCAGCGGCCCCCAGTCTTGACCGCCGCAACCCCGGCGGCCCCTATTGAGCGTGCTGGACCTCCAGCAGCTCACCCACCTCCCACCTTCCACCCAGCATAACCACTCAAACCACCCGCTCGCTCGCTCCCCGACCGCAGCTGTGTGGCCCCGTGTCCAAGCGCGTGGGCCTCGCCCTGGCCAGGGCCCTCACGTACAAGCGGTGGAAGCGCGAGACGCCCCTCGAGGCCCACGCCAAAGCGCTCACCGGCTTCGCCTCCCTTGCTTCGTCTTCCTGCTTCAACACCACCTTTGCCGTGTACGGCGCCGACGCCGTACAGCAGATCGGCAGTACACCCGGTGACACGTGCGCGGTCTCCTGGGCCAGCGCATGCACGCTCCCCCCGCCTCCCCCGCCACCAACCCAGCCACCGGCACCCCCGTTGCAGCCTTGCGGCCAGGTGTGCCTAACCATCGCCGCCGCCGTCGCGGTCCAGGCATCTTCTCTCAAGACTCCGAGGTGTCGAGATGCCCTGACGTACTTCAGGAGCTCCCTGGTGCCCGACCTCGCGCAAGCCATGTCCCTCCAGGGGGGTCCCAGCGACAAGTTCGCCCGCAACGCGGGGCGGTGGCGAGTGGCGGAGTGCGAGAGCTCGATTGCGGAGGGCCCTGTGGAGGGGGCGCCTGCGACCATCAACTCGGTCAAGGTGGGTGGAACAAGCGACATGGTCATCCTTCCTTGGGCGGGGAGCCTACGGTTCCATACATAGAGTGCCGGGGTACCGCGTGGCTCCGCTCCCCAGCCTTCCCCCTCTTACCAACCTATTTGCCCGTGGTGCCCACCCCTCTATCCACTCAACAGCTCTGTGGCTCCACCGCGAGGGGCGTGGGTGCGGCGTTAGCCGAGGCCCTGACCTCCAGCCCATGGCGTGGCACGGCTTCTCTTGCTGCCCACGCTACGGCAATGTTGGGCTTTGCGGACGCTCCACCAACCGCCTGCATCAACACCACCATCTCAACATCTGACGGTCTGGGCACAGCCGACTGTTCAGCTTCCTGGGCAGCCGACTGTGACGCCGCCAGCCCCGAGCCGGCCCCCGTCAGTCTGCCGCCACCGCCGCCGCTCCGCCCTCCCTCGAGCCCGGTCACCGCCACGCCTCCCCCGTCGCCGCCGGCTGGCCCGCCCTCGCCCAGCGTTGTGGACCTCTTGCCCCCGCCACCACCTCCGTCTTGCTCACGCATGTGTCTCAAGTGGACTGCCGCCGTCAAGACGATTCCGCCCGACCTCAACACGCCAGCGTGCACGCCCTCCCTCGTCTACTTCGCAACGACGCTCATTTCTGACTTTGAGGCAGCCCTGGGCTCTCAGGGCAGCCAGCTGGCACAAGACCTGAGGATGTGGTCACTGACCGAGTGTCGCCACCTGGTTCAGGATGTGTTCAGCCAGGGCTTCTCGGTACGGCGGGTAACCTTCACGGTGAGACTGGCAGTGAATGCGGCTTGAGGTGCATGTGACGCTCTAGATTCCAACTCACTGGGGGGCGCGGGTACTGAACTGCATAGTTACGTACGAGGTAACGGGCTAAACTCTTTCATGCGCCACCCCTCTCAACCCCCAGATGTGCGGCCCCGTGTCCCCCGGCGTGGGCGCCTCCCTCGCCTCCGCCCTGTCGCTCGCCCCCTGGTCCGTCCCGTTGGAGCAGCACGCCCGCGCCCTCACGGGCTACGCCGCCCTGCCCCCCGCCACCTGCCTCAACGCCTCCCTCACCGCAGCCAGCGACGACCGGGACGCAGCCTGCGCCGCGGACTGGGCCAGCGCGTGCGGAGCACCCGCACCCGCCCCGCCCCCGGCCGCCCCGCCCCGCCAGCCCCTGCACGGAGACCCCAAGGCGCCTCCACCTGCCTCGCCGCCGGTAGCCGTGGGTTGCACACAGCAGTGCCTGGACATTTCGGCCGAGGTCAAGAGCTTTTACCCAAACGTCAATTATACGGCCAACTGCCCGGAATCTCTGTCGTACTTCACCGGCGCATTCCTGTCTGACATGGAGGCGAGCATGACCGCGCAGGGCGTGGATGCGGGCCTGATTGCGGATTGGGCGCAGGATGCCAAGGCCTGGCCTGTCGACACGTGTAACATTATCGTCGGCGACAACTTCGAGCTCGGTTTCGCCTTCTACATCGTCAAGCTCAAGGTACGGTGAAGAGGCCGGAGATCTGAGCTAGCCATACTTTGTCCTGCTGAGCTCAGTTGCCCTGTTTCTTCCCTCACCCTCGACCCGTGCCCTCCTCCCCTCTCCTGTATGCCCTCTCGCAGGTCTGCGGATCCCATGCTACGCCCGAGGGCGGCGCAGCCGTGACGGCGGCTCTGGACCCTGGCTCGTGGCAGGGCTCCACGCCCCTGGAGTCGCACGTGTGGGGCCTCACGGGCTTCGATGCGGCCCCCTCGTCGAACTTTAGGTCGCAGAGCCTCTCGGCGTTGAGCAGCGACGGGAACGCGCAGTGCCTCCGGATGTGGAGCCGCAAGTACTAGGTCGCTCAAGCCCAGACTCAAGTCATTCGACTCTATCTTAGACATACAGCACGGACGCCGGTCTCCGTATACATACCGTCATGCATGTTAATATCCTGCCAGGGATCCTGCATCACAGTCACGCACGTAACAGAGGCCGAACGCGAGAGGACAGTTTAGCTAGGGGTTTTCATCAAGGCCGGCAATGGCTAGAGAGATGTGCCGGGCGCAGCAGTCAGTCTGGCGCAGGAGGGTCTGCTGAGCTCCAAACCACTGTGATGGCGGCCGTTGTGCTGATGGGGGGCTAGGTTGTCCTCCCTGTGTGCTCTTGGGTTTTCGCTGGCCCCCGTCCAACACGCAAGTGAGGGGAAGCCGGGCAGGCCGGCCAGCCGTATGTCTATATACCTCGGACCTAAGCCGCCGGACGTCATAGCGTGTACGTGTATACTATCCGTACATGGTATGTGCTGTGGTGGGGTAATTTGGTGTTAAGTAAGGGTATGGGCGGATCGCGAGTCATTGGTCCTCTGGACTTTCCTATGAAGTGTGCCCATCAGCTCTCGCTCCCTCGTCAGCTTCTGCGGTGTCTTAAACGGGCTCGGCCCTTGCCATGTTGTTCCCTGGGGCCTTGCCGTGAAAGCGCATGTTCCAGCTGAATGGAACCCTGGGCGAGGGGGTCATTGCCCTCTGCTTGCTTGCCCACGCCGCTAGGGTCGCGCACAACGTTACTGCCCTTGCACCCCACACTGACAACACGCCGTGGTGAAGGCCTGGGGGCTATAGCTTGGCAGCACGCACAACTTGCAACTTTCAGTCTAGCCGTTCGCAGGATGTATCGTCATGAGCAGCCGACCAAGGGGGGCCCGCGTATGGGCACTGCATGGGGCCCTGCTGACCGGGTTCCACCCAAGCAGGGGCACGAGCTCCAGCTCAGAGGCTCTCTGCGAAGAGGTACATACATTAGGCCCGACCCCCTTGCAAGGACCGGACCGTGGTGGTGCGACCACACTTTATCAGAACCAGCACCCCAGGGCCGAGGGCCTGCCCGGCCACTCGAGGCCCCCGCTCTGGCTGCCCGCCGTGCCATGAGATCGCATTGCGTGGCGGGGTCTCGGCCCCCGAATGGCGGCGGATGTGTTACGCGCTGCTGCGACCTCTATTCGCCTCGGCACGCTGGCAGCCGTGCGTAGGCCGTATGTGGCCCGGTGAAGGTCTCTGCCTAACGAAGGTGCGCTGGCCCTTATTGGTACGTGCCGTCCTGTGCCGCGAGAGGATGGAGAAATGGACGGAGCGTGACGGAGCAGGGCAAGCTGCTGAGCAAGCACGAGCGAGCTGGAGTAGCCGAACTGCGTCCATCTGCAGGGTTACGCATTCGGCGCCGGCAAAGCAATCCCGGCCTTGTGCCGATGGCCACCTCGCTCATGATGATGGAGCGGCCGGGGACGAACCGGCACACTATGAAACGGCCCACCTCTAGCGGCTCCCCTTGAACCCTTGTCCTGCCAGCTTGTGCTGTTACTTTATGTGCCCCCGACGCGAAGACAACACAACGAAGACCCGCGCGTGGCGTCAGGCGGAAGCTTGCGCGGGCGTACGGGCACGCCAAACGGGCGAGCGACTCGCACGCATGGGGCGGGCGGGTGCGTGGGCGAACGAGTCGAGCAGCGCCGCTATATAGCATACACACACAGTGCGTGCTTGACCGCGCTGCTTGTATCTCCGCAAGGCTCGCCGCGAGTACTCAGGACAAGCCAAACCGTTCCAGACACGTTCCTCTGCTCTGTTCCTCTGCAAAATAGCATCACAGTAGCTAAACCCATCAGGGGTGCACTCACACGCCAGTAGAGAAGGCCGCAGAGGAAAGGCGACGAACTTGCCCCGTCTGCTAAGCCATCGGCTGCGGCTGCGCACAACATGCGACAACTACAGGCCGCCATTGCTGCCTCCCTCGTGTTGCTGCTCGCGGGCGGGTGAGTGTTTGGCTCCTACCTAAGTCATGGCCGCCCGCCCACATACAGCAGTGGCTCGCGTCAGGCTATCGTGCATAGCTGTAATGCAATACAAGTGACTGTCCACCGGTCCCTGGCGTAGTCCGCAGCCGTCGTCGAGTGCCTGCCTCAGTGCATTTTCGCATGAAGCCCTGCCTCTGTGCACTCAGCTCCTGGACCCTAGCCCCGTGCAGCCATGCCTTCAACTCAGCTCGCTCATAACTCGCGGCTAACGACGGCAGCGGTTGAAACCGGACCTTTCCACACGCCGTCACCCGCTCCCCCGCCCCCTCCTGCTCTCCCTCTTTCTCGCCTCGTTCTTCTCTGGACCCCCTCCTGCTCCCCCCACACACTTACCCCCAATCGCCTCCACGCCCTGACCTCACTCTGTCCTCCAGGGCTGCAGCCTGCAGCGAGATGTGCATCGAACTGTACGTCGCTGCTAGCGGCGGCGCGAGCCCATCGACCGTGGGGGAGCGCGAGGTCACCGCTCTCAACTACTTCAAGAGCTCCCTGGTTCCAGACCTGGGCCTGACCAGCTCGCTAGCGACGCTGCTAAGGCGCGATGCAAGCAGCTGGAGGACGGATCGTTTTGACATCATTCTGGGCCACCCGGGACACGGCGATGGCGACAAGTACGACTCCTACGTGTTCCTGACGGTAGGGTTGGGGAGCGGAGGCGCTGTAACTCTGGCAGTGGGGTGGGGTGCAGGGGGGTGAGCCAAACACAGGTTGGGTGATGGCGGCTCTGGGCTTCTCACCGAGAGGTCTCTAGCGCAGGGATCGTTCTGGCCCCGACGGGCTGGCCCGTCCCTCTCTGACCAAACCATTCCGCCCTGCCAATTGCCCACCCCTGGCCGGCCCTGCCCTGCCCTGCCCTCAGATATGCGGCCCGGTGTCTTCGGGCGTGGGTCCTGAGCTCGCCAAGGCCCTCAAGTTGGAAAGCTGGAAGGGCAAGACCCCGCTGGAAAGCCACATGCAGGCCATCTCAGGATACAAGGACGCGCCCCGTACCTCATGCTTCCGATTCAATCTTGACGTTTACTCAAAGGACAGCGATATTCAGTGCTCCGCTGACTGGAGCAAGCACGTGTGCTCTACCCCGTCCCCCTCGCCGCCGCGCCGCTCGCCGCCCTCCCCCCGCAAGGCACCGCCCTCCCCCCGGAAAGCCCCTCCCTCGCCCCGCAAGTCGTCCCCTCCCCCCAGCAACCCCTCGCCACGCAAGTCGCCGCCCTCCCCCCGCAAGTCCCCCTCGCCCCCCAAGTCGCCGCCCCCCGCCGGCGCGTCTTGTACGAAGCAGTGCTTGCTCTGGCGTTTCTCAGCCGAGTCGTCCGTGGCTTCCCTGGAGTGCACAAAGGCCGAGAGCTACTTCCGCAACAAGTTCGTCCCCGACCTGCAGCGGAGCCTGGGGTCCACCAGCCTGGGCTCCCAACTCGCCAAGGACGCAGCGAAATGGGCCGTGTCGGACTGCAGCTTGGCAATCGGGGATGACTTCCATGCCGGTATTGCGACGTACATTACGCAGCTGGAGGTGAGCGCGTGTACGGGTGTGCTTGGAGGGGCGGGGGGGGGGGAGCATGGGGAAGGGGAGGGAGGGCGTTCGCATGCGGATCTGGGGTCACTTGTGGGGGAAGGCTCTGGTGATCCTGGCGCAGGTCTGGAGCAGAGCGGGTAGCTGCTGGGAGGAGGGCTAGGGGACGGGGTGAATATCGCATGTGCAGGGGTCCTGCACCCCGCGCCCCTCAAGCACCCATTCCCCCAGCTCCTGCCGCCCTTCAGCGTCCGCGCCACGCCCTCCCCTCTTACTTTTCCCTCAGATCTGCGGCCCCGTCTCTTCAAGCGTGGGGCCGGCAGTCGCCAAGGCTCTGTCAAATACCAACTGGCGGGGCGTCAGCTCACTGTCAGCCCACGGCTGGGCCATCACGGGCTTCCGACCCGAGGCCGCTGACTCATGCGTCCTCGCAAGCCTCGAGGCCTACGGAATGGATGCGAAGGGCAGCAAGGGGCTGTGCTCGGCCTCCTGGAGTGCGCGCTGCTATGACGTACTGAGTGGCAACACGGGGAACGAAAGTCCACCGACCGCCAAACCGTCGCCACGCAAGTCGCCGCCCTCGCCCCGCAAGTCCCCCTCGCCCCCCAAGTCGCCGCCCCCAACCCCGCCCGCCTGCACCAAGCAGTGCATTGCCTGGCGCTTCTCCGCTGAATCCGCCATGTCAGCCATTGACATCCCCGAGTGCTCACCCGCGGAAACGTATTTTCGAAACTTCTTTGTCCCCGATGTTCAGCGCAGCCTGGGGCCCAGCCTGGGCCCCCTCTTCGCCACCAACGCCCAGGACTGGCGCATCGAGGATTGTTCTCTTGCTATCGGTGACGACTTTGAGAACGGGATCGCGACGTACATCGTGGAGCTACTGGTGAGCTGGCCTGCTTGCGGCTTGGGGTCGTGGGGTCACCAGGGGATAAGGGAGGGCAGCTTGGGGTCGTGTACGACATGACCAACCTTGAGCGGCATTGGCCGCCGTCTTCCCACCCCCGCTCCCTTGCAGATGTGCGGTCCCGTACACTCCGCTGGCGTGGGACCCGCCCTCGCCAATGCTCTCAGCGAAGGCAACTGGAATGGCGCGAGGTCGTTGAAGAGCCACGGCTGGGCCATCACGGGATTCGAACCGTCGGCGAATGACTCATGCGTTCGCTCCAGCATTGAGGCCTACGGTGTCGATGAGAAGGGCGACAAGGGGCTGTGCTCCGCCGTGTACGACGCTACTTGCGTCAACACCAAGAAGAAGCCATAAGGAGAAGTCCTGCACAAGGATGCGTAACCTTTGGCACCCGCTGCAAGTAAGGATGCGTGGTGGGGCCGGGCACCGCCGTGAGGGCAACAAAACTCCCGCCCGGAACCCGGTACCTGCGCCGTTGCTGAAACTGTGATGCTCCTGCCTGCAATGGCCCGTGTCTGAGACATGGGGCGCTTTGACGTGGGGAGCTGCTGGCCTGCCGCGGCTGCGTTGTGGCATGGGCGCGAGCGAGATGGCTCTAAATGCAGACTGCAGAGGCAGGGTGTTCTCGAGGCGGCACCGGCTGACGTGCATGTGAACAGGCAAATTGTGAGCTTGTACAGACGATAGGCAGGCATACACACATGCTGGGGAGGGTGATCGTATAGTGAACGTACGTGCGCTCTGGGCTGAGGGGTAGGACACTTATGTCGTGAGGTGCCTGGTGGTGTGGCTGGTGGGCCACTAGACACTGAGGCGCCCGGCCGCAAGGGCACTGCCCCATGTGGCGTGCGGTATGGGTCTCTCGAGGGTGCATTGTTTGCATTGCGATATACGGGCGTACGGCATGGTGGTTGAGCGTTTGGTTTTGCGTGCGTGACGCATGATTCTGCATGATGTGCATCATCATGCATGCGCGTGCGCGCATGCGGCTTGACTGCAAAGTGTTCAAGGTAGCAAAGCAGGACATGAGCTTGAAGCCGTTTCAGAGGGAGTTGCACCAGCATCAGTTGCGCGCTGTCTTCATGCCTTGTTGTGTTGTTGCTGCTTTATACCACTTCACATGGGCGCTTGGCCCTGTTCAGACCTTAGCAGCATATGTGGACGTGGAGGGTCACCACCGCAAAGGCCGCAGACGCAGAGATGTGGCGAAGTATGCTGGGAATGATGACCATGACGCAATCCCTTTGATTACAAGTGCCTTGAATAAAGGGGATGTTTGGATCAGATGCACCGCTCTTAGTTGCATCAGAAGGCTCGGGAGGGGCCGGCCAACTAAACACGTGCCCCCCAACAGGCTGTGTACAGCAATGTCTCTCTCGCCCCGGCCTTAAGACACTTTCTCCTTCGGGCCACACTACGGCCAGGCCCTGCCTGCAAGTTCAGAGCACCTTCCCACCACACATATGCCGTGCACCTCAGAATAGGCCAGCCCCTCTTTCGGGCGGCGAGTCAGTAATGAAGCATGAGGCCCTTACAAATCAACGCTTGTGGCCCTGGGCAAACATGTGTTGTCCTCCTCCTCAAGCCTCTGATACTATGATGTAGGAATCGAGCAGGTTCTGAAGGATCGAAACGTCAACGCCTCGGCCTCCTTGGCAACGAAGGGCAAGGGCCTGGCTTCCGCCACTTTAGGCAAAAGAAGCGAATGCCCCCTATTATCCCTTGAATTATGGAACCCATAGCCAGCACAAGAAGGCAAACGGGCGGAAGCCCGTCAACGCTAGCAGGCCGCAGGAGTGCCACCAGGCGCCTGCTTACGCCGTGCCGTAAACAGGCCCCGGCGTTGACCACTACCGCAAGCACACGGTGCAGCCGTTAGGACATGCTCAGAAGGTTGCATGTTGGCACAAAGCACGGTCTTAGCACATGCCCTTGTCCATCCTCGCCTCATACAGCTGCAAAGCAGATTAACTGATTGACCCGAGCATCCAGCCGCCAATGCCGCGAGCTTCCATGCAATATTGTGCTAACGACCGCAAGCTACCCCGAAGCAGGCAGCCTCGCAAGTTAAGTCAGTCCTTTGCGGCACTAGCCATGCGCCTGCCTTGTATGCGTAACTTCACTCCACACTCCACACGTCCTTCTTCCACACCCTCCATAAGACCATAACGCACCATACTGACACCCACACCCGGCAACAGGCATGGGAACACAGACGCCATCAAGACAATTCACGGCAGCCCACTTGGTGAAATGCAGCAATTCCCTCGGTCCAATTCTCTCGACCCCCTACCGCGCGTCCCCGCCAACTTCCCTTCTTAGAACACAAGCCCACCCCTCAACCCAAGACCCACGCCCAGATGAAGCCGTAAAAGTAGTTGATGTGCTGGTTCGAGGCTTGCTTAGCTCCCTAGCTTCCCTGCCCTAGGCAGACGGGCTTGCGGTACCTGTCTCTCCGGCATTGCCTGTTGCCCAGTGACTAATGCAGCAATGGCCGACTTACCACCAACCAAACTCGTGTAACTTTGTACCCTACAACCGCCTTGCCATGCCTGGACTTCTCAGTCCGGTGACCTCTTGATACAGCAACGACGGCCCTCAACGCTTTTCGAACCTCGGCCCCAGCTGCCGCACCCCTGGGAAGCCTCAAAACGGGCGGTCTCACCTTGTTGCCCTCACCTCCTGCAAGGCCGCCTCTGCCCGTCTCCTTCTCGCCTGCCTCTGCCGCACGGTCTCCAAGCGGCCGCCAGCCCACCCGCTGGAGCGCATCAACCGCCAACCGCCAACGGCCGCTACAGGTAGCGCCTGCACCTCGGCGCCCCGCAGCGGCACATGAGCAGCTCGGCGCCGGCCTCAGCCGCCGCCTGCTCGAGCACGTGCTCCGGCAGGCCCTGTACGGCAGAGTACGGCAACAGCAGCCGGAGGTCAGTACGGCAGACTCAGGGTCAGTGCATCAGCATGGATCTAGCAAGGCACAACACGGTGGGCGCGGTAGTCACCGAACCCTGCCTTATCGCCCCAACGCTTCCTGCCAGCCCTCACCTTGAAGGCGTCTAGGCACAGCGACGAGCTGAGAGGCGGAGGAATGGAGGAGGCGGGGAAAGGAGAGTGACCGGGGCAGGTCAGTAACCAGTCTGGCGACAGCCGCAGAGGTTGGAACCGCGAGGCAGGCTCTTCGCAGCGGTGGAGCGCGGGCCTCGCTGTCCGCGCCGTGCTCGGAGTGCTTCGCGCCGCTTGCCCCACCTCTGGTTCCTGTCCTGCCCCTATCCCCGCTCCCGCATCGGCATCCGCATCCGGCCCGCACGCACCTCAGCTTGTAGTCGTACGTGAGCTCGGTGCCCGGCGTCATCTCAGAGAGGGAGAAGAGGAAGATGCGGCGCTGGCCCGCAATGGAGACCGCGCGGGCGGCGCAGTTGGGCCTAGGGAGCGGGCAAGGGAGGAGCGGGCAAGGAAAGATGAAGGGGCGCGGCGACCTCAGCGCGCGTTCCAACAAGACCGGGTCAGCAACACAACTCTGGGGAGGCCCCCGCCGCGCTCGTCACGCTCCCGCACATGCACGACTGCCGTACGAATCCGTACGACTCACGTGCACGAGTGGTTGACGAAGCGCATGATGTTGCCCGAGTGCGTGGCGTCCAGTACGACGGGCTCCATGTCGGACGGGGCGACGCCGCTGGGGTGGAACAGGTAGCAGTCCAGGCCCGAGGCCGCGTAACTGAGGGTGGGCGGGCGTGCGAAGCGATCAGGAAATGCAGGCAACACCAGTCAGCGCGCTCGGCACCATCTCGGTGCACCCAGCGGTCAGGAAATGCAAGCAAACACGAGCACACCAGCGGCCTCACGCCGCGACAGCCGCAGTCGCAGCCCGGAACACCAGCTCGCGGCCCGCCGCCGCCCTTGCCGTCCGCCCTGCATCCGCTCCGCAATCCCGCCGACTGCCAAACCCCTCGCCCATTGCACCCGCCCCTCCCCCGCCCCACCGCTTCTCCCGCAGGTCCGCCACGGTCGGCCGCACCGCCTCCCCGTGGTACTCCATCAGCAGGCTGTCGGCGGGCACCGTCTGGGCGGCAAACACGCCCATCTGTGCGATTCGGGAACGACGCACCACGAACCTACGGGGGTTTGGTTGGATGGGTGGACGGGGATGATAGGGCAAAGGAAGGTGAGGGGGGCACACTGGGCAGAGCGGTCGGGGCTAGACGGCTAGTGACAGGGGGCGGAAGACAGGCAGGGGCTGGGACCGGACGCTGGGGGGCTGCGTGTGAGGAGAGGAGGTGGCCAGAGGCCGCAACGCTCACCGCGTGTGGACCAGGGCCTTGGCCTCACGCAGCGAATTGAGCAGCGTCTCCCCTGACGCCCCCGCCGCACCGCCCTGCCCCGGCGCCCCGCGCTTGAGCCGCACGCCGGCCGCACCCCCCACCGCCCGGCCCACGGGCGGCAGGAGCGCCGCCGGCACGCGCCGCCCCATGAACCGCCGCTTGGGCGCCGCCGCCGCGGCGGCGGCAGCGGCAGCCGCCGCCGAGGCCGCCGCGGCGCCGCCGCCAGCGCCGGAGGCGCCAGTGCCAAGGAGCACGAGCGGGCGAGGCGCGCCGGCCTGGGCTGCGGCCTCCATGGCGGCGGCTGCGCGAGACAGCTCCAGGCCCGGACGTAGCGTCTCGATGGCCGGCGCGGGCTTGTGGCCGTGCTGGCCCAGACGGCTGCGGTCCACGGGGCGGGACCGGGAGCAGCTGCCCTCCTCGGGCGCAGCGCCCCAGGCGTTGGTGTCAGTGGGGGCGGCGGCGGGTGGCGGCGTGGCGGCGGCGGGGCTGGGGGTGCCGGTTGAGACGCGCCGCCGGGGCTTGCCGGATGCGACGCGCGGGCGGGGCGCGGAGCGGCGGACGGGCAACTGCGCCTGCAGCAGGGGCTGTGCCTGGGGCAGCTGCTGCGGCTCCGGCAACGGCGACGGCTGCGGCGGAGGCGGCAGCAGCGACGGCCAGACGCGCTGGGGCAGGCCCTCCGCCGCTGCCTGCGCTCCCGTGACAACGTCGGCGGTCGGCTCGTCCAACTCCCGCATCGCTGCCTCCGCCGCCGCCGCTGCCTTGGCCATGGCCGCTGCCTCCGCCGCCGCCGGGTCGGCTGCCGCTGCCGCCGCCTCTTGCTGCCCCGCCGCCGTCGGCTCTTCCGCCACCACCCAGCCCGCCACCTCGACCTCCTCATCGGATGGAGTCCACAGCTCTCCGAGCGCCTCGTCATCATCCATCACCATCGGATCAATGCCATCCAGATCCCCACCGCCACTGCCGCCAGTCGCCGACGCCGACACGGACGCCTGCGGCAGGGCCAGCGGCGCCGTCGGCCTGTCCAGGCCAGCGGCCGCCCAGGTGCGCTTCCGGCTGCCGTCGACGGCGGCGCCGCCAGGCAGCCCGAATGAGGGCCCCACCAGGGCTGCAGCCGCCGCCGCCAGCATCGAGTCAACGGTCTGCATCGCCTCCGCCGCCGCCGCCGTGGCAGCCGCCGCCGTCGTCGCGGCGGCGAACGTGACGGGAAACGGCACCGGCCCATCGTACGGCTCCGCCTCGCCGTCGACGATCCGTGCCCAGCGCTTGGGCGGGAGCATGCCAACGTACAGAGACCTGTCGACGGCGTGACGGCCGCGCCCGCGCCACCTATCGCCGCCGCGCACGCCCGCCGCCGCCGCCACCGCCGCCGCCGCCGCCGCGGGCCGCGGCTGCCGCTGCCGCTGCAGCGGCGCTGGCTCGACGCCGTCGAGGCCCGTCTCTAGATCCATTCCGATGCCCAGACCCAGATCGTCGTCGACGTCGCCGTCCATGCTCAGGGCCGTGGCGTCGATGTCAAAGGGAAAGTCGTCGTCGTCAAAGGCCGCGGCGGCCGTCTCGGCGCTGGCGGCGGCGGTGGCGGCAGCAGCGGCGGCGGCAGTGGCGACGGCGGCGGGCGCCGAATCCGATACGGACGACGACATCGCAGCGGCGGTGTTGGTGGCGGCGGCGGCGGCGACGGCAGGCGGGGGCGGGCCGGGTGACGCCGGGGCGGCGTGTTGCGGCACGGCGGCGGCGATGGGGTTCGTCTCGGTGACGACGGGAGCGGGCTGGGGCGCGGGCACGGCGCCGGAGGACCCCTGCGCTGCGCTGCTGCTGCTGCTCCACGGCCCCGGCTCCGCCACCTCCGCCGGGCCGTGTGGCCGCCCCTCAGCGGCCGCAACCGGCGGTACCACGAACCCTTGATCCTGCGGCTGCGGCTGCAGGTGCCAGGCCGGCGGCGGGCAAGGCGGCTGCGGGGCCGCAGGTGCGAGTACTGCCTCCGCCGTGGCTGTTGTGAAGAGGTCAGACACAACCTCAGGCGCATCCGGAGGAGACATCGGGACAAGAGGCTCAGGCGGAGCGCGGGAGTCTTGAGCCACAGGCTGGAAGGCTTGCGTCAGCGGTTGTTGGGCCGGGTGCGCTTGGTAGGTCGGCGCGTACGGCGGTTGAGGTTGGTTGTCGTACGCAGCGTACGGCGTTCCCGGGCTGTACGAGCTGGGCGCCGCAGCGGCGGTAGCCGGCGGAGGCGGGCACCAGCTGGGGCTGTACGGCTGCCGGCTGTCGTACTGCGGCGCGCCGTTATGGCTATGCGTGCCGTACGGCGCTTGCTGCTCGTGCGCGTACGGGCGTTGGTTGTCGCCGTACCGCGGTTGGTGATAGCCGTACTGGCCCGTCTGCTCGTCCACGCTGTACGACGGCTGAAGTACATCATGCGGCGGCAGCGGGGGCGACGCCCAGGGCTGCCCGTTTGGCGGCGCATCGACCGTAGGGCTGGCCCCTGTAGCTGCCGAAACAAAGCCGCCATGCGCCTCATGACCGTACGGCACCTGACCGTACCATCCCGACGAAGATGCGGTCTGGACAGCCGGAGGCGACGCCATGTCATGCGATGCGTGCGATGCATGCTGCGGCACGCCGCCGTGCGGCGCTTGCGGCGGGAAAGCTGCGGCTGTCGGGGCATGCATCGGCGGCGAAGGGCCCGGCGCGAGGGGGTCCTGCTGTGGGCCTGGGCCTGGGCTGAGGCCGGGGCCCGGGCTGTACTCCATGCCGTACTGCGGAGACGCGGTGTGACCAGAGTAGGCCCCCGTCTGCGGGGCCGGGCCTGCCCGACCGGGCGGGGCCGCGGGCCCTACGGCGCACGGGGGCGGGCCGGGCCGCATGGCGTCTGGCATTCTTTGTGCCGCCGAGGGAGCCCCGGCCGTACCGCGCAAGCCATGCGGCGGGGCTTGGGAGCTGCGCTGCGGTCCAGATGCCCCGCCCTGCGGCTGCAGCCGCGCTGGGGCAGGAGCCTCGTAGGCCGCCGGCTGAGCACCCGCCGCCGAGGGCGGCTGTACCCACCCGCCTCCGCGCTCCTGCACTTGCCTGCCCGCAGGCCGGGGCTGGGTCGACGCCGGCGGCGGGACCTGCCCATGCTCCTGCCGCGCTGGCGGCGCCGGCGGCGCCGGATGCGAGTCCTGCATCTGTAGCGCGTGTGGTCGCCGCTCGAGCGATGTCGTGCGTCGGTAGGGTCCAGGGGCCGCTGCGCCTCCCGCCTGGGCCTGAGCCTGCGCCTGGGGCTGCGGCGCAAAGCCCGGCTGCGGCCGCCACTGCTCCGCCTGTAGCTGCGCATGCTGCGGAGCATGCTGCGGCGCCTGCTGCGGCGCCTGCTGCATCTGAGCCTGGTGCTGCCCCTGGGCCTGCTGCTGCCCCTGGTGGACCTGTGCCTGCAGCTCCTCCAGAAGCGACTGCCTCCGGCCGGCCTGCTGCGCCTGCTCCTGCGCCTGCCCCTGCAGCACCTGCAGCTCCTCCTGCAGGGACAGCATCCGACCGGGCTGCTGCACCGGGGCCTGGGCCTGCCGTTGCGCGTGTGCCTCTGTCTGCGGCTGCGCCTGCGGCTGGGCTTGCAGGTCCTGCACCAGTGACAGCCGGCGACCGAGCTGCTGCGCCGGGGCCTGCGCCTGCCCTTGCGCCTGCGCCTGTGCCTGTACGTGAGCCTGCGCCTGCGCCAGCTCTTGCAGGAGCGACAGCCGGCGGCTGGGCTGCTGCGCCTGCGCCTGGGCCTCGGCCTGCACCTGGCCCTGGCTCTGCAACATGTGGGTCAACTGCGCCGCGTGCCGGCGCCGCGCCTGGTCGCGTCGGTCCCATTCCGCCAGCTTCTGCTGCCAGGCGGAATCCAGATCCGAGCGCAGCTTGGACTCGTCTGGATTCGGCAGCGCGCCGTCGGACCATGCACCGGCGTCGCGCACCGAAGCCGCCCGTGCGAGCGGCGGCGCAGGGGCGGACTTGGCTCCAACGGGCGGTGGCGCAGGCTGCGAGGCTGCGGCGCCAGAGGCGTGCATGCCCGAAAGGGAAGCCGCACGGCCCATGGCAGGAGCCGGCACCGGCGCCGGCTGCGCCGCTGGCGAGTAGGCTTGGCCGCAGGGTCCCTGTGAGACGCCAAAGGAGGACACGCGGGCCAGAGCTGGGCCAAAAGCTGCGGCCGTGCCGGCCTGAGCCGCCGGGAAGGACGGCCCCGGGACGACATGAGCGTAGCCTTGGGCCTGGGCCTGGTAGCCTTGGGCCTGGGCCTGGGCCTGTGACGCTGCATGGTGCTGCGACTGGGAGGGCATGGGCGCGCTCGGCTGGGTCTGGGGCAGGGCGGGGGCCCCTTGCGCGCGGTACAGGCCCGCCCCCGCCGGGGACGATTGGCGACGGCCTTGCTCGGGTTGCAGAGGCCCCTGCGGAGTTGCCTGCGATCAAGGAGACGTGCGACCAGAGTTGAGAGCGGTGTGTGACACGCAGATAGCCCACCTGATTGCAAAATGCAGCAGTGCTTTCGGACACGCTAGACGACCGCCGATCTCACCTTCGCTGCGCCCAGCACGTGGCATCCAGCTGGCAGGGACAGCCGCGGACGCGGGCTGGCAGCGCGGGGCTCGGCGCTGGCCAGGGCGGGTGCGGTGGGGGCCCATTGCCGCGACGCGGCACCAGAGGACTGGGTGCGAGGCAGCGGTGCAGGTGCCGGGCACGAAGAGCCGGGCGGGGCATACGCTTGCGGCGCGCCGTGGGGCGGCGGTTGCCGCGACGCCGCCTGCTGCCACGCCCGGTGGTGCTCCCAAGCCTCTGGCCCCCGCTGTTGCTCCTGCTGATACTGCTGATACTGCTGTTGCTGGTACTGCTGACGCTGCTCGGAGAACTGCGCCTGCTCACCAGCAAACCCAGTTTGGCCATTGTGCGACAACCGGCTCGGCGGCTCAGGCTGCGGCAGCTCGGGCTGAGGAGCGGCCGCCGGCGGCTGCAGCGGTGGCCGACCAACAGGGTACCCACCGCCAGCGCCCACACCGCACGATCTGGGTCCGCTGTACGACGAGCCGTACGGCTGAAACGCCTCCGATGGACCTGAGCTCGACGGCCGTGGCTGGGGCTGCGGTTGGATTTGGTGTGATTGCGCACGTGGCAGGGCAGCCCGCATTGGGCGGTCGTGGGGCCACGTGGGCGTGCCGCAAGCGCTGCCGCAGCCGCCACCGGCCTGACCCCGGGGTCGCTGCGACGGCTCAACTTCGTCATGGGCTGCGGCCTCAGGGCTGCTGCAGCTGTCGTGCCCCGACAGTTGGTGCGGCTGCGGTGGCGGCTGCGGTTGTAGCGACGGTTGGGATTGCGGCCGCGGCTGTGGATACGGCTGCGGCTGTGGCTGCCACTGCTGCTGGTGCTGGTGCTGCAGCTGCCACTGTTGCTGCTGCTGCTGCTGCTGTTGTTCAGGGTATTGTTGAGGCTGCTGCTCCTGGTGGTGGTGGGTATAGTAGTTGGGTTGCTGACACGACTGCCCATGTGCGCCTTGCCCCGGCGCCGTCTGCTCGGCGGACGATGCTTGCGGGGCGTACGTGTACTGCGCCTGCGCCTGCGTTTGCGCCTGCGCCTGCTGGCGATGGGGCGGCTGCGGCCAGAGCCTAGACGTCACCGGCGCGGGAGCCATGGCGCCGGGCGCATGGGGCGCCGACGCCGCATCGCCAAAGCTCCTGGCCACTGAGCCACTGTCCGCGCGCGCCGGCAGCGGAGTCTGTGCCGTCGCCGCTTGGCTGGGCCAGGAGGGCCCGGGCTGCTGCTGGGGCCAGCCGTCTTGAGAAGCTTGAAGGCAGGTCATACTCGAGCCTGCAGGCGATGGACCCCAGACCGCGCCCTGGCCTGGGGTTTCGCTAGGCCCAGCCTGGGCCCAGTGCCGCTGCGGTGCAGTTGCTTGGTAAAACGGTTGTGCCTGGCACGGCTGGGGCCGGAGCTGCTCGTGGTGAGTTGTCGGCTGATGCATGCGGCTATCTATGTAGACCTGCTGCGAGTAACCCGGCGGTGCGGTGGGCTGGCAGCCCGGGTACTGCGGTAATGGTTGGCTGGGCGGCTGGGCGTGGGACATCTGCACGGCTTGGGGGTGCGCCTGGGCAGGCGAGGGACCCACCGAAGGCCCCCACGCCTGGCCTTGATGGCCATCGGTAGACGCCCGGGGCACGGGCGCGGTCTCGTGCCACCGGCCATGCCAGGCGTGGCTTTCGTTGGGCGCGGGTGCTGGCGGTGCCAGCCCAGGCGCGACTGGCCGTGACACTCCGGCCGTGAACTGACCCTGGTCAACGGCGACCGCGCTCGCCGTGCTAGGCCGCTGATCCAGAACTCTGAGTCCAGGACCACCGGCGGGTGCCTGCGCTGTGGGCGCCCAGCAACCCGCCGGCGTCATGCGAGGGTCGGCGTGGGAAATCCGTGTCTGCGAGGCGCCTGCACACCATCGTGAAGGTATTGGGTAAGTTCCAAGGCGCTCGCAAGGGCATCGAGCACGAGAGCGGCAATCCGAGCGGTAACGAGGACATCCACTCTCCACTTTTCCTCGCGCCCGCTTACTCGAGGCGCAACGCAGCTCCTTGCAGTCAACGATGTGTGAGCTAGCAGACGACGAGGCACGCGGCCGAGGCTGAGGAGCGGCGTGACGCCTCTCGAGGTGCGCCCGTTTGGTCGTCGCCCTGGGGGAGCTACGGAGTCTTCTAGGAAGCGTCTGGTTGGTAGATTATCAGTTGTTGGGGCCAGCGTTACGCCGTAGGCGACTCTCGCGGCTTCAAGCCTCTCAACTTCCCGATTTGCGGGCGTGCGGGAGGGGCAGAATCCGGCACTCCGTTAACGCACAGCAGTCGATAGAGCGATTCACCTATCTCTGCTTAAACGCATAGTCATCCCGCGAGAGCTGTCAAAGAGGTGCCAGAGGCGCGCCGAGGAGTCGCGCTCAGCGCCGCTCCTTCACGCCTTTCTCGCACTTCCTTCAACCAGGCAATCACTCGTCGTCATTGGCGGGGCTTAAGACCGTTTTTGTCTTGAGAGCCCCGCTGCAATTCTGCAGCCCGGTTGCCCCAGCCGCGCAGGCCGCCCTGGCCCAGGTGAAGAGCATGCATCTCTTTTGCTGAAGCTGGCTTTCGTGGCCCCTATTTCGGCGTTGCCCGTTAACCCGACTATTCCGTGGGCCCAGCGCGCTGCGACAAGCCGCCTGATCCAAACCAATAAGGCAACCGAAACAAGGCTGGAAACGCTCAAGGCTGGAAAAGGCTGGGTGAAGTACGCCCAAGTTAGTGTAATGAACCCCGGCTTTTGCAACGCTTATAGCCCTGACCAGCGGCCGTGCTGGACAATCATACTCTCATTGCGAGCAGCTGGAAGGGCTTCGAGGGCAATGGGGAGGTTGGCCGTGAGTCAGGGCTCCGGGGGTTCCGTTTGCCCGGGCAGGTGGCGGCGGGTTGCAGGCGCAGGGCGGGATGTGAGGCCGCGTGGGGGTGGGAGCTCCCCAGGACAAGGCACGAGGGGAACAAAGGGTTGAGAAGGACGGGTTACGGCTTCAGAAGCACCACAGGCTTGTGGCCCCCCTTGTGGCAGAAGAGGGCTTTGCCAGCCCAACAGGACCCTATCCCCCAACACTGCTGAGCAGGACTGGAATCCCACACCGGACAGGACAGGGTACAGTGAGGCCGACTGATAGGTTCGACCCCAAGCGGTGGCGGTGCACAGATGCCGGCCCTGGAGGGCCCTGGCCAGGCCTCCGCCACCACCCCCATCAGCCTGTGTGATCTCTCTCTGTCCTCGGGGCTCTGGTGCTGTCCTCGACACCGTGATAGGCGTGTAGCGGCGACTGCGCGGAGCCTACCCGCACAAACCCGCAGGCTTCGGCAAGATGGCTGACCGCAACACGCCGCGAGCTGGGCTGCGGAGCGTCTGGGGGACGGGAGGAAGACCTGGAAGACCGGCAAGTTACCAGCAGCACTAGGCCATGCACGTGAGCCGAGCGCCATGCTCCTGGGTCGCCAGTCGCCGCCCGGCGCGGGTGACGTGTGGGTTCGTGCCAAAGCGGTGTCGGCGCGATGACGGCCTTCCCGACTGCGGCCTCGGCCTGAAGTGTTGTTCGCAACTTCGCCAGCTGACCCACACTGTCATTACCCGACGCTGCGATCGACAGGCTGCGCGAAGAAACGATGGGGACTTCGTTGCGCGACGACTCCGCGCGCCAAACCTCTTCCTCCCTTGCCATAGCGGACCGGTCTTTTATGTGGGGCTTACATTGCACAGCTTGATGCTGCTGATTGAGTCGGCCGCAAAAGCTACGCAATGCGCGCCGATCATGTTTTTGGCGCGGCGCCGCAGCTGCCCGACGACCTCTATCACGAGCCTACGATGCTCACCGTGCCGCCAGATGGCCCTGAGCTGTCGGCACTTCTCCGAGGCGCCTTCCCGACAGCCTCTTGGAACCCCACGACGCAGCTGTACAGGTGCGGGTGCACACGGCGTGTCCACGTCTTTGCGGGGCGGGGACACCATCACACTGCCTGCCCCTGAGCATCAATGCGCCATCTCTGATAGGGGTAGGTGTCTGGGCAGGTCACGCAGCGGTTGCAGCGGGTCCAGCAGGGTTTCACTGCCCCACCCCACCGTGCCGGCTGCCGGCGTCGTAGCAGCCCTGCCAGGCTGCCACGCTCTCGTACATTACGCTGCCGCGATCCCCCCAAACATTATTGTCAGGGCCATTGCTACCTGGCTAGCCGAGAGCAAGCGCTCCGGGGCATGGGGCCCCTGCACGGCTCGCCTGGCCGAGGTGGAGAGCCACGTCCGCACCCAGCATTTTGAGCTGTGGCGAGGCGCTCTGGAGGCATGGGGCAAGCTTTCCGCCGCGCTCCAGTGCGCGCTTTGCTTCTCGTTGCAAGGCGGGGACGGGCAGCACGAGTCAGACGTGCGTGTCGCGCTCAACCTACCCGCGCTGAAGCACATGGCTGAGCTAGCAGCAGCTGCCGCCGACACCAGTCCCGGGCGGCAGATGGCTGTTGCGTCGGCGGCCGAGGCCGCGTGGCCGAGCGGGGGCTCACGTGACAGGCTGCGCAGGCGTGCGGCACAGTTGCTCGCGGCGGTTGGGGCCAACGGCGCGTGTGGCCTCCCCTTCACCATGCCAGCGGTGAGCGGCACGGGGCGCGCGGGCAAGGCCGGGGCGGTCATCAGCAGGGCACGGGAACCAGTGTCTGGCAGGCTTGTCCACCCATCACCCGCCCCGCCTTTCCCTTGCCACCGCATTCCTGCGCATGAAGCCCTCCCTCCCACCACTTACCCGTCCCCCCATAGGAACAACTAGAGGCGCTGCTAATCGAGAAGGAGGCCGCAGCCGTGGGCGCCCTGCGTCCGGGGGAGCGTGTCTGGGCGGCGGTCGTATGCAGTTTTGGCCACAGCGGCGCCTCGAGCTCCGGCGGCGCTTCATCTTCCGCTTGCATCCGTTCGCTTCCGGGCCCCCGTGGGGCCCTGCTGCAGCTGGACGTGCCCGCCCTGCTTGCCGCATCAGCCGCACCCGCGCCCGCAACTGCCGGGTCGGTGCAGCTGGGCCCAGCCCAGGCCCGGGCCCAGGCCCAAGCCCGCATGCTGGCTAGCAGCGGCGCCGCGGCCCTCCAAGTCCAGGCCCAGGCCCAGGCCCAGGGGCCCAGCCGTACCGTGGCCGTGGTCCCGGCCTCGGCCCTGGTCGGCGCTCTGTCGGCAACAGCCCCCAACCACGCTTCCGCTGGGCGACCCACGGGGCCTGTGGGCGCCGAGGCACGTAGACTGCTGCAAGAGGAGCTCGAGCGGCGGTTCGTACCAGTGGGTCAGCACGGCCCGGGGGCGGCGATGGGGCTGGCGGCGGCGGCGGCAAAGAAGCGCATGGCTGTGCTGCTGGCGGAGGCGCCGCCGCCGCACGCCATGCCGGTCAAGGCGCTCGAGTGGAAGCTGCCGCTGGGGCTGGGGCCGGGCGCGTCGCTGCCGCGCAGCGTGGAGGCCCTGGCGGTGGAGGACTATGGCGCCAGGTCCACATTCCAAGTGACCAAGCAGGTGCGTGCGTGCAAGTTGTGCTTGGCCCTGTTTTAGGGTTTAGGGTTTAGGGTTTGCAGGTGCCTGGTGGGGCTGTGTGGAGGCGGTGTGGAGGGATACGGTACCCTGGGGCCGCCGTGCAATCTCCATGTCTGTGGGTGCACGGGCGCACGGGTGCGTGCGCTGGCGTTGGCGCAATGTGTCTACGCAGAGCTCGAGCCGCTTCCTTCACCGGCTGCGATGCACCTTTCCCGCAGGCCTCTGGCGAGGTGAGGGTGCAGCTGGTGTGCCCCACGCTCCTGGAGCTGGCGTCAGGCATGGCCGCCGCCCCCGCACTGCCGCCGCCCGCGGTGCCGGCAACACGACCCGCCGTCACCACAGCGGCAGTTCCGCCAGCCAAGGCCGCAGCTGCCGCTGCGGCGGCTGCGAAGGCGGCGGCGGCGCAGGGCTCTGCGGCCGTTGCTGGCGTGGCACAGAGCCGGCAAGAGGACCGGCTGAGTCCAGGCCCGCTTCCGGCCCTGATCTCAGCCCTGATCGACGCCGCTTTCCCGGGCGCGGCCGCCAGCGGCAGCGGCGAGGCTCAGACGCAGCGAGCTGCCGCGATCTTCCTCGCAAGCAGCCCGCGTCAGGTCTCCCTGGGCCCCTACGCCGCCAGGCTGGCCGATCTCGAGGCTCACCTGAAGCAGACGCACAAGGGCGGCAGCGCAGCACACAGCGGGTCAGGGCTGCGTGCGCTCCTGCAACGGTCGGGGTGCGTCGTGGTCGAGGACAGCGGCGGCGGCGGCGGCGGCGGCGGTTCCGGGGACAAGCCGGCGGCGGCGGTGGTCCGGCTTGACATGGCCGAGCTGAGGAAGCTGGCGGCCCGCGCTCCTGCCGCCACCGCGCGCGCCAGCAGCTCCGCCGGCGGCGCTGGCGAGGCGCCGCTGCCGCCGCCGTCGCCCGGCCCCGTGCCGGCCCTCGTCGCCGCGCTCATCGACGCTGCCTTCCCAGACGCGGGCGCCAACGCCACGGCCCAGCTGGCCCGCGCGGCGGCGCTCTTCCTGGCTGGCAGCCCACGCCAGGCGTCGCACGGCGCCTACGCGGCGCCGCTGGCCGAGGTGCGGGCGCGGCTCTACGCGCCCCAGACGCTGCCGGAGCTCGGAGCCCTGATGGAGCGGGCGGGCTGCTTTGTGGTGGCGCCTCACGACAGCAGCTCCGGGGATGAGGCGCTGGTGGTGAGGCTGGACATGGCGGAGCTGAGGAGGCTGGCCGCCAGGCCAGGGCGCCAGGGCTCGGCCCGTTCGAGCCTGGATGCGCCCGAAAGCAGGAGCAGCGCGAGCGACGGTACGGCCTCGGCGTCTGAGCCTGCAGCTGCATCGCCGGCTGCGGCGGCTCCAGCTGGCGGCCCCGGGGCTGCGGGTGCGGAGGTCCCGGAGTCAGGGGTCGGTGCTGCGGCGAAGGGACCTCTAGCGGCGGCGGCAGCGGCTGAGGGCGAAGTGCAGGGTGCCGGCGGTAAACTCGCGCGGGCACACGCTGCCGGCACGGTTGCGTCAGCGGAGGCAGGCGGCGTGCAGGCGGGCGAGGGAGTGAAAGGCCAGAAGACACACCAGCCGGCGGCGGACTCGGACGACGTGCCAGCGGGGCTGACGCCAAGCCAGGAGGGGCTATGGCGCTGCGTGTGTGAGCTCCTGCCGCTACCCGTCCTGGACTCGGCTGCGCCGCAGCGGCCGCGGCTGGCGGCGGCCGTGCTCCGGGCCGCTGCGTGGCTGCTGGCGGGGGCGGCGCCTGCGTTCGAGCTGCCCCTGGAGGAGCTGGGCAGGGAGGTGCCGCGGCTTATTCGGGGGGCGGAGGCGCCAGCCATCCCCAGCATCCGGCTGACGTGCAGTGCCAAGAGCGACGTCTTTGAGGTCGTGAAGGTGGTGAGTAAAGGGCACGCCAGGTGTAGCGCTGGGATGCAGAGGTGGATGCTCGGCCTCTTCCTAGGACGCTGCGTGTCACGACCCGCGTCGGGTTCGGCGATGGCAATGGAACAACGAGCTATGAAGCCGAAGTCCGAAAGCTGCCTGAGCCCGTCAAGCCCATTCCACAACTCACGAAGCCACATTGGCCTGATGCTGCTATAGTCACACGGGCAGTTACTCCGACGCTTCGTGATCCCGCTGTGCCCCGCAGTCTTCGTTCCTCCGGCTGGTGTCGCCTCTGCTTATTGCGAAGGCTACGACGGCGGCTGCGGGGGCGTCAGCGGCGGCTGCTCAGCCCCCAACGGCGGGAGCGGAGGCACCACCTGAGGCCGCGCCTCCAGCGGCGCGGAGCGAGGGAGCGGAGCCAGGGACAGGTGCTGTGGCTGTGGCTGCTGAGTCCGATGCGGTTTCCACGAGCAGGGATCTGGACAGCGCGGATGCAGCGGCGCCACCGGCCGTGGAAACAGCAGAGGCGGCGGAGGCCGCGGTGGCCAGCGCTACAGAGGCGTCAGAGGAAGCGGAGGCACGGGGATCGGCTGTTGAGCCGGCTCAGGCAGCGGCTGAAGGGGCAGCACCGTTTCCGGACAACGCGCAAGAGGTGCCAGCTCAGACGGCCGAGGAGGCGGCGCCGAACGAGGAGAGTGTGCCCAAGGCACCAGCTCAGCCAGTGCCGACGATAGAAAGCGGGGACGTGGCTGCTGACAGCGACGCAACGCCGGTGTCGCTGACACCAGCCCAGGCGGAGTTGTGGAGTGCTCTGTGTGAACGGTTCCCGCTGCCAAGGGACGATGAGGGCGCGACACCCAGGGCCCGGCTGGCGGCGGCCGTGCTCCGGGCCGCTGCGTGGCTGCTGGCGGGGGCGGCGCCCGCGTTTGAGCTGCCCCTGGAGGAGCTGGGCAGGGAGGTGCCGCGGCTCATTCGGGGGGCTGAGGCGGCCGCCATCCCCAGCATCCGACTGACGTGCAGCGCCAAGGCCTCAGCTTTCGAGGTCTGCAATGCGGTGAGGGGGCCTTGTCTGTTGAGGGGGCCTTCTTTGTTGATCGGGTTTTAAGTCCACTTGATGCCCAGGCTGGAGCGGTGACACACCGTGCCCATACCACGCCGTCACCTGCGCGCGTGCCCCGGGCACCCCTGGGCCAAAGCCCCGGTCAGGATGCTTAGCTGCAACCCTCCGCTTTCCACCTCGCTCCCGCCCACAGAGCCTGACGCAAGCGGTCACAACGGTGAAGCTGGTGTGCCCCCGGCTGTTGCAGCTGGGAGCTGCAGCAGCCGCGGCGGCAGTCCGTGGCCCCATCATGACCTCCCCGCGGCCCACGGGCAAGAGCGAGCTGTACGTCTCGCCAGCGCAGCGGTATCCGGCGGCTGAGGAGGGCGGGGGCGCTCTGGGATCTGCGGGCAGCCTGCCGGCGTCTGGGCCCGCAGCTGCGGAATACCAAGCTGGGGAACGGCAGGACGGGGGCAAGACGGAGGGGCACCCGGCGGGGCTGCAGGCGCCAAATGAGGCGCGACAACAACAGCCGCAGCCACAACAAACGGGCGCGAGGCAGGATGACGAGCGGGCGAGGGCCAAGCCCGCGCTCAAGGGGGAGCCGCGGAGGGCGTCCGGGGGTCCCGCCTCGCTCTCCGCGGACTCCGATCTGCTGCCCGTGGGACTCACGCCGGCCCAAGCCGAGCTATGGCAGGGCCTGCGGGGGACCTTCCCGCTGCCGCCAGCGGACCAAAGCGACCCGGCCGCTCAGAGGGCGCGGCTGGCGGCGGCGGTGCTCCGGGCCGCTGCGTGGCTGCTGGCGGGAGCGGCCCCTGCGTTCGAGCTGCCCCTGGAGGAGCTGGGCAGGGAGGTGCCGCGGCTGCTGACGGGCGCCAGTGCGGGGCCCATCCCCAGCATTCGGTTCACGTGCGCCCGGGAGAGCGCTGTGTTTGAGGTTCTCAATGCCGTGAGTCCGGGTGGACTGAAAGCTGTGTTTCTGTGGCCGTGTTTCTGTGGCCTTGGTGGGCTGTTCGAGGATGTTGCCGAGCAGAGGCCTAAGCACTACCCTGCTTGACCCGAGGACACATGGGATGCATTTGGGGGTGCTGAAGGCAGGCGTGCGCTTGGCTTGCGGTCGTCAGGACGTGGCACGCCGCATGCACCCCACCTGCTGGCTACCCACCCGCTTCCTACCCTACCCACTCGCTTGCCACCCACCCACAGAGCTCCTCGCCGACGGGTGTGGCGGTGGCCAAGCTGGTTAGCCCGCGGCTGCTTAAGCTCGCAGCCGCCGCCGCCAGGGCTGCGGGGCCCCAGCAGGCGTCCTCCTCGCCCACGGCCCCGGGCCCTGCTGCGACACCCGCCCCAGCCTCAGCCTCTGCCACGACGCAGGGCAAAACTGGGTCCAGTGCGTCAGCGGGCCCGGCTCCAACAGCCGCACAACGGGAGCTGGAGGCGCTGGTGGACGCGGCCTTCCCTCCGCACAGCACCAGCCCCTCCAACCAGCTGTACCGCGGGCTAGCCAGCTGGCTCGCGACCAGCCCGCGGCCGGGCGAGGGGCCGCACACGTGTCTCATGGCGCAGGTGCGGGTGTGGGGCCTTAAAGAACCCTGGCTGCTGGCCTTTGGTGACCGGGGATGCTCGTGGCTGTAGCTGGGTAGGGTCTGCGACATGCAGCCTAGCGCTGGGAGATGGATGGCACCACCACACTGCCGTATGCCCTTGCTCCCCGTCAATAATCGGAACATCACTAATCTTTCTTGTGCGCGCGCTCGCAGGTGGGGGAGTACCTGGGCAAGCACCACAGGGCGCTGTGGCTCAAGCGGGGCCCCAAGGCGCCCAAGCTGTCCTCCTTCCTTGAGGACGGTGGCTGCTTTACGCTCGCGCCCACAGCCGTTTCGGGGCACAACGTGGTGCGTCTCGACGTGACGGCGCTGAAGCGCCTGGCGGGATCTGGTCCCGTGGTGGCCGCACCCGGGGTCGGAGCAGGCGGAGGAGGTGGAGGAGAGGAGGGCGCGCGGGCGGGGTTGCAGAAGGAGGCGCCGCTCCGCGGCGGCAGGGCTGAGGCGCAGGCTCCGGCGGCTGTGGAGGCAGGGTCGGAGCCCGCGACGGCTCGGACCGCCCGCGGCGCCGCTGGCGCCGGCTACGGCTCCGCCCCGCACGAGCCCGTATCCTCCGCGACGCCCACACAAGCCGAGGTCTGTGCCCTGATTGATGCGGCTTTCCCTCCACACAACCCCAGCCCATCCAACCAGCTTTACCGTGGGTTGGCCAGCTGGCTCGCAAGCAGCCCCCGGCTCCAAGAGGGGCCCTTTACGGTCCTCATGTCCGATGTGGGCAGCCGGCTGAAGTCCGCCCACAAGGACCTGTGGCTCGACCCCAAGCAGGCCTGGCCCAAGCTCGGCCCCTTTCTGCGCCAGGGCGCGTGCTTCGCAGTCGTGGCGACGGCAGTGACTGGGCACAACGTGCTGCGCCTAGACTTTGCGGCGCTGAGGCGGCTGGCGGGACAACAACCCAGCGCTGGAGCGGGCCAGAGCGCACGCCCGGCGGCAGCCGCACCACAACAGGCCGTGGGAGGGGCCTCCGGCCGGTCCTCCGCTGCCGGCACGCACGGCGGGCAGGGGGGCTCGTCGGGTGGCGGCACCGCGGCGCCGGCAGCGGGGGCAGCGGCGGTGGACCTGGACGCTGTCGCGGTGGCGGCGGAGGCCGTGTGGCCGGGCCGGGACCCGGTGTCACGGCTGCGGCGGGGCGCCGCCGGGCTGCTGGCGGCGGCGGGCGAGGGCAGTCGTAACGACGTCGGGGCGCCTTTCGCGATGAACATGGTGAGACGCGCCGCCAGCACGGGCGCTTCTAAACTACACGACTGCGCCGTTCTGATGCAGTCCCCGAGCCCTGACCAGCGCGTTCGGAGCTGGTGGACTCGCCCGTTGGTCCGCCCAGTGACGCCATCTAACCCCGAGCCATCGACGCTTCACCTTGCGCGCCTTGCCCTGCTGCCTACCCTACGCCCTTTTCGATGTGTCCTGAGCCCAGCTCGCGGCGTGCACCGGGCCATGGCTGCCTGTGGACGCAAACCTCTTTACACCCCGTTCCACCCCCCTCGCCTCAGGACGTTCTGGGCACCAAGCTGGCCGCGGCCGAGTCCGCAGCGGTGACGGAGCTGCGGCGCAGCGGCCGCAAGGAGCGGCTGCGGGAGCTGCTGCCCTACCGCGCCACCGAGGGCTCCGAGCGGTGGCTCATCCGCCTCTCCCCCGGCCCCGGCGGCGCCGCCCTGCTACACCTCGACGTACAGGCGCTGCTGTCGTACGCCGTACTGCGCCGTACGGCCGCCCAGCCGCTCGCGCCGGCGCCCGCAGCACACGCGGTGGCGGCGGCGCCGGGGGCGGCGGGGCGGGACCGCGCAGCGCTCCTTCTCGGAGACGCGTGGGATTCCGACGAACCCGAGCCTTCGGCAGCAGGCGCACACCCTGCGCCCAACGCGGGGGCGGGGGCAGCGGCAGCAGTGCCGACGGGAAGCGGAGGCGGAGCGGCAGCGCCGGGGGCGGCGGCGGCAGGCGCGGCGCTGGCGGCGGCTGTGGAGCGATCGTGGCCTGGCTCGGGTCTGGCGCACCAGCTGCGGCGCACGGCGGCGCTCATCCTGATGGAGCAGGAGTCGGGGCCGCGCGGGCCCGGCAGCATGCCCTGGGTGAGGTCCTCTCTTTGCGCTCCGTGGAAGCCGTGTTGCGTCCTCTGTCCTTTGTCCCCTGCGGTATCACACGCGGCGTGGCCACCCGTCGTGAGCGCCGCTGCACAAGCTGTGGTAACGCCTTTCGTGCTGCGTGTCGTTGCCTTGCGTTAGAACCGCCACTCGGCTTTGATTAGCTGCTTGGCTGCTGTGTGCTTGCCACCAGCCCTACCAGCCTTGATCCCAGCTGACGGTCCCCAGCTTCAAGGTGTCAAGAGAGATGCCGGCCCTCACTAAGTCCTTCACCTAACGCTGGCCCCAACCGCACGTCCTCGCAGGCCGCACTAAGCTCCCTGCTTCAGAAGCGGTTCGGGGGCACGCTGGTGCGGAGGCTGCGTGCGGAGGGCGTCCACCCCAAGGGCACCAACGGCCAGGTCCTGCACGCCGCAATCTTCGACGACGCGCTGGGCCCAGGCCCTGGCGGACCCGGGACCGGGACCGGCTCAGGCCCAGGCGGGCCCCGCGTGCCGCCGCTGCTGCGGCTCGACAAGGAGAAGCGAGCCGACGGCAAGACCGTGGCCCTGGACCTGGCTGCCCTGCAAGCGCTCGCGCTTTCGACCGACACCACAAACGCCTCGGCCAAACGCAACAAGCGTGAGGCTAGCAGCGCCACAGCCGCAACCGCAGGCGGAACCGCAACCGCGGGTCACGTGGGGCCAGAGCGCTCGCCCGGCTCCGCCACCGCCTCCACCTCCGCATCAGCCAGCGGCGCGGGAGCCGGCGGCGCTGGAGCCGGGGCCGAGGAGGACGCGTCCGGCCGGGCCCTGCCTCCGCTCAAGCAGCTCTGGGCCGAGCTCAACCGCCGCTTCCCGCCCGGCACCGTCGCGAAACCGTGCGCGCCGCCAGAGGTTGTGGCGGCGGCGGCCAAGCGGCGCATGGCCATGCTCCTGGCCAAGGCCCAGCCCGATCACGTGATCGGTCTGTCTGACATGGAGGCGCGACTGCAGGACTTCCTGGGGGGCAACTCGCTGCCGAGGTCCCTGCGGGCTCTGGCCACGGAGGACGCGACGGCGCGGGCGACCTTTGCTGTGGTGGCAGAGGTAGGGTTGTCTGCTAGCGGGGCTTGCATGGCAGACATGGAGGGCACTTGGAGTTGACAAATGTCGTCACAGCTTATCAGTGATGACTTGGGCTTGAGCTGTTGGCGGTTGGGTCCGAGTGTGGTGCTGAGTTTGCTGAGTTCATCACGTGCTCTCCCACGCAGGTCCAGGGCGGCCCGGGGCCGGGCCTGCGCCTCGTCTGCCCCCAGCTGCTGCAGCTATCGGCCGCCATGGCCTCCCCCAAGCTCCGCTCCGGGGCGTCCGATGCGCCGCCCCTGGCCGCACCCGGCGGCGCTTCGTCTTCCTCCGCCAAGCCCGTGGACGCCGCCGCAACCATCAACCACCAACCGTCGACCACCAACCACCCAAGCACGGACGACGCCAAGCTCGACGCCAAGCAGCTGCGCCACAAGGTGTGGGACGAGCTCAACCGTCGGTTCCTGCCGTACATCCCGCTCAAGGCGGGCGCGCCGCCGGAGGTCGTGCTGGCGGCGGCGCGGCGGCGGTTGGCGATGCTGCTGATCGAGGCGGCGCCGCCGCACGAGCTGTTCGAGTCCGAGCTCGAGCGGCGGTTGGTTCCCCAGCTGCTCGGCGAGCCGCTGCCGAAGAGCGTCCGGGCGATGGCGAGTGAGGACCGGGCGGCTAGCCTGACATTCACGGTGCACAAGAGGGTGAGTACGGTACATCGGGCCTCAGGACTGGGTTTGCTGGTGCAACGGGCTCTCGGACCGATTGAATGGGATTGCTCACACACTCTGCATGTCGTCCTCTGCACCCTGCTGGCTCACCCTTGGTGCTCATCGCTGCCTCTCTCCTCCGCCTCCGCCCTCCCTTGCAGTCGAACGATGACCGAGCCATCCGCCTCACCTGCCCCAAGCTCCTTTCCCTCGCGGCCGCCATGGCGGCCCGCCCATCCTCCAAGACCGCCTCCGCCTCCGCCGCCGGCTCTGCCCACCCGGCGCCTCCCGCCAGCATTGCGAGCAGCACCGACGGCCGGGCCGGGCCCGAGCCTGCCTCCCGGGGCCCCGGCAAGGCCCCGGCGAACAGCCGTGAGGCGATCCTGAGGTACCTGCTCGCCCGCTTCCCACCCGATGAGTCCCCCAACGGGCTCAGCCGCATGGAGGCCGCAGCGCAGCGTGCGGTCGCCGACACGCTGCTGACGTCACCGCCGCCGTACGTACGGCACATGGCCGAGCTGGAGGCGCGCGTGCGTAAGGCGCTGCCGGGCTGGCGTAACTCCCGGGGGCGACGGCAGTTGGCGGCGGTGGTGGCGGCCGACCCCAGCGCTTTCGTTCTGGAGCCAGCGGGGGTGAGCGAGGGGAGATGGGTTTGGAGGCGGGGGGCGAGAGGGTCGGAGGGCGTCAGTTTCCTTGGGGCCAGTGGGCGAGAAGCGGGGCGGTGCCGACCAGATGGGGCCAGGACAGGGGCAGGAGCTGGGCGGTCTCGGTTGTGAGGGAGGAGGTCACCGTCCAAGACCCGTGCTTGCTTTCTCACCGGAGCCCGCGGCTGCCTTGTTGCCTGCAGGACGGCTCGGGTCAGGAGCTGGTCCGCCTCGTCTGCCCCGAGCTGCTGCGGATGGCGGCGTCGGGTTCGGGCCCGTCCGGGTCCGGTCCGGGCCCGTCCGGGTCCGGGCCGGCGGCCTCGGCCGCACGTGACGTGCCGGGTGCTCGGGGCCCGGGTGGGCCTCTCACATTAGACCTGGAGGAGGAGTGGCCCGCGCTCCCGCACGCCGCGCCCAAGGTGCCGGCGCCCTTGCCGGCCGCGGCAGCGGCAGCGCCGCCGCAGGCGGCCGATGAGCCGCAGCCCGAGCCCGAGCCCCAGCCCCAGACACAAATACAGACACAGGTGCAGACGCAGGCGCAGCCACAGCCGGCGTTGTTGGGGGCGTGGGGAGCGATGGGCGCGACCGCGCGGGGCGCGGCCCTGGCTCACGCCCAGGCGCCAATGGGACCGGAGGACCCTTCCACAGGCGGTTGGGGAGGCCAGGCGTCCGGCAGCGGTGGGGCGGGGGCGAGCGGCGGGCACGTTCACGTGCCTGTGCCCCTACCCATTCCGGTGCCTGTACCGGTGGGGGAGCCGGGCGTCGGCGCGTCGGAGGATGTGGGCTGGGGCCTGGGTCGGAGCCAAGGGGGTGGGGTCCCGATTGGGCACGTGGCTGGCGGAGAGCCACATCTGGCGGAGGCGGAGGTGGCGCATCTGCCCGACGCTGCCGTACACGTGATCTCCGATCCCTGGTCGGCGGAGATCACGGCCATGCTGCAGCACTGCCACGAGTGCCCACAGGTCGGCATTGCCGTACAGCCGCCGTACGGCGGCCCGCCGGAGGTGGTGTCGGTGTATGCACCGCCATGGGCCCGCGGCCCTGCGGCGGTGTACGTGCTGGATTGCGTGCAGAGCGCGGAGGTGTACGGCGGCGGCGAGGCTGGGGAGTATGCGATGACAACGTTGTTAGCCCACGTGCGAGGCCTTCTGGAGAACGAGGCGATTGCTAAGATCGTCCATGGGTGCAGACAGGTAGACCTTGCAACACACACCAAGAAGATGGCAGTCTATCACATTAGGTGTACGGTATCCTCATCATCGCTGACAGGTCTGCTAAGATGCTTCGCAGGACCGCGTTTGTTGCCTCAGACTCAGACGCTTCTTCCCGACCCTCACAGGTCGCTTACCTGGAGGCGGCTTGCGGCACGGCGGCCGCAACTCCCCTTCTGGACTCGCGCGCGGTGGTGGCGGGAATGTGCACCATGCTGGGCATCGCTCCGCCGCCCGTGTCGGGGCCCCCGGGCTCAAAGGCAGACGCGGCTCCCACGGCAGCCCTTCCCAAGCTGGCCGTACACGTGGCGGAGGTGCGTTCGGCCCTCGCGAAGACGGGGCTGTGGAGCGATCGGCCGGGTCTGCTCGCGGCTCTCGCGGGCGCCCACTACGCGATCCTGAAAGTAGAGGCCGAGGTTGAGACCGGAGCCTGGGTGGGGCGGTCGGGCCCTCTAGCGCCCGAGAGGGTTCAGGCGGCGGCCCGTGCGGCGAGGCACCTGCCGGAGCTGTGGGCGGCCTTGTGTGAGGGCTGGTGGTGGGTGGCGGTTGGGGCCGTAGAGCGGCAGATGGGGGACCTGCGTGCGGAGGCGCTCGCCGCGCTGGCGCCGACGGTCGAGGCCCCGGTGGAGTAGCTGCGGAGTGTTGGAACAGGTGGCGGTTTATAGACTGCAACAGACTGCTCAAGGTTCCAGATGGCGGAGGCATGAGTGGGGAGGCATCAGGGACCGCGCATATGAGATGTTGGTGTGAATGCGAAGCGAGGCTGGTTGGGTGGCGGCCTTGGGAGGCCTTGGGTGGGGCGTGCGGCGGGCACAGGGGCCTGCAGGTCGTGTTGCATGTGCGTGCGATGCAGACGCGTTGCGATGTGGTGAAGAATGGCTGCATGCATGCATGTGGACCCAGCATGATAAGCCTTCGGCGACACGCGACAGGCATGGGAGCTGTGGTTATGGCGAGCGGGTTGGGGCGGTGCCGTGCATGTGAGGCGACGAGTGCGGTTGAGGATGCGTACCGGGCGGCCTAGGGCTGCGGCACGGTCTTTGAGGCGGGCATTCATATAGGATGGGGGAGGTGAATGGGGGGAGGCGAAGGGCATGACTGTGCAGCTGCGTCGTGCAGTGGCATTGCTTCAGTGGAATCAGCGCTGACCACAGGCTGACCATGCCGGACTGCTATTGCCAAGCTCCCCACAACCAACTCAGCCCTACTCAGCCCATCAACGACGGCGACAGCGTGCCGGTCACTCTAGCGTAGCCGTGTAGGGTGTAGCAGCATCCCCGCTCAACAACGTCCGCGCGTACCGCTCCGGGTAGTGCTAGATAGCCTTTCTGGCGCCAGAAAGGCATGGAGGCTACGCCCTCCGACCCAACAGCACATTTAGATCGTTGAACCTCTCAGGACCTGGCCGGCCGTCGGCGTGAACGGTGAACCTGCGTGAAGCCTGGGGTCAGAGGGCAGAGCCTCCATGTCAAGCCTGCGGTCAGAAGACATCAACGAAGCGAAGCGCTGTGTTTTGGGGCGTAGGGTGTGGGCCGAGAACGTGCAGCCGGCCGCGGAGTCCCCTTGCCCACGGTAGGTCCCAGTGAAGCCTCCCAGGACTTGCAGGCGCCGAGCTGGAAGCAGGACCGCCCGCAATCCTTACAATGTTACAAACATCACAGCGCCAAAACTCTTCAGCAGAAAGTCCCCCCAGGCCAGGCAAGTGCTGACCACACATCTATCTGCAACCGGACCACCGCCACGTACCAACAGCAACCGCAGAGACACCGGTACATTCCCACAGCCCGAGTCGCGTCCACCGTACACACTGGCTATTTAGGTGCATGAGCTGCGCTGTGTCGCATGACTGCCCGGCAAAAGCGGCAGACCTGTCGTACAACTGTACTGCACAGCGGTCTTTCTACCCCATGCCGCCACGTGATACTTGTACATACACCCGAATCTCACAGCAGCAGCCCTTCACAAAACACAGATACACCCTTGGACGAACACGCCGATTGCGGTGAGCTCGGCCTGTGGAATTGGCGGGAAGTAGCACTGCAGTCCATGACTCGTCGGGACTGAAATGTATAGTCAGACCAGGTCATACGAACGCAAACCAAATCTTCGATGCTCAAAGCTGTCCATTTATTATGCTACACACACAAACCGTACGACTCCTCGGATGGGTCGGGCTTCGGGCTCTCGGGCTCTCGCAAAGCACACGACTCCCGCTGACCGCCCCTTGCCGGCTGTGGCCCCGGATGCAACTGCTCTGAGCTTGCGCAGCCATACCGCCAAACACGCAACCTCCCACACCGCCCTTGTTGCACCCGCCCACAGACCACCATGGCCGCTCCCGCCATCCCCCTCATGGCCGACTGCACGCGCCTCGACAGCCAGAGCCGCTCTCAGGGAATGCACATGTCCACACACGCCTGCCAGAGCCACCGCTCAGCGCAGCATCACGGCAGGTGCGGCCAACGCACAGCCAGGGCCGAGACTGCACACGCCCATCGGGCCGCGGGCCCAGTTCCACCGTCCGTCGCCAGGGAATGCCGTTGGAGCTTCAGAGGATGCGCACGCCACTGTACAGAGCAGCACTCTGGCAGGTCCGGCCGCCGCTTGGTCCAGGGGTTGCCGGGGCTTCAGAGGATGCGCACCGCCAGTGTCTTGGCGGCGGCGGCGGCGAAGGAGCGCAGCGCGGCCCAGGGCAGGCGCAGGGCCAGGCCCGCGGCCTTGGCGGCGCCCCGGCTGGCTGACAGCCCCCGGGCCAGGCCTTGGACCGCCACCGCCACTGAGGAGTGCACTGCGGCCATGTAGCTGGGGGGGAGGGGTGGGGTGGGGGGGGAGGGAGTGGGGGGAGGGAGTGGGGGGGAGGGCAGGGTGAGCGGGAGGGGGGTTGGGTGGAGGAGGGTTGGGTGGAGGAGGGCAGGGATTCTTGTGACTCGCTTGAGTCTGGGTTCCAGCTGCGCTCGCCCGCGCGGTGCGCAGAGCCGCCCTCGCTCAGCAGCGCTCCGGCACACACCCTCCCCTCAGCCTAGCACACCCCCGGCACCCAAACCCCTTGACCCACCCCCGGAAGAAGCCGAACACGCTCCCAGCCACCAGCCCAAGCACGGAGGTGTACACCATCTCGCTCAGCAGGGCGAAGGCCACACACGCCACGGCCTGGCGGGGGAAGAGGAGGGAGCGGAGGCGGAGGCGGAGGCGGAGGCGGGGGTGGATGGGATTCAGGCGAGGGAAGGCAATCCCGTCTCTGATGCTAAGTTGGCGTTGATCGTCTTAGCCTGCCCGCCTAGCGACTTGCCGTCCCTCCGCCTGCATTCTCCCTTATTCCCGCCCACGCTGCTGGCCCTCCCCTGCACCCCTCACGCCCCCCCCCTGCACCCTGCCCTCCGGCCCCACCTGCACCTTCACGCCCCCGCCTCCCTCCCATCTGCCCCCCCCCCCGCCCCCGCCCCCACGGCCCCCCCCCCCCGCCGCCACCTGCACCCTCACGCCCCCTGCCCCCGCCCCCCTCCCCTCTGCCCCCTCCCCCACCCCAACCTGCACCCAGATGAGCTCCGCGTAGGGCGTCCCCAGCAGCTCCCCCAGCGCCCCCAGCAGGTGCAGCAGGATGCCCGTCTGCTCCTCCACCTGGACGGCGGGGGGCGCGAGGAGGGAGGGACACGGTGTGAACCCGCCCCCTCCACCCAGCGTACGTGGCACGCCGCCCCACCCGACCCCAGGTTGTACCCTCGTACCCTCGTGCTGCCTGTGGCGTGCCCAGGGACCCTCCGCCCTCTCCTCCGCCCTCTCCTCCGCCTTTTGCGTCCTTCAGAACCACCCCAACGCCTGCCACCTCCCTCCACCCCCCACGGTGCCCACCTTCCATCCAACCCTCGCCACCCAGCCCTGCACCCACCCCCCTGCCCAGCCCCCACCACCCCCACCCCCCGCCCCCGCCTCACCAGAGTCTTGCCCATGCCGTAGCCCGCCCGCAGCCCCGCGGCGCCCGCGCGCGCCGCCCCCACCACCGAGGAGCCCAGGATGTAGAGCTTCCAGCAGCGGTAGGCCAGCGCCGCCCAGGACTGGCAGTTGAGGGAGTCCAGGAACTGCTGGGACATCCGGGAGGCCTGGGGGTGTGGCGTTCAGGGCGGCGGAGTGAGGGCAAGGGGTGGGGCAAGGGGTGGGGGCAAGGGGCGGGGGCAAGGGGTGGGGCGCGAGCGGAACGGCAGTGGGGTGGGGGTGGTGGCATGGGCGGGACGTGGCGGCACATGGGCGGGGCGCGTGGCTGCTGGGAGACATGCGTGGGCTGGGGTTGCGCCTAGAGGTTTTGAGCGGGGAAGAGGCGGGGGGCTGCTGGCTGCTGGGGCCAAGGCGGCGTGCCGACATGCACCACCCACGCACCCCCGGGCCGGGGCTGCTACGCTCTTGGCGCCCAGCAGGCCTGTGTCGACGCTCCTTGCTCTGCTGTGGACGCTTCCTTGGGAGCTTCCGGGCCGTCAGCAGCTGAGCTCAGCCCCATGCTCACCAGCTGGGAGGCGGCGGCCCAGCGCCCCGCACCGCCGCCGCAGTCGGCCGAGGGCAGCTTGTAGGGCGCCTTGCAGATCTCGCAGCTGCGCGCCTTGCGGCACTGGCCCTGGGACCGCAGCACCTGCGTGCGGAGCGTGGGGTGGGGGGTGGGGAGAGGGGGGGGAGTGGGGTTTGAAGATGTGGAGGGGGGAGGTGTTGGCGGTCGGTTGGGGCTGACGCGGGAGGCGGCCGGTCGGTCGAGTGGGGTTGGTCAGGGGCCGCCCCCAGCGGGTGGGCAGGTTGGCTGTCCACACCCCACGGCCAGGGAGCCACCCTGGCTTCGGTGGCCTGCCCACCAGCCCTGCAACTGGTGTACTGTACCTGCTGCCAGTCTTGGAGGCAGCGCACGTGGACGCAGTTGAGGCTGCCAGTGCACTTGCAGGGGGACACCAGCGCCAGACCTTCGGCGGGGTCGCCCTCCTCGCCCCAGCAGATGCGACAGGTCGGCGCCGCGTTATCGACCCGCGAGCTGGTGGATGCGGTGTCGTCCTCCATCCTTGCTAGCGGCGCGACGAAAGCCGAAATGCTCCAAAGCGTCTGCGTCACCAGCGGGACTCTTGCGCAGCTCGGGTCTGCTGACAAGGTGTTGCGGCTGTTAAGAGTACTAGATTCGCAGGAAGGAGGACGCCGCGCAGGTGAGCGCGCGCGCTAGTTGAAGCTGCGAGTTCGGGTGGTGGCTGCTTGGCCGACTCCGCACAGTGGAATGTGTCAGTACTGCAGTAGTCCGCAGCGACGCGGCTGCGAGCGTGGAGTCAAGGGCTGGGCGGAAAAAGGCGCCGAGTCCAGGTCAGCGCGATGCCCTGCGCGCTGTTTGCCAAGGGCACCCGCGGTGGGTAGCGATATAATGTATACTGCGAACGCCGAGCAGGTGGCTGTGGAAATGGCCTTTCCCGGACGCCAACCGGCAACGCCACGCGGCACGAACACACGCCCTCACCCCCGCCTGCCCCGACCTCTACAGGCACTACCCCCGTTCAATATCTCGCACTGCCTTGCCGTTGCGTCTACTTTGACGTTTAGCACGAGCCTTTGCCAGATCACTGCGAGGCGATACCGGTAATGCCATAGGCTGTGACGAGCCATGCAGCTTGTTCGGTACGCCTGCGAGGGCTTTGAGCTTGTTCCATGGCTTCCGTCATCTGGGAGGGATTGTACAACGGGGGATGGGGAATGGCAGAGTAAGGGGGGAATGCCCGGAGACTGCCGGGGGCTCACGACAACGTGGGGGTCGGCAGACGCCGCCGCGCGTGCTGTGCCAGCACCGCAGCATGCCTTGCCCCCAAGTGCACAGGACACGCGTGCGTGGTCTGTTGCGAGACTGATAGTCGGTTGCACTGAGCTTAGAGGGTTCCTCTGGCAGACAATTCCAGAGCCAACCAGGGCTTCAGACGCGTTTGTTCAACTCGCGCAGCGTGCCGCATTCCACCTGCTCACTTTTACATGTGTCATGTAGCTACAGTGAGTGTTCCGCGCGCGTTTTGGGCTGCGAAAGAGCTGAGGCGCGTTCCTGTGCAGAGCGCTGTGGTGCCCTTGCTGACCCTTACCGGCGCGACACGACCTCCTGCAAACCCGTATGCACAGGAATGCCTGCGCTCGCAAGAGCTGGCATGAGCTGCGTGCAGTTCTGAGCTGCCATGGCGTCAATTGACGAAGGCTCCGCCTCCGGCAGCCTCGGCACAGCTCGCGAACAGGCCGAGACTGCTGCTGCTGCTGAGCTCCATGGCATTTGTGGTGGCAGCCGCGAGTCACCGCCGCCCGGCAGTGCCGAACGTGGCCCCCCGCACCACTTGAGTTCACCGCAGCCGCTGACCCCGGCGCAAGCAGCCGAGGGGCACGACACGGCCTTGCTCGGTTCCCTTGAGGCTGGGGTAGAAACTTCTACAGGTTGCCCGCCCGCAGCATGCGAGGTGCGTGTTTGTCCTCGGGTCCAGGGCTTGGGGCACAGGGTGCGAGCGGGTTGGGGTGCCCTGGCCCCTCTCAAGCCCCCCCCTTTTCGGGATCCTTTGGTGTCTGCTGCCCAACGCATGGCCCTCAGACAAAACCTGATGGCGCACCTTCTTCCATCGCCCTCATTCTCTTTTGCAGGGGGCCTGCGACGCATCCGGCACAACTGCACTCGCCGATGCCCCGGAGGCTGCGGGGGCCCCGGAGGCCCTGCGCGGGCCCAGGGACCACTCAGCCGGTCGTGCTCTGCACGATCCCGGAGGACTGGAGACCGGCGGCGTGGAGGGCGAAGTCGCCCACGCCGCGGCTGCGGATGAGGGCCTGGCGGGAAGCGTGGGGCCGACAGGCCTGCTCGAACCCACGCTGGGCCAGGCCGTGCCGGACGCAGCCGCGGGCCCTGAAGCAGCCGGAGGAATGGACGAAGAGTCAGGGCGGCGGGATGGCTGCGTCCCTCTAGGCGGCAAGGAGACGGCGGCCGTGGCGCAGGAGGCTTGCGCGCAAGCGCAGCCGGAGCCGCTTGGGCTGCCACCACAGGAGCCGGCGGAGGCTGCGCCGGAGGCGACAGCTCAGGCGGCGGTCCCAACATCGGCAGCAACCCGGCCCGAGGACGAGGCGGCGGCGGGGGATGCAGCAGGGTCGCAAGACGCTGTGGGGTCGCCGCAGGCCCACGCAGCTCCCGCCGGGGCCGAGGCGGAGGCTCTTGCACTGGGGGCTCCAGCAGGGCCCCAACTGGAGCCACCCGCCAGCATCGGCGATGCATGCCCGCCCACACCGGCCGCTGCAGTCTCCGCCGCTGCGGCCCGACCCACATCGCCCCTCCCTGACGCAACCGGCGCCGCGAGCCCTCCAGCCGCATCGCAAGCCCAGCAAGCCGCTGCCGACGGTGCGGCTCCGAGCGCCACGGCCCAGCCCCAGCCCACTCGGCCGCCGCTGTTCGTCCCAGCCTCGGGCCAGCTTGCGGCGCTCATGAAGCAGCGGGCGGCGGAGCTCCTTGCGAAGCAGATCAGGGCCAGGGCTCCGGCCCAGGCGCCGACGCAAGCACTGGGTGCAGCCACTGGGCGCACCACCGGAGCTGGGGGCCAGCAGGCGCAGGCGGCGCCGGGCCCGGGACCCGTGCAGGCAGCACAAACGCTCGGGGGGCCTATCGGAGCAGGGGTAGAGCCGGAAGGTACTGCGGGGGCCGCAGCAACTGCCCAAGCGACGGGGCCGGAGGCAGCCGGCGCAGTTGGGCCCGCGGCGGGCTCTAGGGACGTCCTCATTCGCTCCTCGCCCGCGGCGGAGGCCGAGCCAGGGCCAGCAGAGGAGTGGAAGCCCGTCGCTGCAGCGGCGCTGACGGCGGCCAAGCCAGCGGGCTTGTCGGTAGCGGCGGCGGCGTTTGAGCCCGCGGCGGTGGCGAGGCAAGGGGCGCCAGCTGCAGCATCTCTGGGCGCGGCGCCAGGGGCGGCCCAGGTACCGGCTGTGCCCTCGGCGGCCTTGAACCCAGCCGCCAAGCCGTGGCCCGCAGCCGCCGCCGCCGCCGCTGGACCCACAGTTCCCATGCCTACGGACCCCAACCAAGCGCTGCCGGCCCTCATCGCCGCCGCCTTCCCGGCTTCCGACAGATGCGCTCGCGCGTGCCTCAGCCGCACCATCGCGCTCTACCTGGCGAGCAGTCCCCACCCTGAGCTGGGGCCCCACACCGCCAGTGTGTCCCACATCGGCAGCCATCTGCGCATGGCCAAGGGCCGGCTTGGGCAGGGCGTGGGAGTGCCCAAGCCGCTGAAGCCTTTTGTCCAGGGCCTGCGGTTCGTGCGGGTAGTTCCCAAGGCCGGCTCGTCGGGAGATGACCCGGTGCGTCTGCTGCCGGACGAGCTGAGGAGCATGGCGGCTGCGGCGGTGGCGGGAGCGTCTGCGCGAGCTGCAGCGGTGACTCCAGCAGTGGCAGCCGCTGGACCGGCTACTGCGGCGGGGGCCGCCACGGCGGCGGCTGAGGCTGCAGGGGCAATGGCGGCGGTGGGGCCGGGAGCTGTCCAGGTGGGTATGGCAGCCGGCATGCCCTCCCCAAAAGCTCCGCCCCCGCACGCACAGCCTGTGGCCAAGCCCCACGCCAGCGAGGCAGGCACACCAGCAGGGCCCGCGCCCGGGGATGCATCCCACACGGTCACCACACCACCCGCACAGGCTGACCTGGGCCCGCAGGGCAGCGTGGGGCCGACAGGCATCTCCCAGGAAGCCATTTCGGCCACAGCGGTCGAGGCAGCCGAGGCGGCGGCAGCGTCGGGCGCTGAGGTGGCCGCGGCGGTGCGGGCCGTGGCCTCAGCGCCAGCTGTAGCGTCCTCCGGAGCACTATCAAGGCCAGCGCACTCTCTGGTTGTGCCTGCGGCGGCCTTGAACCCAGTCGCGAATTCGCGGACCACGGCCGCCGCAACAGCAGAGCTGCCCGCCCTCCTCGCCGCCGCCTTCCCGGCTTCCGACGTCAGCGCTCTCGCGCGCCTCAACCGCAGCATCGCTGGATACCTGGCAGGCAGTCCCTACCTCAAACTTGGGCCCCACACCGCCCGCGTGTCCCACATCGAGACGCACCTAGCCATGGCACAGTCTCAAGGCATGCTCGGTGCGGACGTAAAATGGCCCAAGCGATTCAAGCAGTTTCTCCAGACGATGCGCTTCGTGCGGGTGATGCCCCAGCCCGGCTCCACGGTTGGAGATGACCCGGTGCGTCTGCTACCGGACGAGCTGAGGAGCATGGCGGCTAAGGCAGCGGGCGCAGCGGCGGGGGCGGTGGCGGCGGCGGCGATGGCAGCAGGGGCGGCGGCGGGGGTTGCGGCTGCGGCCGGGACTGCAGCGGTGGCCGCTACGGGGTCGGCTGCGGGGCCGGCTGCGTCTGCGCGAGCTACCGCAGGGGCGGCGGCGGGGGCTGCCGCTGGGGCGGCGGCGGCAGCAGGTGTGGATGCGGAGGCGGCGGCGGCTGCCGGGGCCGCTGTCGGAGCGGCTGTGGCAGCCGCCATGGCGGCTTCTGGGCCGGGAGCTGTCGAGGAGGGGTTGGCAGCCGGGGCGCCCTCCCCCAAGGCTCCGACCTCCCACACACAGCACCAAGCGCCCGCCGCTCCGGGGGAGGCAGGCACACCCGGTGGGCCCCCGCATGCGGACGCGCCCTGCAAGGTCACGGACGCGCCCGCCGAGGCTGCCGAGGGCCTGAAGGCAAGCGCGGGGCCGACCGGCCATTCCGGCGTGCTCCAGGCGGCCAAAGCGGTCGAGGCAACCGCGGAGGCGGCAGCGTCGGGAGCTGAGGCGACGGCGGTGGCGGTGGCGGCGGCGCCGGCAGGGCCGCATGCAGCGTCGGCGGCGTCGGTGGCGGAGGCGGGGGCGATGGCTGGCGAGTCCCACGCAGGACCTCAGCGCGAGGCGCCCGCTGGCACGGGAGCGCCGAGCGGACGCGGCATGGCCGGCCCGGATACCGTCTCTACCGCCCCGCCAGTGGAGCCGCCCTGCCCAGCCCCTTCTCTCCCTGAAGCCTCGATAGCGGCGGACACGCAGGACTTGTCCGACGCTGGAGCGTCGGCCGGCCCCGACGGGCCCCAGCCCACGATGGCGCCTCTGGCTGAAGCCGCTAACCAGCTTTCGTCGCGCATGCGGCAGTGGGCGGAGGAGCTGCTGGCGAGGCACGCTGGGGCCGGCGCGGGCTCGCAACCGCCGCGGGAAGCCCTGGAGGCGGAGTCGGGTGTCGAGCCAAGCGCTTCCGAGCTTGCGTCTCTGGGATCGGCCCCATCTGCTGCGGCCACGGAGCGCCCCACTGCAGCGCTCCGCACCGAGGCCGGCGCCGCAGTCCTGCAGGCCCTGCGGGACATGTGTGGCTTCCTTGCCGAGCCCTCGGGCCCGGCGCTGCGAGGCCCGGCCGTGCAGCCGCCGGCTGGCAGCCTGAACACGGACGCAGGGGCACGAGTCGCAGCTGACGCCGGCGCCCAGCACGCTGTGGAGCGAGCGGGCTTCCCCAGCACGGTCGCACGCATGGTTGCCGGGCTCACTCTGGCTCCGCCGGTGGGGGCCGCGGCGGTTGCTGGGGACCAAGACGAGGTGGATGTGGCAGGGCTGCCGCCGGACTGGCGTGTGCACATCGGCGCAGCAACGCTGGCGGAGGCGATGCGTGAAGCCGCGATGAAGACGGCGCCGGAGCTGTCGCCTCAGGAGCTTGCGGACGTGGCGGCGGCGGCGGCAGCAGCGGTGGCCGCTGAGGCCGTGGCGTCAGCGCTCGGGCCCAAGGCAGGAGCGGCCAACGCGCCCGACTCTGCGGGCTCGAGCCTTCCCGGCCACGGCAACGGGCCGCTGCTTGCTGACCCCGACATGGCTGGGCTGGCGGTCCGCATCACGCAGCGGGCGGCGGAGCTCCTAGCGTTGGATGCTACCGCTGCTGAGGGGTCACACGACCCGCGCCAGCCGCCAGAGCCGGCTGGCTCGGCAGACCCGCGGCCTCTGCCCTCGCACGCTCCACCCCACGCTGCGGCCTCCGGCGCGCCGGCACCGGAAGCCGAGCCCCGAGCCGGTGGCGCAAGCCCTGCAGATGCGCCCAAACAAGCGGATGGCCCCTGCCTTACCGTCGAGGGCCCCCTCCCTGCAGCCAGCGAGGCCACGGCCACGGGCCTGGGCCCATCGCAATCAGCGGCGGTGCAGGGGCGCCCCCACGGAACGCCCCTCGCTGTCTCGCGAGCCGAGGTGCTGGAGGCCCTGCGGGACCTGTGCTACCTCTCTCCCGAGCCAGGGACCGCGTGGGACGTCGGAGGGTCGCAAGAGGGGCTGCCGGGCCTTCCTCTTCCGGAGCACCAACCGCCAGCCCGCGCCCTGCCTGACTCGGCCGCTCTCGGGCAGGGCAGGCAGGAGCCAGGTGACGCTGCCGGCAGTAGCGCGGAGGGGCCGGCGGGTGGCGCTGACTCAGAGGGTTACGAGAGCTCGGAGATCAGCTTGGAGGCCGGGGAGTTACCGTCGTTCCTGTTGCAGTGTGCGGCGGAGTTACCGGTACCGCAGTCCGCACGCGCAGCGGAGGGAGCCGCGTTGCGCGATCGGGCGGTCGCACAGGGCTTCGAAGCAGCGGCCGGCTACTCGGCGGAAGCATTCTGGCTGCTCAACTGCGCTGCAATGCGTCTTGAGAACAAGATGTGGCATACCGTGGAACTAGAGGCGCCGGAGCTTGATCTCCTCGACATGTCGGAGGCTGCGGCGGCGGCGGCAGCGGTGGTGGCAGCAGAAGCCGCTGCAGCGGCGGCGGCAGCGGCAGAGAACGAAACCGTCGCGGCCGAGGCAGAGGCGGAGGCGGAAGCGGAGGCGAGCGCTTCAGCCGGGCCCAACCACGCGACCTCGCCGCCAGCGGTCCGCATCACGAGGCAGATGGCGGCGCACGTCGTGGAGCGGGCGGCGTGGATTCTGGCGCGGCAGGCAGAGCTCCACATCGCAAGCGAGGTGGCAGCGCGGGCCAAGGAGCATCAGCCCCACCCGCCGTCGGACCCTGTCCCCTCCAGGGCAGCGGCAGAGCCTGCTGACATCGCCGCAGGTGCCGTCGGGGCAGCGGCAGAGGCAGCCGACACTGCAGCAGCCGCGGCGACGGGACACGCTGCCGACGCGCCGCCAGCGGAGCCGGCCACAGCGCCGGGTTCGGCGGCGCCCGAGCCCATGGCAGCGGCGTCCAAAGACATGGCCGCCCTCGTCGCCGAGGCCTTTCCAGCCTCCAAGGCCAGCAGCCCTCTCGAGCGCCTCAGCCGCAGCATCGCCGCCTTCCTCGCCGGCAGCCCCCGGCCCGACCTAGGGACCTACACCGCCCTCCTCTCCGACATCGGAAGCCACCTGCGGAAGGCCAAGGCGCAGGGCATGCTGGGTGCTGACGTGGAAGTGCCCAAACCGCTCAAGGCTTTCGTCGAGGGCCTGCTGTTCCTGGAGTTCGTCACATGGCCCGGCCGGTCGGGAGTTTACGCGGTGCGCCTGCGGCTGGGCAAGGTGAGGCATCTGGCAGCCCTGGCACGCGCAGCAGCGGCAGCGGCAGCAACGCCGGCAGGGGCAGCGGCAGCGGCTGGGGCTGGTGCGGTGCGGGTTACGGCGGGGGCGCCTGACCCCCGGGCGCCTCCCGCGCCGCCGCCGCTGCTACCGCCGCTGCTACCGCCGCCGCGTGTCGCACAGTCCCGCGCCGGCGGTGCAAGCCAACCAGTCGACCTTCCCCTCCTCTTGGCAGCGGCCTTCCCAGTGACCGACCGGCGTCCCACGACGCAGCTGTACCGGTCCTTGGCAGGCTATCTGGCCAGCAAGGCTGGTTATGTGGAGGCCTTTGCCAGGGCCGTTGCGTACCTACGCAGGGAGCGGGCGAGGCAGTGGGGCGAGGCCAGCCGCTCCACCCCAAGCACCAAGGCCCTTCTCGAGTCCGCAGGCTGCTTCGTCGTGGGGCCGCGCGCCGAGGACGCGTCGGGCGCTCTGTGCGTGCGCCTAGACGTGCGGGCCCTGGAGGGGATCGTGATGGAGCGGACCAGCGCAGCACGCACCCCTGTGGGCGCGGCCAGCGCGGCTGCGGAGGTGCCGGGCGCCGGCACGGTGGTACACAGCGCTCGCAGCTCAGCCCCTGCGGCCCCAGCTGCGGCCGCCAGCAAGCTCAATGGTGCCACATCCGGCGACGGAGCGGGGAGCAGCAGCGCAGCCGCAGACGCCGGCCTCTCTCCTCTGCTGCAGCTGGGAGCGCTCGTGGACCAGCGCTTCATCGCCGCCCCGTCGTCCTTTGCGGGACCCGGGGAGGACGCGTCAGCGGTCACGGGGGCCGCTCAGCGCTGCATGGCCATGCTACTGGCCGAGGCTCCGCCTCCCCACGAGCTGGGAGATCAGGTGCTAGAGGAGCTCTTGCAGAGGAGGCTGCCGGGCTTAACGCTGCCCAACATACTTCTGCTGGCGGTCGAGGGCGAGGCGGCGCATAGGACCTTCGGGCTGACCTGGGAGGTGAGTATGGGCGTACGCAGATACGGAGGCTCGGCTGCATAAGTGGCAACGATGTGTGTGCTCGGGTGCCAGGTTGGTCGGTTTCAAGTCAGTGACCTTCCCTATCTCATGCCCTCTGCAGAAGGGTGGGGGCATGGTGGTGCGGCTGGTGTGCCCCGAGCTACTCCGGCTTGCAGCCCTGATGGGGGGCCAGGCGCCTAGCGCTGCGACACCCACAGCCGAGGGACCGCCCAAGGCTGCCAAGCAGGCAGCAGCTCCGGCGTCCGTGGCACAGGAGAGTCGAGCTCCCGCCCGGGCCCTGGGCCCCGCCCCGGCCCCCGCCTCGAGCGCCACACCGGTCCCCACTCCGCAGGGAGCTGCGGCCGTCGCCGCTGCGAGCTCCGTGCCCGCCACCTCACCAGACGGCCCGGCTACGCGCCAGGAGGCGTGGGACCTTCTCAACGCCCGATTTGTTCCGGTGGGAATGCCGGGGCCCAAGGCAACCGCCAGCGTTGTGGCACAGGCAGCCAAGCGTCGCATGGCCGTGCTACTGGCCGAGGCTCCGCCGCCATACGAGCTGCCGGCCTCCAAGCTGGAGGAGATGCTCCCTCGGTGGTTGGGTGGCGCTGAGCTGAAGCACTCTGTGATCGAGCTGGCTCAGGGCGGCAAGTCCGCCCTCGCCACGTTCGCGGTCGTCACTCGGGCGGACGGGACTCAGGCGGTGCGGCTGGTGTGCCCACAGCTGCTGGGCTGGGCGGCGCGAGCACGTGGGCAGGGGGCATCCGCTCAGGCCAGGGCGGCTGCTGCCGCCGTGGCCACGGCCGGTCCCACCAACCCCACAGCGTCGGCTGAAGGGGAGCCGGTGAGGGACCGGGCGCACAGCCAGGCAACAAGCACAGGCGAAGGGTTGCCCAAGGCCGCCGCGAAGGCAGGTGCTCCGCCCTCCCTCAGTCAGGGAGCTGCAGCAGCCGTCGGGGCTGCGAGCAGTGTGTCGGTTACCGCCCAAGCCACAAGCGGCGCCTCGCCTGCGGGCCCGATCACCCGGAAGCAAGCTTGGGACCTTGTGAACCAGCGGTTTCCTGGGTTCGGGACGCTGGGCCCCGCGGCATCTGCGGGCATCTTGGCGCAAGCGGCCAAGCGGCACATGGCTATCGCCCTGGCTGATGCTCTACCATCACACGAGCTGCCGGCTTCTCAGCTTGAGGAGTTGCTCTTGCGGCGACTGAACGGCGCGCAGCTGCCGCGCTCTGTGATCGAGCTGGCTCAGGGCGGCAAGTCCGCCCTCGCCACGTTCGCGGTCGTCACCCGGGCGGACGGGACGCAGACGGTGCGGCTGGTGTGCCCACAGCTGCTGGGCTGGGCGGCGCGAGCACGCGGGCAGGGGGCATCCGCCTCAGCCGGTGCGGCGGTTGCGCCTGCGGGCAAGGGTGCCGCGACGGGAGCTGCCGCCAGTGAGGCAACGGCCGGCCCTGCTAACCTCTCAGCGCTTGTTCCCACCAGCCTCAGCGCTCTCGTCGGGAGTGCGCCTGCGCGGCCCGCCACACGCCAGCAACTGCGGGCACTCGTGCACGCACGGTGCCCTTCCTCCGGAGCCCCACAAAGCCGTGAGGAGCAGGCTGTCGCGGTCAGGCGGTGGCTGGCTGGGTTCCTTGCAAAGGCGCCGCCACCCCACGAGCTGTCGGCTGAGCGACTGGCAGCTGAGGTGCCGGAGAGCTTGAGGGCCTTGCCGCTGCCTGCGCTCGGGAGGCTCTTGGAGCAAGGTGACGTGGCGAAGGCCGTCTTCCGTGTGACAAGAACGGTGAGCATGCCTGCAGGGACTGCGCGTGACGGCTTCTGCCAGCCAAGTATCGCATTCTCACCTCCTGTTGGCACCCTCGCTTTGCAGGAGTCCGGCGGTGCTACGATCCGGCTGGTGTGCCCCGAGCTGCTGCGATGGGCGGCCGCGCACTGGGCAGCGAGGTCAGCGGCGGACCCCGCCCACACCGTCACTGCTCCTGCCCTACCGGCGCCGGCTCCAGCGGACGGCGCGGCGACGGCGCAGAGCGCCGCTTCCATTGCTCTTCCTGACGCCACCTCCCGCATGGTACTGGTGCTCTCACTCCTCGAGCAACGCTTCCCGCCCGCTGTGCCGCCGTCAGTCAACTCCCCGCCAGAGGTGGTGGCGGCGGCTGCCAAGCGGCGCATGGCTGTGCTCCTGGCCAACTCCCCACCGCCCCACGCGCTGTTTGAGACGGACTTGGAGGCCCGACTGCGGCCCTCGCTCGGCGGTGCTGCCCTGCCTCGGAGCGTCTGGGCGCTGGCGACGGAGGGGCGGGAGGCGCGCGCCACGTTTTCGGTGTCGCAGCAGGTGGGTGGGTGGCCTGGGCGTGGGCAGTGCAGGAGAGGAGGGCAGTGATGGTCACAAGAGCTGCGGGCGTGCAGGTGCAGTTAGCACGGGCATGGTTCGGGCTGCTCCCAAGCTGACGGTAACCATGCCCTTGCACCCTCAGGCCGGCGGGGAGTGGATGGTGCGGCTCCGCTGCCCGGCCCTCCTGGAGCTCGCGGCCAGCAACGCTGCCGCGTCGGCGCCCTTGGCGTCCGCCAGCGCTGCCCTGACCCCGGACGCCCCTCCCCTGCTACTAAGCCCCGAGCCGGCCGCTGCCCAGGGACCGCCGCTGCCGTCCGACCCCGCCGTCACCTCCGCCATCACCGCCGCGTTCCCCGTGTCAGACTCCGCCCCCGCCACACAACTCCTCCGAGCCGCAGCCACGTACCTCGGCGGCAAGCCGGGTCACCAGGACAAGCTCGCCCCCGTCGTGACCCACATCAGGGAGTCGTGCCCGGATGCCTGGGCCTTACTGGCGCCCACGTGGGCCAGTCCCAAGGCCTTCCTCACCGGCGCCGGCTGCTTCGTGGTGGAGCAGCAGGCGGCGCCCGAGTGGAACGGGTCCAGGACCCACACGGTGCGGTTGGACCTCCCGGCCCTGGAGCGCCTGGCGGGGGCGGAGTGGGCGGGGGCCCTGGCGGCAGCGCCCTCAGCGGCGGCGAGTGTGGGCCTGGGGCCGCCAGCGGCTTCCGGCGGCGGGGCGTCAAGTGCCGTGAGGGCGGAAGCAGGTCCGATAGGCGGCAGCGCTGCTGGCACGTCCGCCGGCGCGCCGCCGCCACCGCCGGCCGCCAAGCCGTGCCGTGCGGGCAGCGCAAGCCCCGCCGAGGCTTCGGCGCCCGACCTCCCAGCCCTCATCGCCGCCGCCTTCCCACCAACCGACCAGCGCCCTGCAGCCGAGCTGTACCGTGCCGTCGCGACTCTCCTTGCAGGCAACCCGCGGCACGTGGAGCCTCTAACCAACATCGTCATGCACCTGCGCGCAAGCCACAGCGACGTCTGGCTCAACCCCGCCCTCGCTTTCCCCAAGCCCAAGGCCTTTCTCGAGTCCGCCGGCTGCTTCGACGTGCGTCCGCTCCCCCGGGACGCAGACACCGCAGTCTCCGTGCGCCTGGACGCTCGGGCCCTGGAGCGAATGGTGCGGGAACGTGGTGGCGTGCGGGCTCGTGCGGCCTCCGCCAGTGCGGCCGCGGCGGAGCCAGTGCCCAGCAGGGCTGCGGCGCTCGCAGCGACCGCTGCGCTCCAGAAGGTGACGACCCCGCCCGCAACGACAGCGAGCTCAGGGCAGGCCTTGGCGTCAGGCCTCCACGCCGCGTCGCGCCCGCCCTCAGCCGCTTCCGCGGCCTCCGCCCCGGACGCCCCGGGCAGGGCCTCGCCCAACAGCGAGCCCTTGCCAGGCACGCGGCCTCGGTCGACCAGCCCGTGGGGTCCGCATGGCCCCAGCCCTGCGCCGCCGTCCGCCTCACCTCTGGCTCTCATCGCCGCCGCCTTCCCGGAGACCGACGGCCGGCCTGCCACGCAACTATACCGTGCTATTGCTCTCCACGTCGCCAGCCACCCGAGGCGTGCTATGCTCATGACTGGGCTGGGCATGTATCTCAGGCGGAACCACGCTCGCCTCTGGACTGACCCCGCGCACGGTTGGCCCAAGCTGGGGGCCTTCCTGGAGCAGGCCGGCTGCTTCATCATCACCCGTAAGGGCGGCTCCGACACCGTGAGTCTGGACCTGGCGGGCCTGGTGATCCTCGCAAGGAACCGGGAGCCGGTGCCAGCGGGCGCGCTGCCGCCTGGCTTGGCGGCGCCCGCTGGTGGGAGCTCGGCGGCAGCGGCAGCCGCAGTTGTGGTTTCGGCGTCGGAGGCGGGCGGCTTGGGATCGGAGGACGGCGGCTGCGGGGCGCCTGCAGGGGCTGGCACCTCGTCGGCACCAGAAGCGACCGCCGGAGTCGAGCAGGCCGCGGCAGAGCCTCCCGGCCTAAGTGCTGCACCGCCGTCCGCGTCCGCCCAGGTTCTCATCGCCGCCGCCTTCCCGGAGACCGACGGCCGGCCTGCCACGCAGCTGTACCGTGCTGTTGCACTCCATGTCGCCAGCCACCCTGGACACGCCATGGTGATGAACGAGCTGGGCATGTATCTCAGGCGGAACCACGCACGCCTCTGGACCGACCCCGCCCACGGCTGGCCCAAACTGGGGGCTTTCCTGGAGCACGCCGGCTGCTTCATCATCACCCGTAAGGGCGGCTCCGACACCGTGAGTCTGGACCTAGCGGGCCTGGCGAGCCTCGCAAGGAAGCGGGAGCAGGTGTTAGTGGGCGCACCGCCGCCTGGCTTGGCGGCGCCCACTGGTGGGAGCTCGGCGGCAGCTGCAGCGGGCGACTCGGCGGCGTCGGAGGCCGGCGGCAGCGGCTCATGGGCGGCGACAGCGAGCGGCTCGGCGGCGGCAGAGGTGGGCGGCTCGGCGGCAGCAGAGGCGGGCGGCTCGGCAGCAGCGGAGGCGGGCGGCTCGGGATCGGAAGTGGGCGGCTGTGGGTTGGCGGGCGCAGGGGCTGGAAGCCCAGCAGTGCCGGCAGCGCTGGGTTCAGCGGCCTCAGCGTCCGGCAGCTCTGCAACGTGGGTGACCGGGGGCTCCGAAGCGGCAGAGGCTGACGGCCCAACGGCATCAGGGGCTGGGGCCTCCGCCGCGTCCGCTGCCGCCAGCTCTGCGGCTGCGCGAGCGGACAGCGCCGCAGCGCGGCGGGACGTCCACCGCCCTGGCACAGCGGCTGGAGGGGAAGAAGAGGCGGGACCGCGTCGAGCCGGGGCCAAGGCTGAGACCACCGGAGCCCAGCAAGCCGGGGCACAGCCGTCCGCCTCTGAGCCGCAGGAGGCCACCCCCCAGGCCGCCGCACGGGCTGCGCTGCGCTCTCCGGACCTGGAGACGGCAATCGAGCGCGTGTGGGCGGGGCAGGTCACGGTGGCGCAGCTGCGGAGGGCGGCGGCGCTGGTGCTGGCTCGGGAGAGGTCGGGGCCGTGCGGGCCTGGAAGCATGCTCTGGGTGAGCGGGGCCGCTATTCCAGGCATCCCAGGCTTTTACTGACTCTGGCTGTGCAGACCTGATCGTGGAATTTGCAATTGCCTGCTTGCGTGAGTTCCAACACGTTTGCTTGACCCCCCCTGCCCTGCCCTGCCCTGCCCTGCCCTGCCCTGCCCTGCCCTGCCCTTGCCCCTGGCCCTCTCGCCTCCCGCAGTCCCGCCTGTGCGCCTCCTTGCACGAGCGCCTGGGCGCACGCTTGATCGAGCGGCTTCAGGCGGAGGGCGTGGGGGGCGCCGCCAAGGACGCCCTCCGGACCGCCCTGGTGGGGACGGCGGAGGCCCCTGCCGACGGCTCCGCCCGCCCGCTGCTCCGTCTTGAGGTCCTCCCCAAGGCCTGGGCCGCAGTGCTCGACGCGCCGGCGGTCCTAGCCCGGGCGGCGCAGCTGGAGACGGAGGAGCGGTCTCAGGGCCCGCAAGAGCACGCGGAGCCGAGGGCAGAGGCACCTCAGCCCGAGGCGCAGAACGCAGGGGGGGTCTGGGGGGCATCGCAGTCGAGCAGGCGTGAGGCGCAAAAGGGCGCACAGGCGGACGCGGGGGCGGCAGAGGCGCCAAGCACATCGGCGGACGCGTGGCGCGCAGAGGCCGAGGCGTCCCTCGAGCGGGCTAGGGCCCTGCTCGAGACCGAGCTGACCGCCCGCTTCGGGCCCGAAAACTCAGCACGTTCGGGCCGGGCCGTTGCTACCACGGCTGCCTTGGCTCGGCGCCGCATGGCGGCGATCCTCGCCCGCAGCCCGCCGCCCCACGAGCTTAAGACTTCGCTGCTGGAGAAGAGGCTGGAGGCGGCGCTCGAGGGCGCGGGGCTGCCGGGTAGTGTGTGGACGCTGGCGTGCGATTGCGAGGAGGCGTTCGGGCTGCGACACGAGCGCGTGCGGACCGGATGGGCCGAGGTGGATGCTCAGGTACGGCCTTGGCTTGTGTGCGTGTCTGTGCAGGGCGTGTGCAGCGAACTAGCCTGGGGCCCGGTTGGGCCTGAGGCCTGGGGCCCGGTTGGGCCTGAGGCCTGGGGCCCGGTTGGGCCTGAGGCCTTGGGCCCGGTTGGGCCTGAGGCTCCGTGCCTCTGTCCTCTGTGGCCGGACTCTGCAGCCCATGTTTGTTGTCTTCGACCATTGCACTTTCAAGCAATCCTGGCCCTACGGTATGCTCAATGCTGCTTGCTCTTCGTTGCCCCCGCACAGGACAAGGGGTACTGGCTGGTGCACCTGACGTGTCCGCGGCTGCTGAAGCACGCCGGGCTCATCCACACGGCCGGCGACGTGGTCCTCAAAGCCATCCAGCACCAGAGACTGGAGAAGAGCTTGGCCGCCGCCAGCTCCACCGCCGCTAGCGGCACCAAGGTCACCGCGGCCATGCTGGGCGCAACCAAGGAGGCAAAGGAGACCCCGGCCCAAGCGGCCGCGGAGACGCTGCGCAGGCGCAAGGCGGCCAAGGCGGAAGCTCAGGCCGGGTCGCAGCCGCAGCCGCAGTCGCCCTCCTCGCCTGCGTCGGCGGGGGGCCAGGCGGCAGCGCTTCAGAGTCCCACTCGCGCCGGTCCGCAGGCCACGGCAGCTGCGCGGCTGCCCGAGCAGGCTCCGCAGCCGCGGCTACAGCCGCCTTCGCCGGGTGCCTCGGCGGCGGCCCAGCGGTCAGAGCTGCAGAGCCTACGGCGCTCGATGCAGGAGCTTGTGGAGGGTGTGGGTGCGATCAAGGTGACAGTTGCCGTACTGGTGGCCTGGCCAGAAAGGAACATGGCACACGAGGCGTGCCGGGCTGCGGCGGTGCATATCGAGAAAGCTGGGTGCCCGAAGCCTGGTGGCCAGAGGTCCCTGGAGTGGGTGAGTCGCTGCAGTTGCTTCAGGGCATCTAGCGCTCTGGCCAATCCGCCTACCTTTCAAAGTCTCAAGCAAGCGAGCAGCGTGCCCTTCCGTCGTGCCTCATCAACCATGCGTCTTGGCTGCTCTTGTCTGGCCCCCATGCCCCTCCACGTGTGCAACGCTTGCCCCCCCCGCAGGCCCAGCTGGCACCGGCCCTTCGTGCTGCGCTCGGCCCCGGCGTGGAGCAGCAGCTGCTGGCGGAGGGCGTCAAGGGGCCGAAGAAGGACGTCCTGCGCAACGCGCTGCTCACTCCGAGCCCCTTCGACCGCCCCGGGCGGCCCCTGCTACAGATCGACACAGGCGCGGACGGTGTGGCCGTTCTCGACCTGGAGGCGCTCGTCAAAGTTGCCAATCAGGGACCCGCTCCAGAGCCCTCGGCTCCGGCCCCTGTGCGGCCGCCGCGGCCAACGGAGCGCCCGGCGGCGTCAGCGGTGCCAGAGGGAGCGTCTGCGTCGGGGGGACCGTCGGCGGAGTCCGCAGCAGCCGCAGCAACGCAGGCCGGCGGCAGCTCGACGCAGCAAAGTCAGGGCACCGGCGAGGCGGCGCTGAGGGAAGTGGCGGCGGCGGCCGAGCGGGCCTGGCCCGGCAGTGCGGCTGTGCAGCGGCTGTGCCGCGCAGCCGCGAAGATGCTCGCGGCGGCGGGAACGAGGGCGCCGGATGGCAGCCGAACGCTCCTTTGGGTGAGCGGGCGGGGCTCGCTGATACGGCTCTAGGCTTTCACTCTTGGAACACCTGCTCCTCGCGTCCTCGCCAAGTCACCTAGCCCAAGTTAGTCACCGTTTTGGCTCCACTTTCAACACGTGTCTTATTCTCCTCACGTGCTTTTTCTGATGCTCCACGCAGGCCAAGGTGGTACGCGAGCTGCGCTCGGGCCTGGGTTCAGACGTGGAGCAGCAGCTGCTGGCGGAGGGCGTCAAGGGGCCCAAGAAGGAGGTCCTGCGCAACGCGTTGCTCACCCCGAGCACCCTCGAGCGCCCCGGGCGGCCGCTGCTGCGGGTCGGAAGGACGGCGGCCGACTACACGCTCGCCCTCGACCTCCCCGCGCTCCTGGACCTCTCCAAGCCGGGGCCCCAGCAGACGGCGTCTTCGCCAAGCTCCCCCTCGCCAGCCCCGCCGCCTTCCACCGCCCACATCCACGCCTCGCGCCCCCGCGCCCTGATCTGGGCCGAGCTGAACGCCCGGTTCTTGCCGTACGCCTTGCCCAAGCCAAGCTCGCCGCTAGAGGTCCGCACCGCCGGCTTCCGCCGCCAGATGGCGATGCTGCTAGCGAAGGAGCCGCCGCCGCACCAGCTGTCGACAGCGGTCCTGGCCTCGAAGCTCCCTGAAACGCTCAAGGGCCTGCCGCTGCCCCTGAGTGTGGAGGCACTGGCGAGCGAGGGCGAGGCCGCACAGGCGACCTTCCGCCTGGTCAAGGTGAGCGCTGTGCGAAAAGGAGCTTGAGTTTCAAGGCTCGTGCTGCTTGCTTGAGACACATACGATCTTGCCGGCTCTGAGACTACTGTTGGCAGGGCAGGGTCCCTGAGCGCTGCCTCTGGCCAAGCTAGGTCCCAAGGGGTTTCCCTCGCTCGCTTGCCCATTGCGCTCGCAGGCTGGCAGGGGGCAGATAGTGCAGCTGGTGTGCCCCAAACTGCTCCAGATGAGCTCAGCGCTGGCAGCGACCTCCGGCGCAGCGCCCGCAGCCGAACAGGAGGCGAAGCCCGCAGCGCCCGTGTCGTGGGCAGCTGCCGCCGCTGCTCCGGCCGCCGCCGCTGCCCCGGCCGCCGCCGCTGACCGGGCCGCGGTTGCTGCCCCGGCCGCCACCGCTGCCCCGGCCGCCGCCGCTGCCCCGGCCGCCGCCGCTGCTCCGGCCACCACCGCTGCCCTGGCCGCCGCTGTATTTGGGTCGGCGAGTGCGTCTCTGGTCGCAGCGGCAGAGGAAGTCTCGGGCCCTGCTCCCGCTCGGGCCCCTGCCCCAGCCGCCGCCGCGTCAGCTGCGTCGGGGTCGGCGTCGGCACGGCCGAAGCCCACTGCGGCTGCTGCTGCTGCTGCGGGTCCTGCCTCTGCCGCATCCACTCGCGTCCCCAGACCAGCCACCACGCAGCCGGCTGCGGCGACCTCAGCCGCGGCCGTGCCCACTGCGCCTGGCGGCTCTAGTGATGCCCCAAGCCCCGCCGCGGCCGCAGCGGACACCACGGCCCCAAGCCAGCCACCGCCTGCCTCCACGTCGTCGGTCCCAGCAGCCGCCGCCGCTGCCGTGACCACCAAACCACCTGCGCTGTACGTGCCTCACGTGTCGGCAACGGTGTCGGCAGCACCGCTGGTGCGGGAGGCATCGGGGTCGCAGGAGCCGGCGGCAGCGGAGGCGGGGCAGGCGACGCGGGCGGCATCCCTTCCGCTGGCCACCGGCAGCGGGAGAGCGCCAAGCCCCACCGCGGCGGCTGGCGAGGCGCCGCAGCCCACCTCCTACGCCGCTGCAGCCGCCGCCGCCGCGGCTGCCAAGACCGCAAAGGCTGCTGAAGCAGGCGCCGGCGGCAGCAGCGTCGCCAGCGCAAGCTCTGCCCCGGCAGCCCTCCCCAGCGTCCCGCCACCCGCGCCCAGCCTGCCGTCCCTCGTCACTGCCGCCTTCCCCGCCACCGACCCCAGCCCCTCCAACAAGCTCTACCGCGCCATCGCTACCTACCTGTTGGACAAGCCTCGGCACACGCAGCAGCTGTCAGATCTCGTGAACCACATGCTAGCGACCTACAAGCGCTCGTGGCAGGAGTGCACCAAATACTACGCCAAAGCCAAGGAGTTTGTGGAGGCTGGCGGGTGCTTCAAGGTGGGGGCGCTGCCTGGGCGCAACAAGACGCTCATGTTCGTCTGGCTGGACCTCACAGCCCTGAAACGCATGGCAGCGGCAGCCGGTGCGGCTGCGGCTGGGCGCAACGGGCCGGTGCGCGGCGGTGGCGCCGGCGGCGCGGCGCAGGCGCTGCCAGCGGGGGCTGCTGGCGCCGGCACGGTAAGTTGGGAGCTGTGGCCAGCCCTGGGCGCTGGGTCGGCGCCGGGACCGAGGTCCGTGCCAGCGCCTGCCAACACGGAGCGCGCAGCTCCGGACCCGGGAGCTGCGGGGCGCTCGCAGGCGCCCGCAGCTGCCCAGCTCCCACCGGAGCGCCCGCCCGAGCCAGCGCTGTTCACGCCCGCACTGGAGCCGCCTCTGGCTGCTGCAGCCGCGTCAGCGGCGTCTGCTGCGCCCGTTGCGCCAACCGAGCAGCAGCAGCCAGCGCCAGGGTCCCACGCAGACGCCAGCCCCGCCTCCATCGCAGCCCCGGCCCCGGCCCCCGACCCGGCTTCCTTTGCCTCTCCTACGGGCCAGGGCGCCGGAGCCAGCTACGCGCCTCACCCCGCAGCACCGCACGCACCGCACGCACCGCACGCGCCGCACGGCCGCACGGTGCTGCCGCTCCTGCAGCTGTGGAACCACCTGGAGCGCCGCTTCGGCGCCCTTCGCGCGGTCTCCCGCCCCGAGGAGGCGCTGCGTGTGTCGGCGCACCGGCACATGGCCGCGCTGCTGCTGCAGGCGCCGCCGCACCACCAGCTGCCCTGCGACGACCTGGCCGGCGCCCTGTCGGCCTGCCTGGGCTGCGGCCTGGTGGCCCAGGATGTGGTGGAACTGGCGATTGAGGGCGCCGCCTCGCACCGCACCTTCGGCATCGTGAAGCAGGTGCGTGGGGTGCGTGCGGGGCGTGGCTGTGTGGGCTGGGCTAAGGCGTCCGGGAAGGCCCGTTCGGGCATATGGGTATGTATCGGAAACTCGCTGGTTGTTGGGACGTCTGCCTACTGGTGGCGTCTCATCGCAAGTGCTCGTTCATGCCATGCACTGTTCCGCTCGTGGTGTCTGGAGCTTGACAACGTCCACGGGGCATAGAGTGCGTTGCAAGCACTGCATGTGTTTGGCAACGCGGAAACCATAAGCAAGCACAGGCATGTGTTACTGTGTAGCGGTGCTCACTCATGTCGTGCCCGCTGCGGTTTACACTCGTTTGACCGTGCCAACAATGCCCACTTCTTCTGCGATCTCCGGCTTGGGAAACCTGTGTGGCTACGCACGTAACGCACCTGCTGCGTCCCCCGGCTCCTCCCGCTCAGGACGACGGACGCCTGGCCGTGCGGCTGACGTGTCCCGAGCTCATGCGCCTCGCCACTGGGCTCGTGGTCGGGCCTTCGGCGGAGCCTGTGTCGGCAGCAGCGGGTGTGGCGGGTGCGGCGGCGGCGTCCGCTCCTACGGTGGAAGCCCAGGCGCCGACAGCTGTGGACACAGCCCTCGCTGGCGCAGAGAGCGAGAGTCCCTTCGCGGGCGGTGCGGCTTCCGCCGGCCCGCCTGCGGCCCACGCGGAGGATCAGCCGTGGGCGCAGGAGGGCGGCCGGGAGCCGCCAGCAGCACAGCCGTCGCGAGAGCTGCCCCCTGCCGCCGGCCCTGTAGTCACTGGCGCCGGGGGTGGCGTTGGCGGCTCAGCTGCATCGGCGGCGGAGGCAGCCGCATCGGGGGAGGCAGCCGCCGCTCAGGGCGGACTGCTTGAGCCGCCGCCGCCGCCGCCGCAGCAACCGGTCCTGGCGGTCCCGGCAGCCCCGGAGCCTGCGCCGCTCGCGCCTCCGCCGCTGCCGCCCTCGCGCAAGGAGCTGTGGGCGGTGCTGAACGCGCGCTTTGAGCCGTTGGGGGCTGTGGGGCCCAAGGCGGCTCCGGACGTGGTGGAGGCGGCCGCAAAGCGGTGGATGGCGGTGCTTCTGGCTGAGGCCCCGCCGCCCCACGAGCTGAGCGTGACGGATCTGGAGCCACTCCTGCTTGCGCGGCTGCAGGGGGCGTCCCTTCCTCGGGGCGTGAGGGCCCTGGCCAAGGCCGGAGCGGCGGAGAGAGGGACGTTCTGGGTCTGCAAGACGGTAAGCGGGGGCTCCGATAGCCCTGTGCTAAGACCGAATGGGCCGAATGGGCTGTGGTTGGGCGCCGCGGGTGCTCCCGCTTAATCCATTGTGGCTTGATTCCAACCCCTTGCCTGCCCTGCCCTGCAGGCGGAGGGTGTGTGGGCGGTGCGGCTGGTGTGCCCCGAGCTGCTGCCGTGGGCGGAGGCGCACTGGGCGGCGCGGTCAGCGGCAGGCGGCTCCACGGCAGCCGCCGCCGCTGCCCCGACCTCTGTGCCGATGCTGCAGGCACCCATGCCGTCGAGCGCTGGGGGATCGGCCCCGGTCTCGCCCCGCGCACCCTCCCTCGCGGTGCCGGGCCTGCCACCCGCAGTCTGCATCGCCCGCTGGGGCATTCCCGTGCCAGTACCGGTGCCCGTTCCCGTGCCCGTTCCCGAGGAGGCCGCGGGTTCCGCTTCCGCGGTAGCTGGGGCCATCCGGGCAGGGGCCCCGGTCGGCGGACCTTCGGGCACGATGCGGACCGCTGGGGGCAGCAGCGAGGTCGGGGTGGCGTCGGCTCAGAGCTTGGGCGCGGAGGCCGCCCTGCCCGACGCTGCCGTACACGTGATCTGCGATCCGTGGTCGGCTGAGATCACGGCCATGCTGCAGCACTGCCACGATTGCCAACAGATCGGCGTTGCCGTACAGGCGCCGTACGGCGGCCCGCCGGAGGTGGTGTCCGTGTACGCGCCGCCCTCGGCCCGCGCCGCTGCTGCGGTGTACGTGCTGGATTGCGTGCAGAGCGCGGAGGTGTACGGCGGCGGCGAGGCGGGGGAGGCGGCGCTGGCAACACTGCTGTCCCACGTGCGGGGCCTGCTGGAGGACGAGGCAGTTGCGAAGGTTGCGCACGGCTGCGAGCAGGTGGGGGCTGGTATAAACTGCTTCTCGTGGGAGACTCGCCAATGATGGCCAGCACACAAATGGTTCTCCGGTTCTCCGGCCCGTGCCCTCGCGCACTTGCTTGCCTTGTTCTCAAATAAATGCGGTGTTGCGCGGTAGTAGCAGTAAACAAGCCCTGCCTTTAGCCTGAAACTCAGACACGTTTAACCGGTGCGTTTCGCCCTCAGGTCGCCAACCTGGAGGCCGCATGCGGTGGCTTCACAGCAGCCTCGGTTCTGGACTCTCGGGCGGTGGTGGCGGGGATGTGCGCAATGCTGGGCATCGCTCCGCCGCCCGTGTCGGGGCCTGCGGGCTCCGACGCGGCTCCGGGGGCGGCTCTTCCCAAGCTGGCGGCACATGTGGCGGAGGTCCGATCGGCTCTTGCGAAGACCGGGCTGTGGAGCGACCGGCCGGATCTCCTGGCGGCTCTCGCGGGGGCCCACTACGCAACGCTCAAGGTGGAAGCGGAGACGGAGAGCGGTGCGTGGACGGGGCGGTCGGGGCCGCTAGCACCCGAGCGACTGCAGGCGGCGACGCGTGCGGCGAGGCACCTGCCGGAGCTCTGGGGGGCCCTGTGTGAGGGTTTGGCGTGGGTGGCGGCCGGAGCAGGGGCTGGCAGGATGGCTGCTCGGCGCTCGGAGGTCCTGGCCAGCCGGGGGCAGGTGCAGGGCACGCCGGGGGCTTAGGTTACTGCAACAGACGTGATGGCTGGTGAAGGAGGGTACTGAGAAGTATATAGATTTAGGTGCGTGCGGGTACTGACGGCATTTTGCAGGCTTCAGCCCAAAAATATGAACTGACCGGGCGGAAACATGCAGGATGTGTTGGGTGCGGGTACACGGCGTGTGCTTCTGGGGACTGCGCAGGACTGTGCGTGGTGCCAGGGGTTCGGAATCTCATACAAGACTTCAGATGCTGAGACAAGTGGCAGGGCCGTCTCGAGTATGGCAAGGGGCGTGCTGGCCGGCATTGGTGAATGTGCCGGATAGGCGTGTCGGGAGGGCGTGGCAGCGTGGGGGCCAGCGCGGGGAGTGGAGCCGCAGGGGCCGGGGGAGGCCACAACGCGCAAGATTGCACGAGCTGACACGAGCCAGCAGCCTGGCGAAGGCTGGCGGCACCTGTCGTGCAACCCCGATTTGTTGACTGCGTCACCGCGCCTCACCCGGGTTCCTGAGAGCCCAACAGCTGTGATACCGACAGATGCATTCGCTCCGCGAAACGAGTAGGCTTGAGGAGCACGAAACGGACATCCCCCGCGCTATTATCGCCTCGGTAGGCAGAAACGCACTTTGGGTGCGACATCCTAGCATGCTGCCCTAGTTAAAGGACCGCTCAGGCGCCATTGCTGCCCCGGTTGGCGCGGAATAGCCGCGACAGATGCCGAAACGCGCTGGGGCACCCCAGCGTGGCCATCGAGGCTGATGCGACTATGACAACGCCTGATGGTAGCACCAGCACTTCAGGACCGGCAGAGAAGGCCGGCGTCGATACCGCGCCGACTTGGCTGACCGCGACCCCGAGGTCCCAACTTTGCGCGCGGCCACGCCTTGGCCGCGGAGGAGCTGCTTTCCAGCACTTATGAATTCCCGGCATCCAAGGTGAGGATCTTTTGGGGGGAGGGCATGGGGGGAGGCTGGTGCCTCTGTGCCATGGTATCCGAGGTGCGTATTCTTTGGGGAAGGGCTTGGGGGGAGGCTGGCGCCTCTGGGTGCTCAGTCGGCAGCGACGGGGTTGCCGTGGCAACCAGTGCTACTGGGACTGAGTGCCTCTGGGCGCGCTGGGTCTGAGGACCTCTGTCCCCTCCGGCTGGTGCAACCTGCCCAAACTGTACACGGCTTGCGGTTTACCACGCACGAACCAACCCTTCGCTTGTCTTGCTCCCTCTGTCTTCCAGGGTTGCTCCGCCCTGCCCCGCCCCAAGCCTCGTGCCGCAGTCCTGCTGAGCCCCAGGGGCTTGTGGGGACTCGGCATGGGGTCGCCAGCTGACACGCTGTACGATCCCGGAGGTCAGAACCTGGGCGGCGGAGAGAGCGGCCCGTCACAGACGACCTTGGCGACTGACCAGGGTCTGCAGGGCAATGCGGTGCCGAGGGGCCTGCCCTGCGTGCCTCGGGCAGGCACAGGGGCAGGCACAGGGGCAGGTGGGACAGCAGAGCCGGCGGCTTCAAGAGGTTCTGGGTTGGCCCCAGAGAAGGCACGGGCTGCAGCTGCAAAGGGAACACCTTCGGCAGCGGCACAAGCGCATGCGGCGCCGGCGGAGGCGGAGGCACAGGCGGTGGCTGGCAAGTCCCACGCAGGGCCTCAGCGCGAGGCGCCCGCTGGCACAAGCCCATGTATGGCCGACCCAGTATCCGCCCCGCCCGACCCATTCCAGCAGCCACCCCGCCTCGCAGCCTCCACCCTTCACGCTGAGCGGGCATGGGACGCTAGAGCCTCGAGCGGTCCTGGCGAGCCCCCACGCATGGAACCGCCGCCGCTGGACCCCGCTTCCCAGCGCCTTGCTCGCATACGACAGCGGGCGGCGGAGCTCCTGGCGAGACGCCTCCGGGACGGCCTGTGCTCACAGCCTGGCCGCATAGCGGGGCAGGTGGAAACGGCTGCGGAGCCCAGCGCTGGAAGGGGGTACGAGGCACCGCAAGCGGCTCAGGAGGCGGGGCCACAGGAGGCGGCACCTGCGGACACGGTCGCACCTCAGCTGTCACACCCGCCCCCAGAGGTTGCGTCGGCGCCAGAAGAGCCTCTCCTAGCGGCGGAGGCCGCAGCTGCGGCGTCGGAGCTGGCGAGGCCGGAGGCGGAGGCGAGCGCTTCAGCCAGGCCCGGCCCCGCAGTCCCTCCGCCTGCGATCCGCATCACGAGGCAGATGGCGGCGCACATGGTGCCGCGGGCGGCGTGGATTCTGGCGCGGCAAGCTGAGATCCACATCGCAGCGGAGGTGGCAGCGCGGGCCCAGGAGCAGCAGCCCCACCCGCCGTCGGACCCTGTCGCCTCTGCGGCAGCGGCAGAGGCAGCCGACACCGCAGCAGCCGCGGTGATGGTGCAAGCTGCTGACGTGCTGACGGCCGCACCTCAGCTGCCGCACCCGCCGTCCGGTGCAGCATGGCCGCCAGAAGACCCTCTCCCAGCGGCGGAGGCAGCAGCTGCGGCGTCGGAGCTGACGGGGGCTGCGTCATCAGCGGCGGAGGCTGCAGCAGGGGCGTCGGAGCTGGCGGGGGCTGTGTCATCAGCGGCGGAGGCTGCAGCAGGGGCGGCGGAGCTGACGGGGGCTGCGTCATCAGCGGCGGAGGCGGCAACAGCCTCCGCTGCACGGCTCCTGGTAGCGGCGGAGCCAGCGGAGGTGACCGTGCTGGCGGTAGTTGCAGAGTCGCTGCCGAAGGACTCTGGGGCAGCTAGCTACACAGCGACTCGGGCGGCTGCACTCCGGGACTTGACGCAACAGCTGCGGGCCCTCGTCGCCGCCGCCTTCCCGGCCGCCGGCGCTGACGCCAGCCCTCTCGCACGCCTTAGCCGCAGCATTGCCGGCTACCTGGCCGGCAGTCCCCACCCCAAGATGGGGCCGCACACCGCCCGCGTGTCCCACATCGGCAGCCACCTGCGCATGGCCAAGGGATGCGGGCTCGGGCGGGACGTGGAGGTGCCCACGCCGCTCGGGCCATTCCTGCAGTCCCTGCGCTTCGTGCGGCTGGTGCCGGCTGATGCCAGCTCCTCAAGTGGTGACGAGGCGGTGCGTCTGCTGCCGGCCGAGCTGAGGCGCATGGCGGCTGCGGCTGCTGGGGCGGCAGCGGCAGCAGCGGCGATGGCGGCGGTGGGGCCCGAGGATGTTGCGGTGGGGCTGGCGGCCAGGGCGCATTGCCCCGGGGCTCCTCCGCCCGGGCTTGAGGTGCTAGGAGTAGGGTCGTTGCCGCGGGACCCACCTCCTCACCTCCTCAGCTCCACAGGTCTGGGGGCCGCAGCGACTGCCCAAGCGACGGGACGGGAGGCAGACGGCGCGACTGGACCCGCAGCGGGCTCCCCGGACGTCCTCATTCGCTCCTCGCCCGCGGCGGAGGCAGAGCCAGCGCCAGCGGTAGCGTCGGAGGCACTTCCAGCAGAGTTGCCGGCAGCGGCGGCGGCATTTGATCCCGTGGCGATGGCGGGGCCAGCAATGCCAGTCGCAGCTCCGCCGGCGGCGACCTGTCTGCCATCAACATCGTCGGAGGCGCAAGCGGCGGCGGCGGTGACCTTCGCCTCAGCGCCAGCTGCAGCGTCTTGGGGAGCACTGCCAGAGCCGGCCAAGGTTGTGCCCTCGGCGGTCTTGAACGCAGCCCCCAAGCCGTGGCCCACGGCCGCTGCTGCCGCCGCTGGATCCACGGGATTCGCAAAATACACGGGTCCGACGGGTCCCACGAAGCACAAGCCAACGGACCCGACCCAAACGCTGCCGGCCCTCATCGCCGCCGCCTTCCCGGGTCACAACAGCAACCCTCTCACGTCCCTCAGCCGCAGCATTGCTCGCTACCTGGCAATCAGCCCCCGGCCCGAACTCGGCCGTCTCACCGCCAGTGTGTCCCACATTGGCAGCCATCTACGCATGGCCAAGGGCCGGCTCGGGCCGGGCGTCGAAGTGCCCCAGCGTCTCAAGAACTTTCTGCAGGCTCTGCACTTCGTGCAGGTAATGCCCCGGCCCGGCTCCTCAGGGGATGACCTGGTGCGTCTGTTGCCGGACGAGCTGAGGAGCATGGCGGCTGCGCGTAAGGGGCCGGCCGCCTGGGCGGCTGCAACTGCGGGGGCGGGGCGGCGGCGATGGCGGCTGCGGCGGCGATGGCGGCAGCGTCGGTACGCTACCCCGGGGCTCCGCCCTCGCACGCACAGCCTCAAGCTACCTTCGCCGGCACGCTATCACCGGCCGGCCAGTTTGGACACGGGGGGATGTTGCCGACCGTCATGCTGCCGTACGCCCCGCACGTGCCGTACATGCCGTACCTGGCCTCTTGGGTGCCGGTCCCTGCGCCCTTCATTCCCGCTGGACCGCTCCCGGGAGCCAGCGGCCCTGGCATAAACGTCGTCGCCTGGCCCCACGCCAGGGCTGGCGAGCTTAATCCCGCGGCCGCGCTTGCACCTGCGGGTGCTCGCTGGAGAGGATCGTGAGTGAGTTGGTTGGCAGAGCACGTGCCCGTGTGGGTGCGGCGAGATGACCTCAGCGCTGGCAGCGAACTCGTCGCCAGCGACCCCCAACGCAGGGTGTTAGCAAGCGAGCCAGCGGCCTGCGCCAAGTGTGCAGCGCCCGTCGTGCCCATGTCCCGGGCTGCCGCCACTGCCGCCCAGCAGGTGCGTGCAGCATCTGTGGCGGCGGCGGCCGGGGCAACGGTCAGGTTGCTTGCCTGGAGGCGGCTTGCGGCACGGCGGCCGCAACTGCCCTTCTGGACTCGCGCGCGGTGGTGGCTGGGATGTGCGCAATGCTGGGCATCGCTCCGCCGCCCGTGTCGGGGCCTGCGGGCTCCGACGCGGCTCCGGAGGCGGCTCTTCCCAAGCTGGCGGCACATGTGGCGGAGGTCCGGTCGGCACTTGCGAAGACCGGGCTGTGGAGCGACCGGCCGGGTCTGCTGGCGGCTCTCGCAGGGGCCCACTACGCAACGCTCAAGGTGGAAGCAGAGACGGAGAGCGGCGCGTGGACGGGGCGGTCGGGGCCGCTAGCGCCCGAGCGACTGCAGGCGGCGACGCGTGCGGCGAGGCACCTGCCGGAGCTGTGGGGGGCCCTGTGCGAGGGCTTGGCGTGGGTGGCGGCCGGAGCAGGTGCTGACAGGATGGCTGCTGGGGCGCTCGGAGGTCCTGGCCAGCCGGGGGCCGGTGCAGGGCACCCCGGGGGCTTAGCTTACTGTAACAGACGTGGTGGCGGGTGAAGGAGGGGAGTGAGAAGTATAAATATAGTAGCGTGCGGGTACTGACGGCATTTCCAGCGCGAGCTCCAGCCTGTACAGGTGACAGTGCTATTGCGTATGGGTGTTTGGTTCTGGCGCGCTTGAAATGTTGCAACAAATGCGTGCTGTATTGAACGAATGAAGGATACTCAGTGGGTGGAAACATGCAGGATGTGTGGGGTGGCCCTAACGGAGCGTGTTCCCCCGGGGCAGATCCCCTGCCTCCTGTCCTCCCTACTGTTTGCTTCTGGGGACTGAGCGGGGTGCCAGAGGTTCGGAATGCTCGCCAAGACTCGAGCGGCTGCGACGTATGGCGTGGCGGAGTCATGCAGGAACATGCGGGATGCATTGTTTGCGCTGGGTTGGGGGCACACGGCTTGTGCTCCTGGGGTCGCTGGGGACTGTGCCAGGGGTGCGGAACGCTCCACAACGCTCGAGAGGCTGAGACATATGGCGTTTGGGGGGCAGGCCTTTGCCTCAGGCAGGACGCAGTGGACGTCTCGACTATGCCGAGGGGCTTGCCGGTCTGTGGCATTGGGGAACGTGACGGATGGGCGTGTCAGCGTGTCAGCGTGCGTGCCAGCGCAGGCGTGTCCTGTAAGAGGTCATGCTCTTTGCGCACGAATCGCGTCCGGTGGGATGATATGCACGCGTGAGCCAGCAGCCTGGCGAAGGCTGGCGGCACCTGTCGTGCAACCCCAATTTGTTGACTGCGTCACCGCGCCTCACCCGGGTTCCTGAGAGTCGAACAGCTGTGATACCGATACACGCGTAGCTCCGCGAAGCGAGTAGGCTTGAGGAGCGTGAGAGGGACATCCCCCGCGCTATTGTTGCCCCGGTAGACAGAAAACGCAGTTTGGGTGCGACATCCTAGCATGCTGCCCTAGTTAAAGGACCGCTCAGGCGCCGGGGCTGCCCCGGTTGGCGCGGAATTGCCGCGATAGATGCCGAAACGCGCTGGGGCACCCCAGCGTGGCCATCGAGGCCGATGCGACTATGACAACGCCTGCTGGTAGCACCAGCACTTCAGGACCGGCAGAGAAGGCCGGCGTCGATACCGCGCCGACTTGGCTGACCGCGACCCCCCGAGGTCCCAACATTGCGCGCGGCCACGCCTTGGCCGCGGAGGAGCTGCATTCCAGCATTCCTGAGCCCATGGTATCCGAGGTGCGTATTCTTTGGGGAAGGGCTTGGGGGGAGGCTGGTGCCTCTGGGTGCTCAGTCGGCAGCGACGGGGTTGCCGTGGCAACCAGTGCTACTGGGACTGAGTGCCTCTGGGCGCGCTGGGTCTGAGGACCTCTGTCCCCTCCGGCTGGTGCACCCTGCCCCAACTGTACACGGCTTGCGGTTTACCACGCACGAACCAACCCTTCGCTTGTCTTGCTCCCTTGCTCATCGTGTCTTCCAGGCTTGCTTTGACCCGCCCCCGCCCCGGGCCTCGTGCTGCAGTCCTGCTGAGCCCCGGGGCCATGTGGGGACACGGCGTTGGGTTGCCAGCTGATACGATGTATGACTCGGGAGGTCAGAACCTGGGTGGCGGAGAGAGCGGCCCGTCACAGGCGACCTTGGCGACTGACCAGGGTCTGCAGGCAATGCGGTGCCGAGGGGCCTGCCCTGCGTGCCTCGGGCAGGCACAGGGGCAGGTGGAACAGCAGAGCCGGCAGCGGCAAGAGGTTCTGGGATGGTCCCAGAGAAGTCACGTGCTGCAGCCTGGCGGGCTGGGGCTGCAGCTGCAAAGGGAACACCTGCGACAGCGGCACGGTCGCATGCGGCGCCGGCGGAGGCGGAGGCACAGGCGGTGGCTGGCAAGTGCCACTCAGGGCCTCAGCGCGAGGCGCCCGCTGGCACGGGCCCAGCGAGCGGACGCACATCGGCCGACCCTGATTCCGCCCCGACCGCCCAATCCCAGCAGCTGCCCCGCCTAGCAGCCTCCGTCCTGCTTGCGGAGCGGGCATGGAACGGTGGAGCCTCGAGCGGTCCTGGCGAGCCCCAGCCCACAGGAGCATCGCTGTTGGACCCCGCTTCCCAGCGCCTTGCGCGCACACGACAGCGGGCGGCGGAGCTCCTGGCGAGACGCCTTCGGGGCGGCCTGTGCTCAAAGCCTGCGCGCATAACGGGGCAAGCGGAAACTGCTACCGAGCCTAGCGCTGGGAGCGAGCACGAGGCACCGCAAGGGGCTCGGGAGGCGGGGCCACGGGAGGCGAAGGCCGTGGGCACGGCCGCACCTCAGCTGCCGCACCCGCCCTTAGGGGCAGCGTCGGGGCCAGTGGAGCCTCTTTCAACGGCCGAGGCTGTAGCAGGGGCGGTGGAGCTGACGGGGCCGGCGGCATCAGCGGCGGCGGCAGCAGGCTCTGCTGCACCCGACCGGGTAGCGGCGGAGCCAGCGGAGGCGACTGTGCTGGCGGCACTTGCAGAGTCGCTGCCGAGGGACTCTGGGGCAGCTAGCTACGCGGCCGCCCTGGCGGCTTCGCTCCGAGACTCAGCCCCAAAGCTGTGCGCCCTCATCGCCGCCGCCTTCCCGGCCGCCATCACTACCGTCAGCCCTCTCGCGCGCCTTAGCCGCAGCATTGCCGGCTACCTGGCAGGCAGTCCCCACCCCAAGATGGGGCCGCACACCGCCCGCGTGTCCCACATCGGTAGCCACTTGCACTGCGCCAAGGCGCAGGGCGTGCTGGGTGCTGACGTGGAAGTGCCCAAGCCGCTCAAGCCGTTCCTGCAGTCCCTGCGCTTTGTGCGGCTGATGCCTGAGGCGGGAAGCTCCTCAGGGGATGACCCGGTGAGTCTGCTGCCGGACAGGCTGAGGCGCGTGGCGGCTGCGGCTGCTGGGGCGGCAGCGGCAGCAGCGGCGATGGCGGCGGTGGGGCCCGAGGATGTTGCGGTGGGGCTGGCGGCCAGGGCGCATTGCCCCGGGGCTCCTCCGCCGCACGCACAGCCCCAAGCTATCACCGCCGGCGCGCCGTCACCGACCGCCCCGCACCTGCCGTACGTGCCGTACATGCCGTACCAGATCCCTTGCATGCCGGTCCAGCAGGGGCACACGTGGCTCGATCCGGCGCAGTCCCTCCACCGCGGACCGCTCCCCGGGACCAACGGGGCGTACGGCCCTGGCAGTGACGCCGTGGCCTCATCCCATGGGAGAGCTGGCGAGTCTGGATCGCATGTGGATGCGGCTGGCGGTTGTGCGGAGGACCCCGATGCCAGTACGGTGGTGGCCCCAGCCGCGGCTGCCAGCTGCTCCGCCCCGGCCCCCAGCAAGGTCGACGGTGCCACGTCTGGCAGCGCAGCGGGCAGCGGTCCTGCAGCCGCAGACGCCGGCCTCTCGCCTCTGCTGCAGCTGGGCGCGCTTCTTAACCAGCGCTTTGTCAGGGCCCTGACGCCCTCTGCGACTCTCATGGAGATAGCAGCAGACGTGAGGGCCGCACTGTGCTGCATGGCATTGCTTCTGGTCGAGGCGCCGCCTCCCCACAGGCTGGGCATTTCTGTGCTCAAAGAGAGCTTGGAGCGGCGCTGGCCGGGACTGCCGGTGCCCAAGACGCTTGGTCTGCTGGTGGTGGAGAGCGAGGCGGCGCGGAGGACCTTTGCGCTGACGGTGAAGGTGCGTCCAGGATACGTGGGTGCAACCTTCCATAGATGTGGGGCTGCTACAGGTGTGTGCCCTCGAGCGACGGCCAGGAACCACCTTGTCCCGTCCAACGTTCTTACATGCATGTATGTGACCCTGTGCAGAACGATGGGGGCACGGCGGTGCGGCTGGTGTGCCCCGAGCTGCTCCGACTCGCAGCGCTGATGGGGGGCCTGGCGTCCGCCGCTGGCGGCATTCGGGGCCCCGCCTCGGCCGAGCCGACTGCAGCTGCCGCTTCGGCTGCTGCAGCCTCGGCCCCAGCCCCCGCCGGCGCTCTGCCGACCAGGGCAGCGCCAGCGCTGTCCGTGCCCCTGCCAGACGCAACGGTGTCGTCCGCTGCGTCAGCATTAGCAGTGGCGGCGGCGGCTGCACCGCCGGTGCGCGCAGGGTCCCGGGCGCAGCTTGAGCCGGCGGCGGGGGTGGGCCAAGCGTCGCGGGCGACATCCCTTCCGCTGGCCACCGGCGGCGGGACAGCGCCCAGCCCCACCGCGGCGGCTGGCGAGGCGCCACAACCCACTGCCTATGCTGCTGCTGCCGCTGCCCCTGCCCCTGCCGCTGCTGCTCCGGCTGCTGCCGCCCCAACCGCCGCTCCATCGGGACTGGCGGGCCCCGCTGCAGCCGCCGCCGCCGCTCGAACCCCGGCCCCTGCCGCCGCCGTCTCGACTGCGTCGAAGGCCGCACGGTCGACTCGCGCTGCCGCCGCATGGAGTGCCGGCCCCAGCCCAGCATCGACGCAGCCGGCCGCCTCTGCCTCTGCGCCTGGCGGCTCGACCCGTGCCCCAAGCCCCGCCGTGGTCGAAGCGGACACCGCGGCCCCAAGCCAGCCACCGCCTCCCTCCACGACGTTGGTCTCAGCAGTCGCCGGCGCTGCGGCGACCAGGAAAGGACCAGCGCGGTCCGCGCCCGTGACGGTCGCAGCGTCGTCGGCAGCGGCGGCTGCGGCACCGCCGTTGCGCGGAGGGTCGGGGGCGCAGCAGGGGCCGGCGGCGGGCGCGGGCCCAGCAGCGCAGGCGGCATCCCTTTCGCTAGCCGCCCTCCCCAGCGTCCCGCAAGCCGCGCTCGACCTGCCGTCACTCGTCGCCGCCGCCTTCCCCGCCACCGACCCCAGCCCTCCCACACAGCTCTACCGCGCCATCGCTACCTACCTGTTGGGCAGGCCCCGCCTGTCCCGGCGTTCGGAGCTGCTGTCAGACGTGGTGAGCCACATGCTCGCGACACACAGGCGATTGTGGAGCGAGTGCGCCCGGCCCAGAGCAAAGAAGTTTGTGGAGGCCGCGGGCTGCTTCACGGGTGGACCGCTGCCCGACTGCACCAAGACGTCGATGTATGTGCGGCTCGATGTGGCGGCTCTGCAGCAGCTGCCGGCTGCGCGCGACAAGCCGGGGGCGATGGGGTGGGAGTGGTGGCGTCGGGGGCACCAGCGCATGACGCAGCTGACGGAGGCTGCACGCAAAAAGCAAGTGGCGGGGGAGGGGCCCGGTCAGCGCTTGGGTGGTGCGGTGCAGGAGAGGCCGGCGGACACCTCCGCTGGGCGGTCGGGGCAGGCAGCGGCTGGGCGTGGCACGGTGGGATCATGGCCGCCCACGCAAAACCCGGGTGCGTACATGCCGCCTGGGCGGCGGGTGCCTGCGACAGCGGCTCCCGCTGCCAGGGCTGGAGCGTCAGCGGGGCTGCCCGCGCCTGTCGACCCCGCGGCAGCGGCTGCCGGCGGTGCGGCAGTGAGACCTGAAGCGGCGGCAGCCGGAGGGCTGGACAAGACACACGGCCAGCGGCTGTGCAGGGCTGCGGCGCTGTTGTCTGCGGATGGGGAGTCGGCGGCAGGGCTGAGGCACGCCCAGGCTGGCTCTATGGCGGCTGGCCTAGGCACGGTTGCGGTCGGAGCAGCGGAGGGCCTGCAAGCGGCCGGGGGGCGAGTGACGCCGGCAAGCGTGCTTGCCGGCTCAGCGGCAGTCACTAGGGGTACGGGGTGGCCTGCGAAGCTGCGAGCCGCACGGGGCCTTTCGAGCCCCGGCCCCGGCCCCGGCCGAGCCGCAGGAGCACCAGGCGCTGGGCATGCCCCCTTCCTGCGCAGTTGGTGAGCCGGCGACCTTCCACGCCAGTCCGCCTTCGGCCCCCGCGGCGGATCAGCCGTGGGATCAGGAGGGCGGCCGGGAGCCGCCAGCGGCGCCCTACATTCCCCCGCCGCAGGGGTGGCGTCGGCGGCTCTGCTGCCTGGGCGGCAGAAGCCGCCGCATCGGGCGAGGCCGCCGCTGCCCAGCAGGGCTCACAGCCCGGGCCAGCCAGTCTGCCCGAGCCGCCGCCAGAGCAGCAGGAACCGGTCCTGGTGGCAGCCCCGGACCCCGCGCCGCTCGCGCCTCCGCCGCTGCCGCCCTCGCGCAAGGAGCTGTGGGCGGTGCTGAACGCGCGGTTTGAGCCGGTGGGGGCTGTGGGCCCCAAGGCGGCTCCGGAGGTGGTGGAGGCGGCCGCAAAGCGGTGGATGGCGGTGCTTCTGGCTGAGGCCCCGTCGCCCCACGAGCTGAGCGTGACGGATCTGGAGCCACTGCGGCTCTCGCGGGGGCCCACTACGCAACGCTCAAGGTGGAGGCGGAGACGGAGAGCGGCGCGTGGACGGGGCGGTCGGGGCCGCTAGCACCCGAGCGACTGCAGGCGGCGACGCGTGCGGCGAGGCACCTGCCCGGAGCTGTGGGGGGCCTGTGTGAGGGCTGGGGTTAGGTGGCAGCTCGAGCTGGGGCTGGCAGGATGGCTGCTCGGCGCTCGGAGGCTCTGTGCAGCTGGCTGCCGAATAGGCCGGGGGCTGAGATCACTGAAATATCGTGATGTTGAGTGAAGGAGGGGACTGAGGAATTTAGAAATGGGGTAATGACGGCCTGTCAGCCCACTTTGAGGTTGGGTTTGAGGTTTGAGAGTTTCAGTACGGTACTTGTGCGTGGTGGTGTTGGTTTTCAGCGTTTCTCCGGCGGGCTTGGGATGCTTCAACGAATGGGGGCTGCACTGAACGAAGACAGTATTATTGGGTAGAAAGTTGCAGGGTGTTTGGGGTGTGTACTTCACGGCGTGTACTTCGTGGCACTGTGCGGGGTGGCAGCTGGCAGGGGTGTGGAATGCTCTACAGCGCTCGAGCGGCTGAGACAAGTGGCGTGCGGAGGTCTGGCCTTCGCCGCAGGCAGGACGCAGTATGTAGCCGTATCGAAGGTGCGGAGGGGCGTTCTGGTCTGTGGCATTGATAATAAGGTAACATGGTTAAGTGGTGCCGGCGAAGTTGAATAGGTTATGAGGCTTGCGCTGGGATGCAGGATGTGTGTGGGGTGGAGGTACGCGGCATTTGTCTCTGACGACGTTGTGGGCGGCGTGCCGGAAGGCATGTGCGAGTGCACGTAATGCTCAGGCCGAGGCGGGCTGCTTTACAAGGCTCGCGCTCTGCCGAGGCGCCGTTTGGTTACCGGACTGGGTCCGCCATTGATACGGCGGGTGGGCGTGCCGTGTGTGGGGTCAAGTGGGCTTGTGTGTGGGGGTGTGAAGGCTTCGGAGAAGTTGCGGCTTGGGGCAGGCTGGGGGCAGGTTGCGGTGCCGACGCCCAGGCTGCCGAGGCCCCGTTGGAGCCGAGCTCTACCGCGCACGGCGAGTCACGGCCATTAAACTGTCAGGGCGGTACCATGGGTACTCGCGTGGCGTGCCTGTTGGGCGAGGCCTCTCGCAGCCTTCGCCCATGTCCGCCGTGGCTAGCCGGCGAGTCCGGCGAGCCAGTCAGACGGCGCGACACGACTTCAGCTGCCCTGCTACATGGAACGCTTGCCGCGAACCCCGTCGGCAACCAGTTCCGTGAAGGTTGGCACGGCACGGCATCCCCCAACCCAAGCGCATGCACACATGTCGACCGCATGGTGCGTGCACCAAGTCGTCGCTGTGCCCTGTGAAGCTTCGCCGTAGTAGTAGCTGTAGTGGACTCGCTCGTCGCTCGATCGCGGCAATCGAACTCGGAGCGCCCCTTTGTGAGCGCCCCTCTGCGCCCCGCCGCACTTCCCGGCACGCACTCGGCAACCGCTGGATCCAGGTGCGCACTCGATCGAGCAGTCGACCACACCGCCTTAAATTTAAGCCCCAGGACAATGCCGCTTGTAACACAGAAGCGTTCAATAGGTTGTCCAGGCAACACATCGGGTACGCTCGAGTCGTCGCGAACGGCGCACGCGCACACGGCTCTTACCTACCCTCCTTTGCCAGCGCGCTACTTTGCAAAGTAGCGACATGGGTACTGAACGTAGTTGCAGCTGGCGCAGCGCGCCAGCCCTCGCGCTGGTCATCCTTGCCGTGACCATGTTGTCTCTACAGTGCAACGCCACCTACTCTGGCGTCTGCCCTAACCAAGTGGAGGTCATTCCTCGTTCCTTTCTCGCCCAAGTTATCAGCAACAACAGTTATGCATCTTCGCCGGTGGGCGTGCTCACGGCCATTGCGCGCTACGACCCCTACATCAGGAAGATGGGCCTCAGCATCACGCCCTACTACGTCAAGGCAAGTGGCAGGCTGTTAGGGCGCGGCCGAGTGCGTACCGCACCGATGCGTGTCTGTGCGTGCTTGTACACGAACCTCTCCCGTGCCCTAGGGCACCCGAACCTCGGGTTCCCCCCCCCCTCCCTCACCTTGCTTACAGCCTGCCGCACCCCCGCAACCATGACCGCAGGCTTACGGCGCTGACGGCACCCGCAACTGGCCAAACCGTCTCGACTCCGCCAACTACTACATGCGTTCCAACGACTCTGGCCGCATCGGCTCCAACACAAAGGCCTTCACCGCAGTGACCGTGGCAATGCTGGTGGGTGGGTGGGGCCGCGCGTGGGAGGGACAGCGGCGTGGGGAAGGCACCATGACCCTGCCTGCCTCACCGTCAACCCTCCGTTGCCCCGCCCTAGGCCCGCCTTGCTCCCTGCCTGGTCCCTGCCTGGTCCCTGAACGCACGCACTGTATCCCGCACCTGATCTCACCCCATCAGATTGAGGCCAAGATGCAGTACGCCCCGGGCAAGCCCCTGACCCTGTCAACTCAGCTCAAGGATATCTTTCCGGGTTGGGCCATGACCTTTGCCTACCGCAGCGCCACCGTCAAAAAGTGAGTGCTTGATCAGCATTTAGCCTGATGCGTCATGAAAGGGCCTATAGCTTTGCAGGCCTGTGCCGCCGGGACACGCACACGAGACCCGACCCCAGGGGCGCACTCCATCTATCTGTAGCACCCACCCTTCACGCCGCACCCCCTTTGCCTGCTCCCTCCCTCCATCCTCCCCCCACGCAGTGTCTTCAATATGCAGGCCGGCTTTCCCTCGGAGTTCAGCGTCGACGTCAGCGCCGGCGCCAACGTCAGGGCGCAGCGCGAGATCTGGGTGCGGGCGCTGCTGCAGTCCACCCCCATCAACGCCGTGGGCAACGGAAGCGCCATGTGAGTAGTGTGCAACCGGGGGTTGAATAGCACAGTCCAGCAGGGGACTGGACAGCAGGGGACTGGACAGCAGAGCCGAACTAACACGGCAGGCCTGGGCAGGCCAGCGGGGGGTAAAGCCTCATCAGCCTGCCCTCCCCAGCACCCCCATCCGCCGGGACTGGGCTTGCGGCGTGCACCCAATCACCCTGCTGCGGCCCCCGCTGCCCCCCAGTTACTCCAACGCCAACTACATCGTCCTGGGCCACATCGTGGACCGAGTCACCAACAACTATTGGGAAACGGTGAGCGAGTGACTTGCCCGCTAGCTGCTGCCGTGGGGCCCCGGTGCATTGCTTGCTCTCCCTGACAGCGCATGCACGGCGTGTCCTGCGTCAAGTAGTGATACTGACGTGTGACGACGTCCTCGCCGCACCGACCTGCTCCCACGCAGATTGTGCGTAACTGGATATTCGTGCCCCTGAAGCTGGGCAGCGCTGCCATTGGACCGGTGAGTGTTCAACATGGCAACCCTGCTTGTGCCCAGCACGATCCCCAGCAGGCCAAGGGGGCCAGGAGGGCCCCCTCAGGCTGAACAGGGCCTCCCTATCGCCCATAGCCACTTGATCTCAGACAATTAAGCCTTGCTTGCCCGGCGACGACCACGCCCCCTCAGATTGGGGTTGACGGCCAGAACAAGGGCCCCTACGGCCACCGCCAGAAGGCCGGCGGCGTCAACGACTACACGACCGACTTCGGCCAGACCACACCGTGAGTAGCACCGTACGGCATGCAGATAGACCCCTTGTCATACCGAGTGGACACGCAGGCGTGGGCTAACGAAGCGCGCACCCCCACAGCTTGCCCCATCGCTTGGGATGTTGGGAACCCCCAGCCCCAACCCTCCCCACCCTCCACAACCCCCTTTCCTCCCCGCCCAGGTGGAAGGCTCCCGCCGGTGACATCCACATGACCGCCTACGACCACGCCAAGTGGGCGGCCTGGAACGTGGCGGGCCGCACGCCCGGCTTTGCGCCCGCCGCCTGCTCGCTGCCCTGGACGCCGCCCTGCCTCTCCGCCAGCCTGTTTGCCGTGCTCCACGAGAGGGGCCACCCCACCGCCTCCTTCTACGGGGCCGGCTGGAGCCGTAACGCCCCCGGTTGGGCCGGCACCAATGCCACCACCCACAACGGAGCGCTGAACGGTGGGTGGCCCGTGGCTGACGATTGGTAGTTCGTTGCAGCAGGCGAGGCCCGCGCACACACGACTGGCCGGCCTTCCTCCTTCCATCGCCCCTACCCCCTTTCCCCCCAACGACGACCAACCTCTCCGACCCCACCGCCCTCAGCCCAACCCCTTACCCCCCATCCCCCGCCCTCCGCCCCCAGGCTGGTACTCGGAGGCCTACACCATGCCCGCCACGGGCCTGGGCCTCTCCGTCATCACCAACCACTTCCGCCGCAACCCCGTCGACGCATCCGACACGCGGTACCCCTCGGACTACGTCCAGGACGTTGCCAAAGCCGTGCTCGGCAAGTACCGCCTGCCCGCCTGCGGCGCCGTGCCCACCTTCCCCGCCTGGCAGTCGTCCCAGCACGGCGCCTGCAAGCACGTGACCACCATTGGCCTGCGCCGCCGCTGCGTCGCGCGCGGCGGTGCCCGCAGCGTTCGGCCCATCAACAACCTCATCGCCTACACCGACTGGACCAAGTGCGCCGGCGCGTGCGTCGCGGACTCGCTCTGCCTGGCCTGGAGCTACAAGAACCTGACCTACGCTGACCCGGTTCTGGGCTACGCTGATCCCAGCCTGGGGTGCTGGCACGTGCGCCGGATCATCAACGCCGGCGGCGACCTGTCGGGCGGGCGGCGGCTGCTGGGCGCCGCCGGTGGCGGGCGGTCTTTGCTGCAGTACAACAGCCTGTACAATTGCTCCTTCAACGCGCAGTACATGGGCCAGGAGGTGGGCGGGCGAGGAGCGAGGGCGGGCGACGGGAAGGGAGCTTATCACAGGGCCCCGGCTCATGCTTGCTTCACTCCATCCATTCCCCGCCGCCTCACCCCACCCCGCCCCGCCCCACCCCTCGCTCGCCCCCCGCCCCATCAGGTCCGCCGCCTCACCGCCAGTGTCTCGTACAACCGGGGCTTTGGCGGCGCAGTGCCAGTCAACAACGCCAACAACGGAGCGCCCTGCGTCCCCAGCGTGCTGCAGTGCGCCGACCTCTGCCTCAAGCAGCAGACCGGTGAGCGAGCCGGGACTTGGGCCAGGTAGCATGCAAGGGGTGGCCCCGCCTGGTGTCACGCCAGCTGGCAGGATCCGTCCGGCCCCGCCACGTCGCCTCTCACTATAGGACAGTCCAGCTATCCGGCGTGACACTGGTGGCGAACTAAATTGTTGTTCAGGGAGGGGCGGGGAGCCAAGTCGGCGTCAGGCGGCGAGGTGCGCGCCGTCCGCCCCGCTCCGCCCCTCCCTCCACGCCCCTCGCTAGCTTCTTCTCACTCCCCTTCCCTCCCCTCTCCTCCCCCTCAGGCGTGGTGGCCTGCAAGGGCTTCACGTACAACGCGTCGACGCAAAAGTGCTTCCTCTTCAACGACAGCAACATTACGCTCTCCGTGCAGGCAGTGGAGCCGCACTGCGCGCTGCAGAGCGCCAAGATCGTTACGTGCCCCGCCACCTAACACGCCACCCGCCACCCGAGAGCTGCTGACCACGTCGTCTCGAGGGTCAGGCATGGTGCGCCACGAAGTTCATGCTTGCTCAGAGGATAACATGACATGATGAGGCGGAGGGACACACACGTGTGGTGGATCTTTTGGATTCGAGGGTCAGACATGGTCAGAGGAGAACGGTTGACATGAGACAGAGGGACGCACCGTGGATCCTCTGCCGGAGAGCCTGCTTGGTTGACTCACCCAACGGGGAGCCAGGTGCAAAGCAGCTGGTTGCGCGTGCGCAGGGCTGATTGATAAGCTTGCCCCCCTTCATGTGCATCTTCGCACTGCTTGCAATCCGTGCATGTGGACACAGGATCACGGTATTGATGAGTACAGCTCAAGCGGGCTTGCCGTTCTTGATGAGACTTTAGCCGGTGCCTGGTGGGCCCGCTGCACATACCGGTATTGAGGACATACGACACCCAATCCGCCGTTACGCACAGCCGCACAGAACCCACGATTATTGCATCCCCCAGTTCGGCGGGGTCTCATCTCACTCATCTTTCATTTGTTTGCGCCTATCTATTCATCGCCTGTCGGTTTATAGCCTATATAGCCTACATGTACATATGGAAGCCTGCTGCCATATTTATTGCTGAAGCCGTACAACGATACATCCATCCTGTCATGCATTCCTAAGCCGTACACATGTGCCCGCACTTTTGACGCAGGGTTCATAATGGGTGGCCTCTGCTATCAACGGGGTTATCAGCGTTGGCACTGTACATATCAACTAAAGGCCCTGAAAAGTGAGCATCACCCCACACTCTTGTAACACGATACTACTCCAAGGTACTGAGGCCACGCTCCTCAATGCTGCAGTACAGCAATGCACTCCCCCCATTACTTGTGTACAACACAGCATTCCACGCCAACTCGGTACTCAAGAACACTACCCGATGGCTTATGGAGCGACCTCGTGAGCAGCGAGCTGGTACCCCATCCCACCCTGAAACGGCCCTCGTCTGGCCAGGACTTCCGAGCGCCGAGCACCCATCCGGGCCGCCACCGCCCCAGCTGCCACCTGACCCCAGCCCTCGCACAGGGCCCGCCACAGCTCCGGCAGGTGCCTCGCCGCACGCGTTGCCGCCTGCAGTCGCTCGGGTGCTAGCGGCCCCGACCGCCCCGTCCACGCGCCGCTCTCCGTCTCTGCTTCCACCTTGAGCGTTGCGTAGTGGGCCCCCGCCAGAGCCGCAAGCATCCCCGGCCGGTCGCTCCACAGCCCGGTCTCCGCCAGAGCCGACCGGACCTCCGCCACATGTGCCGCCAGCTTGGGAAGGGCCGCCTCCGGAGCCGCGTCGGAGCCTGCAGGCCCCGACACGGGCGGCGGAGCGATGCCCAGCATTGCACACATCCCCGCCACCACCGCCCGCGAGTCCAGAAGGGGGGTTGCGGCCGCAGTGCCGCAAGCCGCCTCCAGGCAAGCGACCTGTTGGGGCGGGCAAAAGAAAAGACAATGATAGTAGGAATCAAGACTAAGCGTAAGCAAACAGCGGGCAAAGAAGTCCAACCCCGAGCGGTCACACGTCAACCCACGCAATCTACATCAATCCCCACCTGCTCGCAGCCGTGCGCCACCTTTGCGACCGCCTCGTCCTCCAGCAGGCCCCGCACGTGGGACAGCAGCGTTGCCAGCGCCGCCTCGCCCGCCTCGCCGCCGCCGTACACCTCCGCGCACTGCACGCAATCCAGCACGTACACCGCCGCAGCGGCGCGGGCCGAGGGCGGCGCGTACACGGACACCACCTCTGGCGGGCCGCCGTACGGCGGCTGTACGGCAATGCCAACCTGTGGACACTCGTGGCAGTGCTGCAGCATGGCCGTGATCTCCGCCGACCAGGGATCACAGATCACGTGTACGGCAGCGTCCGGCAGGGCGGCCTCCGCGCCCCAGCTCTGAGCCGACGCCATCCCGACTTCGCTGCTGCCCCCAGCGGCCCGCACCGGGCCAGAAGGTCCGCCGACCGGTGACCCCGCCCCCACCACACCCACTGTCGCCGCAGTGCCCGCAAACTCCGAGACAACCTCGGGGAACACGGATGCTGCAGGGGCCGCGGGTGCTACCGCCAGACAAGGTGCTTGGCCCCCGGGCGGCGTCTGGGGCGAAACCGGGGCCGAGCCCCAGCGCTTGACGGCATGGGTGCCTGCAGCATCGGCACAGAGGTCGGTGCAGCGGCGGCGGCTGCCGTGGAGCCGCCTGCCGCTGACCTCGCAGCCCAGTGCGCCTCCGCCCACGGCAGCAGCTCGGGGCACACCAGCCGCACCGCCCACACACCCTCCTCCTGCAGGTCAGGGCAGGCAAGGGGTTGGAATCAAGCCACAACGGATTTAGCTAAGGCCCCAGCGGTGCACAAGCTACGTCCACCGTCCACCGACATCAGGTCTCAGCAGAGGGCTATCCGAGGCCCCGCTTACCGTCTTCGAGACCCAGAACGTCCCTCTCTCCGCCGCTCCGGCCTTGGCCAGGGCCCTCACGCCCCGCGGCGGGGACACCCCATGCAGTCGTGCCAACAGCAAAGCCTCTATCTCCGTCACGCTCAGCTCGTGGGGCGGCGGGGCCTCGGCCAGAAGCACCGCCATCCACCGCTTTGCGGCCGCCTCCACCACCTCCGGAGCCGCCTTGTGCCCTACAGCCCCCACCGGCTCAAACCGCGCGTTCAGCACTGCCCACAGCTCCTTGCGTGACGGCGGCTGAGGCGGAGGCGCGAGCGGCGCGGGCTCGGGGGCTGCCTCCAGGACCTCTTGCTGCTGCTCTGGCGGCAACTCGGGCAGACGGGCCGGCCCGGGTTGCGAGCCCTGCTGGGAAGCGGCGGCCTCGCCTGATGCGGCGGCTTCTGCCGCCGAGGCAGGAGAGCCGTCAGCACCGGCCCCTACGCCTGGGAACGTAGGGTAGGTGGCAGGGAGCAGCTCTCGCGACGGCTGCGCTGGTGGCGGCTCCCGGCCGCCCTCCTGCGCCCGCGGCTGCGGCTGCGGCTGCGGCTGCTCCGTTGCGTGGGCCGCTGGCGGGTTGGCGGGAACGGTCGCCGGCTCTGCCACTTGTGCAGGCTGACCGACTGCGCCGGAGTGGGGCGTGCCCAGCGACTGGTGCACCCGCGGCTCGGCCGGAGCCGGAACCGCAGGCCACCCCGTACCCCTAATGACTGCCGCTGAGCCGGCGAGCACGCTTGCCGGCGTCATTCTGACCCCGGCCGCTCCCAGGCCCTCCGCTGCTCCGACCGTGACCGTGCCCCGGCCAGCCGCCATAGAGTCAGCGGCAGCGTGCCTCGGCCCCGCCGCAGGCTCCCCATCCGCAGACAGCAGCAGCGCAGCCCTGCACAGCCGCTGGCCGTGTGTCATGTCCAGCCCTCCGGCTGCGTCCGCTTGAGGTCTCACTGCCGCACCGCCGGCAGCCGCTGCCGCGGGGGCTACAGGCGCGGGCAGCCCCGCCGACGCTCCAGCCCTGGCAGCGGGAGCCGCTGTCGCAGGCACCCGCCGCCAAGGCGGCATGTACGCACCCGGGTTTTGCGTGGGCGGCCATGATCCCACCGTGCCACGCCCAGCCGCTGCCCGCCCTGACGGCCCAGCGGCGGCTTCCGCCGGCCTCTCCTGCACCGCATCGTCGACGCGCCAGCAGTCCCCCTCGATTGCCTCCCGCTTCTGCCGCGCAGCCTCCATTAGCTGAGTCATGCGCTGCTGCCCTGGCCCCTGCTCGACCGTCTCCAGCCCATCGCGCTCAGCCGCGCTTGGCGCAATGGGCCCTGCCGCTGCCCGCCCCGCAGCCGGCTCCGGTGCGGGTGTGGGTAGGGCTGGCTCGGGCCGGCTCTCCGTGGGGAGCTGGGCAGCTGCGGGCGCCGGCGAGGGCCCCGCAGCTCCCGGGTCCGGAGCTGCACGCTCCGTGCTGGCAGGCGCCGGCACGGACCTCGGTCCCGGCGCCGAACCGGCCCCCAGCGCTGGCCACGGCTCTGCCCTTACCGTGCCTGTGCCACCAGCCCCCGCTGGCAGCGCCTGCACCGGGCCACCACCGCCGCCGCCGCGCTCCTGCCCGTTGCGCCCAGACGCAGCCGCACCCGCTGCCGCTGCCATGCGCTTCAGAGCTGCCACGTTCAGGGACACAAACATCATCGTCTTGATGCAGTCGGGCAGCGGTCCGACCTTGAAGCAGCCGGCGGCTTCTACGAAGTTTGTGTCTTTGGCGTAGTAATAGGTGCACTCGAGCCACGAGTGCTGGTGTGTCGCTAGCATGTGCTTCACGAGATCTGACGCCTGCTCCGTGTGCCGAGGTTTGTCCAACAGGTAGGTAGCGATGGCGCGGTAGAGCTGTGTGGGAGGGCTGGGGTCGGCGGCGGGTAAGGCGGCCTCGACGAGTGACGGCAGGTCAGGCGCGGTTTGCGGGACGCAGGGGAGGGCTGCCGGGGCGGAGCTCGCGCTGAGGCCGCTGCTGCCGCCGCCTGGTTCAGCGGCCTTTGCGGCCTTTGCAGCCGCGGCGGCGGCGGCTGCAGCAGCATAGTGAGAGAAGGGCTGTGGCGCTTCGCCTACGGTGGGGCTTGGCGCTCGCCCACCGGCAGCCAGCGCAAGGGACGTCCGTTGCGCCGACTGGCCCGCACCCGCTGCCGCCAGCCCCTGCTGCACTCCGGGCCCTGCGCGCACAAGCGGTGCTGCCGACGCCGCCACCGCTGTTGTGACTTTCAGCGACGGCGCTTTGCTGGGCGCCGGAGCCCCGGCGGGGGCTGGGGCCGAGGCCGAGGCCGCGGAGGCCGGCCGTGTCTCACCAGGGGCTTCGGCCTTGCGGCAGGTGGGAGCTGAGGCCACAGCAGCGGAAGTGGCAGCGCCGGGGCCCCGCAAGCCGTCAGCAGCTGCATCGGTGGTGGAGCAAGCGTCAAGACCGCCAGCAGCGGGCGGCGGTGCCGTCCCTGGTACCCAGGCCGCTGGCCCGGCCGCCACCGCCAGGGCAGTTGCGCACGCCTGGTGCTGGGCCCCGGCAGCGGCGGTGGCGGCAGCCCGGGACACGGGCGCGACGGATGCTGCGGGCTTCGTAGCAGAGTTGGCTGCTGGCGGTGTTCTGGAGGTCGCTGGGGATGAGGCCGCTGCCAGCGCTGAGGCCAACTGGAGCAGCACGGGGCACGCCAGCTGCACCATCTGCACACTGCCGGCCTGCCAGCGCGACGGGTCAGCGTGGGACACTGCTCAGCCCACGATGAAACGCCCTTGCATTAGGCGATAGACCGGAGCATACCTAGCCCGCCAAAGTCTTAAGCGCGAGCCAAGTTTTCGCACAGCGCTCGCTCACCTTTACCAGGCGGAAGGTCGCCCGTGCGGCCTCGCCCTCGCTCGCCAGCGCCTCCACACACTTCAGCTGCTCCGAGCCGTGGTACGACTTGAAGAGCTTCACAGCCAGGGTCATGGTCGTCAGCTTGTGTGGCGGCGGCGCCTGCGCCAGCAACATACCCATCTGGGAACACCGGATGGCGGCGGTGCGGACCTCAAGCCGGGAGCCCGGCTGGGGCACGTTGTACGGCGGGAAGCGTGCGTTGAGCTCGGCGCAGATGAGACCGCGGACATGTGAGGCAAGGTTGGGAGCATGGGCTGAGTTGACAAGGGCGTTGCTCTGGCTGGGCGCTGCCGCCGCCGCGCTGCCGATCAGCCGGGATGAGGACCGCCCGATCCTCTCCACAGCGTTCGGGGCGGAGGGCGTCGGGCATAGGCCAGCCTCCGCCGCCACGCTGTCCGCATCGAGAGCCTCCGATGCGAGGGGGGCCGCTGAGGAGGCATACGCGTCCTTTGCCGCACTTTCGCTGGTAGCCGCAGCGCTCGGGGCCGGGGCCTCGGCCGTGGCGGGGGCGGGGGACGGAGACTCCCTCTCGCCATCCGCTGCGGCACCGGCCGCTGCAGCCCCGTCTGCCGCTCCGCGCGCGGCCGCCACCGCAGTGGAGCGAGAACTGTGGCTTGCCAGATGCTCAGCTGTTCTGGCCGCCTGCGCCGGTGCCGCTGCGCTGACTGCTCCTCCAGTCGCCGTGCGAGGGGCCGTCACGGCAGCCACCGCAGCGGTCGTGTCCCGGACCCCAGCGGCAGGGCACCGGGCGTCCGGGAGCGCTTGCAGCGGCTCGTGCGTGGAGACAGTGGGGACAGGCTCCTCGACCGGCGCTGGGAGGAAGGCGGGACCAGCCACCGCCGCTGGGACGGCCGCTGCCCCTGCCCCTGCTGCGCCCATGCCGGCTGGAGCCGCCTCCGCCCAGGCTGGGGTGGGTGACTGCAGCGCTCGTGTCTGCGCCGCCCAGCTCAGCAGCTGTGGGCACACCAGCCGCATCGCCTGCGTACCGTCCTCCAGGTCAACGACCGCAAACGTCGTCCGTGCGGCGTCGTCAGCTGACGCCAGCTCGGTCACAGAGAGCTGCAGCTCGCCGCCTCCTAGAAACGCATGGAGCATCTCCTCAAGCCGGGAAGCCGGCAGCTCGTGCGGCGGAGGGCAATCGGCGAGTAACATGGCCATATGCCACCGGGCGGTTTGGAGACCGACACTGTCCAAGCCCTTGGGCCCCGGCGTGCCCACCAACACAGGCCGGGCGGCGGCCGCAGTTCCCGGTGTGCGGGCTGCGACGGTGCTGGCGGCCGGGGCAGAAGCGGCGCTTGATGCCGGCGCGGAACTCCAGGCTGCTGGGGCTGGGGCCGGGGCGGGAGACGGGGCCGGGGCCGGCGGGGCCGGTTTCAGCTGCACTGGCGACGCCGGAGCTGCTGCCTGCTTGGCAGCCTTGATAGCTCCCTGGGCTGTGGGTGTCGCAGTGCTAGGCGCCTGCCCCCCCATCAGGGCTGCAAGCCGGAGAAGCTCGGGGCACACCAGCCGTACCGCCGTGCTCCCATCCTCCTGCACAGGGCATATGGGAATTCAAGGTCCCTGACTCGATACGTCCAAACTGGCACCCGACCGCACAGACCACTTCCGCTTACGCAACCCAGCCCCCAAGTCTACGTAAGTCTGCACCCACGCATCCTGTGCCCACCTCCAAGGTCATCGCGAAGGTCCTCCGTGCCGCCTCGCCCTCGACCGCCAGGACGCCAAGCGTCACGGGCAGCGGTAAGCCCGGCAGCCTCCTATGCAGGCCCTCCTGTAGCACCCGAGCTGCCAGCTTATGGGGAGGCGGAGCCTCGGCCAGTAGCATGGCCATGCAGCGCTGAGCGGCTCTCACGTCGGCGACTACCTCCGGCGCAGAGAGCCGCGGGACGCTAAAGCGTTGGTGGACGAGCGCTCTAACCTGCAGCACAGGCGGCGGGCTGCCGTCTGCGGCTGCAGAGCTGCTCCCCGCTCCGCCGCCGGGCGTGGCACCATTGACCTTGCTGGCGGCTGCTGCTGGGGCCGCAGAGGCCGAAGAGCGGAGAGTGCTGCAAAGCGGCGTGCTGGCAATAGGCTTCTCCGCAGCCCCGCTAGACGCAGTCGCAGGGGCACTGGCGGCCGGAGGGTTGAACCCGTCAGCCCTGGCGTGGGGCAGGGCACTGACGTCGATGCCGGGTCCGAAGGCCCCGGGGAGCTGTCCGGCGTCAAAGCAGGGCGCGGGCTGGAGCCATACGTGCGGCTGCTGGACCGGCACCCACGGGACCAGGTACGGCACGCATGGCATGTACGGCATGTGCGACATGTACGGCAGGATGAGGGTCGGCTGCATCTCCCCGTACCAGGCCGTCTGGCTGGGCGCGGCAGCCGGATACAGCTGCCACGCAGGGCTCTGGTCGGCCGGAGGGGAGCCCGAAGCCGTTGCGAGATCGTCCATTACCTCCGATGCGCGAGCCCCTGAAGAGCTAGCGCTCCGGGCTCGGGGCGTGGCTGCAGGCGGGGTCGGGGACAGTGGGCCTTGCACCTCAGCCTGCCATGTCGGGGGGCCGGGCACTGGTGCGCCAAGGGCAGGGACGGAGGTGTGGGCCGCATCCGCCGTAGTAGCCGCACCCAGACTGCTCACTGATGGCGACGCGCCGGTGCCAGGAGAGCACCGCTGCGTATGCGGTTGTGGAGCCTTGGGGCCAGGCGCCTGGGCCGCCGTCGCCGCAGCCGCCGCCTTAGCCGCCATGCTCCTCAGCTCGTCCGGCAGCAGACACACCGCGTCATCTCCAACCGAGGAACCGGGCTGGGGCATCACCCGCAGGAAGGGCATCGTCTGGAGAAACCGCTTGAACGGCTTGGGCCATTTTAGGTCCGCACCGAGCATGCCTAGCGACTGTATGTTCCATGGCTAGGTGGGCCCGGATGTTGGAACAGCGGGCCGCTTGGGGACCCAGGTCGGGCTGGGGGCTGGCTGCGAGGAAGAGAGCGATGGCGCGGCCAAGGCGCGTGATGGGTCTGATGTCGGCGGCTGGGAAGGCGGCGGCGATAAGGGCGTGCAGCTCTTGGGTCGGGTCCTGGGGTGCCGCCCCTGAGGCGGTTGCGGAACGAGCTGCTGTTGCTGGGGCTGGGGGCAGCGCTTCTGGTCTTGCCGCCGCTGCCGCCCCCGCTCCCAGGCGGTTGCCAGGCCAGGCCGTTGGAAGAGGCTCTCCCGGCCCCGGCACTGCCTCTAAGAGAGAGAATGACAGCTGAGGCGCGGCCGTGCCCGCCGCCGCCGCCTCCCGTGGCCCCGCCTCCGACGCTTGACGGGCCGACTGGCTGGGTACTGATGCGCCAGAAGCGGCGGTGTTGGAGGCCGCTGCCCCTGCTGTCGCCCGCGTAGCCGCAGCCGCAGCCGCCATGCGCCTCAGCTCGGCCGGCAGCAGACGCACCGCCTCGTCACCACTTGAGGAGCTGGCATCAGCCGGCACCAGCCGCACGAAGCGCAGGGACTGCAGGAATGGCCCGAGCGGCGTGGGCACCACGTCCCGCCCGAGCCCACATCCCTTCGCCATGCGCAGATGGCTCCCAATGTGAGACACGCGGGCGGTGTGGGGCCCCAGCTGCAGATCGGGACTGCCGGCCAGGTAGCCAGCAACGCAACGGCTGAGGCGTGCGAGAGGGCTGGCGTCAGCGCCGGCGGCCGGGAAGGCGGCGGCGACGAGGGCCCGCAGCTGTTGCGTCAAGTCCCGGAGTGCAGCCGCCCGAGTCGCTGTGTAGCTTGCCGCCCCAGAGTCCTTCGGCAGCGACTCTGCAAGTACCGCCAGCACGGTCACCTCTGCTGGCTCCGCTGCTACCAGACCGGGTGCAGCGGAGGCTGCTGCCGCTTCCGCCGCCGATGTCGCCGGCCCCGCCAGCCCCGTCGCCCCTGCTCAGGCCTCCGCCGCTGATGTCGCCGGCCCCGTCAGCTCCGACGCCGCAGCTGCTGCCTCCGCCGCTGGGAGAGGGTCTTCTGGCGGCCATGCTGCCCCTAAGAGCGGGTGCGGCAGCTGAGGTGCAGCCGCCAGCACGTCAGCAGCGTGCCCCGTCGCCGCAGCTGCTGCAGTGTTGACTGCCTCTGCCGCTGCCGCGGAGACGACAGGGTCCAACGGCGGGTGGGGCTCCTGCTCCTGGGCTGCCGCCGCTGCCACCTCCGCTGCGATGTGAATCTCAGCTTGCCGTGCCAGAATCCACGCCGCCCGCGGCACCATGTGCGCCGCCATCTGCCTCGTGATGCGGATCGCAGGCGGAGGAACTGCGGGGCCGGGCCCGGCTGAAGCGCTCGCCTCCGGCCCCGGCCCAGTCAGCTCCGCCGCCGCAGCTGCCGCCTCCGCCGCTCGAAGAGGCTCTCTTGGCCCCGATGCTGCCCCTGGGGGCGAGTTCGGCAGCTGAGGCGCGGCCATGCCCGCCGCCGCCGCCGATGCCGCCGCCGCCGCCGCCTGTGGCCCCGCCTCCCGCGCCGCTTGTGATGCCTCGTACTCGCTCCCGACGCTGGGCTCGACAGCTGTTTCCACCTGAGCTCCTATGCGACCAGGCTGTGACCACAAGCAGTCCCGGAGGCGTCTGGCGAGCAGCTCCGCCGCCCGCTGTCGTATGCGAGCCAGGCGCTGGGAAGCGCGGTCCGACGGCGGCGGTTTTAAGGGCTGGGGCAGTCGAGACCCGCAGGTGAGGGCTGTCAGCACCACGTTCCCCTGAACACCCTCGCCAGTCGCCAAGGGCTGTGAAAGGCCGCCCTCTCCGCCCTCTCGCTCCTGCCCTCCCGGGTCATACAGCGTATCAGCTGGCGACCCGACGCCGAGTCCCCACACGTCCACGGGGCTCCGCAGAGCTCCGGCACAAGGCTCGGGGCGGGGCGGGTCGGAGCAAACCTGGAAGGCAGGATTAGCAGGGAAGCAGGATAAGCGAAGGGTCAGTCCGTGCACGTCAACTGGCAAGAGTCATGCGAAAAGGAGGCCGGGTGCCCCGGGAGGTAATGAGGAGGTACGCCAGCCGGAGGGGGCAAAGGCACAAAGTTCCAGCATCACCCAGAGGCACCGGATTCCCCCTCCATCCATGATTGCCCACCTCAGGGGAGACCGACTGAAGAGCGCTCGAGTCCCGCTCCTCCGCTACCAAGGCCCGGCCGCGCGCGTTGTTGGGTCCGCGGGGGGGTGGGGGTGGTGTCGGAGCCAGGATGCCAAAGCCAGCGTGGACGCCGGCCTTCTCTGCCGGTCCTGAAGTGCTGGCGCTACCAGCAGCCGTTGTCATAGTCGCATCAGCCCTGGTGGCCACGCTGGGGCAGCGCGTTTCGGCGTCTGTCGCGGCAACTTGCTGCCCACTCCCGGCGCCTGAGAGGACGTTTAACCAGGGCACTATGCAAGGAGGCCACAGCAGTCTGTTTACAGTTGAGGACTGGGGTTTCTGTCTGCCGCAGCGATGCTTGCGGGGTGGATGCGACTCGAAACACCCTAGCCTTCTCGCTTCACGGTCTATAGCAGCATCCAGCTACGCCTGTGCATATGTCATTGCTGATGGGCTCTGCTGTGCAGGCGCGGTCAACTCATCCCAAGTGTCACCAGGTTGATGTCTGCAGGCGTGCATATCATATCATAGGGTGCGGTTCGTGCTGACGAAGTACGTCCTTACACAAGTTACGCGCTGCACATCCCTACGAGCAACCGCCGGCTCGCCTGGCACGACCCTGTACGATCATCACCATTGCCTCTGCGTCCCCGCCAAAGCCAGATCCCGCACCAAACCACGCACCCGTCTCGGCCTCTCTCTCGTCACAACGCGGCCTGATTTTACGCCCGCTTGGATGGGGTGGCCCCAGTTCAGCCCGCCCTCGGCCACGCCAAACCTCGAGCCGCTCAGGCCCACGCGCTGGGGTGCATTCCGCATCCCGGGCACACACACAGTCCCCAGAAGCACACGCCGACTACCCGCACCCAACACGGCAACACATCCTGCTTGTACCCACCCACGCTTGTAGCTATATTCAAAGCAGCACATGTATATAGCCCAAGCCCTCGGTACCCGCCCCTGCTTCGATCTTCCTCATTCCGCTCCTTGCTTCACCAGCCATCACGTCTGTTGCAGTGAGCTAAGCCCCCGGCCTATCCGGCCCCACCCCCCGGCCGCCCAAGACGTATCCTTAGTAAGGGCACTGAACCTGCGCTGAACCAAGCCGTCAGTACCCGCCCCTGTTGCTGTCCTCCTCATTCCGCTCCTACACCCGCCGTCACATATGTTGCGTTGAGCTAAGGCCCCGGCCAGTCCTGCACGGCACCCCGGCTGGCGTGCCATCGTGCTCTGCGCTGCATAGCGCTTTGCTTTAAACCCCGGCTGGCCGGAACCTCCAAGCGCCGCGCAGTTATCCTGCAAGCCCCGTGGGTGCGTGCAGCATCGGCATCGTCTTGCTGACCCATAACGTCCCTCGCTCCGCCGCTCCGGCCTTGGCCAGGGCCCTCACGCCCCGAGGAAGGGCCGCCCCCTGCAGCCGCGCAAGCAGAAGTGGCTCCAGATCCGTCACGCTCAGCTCGTGGGGCGGCGGGGCCTCAGCCAGAAGCACCGCCATCCACCGCTTCGCGGCCGCCTCCACCACCTCCGGAGCCGCCTTGGGCCCCACAGCCCCCACCGGCTCAAACCGCGCGTTCAGCACCGCCCACAGCTCCTTGCGCGACGGCGGCTGAGGCGGAGGCGCGAGCGGCGCGGGCTCGGGGGCTGCCGCCAGGACCGTGGCTGCTGCTCTAGAAGTGCCGCGAGCGACTTTGCTGGGCCGGGCTGCGATCTCTGCTGGAAAGCGAAGGCCTCGCCTGATGCGGCGGCCTCTGCCGCCGCCCAGGCAGCAGAGGCGTCAGCACCAGCCTTTACGCCTGGGAGCGTGGGGCAGGCGGCAGGCAGCAGCTCTTGCGGCGGCTGCGCTGCTGGCGGCTCCCGGCCGCCCTCCTGCGCCCGCGGCTGCGGCTGCGGCTGCTCCGTTGCGTGGGCCGCTGGCGGGATGGCGGGAACGGTCGCCGGCTCCGCCGCTGGTGCAGGCTGACCGACTGCGCCTGAGTGGGGCATGCGCCAGCTGTTGGTGCTCCCCAGGCTCGGCTGGGGCCGGAACCGCAGGCCACTCCGCACGTCTAATGACTGCCGCTGAGCCATGGCTAACTGAGGCGCAGCTCGGCCCCCCTTGCCGGCCCTCCGCTGCTCCAACCGTCACCGTGCCCGCCACCGTCGGAGTGCCTCGGCCCTGCTGCCGACTATCCATCTGCATTCTACAGCGCCGCAGCCCTGCAACCCCAGTGGCCGTGTGTGCTGACCAGCCCTCCGGCTGCCGCCACCCCAGGTCTCGCTGCTGATCAGACGGAAGCCGCGGCCGCGGGGGCGACAGGCGCAGGAAACTCCGACGGCGCTCCAGACCTTGCCGCTGCCACCGCCACCCGCCGCCAAGTTGGGATGCACGCACCCGGGTTTTGCGCGGGCGGCGGAGACCCCACCGCGCCACGCCCGGCCGCTGCCCGCCCTGACGGCCCAGCGGCGGCTTCTGCCGGCCTCTCCCGCGCCTGACCGCCGCGGCGTCGCCACTCCCATCCCACAGCCCCCGGCGTGTTGCGAGCAGCCGCCAGTTGCTGCAGAGCCGCCACGTCCAGCCACACACACAATGCCGCCTTGCTGCTGCGGCCGCGGCGGCTGGGCAGCGACCCGACCTTGAAGCAGCCCGCGGCCTAGACTAGGTCTTGGGTATCGGGGCAGCGGCGGGCGCATATGCTCCACAGGCGCCCTCGAGTGCCCGCAACATGCTCCACCACCACTGGCAGTAGCTCCGTATACTGCGGCTTGTCCAGCAGGAGAGTAGCGATGGCGCGGTAGAGCTGTGTGACAGGGCTGGGGTCGGCGGCGGGGAAGGCGGCGTCGACGAGTGCGGACAGGGCAGCGGCGGCCGGGGCAGCGGTGACCGGAGCAGCGGCGGCCGGGGCAGCGGCGACCATGGCGGCGGCAACTGGGTCAGCGGCAGCCGGGGCGGCGTCGGCCGGGGCAGCGGCGACTAGGGCAGCGGCGGCCGGGGAAGCGGCGACTAGGGCAGCGGTGGCCGGGGCAGCGGCAACCGGAGCGGCGGCGGCCGGGGCAGCGGCGGCCGGGGCAGCGGCGGCCGGGGCGGGGTCGGCAGGGGCGGCGTCGGCAGGGGCGGCGTCGACCATGGCGGCGGCAACCAGGGCGGCGGCGGCCGAAGCAGCTGCAGCCGGGTCAGCGGCGACCGGAGCAGCGGCGGCCGGGTCAGCGGCGACCGGAGCAGCGACGGCCGGGGCGGCGGCGGCCGGGGCGGCGGCGGCCGGGGCGGTGGCGGCCGGGGCGGCGTCGGCAGGGGCGGCGGCGGCCGGGGCAGCGGCGACTAGGGCAGCGGCGGCCGGGGCAGCTGCAGCCGGGTCAGCGGCGACCGGAGCAGCGGCGGCCGGGTCAGCGGCGACCGGAGCAGCGACGGCCGGGGCGGCGGCGGCCGGGGCGGCGGCGGCCGGGGCGGCGGCGGCCGGGGCAGCGGCGACTAGGGCAGCGGCGGCCGGGGCAGCGGCGACTAGGGCAGCGGTGGCCGGGGCAGCGGCGGCCGGGGCGGGGTCGGCAGGGGCGGCGTCGGCAGGGGCGGCGTCGACCATGGCGGCGGCAACCAGGGCGGCGGCGGCCGAAGCAGCTGCAGCCGGGTCAGCGGCGACCGGAGCAGCGGCGACCGGGTCAGCGGCGACCGGAGCAGCGGCGGCCGGGGCGGCGGCGGCCGGGGCAGCGGCGGCCGGATGGGCGGCGGCCGGGGCAGCGGCGACCGGGCCAGCGCCGACCGGAGCACCGCCAACGCGCCAGCAGCCTCCCTCCATTGCCTCCCGCTTCTTACGTGCAGCCTCCGTCAGCTGAGCCAGGCGCTGCTGCCCCCACGCCCCTCCACTGCTGCCTGCTGCCGCCTGCCCGACCGCCGGCCGCCTCTCGCTCACACGCTGCTGCATCGGCGCCCTTCCGGCGCGTCCTTCCTGCCCGACCGCCGCCTGCCTATCGCGCAGAGCGTCGGCGTGGCTCGGCCTTGCCGCCGATTCCCCATCCGCAGACAGCAGCAGCGCAGCCCTGCACAGCCGCTGGCCGTGTGTTTTGTCCAGCCCTCCGGCTGCCGCCTCTTCAGGTATTGCTGCCGCACCGCCGGAAGCCGCTGCCGCGGGTGCGTGCGGCGCGTGCGGTGCTTGCGGCGCCGCCGGCTGCTGCGCGTCGCTAGCCCCGGCGCCCTGGCCCGCAGGAGAGGCGATGGAAGCCGGGTCGGGGGCCGGGGCAGGGGCTGCGATGGAGGCGGGGCTGGCGTCCGCGTGGGATCCTGGCGCTGGCTGCTGCTGCTCGGTTGGCGCTACGGGGCCCGCTGCCGCCGCTGGAGTCCGCTCGGCCGAGGCGGCGGAGCCCTGCAAGCCGTCAGCAGCAGCATCGGTGGTGGAGCAAGCAAGACCGCCAACAGCGGGCGGCGGTGCCGTCCCTGGTAACCCGGCCACCGCCGCCAGGGCTGCAGCGTGCGCCTGGTGGGCGGTGGCAGCGGCAGCACGGCGGCGGGACGCGGGTGCAACGGATGCTGCGGGCTTGGCACAGGCCGCCGGCTCGGCTGCTGGCCCCGCGTTGGGGGTCGCTGCCAGCGCTGAGGCCAACTGGAGCAGCACGGGGCACGCCAGCTGCACCATCTGCGCACCGCCCTCCTGCCAGCGCGATGGGTCAGCGTGGGGCACCGCTTAGCCCAACGTGCCAAGCTAGGCGCATGGCAAATACCGGTACTTCGGCGAGGCCGCAACCTTTCCTCGGCATGTCTTGCCCGCCAAAGCCCCGTCACAGCTAGCGCTACATGTCTGCACAGCCCTCACCTTGGCCAGGCGGAAGGTCGCCTGTGCGGCCTCGCCCTCGCTCACCAACGCCTCCTCCACGCTCAGCTGCAGCTGCTCCAAGCCCTGGGGTGCCCACAGCAGCTTCGAAGCCAGGACTGCTGTCGACAGCTGGTGTGGCGGCGGCTCCGTCGCTAGCAGCATACCCATCTGGGAGCTGCGGATGGCGGCGGTGCGAACCTCAAGCCGAGAGCCCGGCTGGGGCACGGCGTAGGGCGGGAATCGGGTGTTGAGCTCGGCGCAGATGAGACCGCGGACATGTGACGTGTGGTTGAGAGCATGGTGTGCTTGGGCAAGGGCGTTGCTCTGGCTGGGCGCTGCCGCCGCCGCGCTGCCGACCAGCCGGGATGAGGACCGCCACATCCTCTCCACAGCGTTCAGGGCGGAGGGCGCCGGGCATAGGCCAGCCTCCGCCGCCGCGCTGTCCGCATCGAGAGCCTCCGATGCGAGGGGGGCCGCTGAGGAGGCATACGCGTCCTTTGAAGCGGGCTCCGCTCCGTACTGCCCTGTATTATGGGCTCTGGACCGGATGACCTCAGCCCTCGGGGCAGGGGGCTGGGGCGTGGTTGGGGCGTTCGTCGAGCCCGGAACTGCTGGCACAGGGCCCACCGCCTCAGCGGCGGGCGGTGAGAGTGTTCTCTCTGCAGGGGCGCACCCGGGAATCGCGCCGAGGCTGGTGGGGACAGGCCCCTCGACCGGCGCTGAGAGGGAGGCGTGACCGGCGACGCCCGCTACGGCGTCAGCTGAGGTGGATGCCCCCTGCCCACGTGCCCAACCCAGCAGCTGTGGGCACACCAGCCGGACCGCCTGTGTCCCGTCCGCCCGAATGACCACGGCGAACGTGGTCCGTGCGGCGGCACAGACTGACGCCAGCTCGATCACAGAGAGATGCAGCTCGCCGCCGCCCAGCCACGTAGGAAGCATCTGCTCGAGCCGGGAAGCCGGCAGCTCGTGTGGCGGGGGGCCCTCGGCCAGTAGCATGGCCATGCGACGCTTTGCCGCTTGCGCCACGATGCCAGCAGACGCCTTGGGTCCAGGCGTTCCGACCAGAGCAAACCGGGCGTTGAGAAGGCCCCACGCCGCCTGGCGCGTGGTCGGGACCGCAGGAGAGGCGGAAGACACGGCGCTCGCAGCCGCGGCGGCCCCAGCCGCCGGCTTGAGGGCCAGCGCGGACCCCGAGGCTGCTGCGGCCGGGGCCGGGGCGGCTGCCAGGGCCTGAGTCCGCTGTTCCGTGGAGGGCTGAGCCGCTGCCCGCGAGGCCGCCTTGGGCGGTCCCTCGGCGGTGGTCGTTTCTGGGCTAGGCGCCCGGCCCCCCATCAGCGCTGCAAGCCGAAGCAGCTCGGGGCACACCAGCCGCACCGCCAAACGCCGAGACTTCTGCACAGGGCATAAGGAAGTGAAAATCACGATATGTTTGCCCACCTCCTCGCACGGTCGCATTTGACATCTACGTGCGCCCGCACTCACCTCCCAGGTCAGCGCAAAGGTCCTCCGCGCCGCCTCGCCCTCTACCGCCACCACACCCAGCGTCCTGGGCAGCGTCAGGCCCGGCCAGCGCCGCTGCAAGCTCTCCCTGAGCACACAAATCCCCAGCTCGTGGGGAGGCGGCGCCTCGGCCAGTAGCATGGCCATGCAGCGCTGGGCTGCCCCCGTGACCGCTGACGCGCCCTCCCCGGGTCCCCCCGAGGGCGACGGGGCGGTGATGAAGCACTGGTTGAGGATGTCTCCCAGCTGCAGCAGAGGAGGTAGGCCGGCGTCTGCGGCTGCAGTGCTGCTGCCTGCGGCGGTGCCGACGGAAGAGGGTATCCCAGCACTGCTGAGGGCGGCTGTCGGGGCCATAGCGACATCGTTGACCACGCCCGGGACCGGGTACGGCATGTACGGCAGGTCCGGGGCGTACGGCACGTGCGAAGTGTACGGCAGGACCAGGGTAGGTTGCATCTCCGCGTACCAGGCCGCCTGGCTGGGCGCGGCAGCCGGGTACAGCTGCCGCGCAGGGCTCTGGTCGGCCGAAGGACCGCCCGCAGCTGTGGCCACACCGGTAGCCACGCCCGATGCGGGATCGCCTGGCGAGCTGGCGCTCCGGGCTCGGGGCGTGGCTGCAGGCGGGGTCGGGGACAGTGGCCCTTGCACCTCGGCCTGCCATGTCGGGGGGCCGGGCACTGGAGCACCAGGGGCACGGACGGAGGTGTGGGAGTCCGCTGCCCCCGCTGCCGCCCGCACAGCCGCAGCCACAGCCGCCATGCTCCTCAGCTCGTCCGGCAGTAGGCGCACCGCCTCGTCATCACCCGAGGAGCCGGCCTGGGGCATCACCCGCACAAAGGGCAGCGGCTGGAGAAACCGTTTGAACCGCTTGGGCCATTTTACGTCCGCACCAAGCATGCCTTGAGACTGTGCCATGGCTAGGTGGGTCCCGATGTGGCAGACGCGGGCGGTGTGGGGCCCCAGGTCGGGCCGGGGGCTGCTTGCCAGGTAGCCGGCAACGCTGCGGCTGAGGCGGGCGAGGGGGCTGACATCAGAAGCGGGGAAGGCGGCGGCGATGAGGGCGTGCAGCTCTGCTGTTGCGGACGCCGCGGGCCACGGCCTGGCGGCTGGGTTCAAGGACGCCGCGGGAAGAAGCAGTACCTTGGCCGTACCTTGGCCGTACCTTGGCCCGAGCCCTCCTGCCCCGGACGCCGCAGCTGATGCTGAGGCAAAAGCCCCCGCCGCCGCCGCTTGGGCCTCCAATGATGTTGGTGCCTGAGTGCTCGTAGACGGCTGCGCTGGGACTGGCCCCACTGGCCTCGCCACCGCCGCGAGCCCAAACGCCGCCAAGGTTGATGCCGCCGGCCCCGTCAGCTCCGCCGCCGCAGCTGCGGCCTCCGCCGCTGGAAGAGGCTCATTTGGCCCCCACGCTGCCCCTGAGGGCGGGTTCGGCAGCTGAATTGCGGCCGTGCCCACCGCCGCCGCCTCCTGTGGCCCCGCCTCCCGCGCCGCTTGCAATGCCTCGTACCCGCTCCTGGCGCTGGGCGCGACAGCTGCCTCCGCCTGCCCCGCTATGCGCGCAGGCTGTGAGCACAGGCCGTCCCGGAGGCGCCTCGCCAGCAGCTCCGCCGCGCGCTGTCGTATGCGCGCCAGGCGCTGGGAAGCGGGGTCCGACGGCGGCGGTTCCATGGGTGCGGGCACGCAGGGGGGGCTCCTCGGCACCGCATTGCCCTGCAGATCCTCGCCAGTCGCCAAGAGCTGTGAAGGGCCGCCCTCTCCGCCGCCTTGCTCCTGCCCTCCCGGGTCATACAGCGTATCAGCTGGCGACCCGACGCAGAGTCCCCACACGTCTCTGGGGCTCCGCAGAGCTCCGGCACAAGGCTCGGGGCGGGGCGGGTCGGAGCAAACCTGCAAGACAGAGAAATCAAGGGAGCAAGAAAGCCGAAGGTTCAGTCCGTGCGCATCAATTGGCAAGAGTCATGTGAAAAGGAGGCCGGGTGCCCCGGGAGGTGATGAGGAGGTAGGATGCACCAGCCGGAGGGGGCAAAGGCACAAAGTTCCAGCATCACCCAGAGGCACCGGACTCCCCGCCAGCCCCACCCCCATCACTGCCCACCTTAGGGGACACCGAGTGAAGATCGCTCGAGTCCCGCTCCTCCGCTACCAAGGCCCGGCTGCGCGCGTTGTTGGGTCCGCGGGGGGGTGGGGGTGGTGTCGGAGCCAGGATGCCAAAGCCAGCGTGGACGCCGGCCTTCTCTGCCGGTCCTGAAGTGCTGGCGCTACCAGCAGCCGTTGTCATAGTCGCATCAGCCCTGGTGGCCACGCTGGGGCAGCGCGTTTCGGCGTCTGTCGCGGCAACTTGCTGCCCACTCCCGGCGCCTGAGAGGACGTTTAACCAGGGCACTATGCAAGGAGGCCACAGCAGGCTGTTTACAGTTGAGGACTGGGGTTTCTGTCTGCCGCAGCGATGCTTGCGGGGTGGATGCGACTCGAAACACCCTAGCCTTCTCGCTTCACGGTCTATAGCAGCATCCAGCTACGCCTGTGCATATGTCATTGCTGATGGGCTCTGCTGTGCAGGCTCGTGGTTGAGGCGCGGTCAACTCGAGTTTGCATCCCAGGTGTCACCAGGTTGTCTGCAGGCGTGCATATCACATCATAGGGTGCGGTTCGTGCTGACGAAGTACGTCCTTACACAAGTTACGCGCTGCACATCCCTACGAGCAACCGCCGGCACGCCTGGCACGACCCTGTACGATCATCACCGTTGCCTCTGCGTCCCCGCCAAAGCCAGATCCCGCACCAAACCACGCACCCGTCTCGGCCTCTCTCTCGTCACAACGCGGCCTGATTTTACGCCCGCTTGGATGGGGTGGCCCCAGTTCAGCCCGCCCTCGGCCACGCCAAACCTCGAGCCGCTCAGGCCCACGCGCTGGGGTGCATTCCGCATCCCGGGCACACACACAGTCCCCAGAAGCACACGCCGACTACCCGCACCCAACACGGCAACACATCCTGCTTGTACCCACCCACGCTTGTAGCTATATTCAAAGCAGCACATGTATATAGCCCAAGCCCTCGGTACCCGCCCCTGCTTCGATCTTCCTCATTCCGCTCCTTGCTTCAGTAGCCATCACGTCTGTTGCAATGAGCTAAGCCCCCAGCCTATATGGCCCCACCCCCCGGCCTCCTAAGACATATCCTAGGGGCAGGTTGAGCACCCACTTCACGAGTCGCTGCGCGGAATGCGGTGCATGGCCCCCGTCTGGCCAGCCTGAGCCAAAGGCCAGGCCCCCCCACGCCACATATCTCAGCCCCTCGGGCCTTGTTGAGCATTCCAAACCGCTGGCCCAGTCCCCAGGTGCACACGCCGTGTACCCAGACCCTAACCATCCCGCATGTTTCCACCCACTGAGGAACTTGCTTCGTTCAATGCACCACTCGTGCGTTGCAACATCCCAAGCCCGCCGGACGCCCAACACGCATACGCACGAGTACAGTACTGGAGCCTGCGCTTGCATGCCGTCAGTACCCGCACGCACCCATATCGACACTTCTCAGTCTCCTCCTCGACCCGCCAGCACAATGTTACATTGAGCTAGAAAGCCCCGGCCCCTGGCTAGCCAGGACCTCCGACCGCCTAGCAGCCATCCTGCCAGCCCCTGCTCCGGCCGCCACCCATGCCAAGCCCTCGCACAACTGGACTGTAAGGGAACCTGCGCTGGCACACGCTCCTTCACTCGCTATTGCGTCTGCTGCAGTGACCAACGGGCGCCGCTGCTGCCGCTGCCCTCCCCGCAGCCGGCTCCAGTGCGGGCGTGGGTAGCTGGCTCGGGCTGGCGCTCCAGTGCGTGGGAGCTGGGCAGCTGCGGGCGCCTGCGAGGGCCCCCGCAGCTCCCGGGTCCGGAGCTGCACGCTTCGTGCTGGCCGGCGCTGGCACGGACCTCGGTCCCGGCGCCGACCCAGCGCCCGGCGCTGGCGACAGCTCCGCCCTTACCGTGCCTGTGCCACCAGCCCCCGCTGCCGCTCCGCTCCCTCTCTGATGCCGCCGCCTGCCTTTCGCGCTCGGCCGTAGCCAGTGCCTCTGCCCTGTGCTTCAGAGCCTCCACGTCCAGCCGAACATACATCGACGTGTTGTTACGGCGGGGCAGTGGCCCCAACGTGAAGCAGCCCGCGGCCTCCACAAAGTCCTTTGCATGCTTTCGGCCGGGCACACTCGTGCCACAATCGCTTGTGTGTCGCCAGCATGTGATTCACCACCTCTGATAATAATAATAATAATAATAATAATAATAATAATAATAATAATAATAATAATAATAATAATAATAATAATAATAATAATAATAATAATAATAATAATAATAATAATAATAATAATAATAATAATAATAATAATAATAATAATAATAATAATAATAATAATAATAATAATAATAATAATGGGACGCCCCCAGCGGGGGGCGTGTATTAAGGGGGCGGTTGTGTATGAGGGGCTAGCCCCTCCACACCCACCACCACCCGCCGAGGCGGGGGGGTCGGGGGTGTGCTAGCCCACACCTCCTCGGTCCGGGTGTTTCTCTCGTCTCCTCCGCATGGTCGAGATGTAGTCCATGTACTCCACTGCGACCTGGTGGAGCTGTGCGCAGACGTGCCCTGCCCGCAGGGCCCCGAGGTTTTGTAGGAGGCTGCGTGCCTCCTGGCACAGCGTGCCAGCGAAACCCAAGGTCACAACGGTTGACCGGTCGTACACAACCTGCCAACCTGCAGTGGTCAAGAGCTGCGCCAGGTGGCGGTGCTGCTCGGTTTTCTCGGTGAGTTTGGCTGCGTGATTCAGGTCTGAGGTGCAGCCCACTTCAATGATGTAGATTTTGTGCTTGCGGCGCCCCTCCGAGGTGGTCGGGGGTGCTGCCCCTCGGGGGAGCGTGGGTACGAACAGGATGTCGGGGCGTAGTCTGTCCCTTTCGGCCTCGCTGACTTGCCCTGGTGCGAACATCCACGCAGGTGGGCGGTTCTCAGGGGCGTAGCTCGGCGCATCTGCGGCGGAGGTGGCGTCCATGGCCATGAAGCCGCTGCCCTGCCGGCCGTACGCCAAGGCCTTCGCAATCAGCTGTACGGCCTTGTTGTGGCGCTTGATGTACAGGCACCGCATCTCCTGGTCATGGCAGCCGCCGTAGATGTGTGGCCCGGAGTCGGGGTGCCCGCAGAGCGGGCAGGGGGCGGTTTCGCCGGGGCCGAGGGGCCTGCAGCGGCCACCGGAGAGAGTGCGGCCGCACTTGCCGGCAGTGGTGGCGTTCCAGACCTGTCCGTACAGGGCGTACAGCAATCGGCGGATAGTGATGGGCCTGCGCCGCCCACCTTTCTTGGCGAGGGTGTAACTGGAGGCGGCGATGTCGATGAGGGGTAGGGTCTGGGCGACGAGTTGCGTGTACTTCGTGTCGTTCGTGTAGCCGCAACGCGTTTCGGGGGTGAGCAGTGGGTCGATGCCGCGGTTCAGGTCGCTAGCAAAGTTGCCGGGGGTCGGTTCTCCTGGCTTCTTGGGGTCCAGCGTGGCACGGAGCCAGAAACCGCGGGATCGGGGTTCGTTGTCCGCAGTTTCTTCGACATCGGGCGCTGCCCCCTCTGCGACTGCCACCGCTTCTCTGTCCGCGACCTCATTGTACTCTATGCCGCAGTGTGCAGGCACCTTTAGTAGCTGCGTAGCGAGGCCCCGGGCCGCACGATAGTGTAGTCGCTCTACTATGTCTTCCAGAAGGCCCCTGTGCTTGCTTATGCCTAGCGACTTAGGCAGGTTGATCATGCGCCTAATAAGGTGCAGGGACGCTTGGCTGTCGGTGTAAATCGCAAGCGGTTGCTCTTCTCGCTCTGTGCCCTCACGCATACGGAGCGCTTGGTTTATGGCTGAGAGCTCAGCTCTGGTGATAGTGTGGAGGCCCTGGACGCCGGGGTTGACGTCTATGCGGAGAATCGTGGGCTGCTCGGTGGAGGCATCTACGGCCGCGGCGCCGAGCCCCGGGCTGTGCTCTACGGTGCGTTTACTGCCGTCGGTGTAGATACCGGCTCGGGCGTCGTGGCGGAGGGGGAGGTCGGTAGGGTACCGTGTTCGTGTCTCTTCCTCTGTCGTTTCGGACCACCCCTGGACCCGCGTGCGCATGAGGGGGGGCTCTCCGTCGGCGGCAGCGGGGCGCCACGTCCTGCCCTTGCCCTTGCGACTCACGGCGAAGGGGGGGGCTGGGCCATGGGCGGACCGAATCATATCTCGCATCCATTGTGGCGCCTTCCAGGGTTGCGTCATGGGCGGGAGGGGGTCGGGGGTAGTCAGTGCGTTCTGTAGGATCGCTACCACCTCAAACAGGAGCTACAAACGCCGGGACAGGCGAGACCTGTCCAACAGGTAGGTAGCAATGGCGCGGTAGAGCTGTGTGGAAGGGCTGGGGTCGGTGGCGGGGAAGGCGGCGGCGACGACTGACGGCAGGTCAGGCGCGGGAAGGCGGACGCTGGGGAGGGCTGCTGGGGCGGAGCTCGCGCTGGCGACGCTGCTGCCGCCGCCACCGCCGCCGCAGCCGCTTGGGCCCGCGACCTTTGCATCCGCGGCGGCGGCGGCTGCAGCAGCGTAGGAGAAGGGCTGTGGCGCCTCGCCAGCCTCTGCGGGGCTTGGTGCTCGCCCGCCGCCGGCGACCAGCGGGAGGGATGCCGCCGGCGCTGGTTGGCCCGCCCCTGCCGCCGCGAACTCTTTCAGCGAACCTGATGCCTCCCGCACCACCGGTGCCGCCGCTGCCGCCGCTACCGCTGCGATGTCCACGGGGCAACGCGCCCTGGCCGCCAGCCCCACCGCAGCATCCTCAGGCCCCACCGCCGCCATCGCCGCAGCCGGAGCCGCTGCCCCCGCCACTACTGCTCCCTTCGCCGCAGCCGCCACGCGCCGCAGCCTGTCCGGCAGCAGACTCACCGGAAGCAGCTGCATGGGCGGGTGGGGAGGGGCCGAGTCGCGGAGGCACACACGTACCGGAGCACGAGCCAGACGGCGCTTCAGGCTAGGCCCCTGCGAGGAAACTCTCCCCATACAGGCTGCTCGAGACCAGCCGCTGTTTACCTCACCCCCGCGCACCCCCGCCCCCGGGAAGGATTGCTTTGTCTCATCCTGAGAATGACCAGCCGCCGCTTTCCTAGCCCCCCGCGCAACCCCGCCCCCGCACGCACCCTGCTCTCCAGCGTAGCGCAGTCCACCTCCAGGCGCACGCCCCCGCCCGTCACCTGCAGGGGGGGGGCCAAGGGAGGGATCCAAAGACGGTCGTTGGGCAGGCTCTGTGGCAGGGACCTGGCCTCCTTCCCCCGTTGAAAGCCCTCCCCCAGGACCCTCTAACCCCACGCATCGTGTTGTGCTTGACCGACGCGTGTCGCACCCGCACCCCACCTCGGATCTCCACCACCCACTACCACCCCTTCGCCTGCCCCCGGGCCCACAGCCGCTCCCACCCACCTCGGCCTTCTTGTACTCCTCGTGCCCAGCGTACGGCAGCTCGTACGCCGTCAGCGCCGTCACCTGTGGCAACGGTTGGCGGTTGCCCCTGCCGACCGAGGCCGATCGAGGCTGTCAGCCTGACAGGTTATATGGTAACAGGGCACTTTTCGGACCGCATACCGGTCCATGCTGTCAGGCTGGCACCAGGATAATTTTCCTGGGCCAGGGGCTATCAGGCCCTGTTAGGAGGATCCCTGCGGAAGCAGACTTCCAGAAGTCCTCCGCGGACCAGGCTGAACCAGGCGGTATCAGACTGACCCGGCACCGAACCTGCCCCCTCAACTGTCCCAGGGCGCCCAGCATGCGGAGCTTGCCCGTTACCGAACCAGGCTCGAGCAGGGTTCGGACGCGTCCCTGCCCTGACCCAGGCTGAACCTGGGAGCGCCTGGCCCCCTCCACTGACTCAAAATGGCCAGCGTTGCGAGCTTGCCCTTCGCTGATGCAGGGGGAACATGGGACGCTGACAGAGCACGGTACCGTCGCTGTCACAGTATGGTTGCCGGTTGGGAGTTGAGGTAGGATGCTGGAGGTTTGTGGTTGGTCTGCTGGTTTGTGCTGGAGGGTACGTCTAGGGTCGTGACTAGGGTTGTGACACCAGGGTTTGCCTCGTGGGACACGTGGCATGAGCACCTGAGGTACGGCAATGAGCCCTTCCGATCGGGGGGACTTAGGCGAACGCCGGGCTTCCGACTGGCAAGTCGGAAGCACTACTTGCGGCGGATCTACTCTGCTGTGACTGTAACTACTAGAGTGTTGCTGATCTGCTGCCTCTAGCGCCTGCGGCGCGGTCTCTGTGCCATCCGACGACTCCCCGAGGAGCCTTCGCTCGACCCAGCTGCTGAGCCTCGGCGCTGGTCCTAGAAGTGAGCCCAGGCACCGCCTGCGTCTTTGCTCGCCGATTTGCTTCCGACTTGCTTCACGGAGGACGAGCGGCTGGTCATCATCACTGGAGACACCTGTGGATACGTCAACGGAAAGCCTGGAGCTTGGCTGTTAGTGTTCCGGGATGCGACCATGAGGGCGCAGCTGATGAGGGGTATCGGGAAGGGACGCGCTGGGCACTGGGTGCATGCGTAGATAGGGTGGTGAACCGAGGGAGATGAGTTCTGCTGGCTGTAGCCTGGTGAGAACACTTAGCGAGCATGGGGGAGGATTGAGGTTTCTCTGCTGGAGGGAACTGTTGTGTACAGCTTGAGCAAACTGCTTCTGACTTAGTGTATGGCTTCGAGGCCGCCTGACTTCGCGTTTTTGGCTTTAGAGTCGCCAAGGGGGGGAGTTCGGTCAGCCGGCTGCACTTTGCCGTAGCCCATAGTGTGTCCTGACAACGCCCTCCATCCAATCTCGAAACAGACTGATACCTGGGACTTTAACTCACCCACGCCAACAGCTGGCACAAGGGTAAATTCCTGATCCCGAATTCAAAGCCTTGCACTGAAGCAGGCTACCCTCGGATGAACCTGTACCGGCTGATATAGGGGCCATGCGTGTACGTATAATGGCACAGACTAACCCGCAGGCGGCAGACGCCCCATCCAACCCTGGCACAGCCTGTCCCTCCCAGCATGCTGGTGGATTGCCATTTCAGAGTTACCGTTGAGGCGCGAAGGCCATGCAACCCTGACCAGCATGGCCCATCCAAACCCACCTTGCTTTACTCCCAAACCCCAAGTCAATGCTTGAACAACTTGACCACCCACCCCGACCCCACGCTCTCACCAGCGCGGCCCTCTCCGCCCGGTTGACGTCGCACACTCGCCGCCCCGTCAGCCCGCACCATGCTACCAGCGCCATCGCCAGTAGCTCCCTCAGCCCGTGCCGCTGCAGCAGCGTCGCCGCCTGAGCGGTGCCGCCGCCCTGGGGGTGCGGGGCACGTGGGGAGAGGGGTGAGGCACATGGAGCGGGAAGGGAAGGAGGATGTACCAAGGACAAGAGAAGAGGGTGATGAGGTGAGGCAACGCCAAGGTCAGTAGTCGACAAAATGTTATACACGTGGGCACGACCAGACCGGCCCTCGAACCACCAACCACGCGAACAGGCAGAGCCGGAACATACCCCATATCTCACCCGGGTAAGCTCATCCCACAGTTGTTGCTTGCCCTCGACCCAAGATGTGGAAACCAGGTTGGGCCACAACCCTGGCCTTGGGACCCGGTGTCCCGACTGATCAACCGCTCGTTGAGAGGGTCCCATGCCTCCTGGCGCGTGGTCAGGGCCCATAGGTGAGGCGCCACTTGTGGCGGGGTTGATCGACCCGGGCCCCGCCGCCGGGCCCGCCCCGGGGGTTTTCAGCCCTGACGGCTGCTGCAGCTCCCCGCGCGGGTGCCCGTGCGGCGCTGGAGACCGCGGCTTGGGCCGGGACCGGTGCCAGTGTAGCCAGTGCTCGAGGCTGGGGTCAGGCTGGCGGCGGGGGCCAGCAGAGGCGTCCGAGTCACTGACGGCTAAGATGCTCCTTTCGGGGCCGCCGTGGGCGTTCCCTCGGCTGTGAGTGTCGCTGGGCTGGGCTAGTGCGACTGGGCCGGGGCCGGGGCCTGAGTCAGATATTCCGCCGACGCCTGAGCTGCTGCCTGCGCGGCCGCCGTGGGCGGTCCCTCGGCGGTGGTCGTTTCTGGGCTAGGCGCCCGGCCCCCCATCAGCGCTGCAAGCCGAAGCAGCTCGGGGCACACCAGCCGCACCGCCAAACGCCCAGACTTCTGCACAGGGCATAAGGAAGTGAAAATCACGATACGTTTGCCCACCTCCTCTCACGGTCACATTTGACATCTACGTGCGCCCGCACTCACCTCCCAGGTCAGCGCAAAGGTCCTCCGCGCCGCCTCGCCCTCTGCCGCCAGGACACCGAGCGTCTTGGGCAGCGTCAGGCCCGGCCAGCGCCGCTGCAAGCTCTCCCTGAGCACACAAATCCCCAGCTCGTGGGGAGGCGGCGCCTCGGCCAGTAGCATGGCCATGCAGCGCTGGGCAGCCCCCGTGACCGCTGACGCGCCCTCCCCGGGTCCCCCCGAGGGCGACGGGGCGGCAATGAAGCACTGGTTGAGGATGTCTCCCAGCTGCAGCAGAGGAGGTAGGCCGGCGTCTGCGGCTGCAGTGCTGCTGCCTGCGGCGCTGCCGACGGAAGAGGGTATCCCAGCACCGCTGAGGGCGGCTGTTGGGGCCATAGCGACATCGTTGACCACGCCTGGGACGGGGTACGGCATATACGGCAGGTGCGGGGCGTACGGCACGTGCAGCAGGTACGGCAGGATGAGGGTCGGCTGCATCTCCCCGTACCAGGCCGTCTGGCTGGGCGCGGCAGCAGCCGGGTACAGCTGCCACGCATGCAGCAGGGCTCTGGTCGGCCGGAACGAAGCCCGCAGCTAGCCGTGCCGATACCGTTAACCACGCCCGATGCCGGAGCCCCTGACGAGCTAGCGAGTACAACCACGCTCGGCTGTGTTCCCAGGCCCCAGTCCCGAGTGGTCCCGATTGGAACCACGCTCTGCTGTGTTCCCAGGCCCCTGTCCCGAGTGGTCCCGGTTGCAACCACGCTCTTCTGTGTTCCCTGGCCCCTGTCCCGAGCAGAACCACGCCATGCCGTGTCCCAAAACCCCTGTCACGTGTGGAACCACGCTCTGCCGTGCCCCAGGCCCCTGTCCCGAGTAGAACCACGCTCTGCCGTTCCCCCTGTGCCCTGACACGAGTGGAACCACGTTCTGCTGTGTTCCCCGGCCCCTGTCACGTGTGGAAGCACGCTCTGCCGTGCCCCAGGCCAATGTCCCGAGTGGAACCACGTTCTGCTGTGTTTCCCGGCCCCTCTCCCGAGGAGAACCACACCGTGCCGTTCCCCCTGTGCCCTGACACGAGTGGAAGCACGCTCTGCCATGCCCCCTGTGCCCTGTCCCGGTTAGAACCACGCTCTGCCCTGCCTCCAAACCCCTGTCACGTGTGGAGCCACGGTCTGCCGTGCCCCAGGCCCAGGCCTCCTGTGCCCTCTCCCGAGTAGACCCCTGGACCCACGCCTCCGTGTGCTCAGGGCTCCCTGCGGCCCCCAGGTCGCCATTGCACAATTGAAGCCCTCCTTGCTTTTCAGTGCATCGTCTAAACGTTTGCAGGGGGCTTGCGGGCTCTGGTTGGCGCCGGAATGCGAAGTTTTGCACTGGTCCGCGGGTCTGGCCTTGTTCTCCGGCCGCGGCTGTGGCCGTCCTTCAACTGTGGCTTATACCAACGCGCGGACCTAGGCTTGCAGACCTCCAAGTCAAAGGTCTTCGCGGTGAGCGCCCCCGTCTTCCTCCATTCTCCTTTTGCCCTCCCGACACTGACACTGGAGCTTACGAGCAGCAGTGTATAGCCACGTTGGAGCCACGGTTGAGGCCGGTGTGTCTGTGACGCGGTTCGCGCGTTCGCGCGTTCGCAGCATTGTGCATGGCACGGCCGCGCTTACTCTCCAGCCACTGTGCCTTGTGCCAACTCACATACGCAGCAAGCACTATAGTCACACACAGTATTATAGTAACACCATGAACCTGAACGCATCGACGCGCGGCTCTACTGTCGCGGGTCTCGGGCGCGTTGACTGGCTCGTGCGTCGTCCCCGACCCCCCTGAGGTGCTATCCAAACGTTAGGGATGCAGTCGACGTGATGCTGTTGTGCGGCGCACGCTCGCGGGGACGACATCTTCCTCGGCTCGGCTATGCGGCGCCACGGCTTTTGACTCACCCGCGTGGCCACTGGCTTCAATATGTTGGAGTTGCTGGTAAGCACATTTGTGCTGCGCGGAGGAAGTGCTGGCGCGTGGAGGGGGAGCGTTGACTCGCGGGTGTTAACCTTGCTGACCCGCCTTCCGCCTCTCGCTGAACCTGGAGCGATGTTTCAAGCTGACAATAACCGCATCTCTTCGACGCTTTGTGCGTAGGTTTCGTGCCTGGAGCGGCAAGTCCATGCTCGTCATGTTTGGACTAGGCCTGTCGCCTTGCGGTAAGTTAGCATGGAAAGCGAATAGGTGTCTTGACTTCTCCCCGCAGACCGCCGCTGTGTCTATGTGCCTTACACGAACTCCCCTTCGTGCAGACCTCGGCCCCCACGCACCTCCACCTCCACCTTCTCAGTTTGTTTCCCATCAATGTGTTTCCATCGCCGGGCCCGTGGGTGAGCGAGGAGGCAAGTTGTTTGTGGGGAGCCTTAAACCCTCGGATCATAGCTTGATACACCTCAGCCCTAGCATAAGTCTCACATGTCCCCACTCCTGCTTCACCCCAAACCTTCACCCTTCAGTCCAACTAACGCTGAGGGACGCAACGGAGTGGATGGAGCTAATGGAGCGGCCAGGAGGCTATACCAATGGCAAGGAGTAGCGGCTAGGAGAGGATGCGTGCATGAGCAGTGCTGTGAGGATAGGAGGTGCAGGGCAGTGTGCGGGGGGTGGCCACTGCTGGTGGAAACAACCGTGGAAACAACCGTGGAAACAACCGTGGTTGGTTGATGGCGAGGGGGGCTTACGGTGCCCGTGGTTGGGGGCTGGGGAGGGGGGTCAACGAGGGGGGGTCAGGGTGCCGGGTGGGTAGTCACCCCCCAGGGGTGGTGGCCGAGACCCCCCCCATTGTAACCACGATGGTCAGATAAAGCTTTCCTTACGACCATGGTGACCATTGTGCTGACGATGCCGGGGTAGTAACCCTTTTTTTCGATTCTGACTATGGGGGTTACCCCGAAATCGGTGCCATAGGGCGGGCTCGGGGCACATACAGCCGCAGGCGGGGTCGGGGACAGTGGGCCCTGCACCTCAGCCTGCCAGGTCGGGGGGCCAGGCACTGGTGCGCCAAGGGCAGGGACGGAGGTGTGAGCCGCATCCGCCGTAGTAGCCGCACCCAGACGGCTGGCCCCGCAGACTACTTGAAGTCTACTCGCTGATAGCGGCAGTGGCAGGAGAGCACCGTTGCGTATGCGGTTGTAGAGCCTTGGGGTCAGGCGCCTGGGCCGCCGTCGCCGCAGCCGCAGCCCCCGCTGCCGCAGCCACCATGCTCCTCAGCTCGCTCGTCCGTCCGGCAGCAGACACACCGGGTCATCTCCCGACGAGCCGGCCCGGGGCACCAGCCGCACGAAGCCCAGGGACTGCAGAAACGGCTTGAACGGCTTGGGCACTTCCACATCCAAACGGAGCTTGCCTTGCGCCTTGGAGGAGTGCAGGTGTTGAGCGATGTTGGAGATGTTGGATGAACACGCACGCCGCTTGTGGCGGTAGGAGGGGCTGCGGTCACGGGCGGGGCCTCCGGCGTCGGGCTCTGCACCGAGGGGCGGGGCAGCTCTCGGGCAGGTGCCCCGGGTTCTATCTGCACGCCCCCAGCCGCCCCGCCCCTGGCGCTTTGTGCTGTCGCTGAACGCATGCACGGCTTGTGGCGGCGAAAGGGGCGGTCATGGGGCCTCCATGAGCCGTCTCGCGCTACCCTTTGTGCTTTCGCTCAGGCAGGCCAGCGCAACCCCCTGTGCCCGTTTACTCCCTGATGAACAGTGTCAGGCGGTGCCAACGCCCGTTAGCAGCACGCAGGCCGCCCACATACACCCGCGCCCCTTGGTCCTTTCACGCCCTGGATTGGGCCACTGATGGTGTTTGTATGTTAACACCGCACCTACTGAGATGGGCAGCAGGGCTTGTGGGCGCGCGGGGTAGTGTCGGTGTGTGGTGTGTGTGTGTTGCGACAGCGGCAGATGGGCGCTGATAGCTAGCCATCCGCCGCTGTGAGCTCAAGTTGTCGGCACGACATCTTCGCGACTCTGTTTCTTGCTTAGGGCCTCGCTGCCGGACGACCTGGAGAGAAGCTGAGATTCCTTTGAGAGCGTGTTGCGGGCCCCGGCCAGCCTCACCCGTGCCTACCGCCGCCCCAAGCAAGGTGCTTGTCATCAGCGCCCCTTCCTCTTGGGCAGTCAACCTTGCACTCATCACAGCTGCTACTACAGTAGCACCACGGCGGCAACATCGCGCAGCTTGACAATGCTGATGGCATGCAGGGGCGGGGGATAGCCCCATCTACTGGCCCTACCACACTTGTTCGACTTGTACCCAGCCCCGCTCCCTCTCTCCCGCTCTTCCCCCGCCTCCCCAACACGCATGCACCTTGCCCCGCTCGCTGCCATTGTACAATCATGCGGTAGCGCACGCAACCTCCACCCAGCCACAGCCGCGCCGCCGACGGCGCCGAGCGGTGCACTTGGTAGGTAGAGTAATGAACCGGATCGGAGCCACCACCATGCACCAGTAATCAAAGCACTACTCAGAGACTAAACCGGCGGGAGAGCAGCAACTGGGCCTACCGAGCCATTTGTTGTGACCGGTGGCGGCGGCAGCTGGGCGGCGGCCGGCATTGCAGTTTGCTGGCGCATTGCGGCATTTTGGGAGGGGTGCATGTACTCACGGAATCGATCTGTGATGACGGACAGAAGAAAGTTGGAATGCACCCACATTGCCCAGCAAAGGAAGATATACTGCATTAAGGATAAGCCTATCATTGACCCATACAATCCCAGATCAGCCTTAAAAGTAGAATTTTTTCTTACTGGCGCAATCACTTCTGTCATTGAAAGGATTGCGTCAAGGAGATACCACACCGTCACCGTGGCTAGCCACCACCAGAAGACATGCCTTGCTTTACTACTGCGCAGGGCATCCCCAGGCTGCAGAGGCGCCCATGGAACAGTGGTCATGCTAGCCGCAAATGCGCGCCAGAGCCAGGAGGAGGTAGCGGCGGCCTTGTTATCCTTGCCTCCATTATCAATGACGAGAAACTGCTTATGCAACCCTAATTCAACCAGGGCTTTCAACACAAGCATAAGGGGGGGCACCCAACTGCCACGCATAGCGCCCAAGGTGCTGACACCTATCATGGCGACGGTGAGGTTGCAACCATAGTAGAGGAAGACAGGCAGGTCCATAGCAACCCATTTGGTGATGCTCTGCACTACGCAGCCAATCCAAAACTCGCGAGTGAAGAAGCCCACGCCCTGAGGCACACCTGCATCACGCACCGGGGCCACGCATGTACGTACATACATCTATAGCCAGCTATTTATAAATACCAGCAGTCACCCCACACATACAGCAGTACTAGCGAGCAGGCAGCCATCAGCATGCATAATAAACGCAGGCCGCACGCCCAACCACCTCACCTGACATGAATGCGCCAAGATGGTAACCTTCGTCATGGAGGCTTAGCAGAGAGCATCGAGTGTAGAGTGATATGTACCGAAATGCGAAACTGGCAGATACAACGCCTTGAATGATCTGACCGGGTAGATAGACCGGGTGCGTGGGCGTGTCAGACGCTTGTTACTTGACACCGTCAGTTCATAAAACCACCAGCTATACAGCTATGGACCAGCAGCACACATACCTTAATGACCAACACTCTGTAGATGACGACCATTTCATATGCGTTCAGGTGACTGCAAACGCCACAGCCGTTTAGTATGAATTGGAGCTTGACCACTACGTAGAACAAGAGCAACGCCTGCCAACAATTGGAGGTAGCCTGCAAGACCTGCACATACAACAGATAGAGGGGACGGACTCATCAACGATACTAACGAGCCCACGCACAGCCAGCTATGTAGGCCCACCTACCTTATTAGCGCCCAACAGTTCCACCCGCTGGCGGTTGGTGGGTTCAGGATGGCTGTACATGGCGTACCTGCATATTGCAGTAGCCAGGAGGATTATTAAGTGTAGATAGCGAGCGGCATGCAGTTTAGTAATTACTAAGCGCCTGGAGCTTACCCCTCTTGAAGGCGGAAAAGGCACAGAACCATGCCCTTGAACCTTGCTTCGGCAAAAAGCTTCGATGTCCAGACAATGACGAACTCGAGCACGCACGTCCCGACAAATATGGCCGCATAGATCCCCATGACTCCAGTGTAGCTGCCGACAAGCTTGATACAGTCCTGCTTGTCGAACGTGGCTTGCGGCACATTTTCTTCTGCGTCTTTGGCGTTCTTGCACAGCGCCTGCGTGTCGACGCTGGCATGCTTTGCAAAGTCAACAAGCTGAATGACGTCAAAGATAAACCCAAGCCATACTGACGCCACAAAAGAAAAAGCTGTCAGGAACGGGAACACTTCGCGCTGCTGCCGCTGCTGTTGCTGCTGCTGCTGCGTGCCCATTGTTATGCTCGCTACTTAAGCAGCGCTTGAAGACTACTTCATGGGCTAGCCGACGGGGTTAGCTAGGAGGATCGATGTCCACAAGCAATCGATTGACCGCTGCTGCGCGCTGCGGGCGAAGCAATGTATGTTGATTCTGGATGGTCAGTGTCAGTGTCAATGTTGGACACCTGTCTAAATAGTAGTGCGATTGGGCCTGCGCGCAGACGTGCGTGGCTCTGGCTGGGCCCGCTGGCCGCCCGCGTCGCCCGCCCGCCGGCCCTGGCGTGCAATGAAGAACAATGGAGTGCAGGAATGTCCACAGGAGCTCAATTCTGATGGCGATGCGGGTTTTCATGTCTCAGGCCGTCGTCGTAGGTATCTTAGGAGGCCCGCTCCCGGCCCGCCCGAGGCCCTCTCGCTCGCGATCGTGCGTCGCCGCAACAATCATATGAACTGACCTCTGAACGTTGCATCAGCAGCAGATTTTGAACTCCTTCACGGGAACGACGCCCCTTTCCATCTATCCCGAGAAGTACGGCAGCGCGGCTGCTTGTGGAGGTAGCAGTAGCTCCACCACCACAACCACCACTACAACCGGCACCAATTGCACCTAGACGCGGCTGGTGTGGCGCCGCCGCCGGCGGGAGGCGTCGTGCTCTCGGTCGGCCCGGGCCCCCCATAGACGACGAGTCACGCCAGCAGCTCGCTGAGGGCCGGAGGCTGATTGGACATCCACGGGATGCGCGTGATGAGGAGGCGATAAAGAAGACCCAGCAGTTCAAGTGCGTGATGAAACACACCAATGCGCAAGAAGCCACGCACACAGCTGGCACTGGAGTTGGCAGTTTGATAACCTAAGAACCTTGATACTTACTCCTCGTCAGGCTGGGGCACTTGACCGTGGCGGTCGCGCTGGCGCTGCCTGGCCAGGCCATTCAGGCGAATCCTCAGGTCTTGCTCAACGAGGTCGCTGCAAACGAAGACTTCCGCAACTGGGTACGTATTTAGTGAGTGCTCGGGCTGAGCAGTAACCACCGTTACGTGCCGGTGACTTGCTACCCCTTCATTCCTCATCTACATACCCCGCTAGCTCGTCATCAGCCCAGCCACGCTAGCCACGCACGGCCCTATCTACCGGTAACTACATCAAATGCTGCTGCTGGTGTCTATACCCGCGGCCACAGATCTCCATGGCCCTGAGTGATCCTGAAGGGGCCGCCAGTGCCCTTGGGGACCTTGCTGCTGCCGTGGGCAACGCTGCGGCCCTGATGCCCCTCATTGGGCCGCTCATAGCAGCCATCCAAACGTACCGGGCGGGCGGTTCGCGGGACGAGATTGTCAACGCTGTCGCCTTCGCGACATTCAATGCTTTCTTGGCGCACCTGATAAACAAGTTCGTGTTGGTTCCACTGTTCGGGGAGCAGCTGGCGCAGGCCCTGGCTGGGCTCGTGGCGGACGGTGGCGTAGGGCTGATGGAGTGGGACATGGGGTGTGATGCAGGGTGCTGCGAAGACTGCTGCACGCACTGCGATAACTGCCTCAACTGCGCCTGTGTGATCTCCTAAGGTACCCAGCCAGCCACCTTGAGGCGTAGGTAGGCCCTATGGCACTACTTGAGTCCGTAATGGGGGGGTAGAGTCCCTTGTCCTCCGTAACCCCCCCCCCTTTACGGCCACCCCACCGTAGCCCATCGTAGCCCCCCCCCCCTTTACGGCCACCCCACCGTTGCCCACCGTAGCCCTTCCCTCCGTAGCCCCTCTTCGCGCCTTTCGTGCCTTTCGCGACGTCCTCGGCAGACGCCTTCATGTGCTCGTACACTTCTGGAACTCGCCTGGGCGCCTTCTTATAGCTCAAGTTGCCGCTGCCAGGTTGTTATCACCACACATCACGTCTTCGACGCGTATCCCCAACGCTGCACCCTGCTCCTGCCCCTCGCGCGTCGCTCGCGTCCAAGTAATTCAAGTAAGCGCGGGCTTTGTTTGCTCTTGAGTGCTCTCCGTTGTTGCCTGGCTGCACTGGCTTGCAGCCATCGCTGCCTGCTCTGGCTCGCTGTAGAGGAGCACGCCCGTTCCACAGCCTCCCTAGCCCCTAGCCCGCGGTTGCTCCTGCTCACGGACCCCCCCGTTATCTCTGCCTCCCTGAGCTTTTAAGCCAGCATCGGAAGGCCTTATCCCCCACAGCCCCCAACCCCGCGGCCGCTTTCCCACTCTCCTTGCCTTCTCCCCCAGAGAAATGGCACACGAGGTGGACTCCCACGTTATTGCCGCAGGCACGGATACTCACTGGATGATCCGCCCCGGCACTCCCCTGGGAGGCAACCACGGCCTCAAGCTGCGACAGCCTGCCCGCTGCTCCATTGGTTCTGTCCTCCGCCGGAGCGGCCCCATCACGCCCCTATTCAGGATTCAGGACATTTACGCCGCCTCCCTGATTCCCAAGAACGCCCAGGGCGTTCACCCGGTCAAGGTCAGTCGCCTATCTTTGTTCAGCGCTGGCCAGCCATACGTTGCGTCTGGCCCTCATGGGGTCTCCAAAAGGGCCAGCAAAGGCAGTAGAGACCTTCCGATCCTACAGATCTCCCCCCCCCCCTCCCTTACCATCCGCTCACAGGCCTGGATTCCCGCCGGCAACGTCACCATCGGCACCCTGTACGCAGGCGGCCACGTCGACCCGGACTGCTTCTTCTGCGAGATCAGCTACGAGGACCTGGTGTCCCGGCTGCGCCTCGAGCTGCCCTTTGTCGAGCTGTCTGACCACGACCTCGAGCGCTGCACCCCCATTCTCTGCCCCCACACCAGGGCCTGGGGCCTGCTAAGCGAGAACCGCAGTCACGCGTTCCTGCACCCCGAACCCCGCTCGGTCCCCTGGCCCACCACCAGCACCGTGGAGGGGCTCATCTGGGTAGAGCGCGTGTCCCTGACCTACGCTCCCATCTTCACCAACGCCCTCACCGACCCCGTCGTCCTGGACCGCCTGCCCTCGCACCTGGGCATCTGGTACCCCGAGGGAGGGGTGGACGCCCCCCCCATGGAGGAGGGCGCTGCCGTGCAGGGCGCCGTGCTGCAGGTTGACCCCGCCGATGGCGAGGCCGAGGCTGAGGCCGAGGCCATGGCATAGTAGCCATATGCATAATAGCAGCTGAAGCTTGTCCTGAGCGCAAGAGGTACTTGCACTTGGAGGATGGGATGGATGGATGGGCCAAGAGGGCCCCGGGCGCCTTTTGGTTGTTGGCATTTGGCGCAGGAACTTTTCGGAGCCAAGGCATGTTTTGTGGTGGCATGGCATTATGGACGTCAATGAGTGGCTTGGGAAGCGTTGAGGGCCGGCAAGATCTGGTCTGGGGCGGGCTGGAGCGGCTTGGGCGGGGCGCAGGATTGCAGGATGTTGGCAAGACACGGACGTATGGATGCAGCACTAATGATGTTAAAGCCTGTGTCCTGTCGGTGCCCCTATACATGTGTCCACTCTCCTGCTCCTGCTCACCACAGCCCATCACAGCCCTTCATTGTTTATGTGCCCTGCCTTACACTCCAGGCATAGCGTGTTCAGCTTAATGCACTACCACGGGCCCTTAAGCGTAACCATTCCTTGTCATGCCACGCACGTTAGTTCTTCCGCTGCTCCCATCATCCTCATTTCCCACACCAAAGCCACGCTAGACATCCGAATGTTAACAGGCGTCCAACCACCATATGTTGGCCGGAAGAAGCGTGCCTAATGCACCGAAAGCCCCTGAGGCCCCCCACGTAATCACAGGACCCTCGCCAACGCCACTACATTTTTGGTCACCAGTTTTTCGAGGTACGTATAGTCGAATCCATAGTATGAAATGAGGCCCTGAGTGGCCAGGAAACGAGGGAGCCAGAAGAGGGGCCCTGCCATCCTTAGGTCGGCCACCTCCCACGCCACCTTGACATTGCTGTTGACGTTGGTGACCTGGTGGGCCCACCCCGGGGGCACTTCCACCAGGTCAGCGTGCTTCTGGTCCACCACCCGCACATGCTCCTCCCCGAACTCCTCCACACATGCGTCAATGCCCTCCTGTGTGAGGTGAGGCTGCATCACCCAGGTCGGAGTAGGCGCCCAGGGTGTGCGGTTGCGGCGCTCCCACTTCACCTTCTTAGCCCCTCCCTTCTTCCCCTTCAGCCCCACCACCCACTCGTTGAATTTTGAGATTATTGCAGGGCTGATGAACACCCAGCGTGCAAGCACCGCACCAGGAGGCACGTGCCATGCTGCAAACGCGACATTCTTTGCCCCCGCACGATCTATGTGGAAAGCCGAGAAGGTCACTCCTCCCCGCCCAACAATTATGAGCACGATCATCGACCAAGGCGACACGTCCCTCCCCGGGGCGCCCCCGCCAGACTCCACCTCGTCCCACAGCGTCTTGATCACCCAGTACAGGATGGACTTCTCTCGCTTCTGCGGCGGGCAGTCGTAGTTGAAGCTGCGGTAGATCTTGCAATTCGAGTCCTCCGCCAGGCAGCTCCCCACTGCCGCGGCTCCTCCCTCCTCAACCAGCGCACTGCAAGAGGGACACGGGGGGGTGGGGGTGGGGTGGGGGGCGCGGGAGCAGACGGAGAAGGTCGTTGGAGGGAAGGGGGCGGGGAGGACACCCAGGTTGGTAGTACTACCGAGCACAAGAGCCGGGCAAAGCATGGGTGTGGTCAGCAAGGTTGGGCCAGAGGCTCCTGAACTTCCCAATCCAACCTTCCAACACACCTGAACTCTGGGTCCTTCTCCTCCTTCACAAGCCTCGCCAACGCACAGTTGCCCCACAGCGTCATCTCCACCTCCATCATCTCTGGCGTCCACCGTGGCGCTCCACGCTCAGGTAGCAGGCATTGTAGCTCCTCGACAGCGCCCAGCTCAGACAGGACAGGGTAGACGCTACAGGACAGGGACCGCAAGCACAGAAGCAGCTTGGCCTCTTCAGCCTAGCATGCCCTCACTGTTCCCTCCCACCCCCAATCCCGCGCTCTACTCTTTCCCCTGACCACAGTGTCCCGCCCACCTTGGTGGCGTATTAGCCAAGTTGGTCGGCTTGAAGGGGATGTTACCGATGTGGTAGGCGTTGAGCACCTTCCTGTACTCAGGGGACGGGCAGTGTAGGCACGAGTCAGGCACGTACCCATTCCTTCCCCTTCGTCCCCTCTTCATTCCCCTCTCACCCGCCCCGCCCCCCCCCCCCCCTCCCCGCGTTACGCACTCGAGCGCATCCAACTCTTCCTTCTCGGCGATGCAGAAGCGCTGCAGGCAGAAGCCCTCCTCCTCCGCTCTCTGGGCTGCCACAACGGGAGCGCACGCCCAGCACCACCACTCCGAGCCCTCCTCCTGATACCCAATCGCCTCCTTGCTGGGCTGTGCGAACACTACAAGCGCACACTTGGCCGCGCACAAAGCGCACATCCACTCGCCACCCTCGCTCTGATTGTTCTCTCGCCTGATGATGCTCTCCCTACGCAGCTCGTCTACTGAGTGCCTGCCCTTGCCCTGTCCCAGCATAGTCCCCACAGCAGCGACCAGTGCGTATGACTCCTCCCGGTGGCGCGCCTCGTCCTCCCGGCCTGGCGGCAGCTTGATGTGCCGGACGATTTTCGCTGCGTGAGACCCGTAGCGGGCCTCCCACTGCTCGATGCAGCAATCGCTGGCAAGGACAGGGTCCAGGTCGGCGTTGGGAGCGTCGTCGTCAAGAAACGACGCCAGCATCCGCTTGCTGGTGGGCTTCCGGCACAGCTTCTCCGCTACATGTTGGCCTATGTGGTCTTTGCAGAACAGCTTAACACTCGACCTGATGTTGTTGGGGTCCTGTAGGCAGAGGTCCGGGCAAGCGCACATTGTGTACGCGGCCCGCCGCCCGCACTTCTGTGCGCCGCACTGCACGAAGCAGTAGTCCTTTGACATGTTGCTATGATATTGGGTAGCCTATGTGCAGTAGGGTGCTTTAGAGAGGCGACCAGTCCCTGTGCCATACCGGCGACCCCATTACGGAGGGTGCAAGGCTTCCTTGCACCCTCCGTAATGGGGGGTGCAGCGCAGCCTTGCACCACCCGTAGACCTCCCGCGCCCCGTTACCCCCCGTTACGGAGGGTGCAAGGCACCCTTGTGCCCCCCGTAGCCTCCCCGCACCCCGTTACCCCCCCCCACCTTTCCTCCTGCCTTGTCCGCCCTGGGGCGCCGTACACAAAGTCCATGCAAGCCCGCGAAATTTAAGTTGCCGCACTTCAGCGTGAGTCCCACAAGCAACTGCTCGTGCATGTGTTGAAGCAGCGCCAGACACACACGCCCCCCATCGCCCCCAATACGCCAAGCCCTCCGTGCCCGCTATGTCGTTGACTCCTCGCTCTTCAGCTTTCGGCGACCTGGTAACGGAGCTGCAGACCGTCCCCACAGATGAGACTAAGTGAGTGCAGGGTGTGCAGTGAATTCAGGGTGTATTTTGAGCTGGGAAGGCCGCTAGCCTCCACGGCACGCTATTACCGAACTCGCCTCCTCGCCACCTCGCACCTCACCCCCGCCCCCCTTCCCCCCACAGCTGTCCCCCTCGTACCTTCAAGGGCATCAACTACCTTTGCGAGGATTCCCGCTTCAGGTCTGAGAAGAATTTCCAGGAGGCCAAGACGGCTATCCGCGCCTATCTGAGCGGCATCCCTGGAGTCCTCCTGCCTCCGTGCATCCCCTCCTGGATTGTACGTGACGCCATCAACACCACCCCCTCTTACTTCGAGAATAAGAAGGGCTCGGGGCGCTACGTCATGGACATGCAGAAGTGCAAGGACCTGAAGCGCATCATGAGGGCCAATTTCATCCGCCAGAAGATGCGCCTCGAGTTCAAGCCGTTCCCGTGGGCGCCCGTGCCTGTTCCCAGCTCCATGGAGCCCATGCCCACTGCGAACCTCACCCTGCTGATGGCTCCACCGCCCGCACCCATCCCCACACACCCTCTGCTGGGTCCAGCCGCCTCGTCCACCACTGAGGGCCCCTCGCCCGCTCTGGCCCCCGCCCCTCCGCCCTCCGCTCCGCCCTCCGCTCCGCCCTCCGCGTCCACGCGCCTCCGTGTTCCCCCCGTGCTCCGTCCCTCCTACCGTGACATTGCATACCGTGTCTCGCCCACGGGTGAGGTGTGGGGCCCGAGGGGACACGCCCTTCTTCACCGTGGCCACCACAGCCGCGTCATGGTGAGGATCCGCGGTGAGGCGGCACGCCTTGACATGATTGTGGCGCACGCCTGGGTGGGCAACGGCTCTCTCCTGCACCGCCCCGGTTACAACGTCTTCCACATCGACGGCAACCGCTTCAACAACAACGCCAGCAACCTCATCGTGGCCACCAAGCAGCAGGCCAGGTGGCTAAAGGCGAAGCGGTACCGCTTCCTGGTGTAAAGAGCAGTAACCGTATGCATAGCACCATATGGTCCGCTGGCGCAAGGGTGTCATCATGCAGGGTGGTGGACAGGATGGCAGTAACTGTGTGTGTTTGGTCTGGCTGCGGGCTGGTGATGCCAAGCAGCAACGAGGTCTAGTTAGAGGGATGCAAGTGCGCTGGCTGCGGTATGGCAGAGAATTGAGCGACGGCCCTTGACGGTTGGGTGCACCGTTTCCTTATGTGGGGCACATGAACTACCAAAGCAGGCCGAGTTCATGCTCATCGTGTACAGCCTCAGCGTGAAGTTCTGCGTGGAGCAGCTGGTGGGCATGTAAGCCAGGGCCCTCGGGGATAGGCTTGGTTAGTGCTGCTGCCGGGGAGGGGCCTTGGTGGTGAGGGAACTTGATTGGAGAGGTCTTGGAGGCAAGGTGATGCCAAGCAGCAACGAGGTCTAGTTAGAGGCTGCGGTATGGCAGAGATTTGAGCGACGGCCCTTGACGGTTGGGTGCACCGTTTCCTTATGTGGGGCACTGGAACTGTATGCATAGAACCAGATGGTCTGCTGGCACAAGGGTGTCAGCATGCAGGGTGGCGGACAGGACGGTTGCGGGCTGGTGATGCCCTTTTGCTTGAGAAGTGGATTGAGCGGCTTGACAGAGATTCGAGCAGAACTGTAACGGGCTCAACATTAGTGCTGCCCCCTTCGATCGTTCCCATCTGCCCCCGCGCAAAGGGGCTGACCATCTAGGACAGTCGGCAGGACAGGGCTTTGCCAGCGGGCTGGGAAGGGGTACCAGTCATCCAAGCGGCGGGGCTCTCGCGCAAAGGGGCTGACCATCTAGGACAGTCGGCAGGACAGGGCTTTGCCAGCGGGCTGGGAAGGGGTACCAGTCATCCGAGCGGCGGGGCTCTCGCGCAAAGGGGCTGACCATCTAGGACAGTCGGCAGGACAGGGCTTTGCCAGCGGGCTGGGAAGGGGTACCAGTCATCCGAGCGGCGGGGCTCTCGCGCAAAGGGGCTGACCATCTAGGACAGTCGGCAGGACAGGGCTTTGCCAGCGGGCTGGGAAGGGGTACCAGTCATCCAAGCGGCGGGGCTCTCGCGCAAAGGGGCTGACCATCTAGGACAGTCGGCAGGACAGGGCTTTGCCAGCGGGCTGGGAAGGGGTACCAGTCATCCAAGCGGCGGGGCTCTCGCGCAAAGGGGCTGACCATCTAGGACAGTCGGCAGGACAGGGCTTTGCCAGCGGGCTGGGAAGGGGTACCAGTCATCCGAGCGGCGGGGCTCTCGCGCAAAGGGGCTGACCATCTAGGACAGTCGGCAGGACAGGGCTTTGCCAGCGGGCTGGGAAGGGGTACCAGTCATCCAAGCGGCGGGGCTCTCGCGCAAAGGGGCTGACCATCTAGGACAGTCGGCAGGACAGGGCTTTGCCAGCGGGCTGGGAAGGGGTACCAGTCATCCAAGCGGCGGGGCTCTCGCGCAAAGGGGCTGACCATCTAGGACAGTCGGCAGGACAGGGCTTTGCCAGCGGGCTGGGAAGGGGTACCAGTCATCCAAGCGGCGGGGCTCTCGCGCAAAGGGGCTGACCATCTAGGACAGTCGGCAGGACAGGGCTTTGCCAGCGGGCTGGGAAGGGGTACCAGTCATCCAAGCGGCGGGGCTCTCGCGCAAAGGGGCTGACCATCTAGGACAGTCGGCAGGACAGGGCTTTGCCAGCGGGCTGGGAAGGGGTACCAGTCATCCAAGCGGCGGGGCTCTCGCGCAAAGGGGCTGACCATCTAGGACAGTCGGCAGGACAGGGCTTTGCCAGCGGGCTGGGAAGGGGTACCAGTCATCCGAGCGGCGTTCATCTCGTTTGCACTCTTGCAAGGCCGTAAAGACCATCCAGTCAACGTCCCCGCCAATCTGACTGCATCTGCCACCACCGCCGCCACCGCACCGCAGGACCGCCACCGCACCGGCACGCTACACCTCCAACCACCAGGGCCACCACCGCAGCCACCGCAGCCGCCAACGTCCCAACCACCGCACCGGCACGCTACATCTACTACCACCAAGGCCACCACCGCAGCCACCGCAGCCACCGCCACTACCATCGTCGCCACCGCAGGTGGAGGCTCTTGAAGTTGCGGAGAACGTGCCAGTGCCTTGCGAGCACGACTTGTCGCCGCTTTGCAGCGGCTCGCTTCTCGTTGTGTGGGTGCGGCTGTGCAAAGCACACCCAGGGCACAATTGCTCTCGGCAAGAACCATGGCCCGTCTGCGTGTGATTTCGCCTCCATGGGGATCACTGGGCAGTGGAGCAGGGGGTCAGGCTTTGACTCGGCTTTGTACCATTTGGCCATCACCAGTGCCTCTGCATACCCGTCACGTCCCACGTGCTTGATTACGTTTTCCACCTTGCCGAACCAAAGCTCACCCGACGTGTCAGGGCGGCAGAGAAACCAGGACCCAGCGGACAGCTTCACACGCCCCACCCTCACTCCCTTCAGGACTTTGACCGTCGCATCCCCACCCACCGAACTGTCCATGTCCCACCGTTCATATGCCGCATCGAGCTGCGACATTTGCTTCTTCGACAGGGTCATCTCCGGCAGCGCCCGTCGCTCCTCATCGTCCCCGATGGGGACAACAGTCGGTGTACGGCAGAAGTAGGCTCTCTCGTCGTACATGTCGACCAGGTCGTCGCAGTTAGCGTCCTCCTCTTCAGAGGCGGCCACACGCTCGACATCGCGCAGCCCCCCCTCGTCCTCGACCTCGCCCTCGCTCCCACCCTCATTGCCCTTGCCCTCGCTCCCACCCTCATCACTGTTGCCCTCGCTCCCGCCCTCACCGTAGCCCTCGCTCTCACCCCTGGCCTCAGCCTCACCCTCCCTGTCACCATCGACCTCGGCCTCGGGATCGGCCTCACTGCCCATGCCCTCCCCTCGCCCACCTTCCGCGTCGGCCTGCGTGGCCTCGTACTCCAGCCGCAGTGCAAGGCAGACCTGCCTGTCGAGGGCCGAGTAGAACATGGAGGCCTCCATGTAGCGCTTGCTGTGTGCCCACCGGCCCAGCACTCCCCATAAGTGCTCAGCCTTGAACATGGCAGTGCAGTAAAGGGGCCCTGTATAAGGAGATATGGGCGTAGGAAAAGGGATGGGGAAGAGCACAACGATGGCCCCCGAGCCCCCTAGGCCTCCACCCAAACCCCAAGGCCCCCGAGCAACTGACCCAAAACCCAAGGCCCCGCCACCCCCCCCCCCCAGGCCCACCGAAGTTGGCTATGCCGTCCACCAGGTGGATGCAGTTGTGCAGCTTGATGTCAAGCTGCACTGCACCCAGGTAGGTCTCCACGAGGCACAATGCGGTTGCGACCCGTGCCTTAAGGGCTGGAAGCCTGTCTCGGCACGGAATCTTGTCCCACAGGTCACACGACACCTGGAGAAGGGCGATGAGCGTTTCCTCCACTTCAGGACTGAGCCCCGCGCTCGCGACGGCATATGACCCGTATGGCCCCGCCAGCAGGAAGAATGTATGCGACTTGGCCTTCTTTCCAGCGGAGGTCAGGCGGGCAAGACGCTTTGCCCCTGGATCGATCTTGGCAATCTCCAGCAGTGCGTCCCGGAACTTGGCAATCACGTCAGGTGGGAAAGCTGTGGGATGGGGAAGACGGTGCTCAGACCCAGCCCCCAGCCCCAGCCCCCCAGCCCCCAGCCCCCAGCCCCCAGCCCCCAGCCCCCAGCCCCCCAGCCCCCAGCCCCCAGCCCCCAGCCCCCAGCCCCCAGCCCCAGCCCCCAGCCCCCAGCCCCCAGCCCCCAGCCCCCAGCCCCCAGCCCCCAGCCCCCAGCCCCCAGCCCCCAGCCCCCAGCCCCCAGCCCCAGCCCCAGCCCCCAGCCCCCAGCCCCCAGCCCCCAGCCCCCAGCCCCCAGCCCCCAGCCCCTTCCTTACGTGTGATGGTCAGGTTGTTTGCATTGTCGTATGCAGTAATGGCGGGGCTCCGCTCACGCAGGTTCTGGAGAGTCAGTACGATGGTATCCTTAATCACGCCGGCGAGGGTGTGCATGGCGTCGTAGTTCCACGACAGTACCGGGTCAAAGGATGGTGAGTTGTAAACAGGCGAGGACACCTGGGGCTGATCACGCGAACGGGGGGTTGCTACACGGCTCCAGGTAGCGTTGAGGGGAGGGAGGTTGGGCTCACTTGCTGCTGGTGGGCCGTTCATGCCCCGGCGGATCTCCTCTGCCCCCCGTTGCCGGGGCCGTTTGAAGGGGTTAGTGTTCCCGGCCAGCCTCCATGATTGAGCCACAACTGGCGCTGCTGCGTCCGCCGCTCCATCACCACCCGCATCCTCATCTTCTTCAACCCAATTGTCCTCGTTGTCACTGCCGTCTGCTGGCCGCTCTTGTTGACGCTCTTGTTGACGGCCCCAGCCCTGGCCCTTGGGATCACGGCTGGTGAAGTTGGCCTTGAGAGCGCCAAAGAGAGGGTGGCTGGTAGGAAGGAAGCGAAAGTGGTCGGTATAGACCGTCTTGCCGCCACACTTTAAGCCTGGCTGCCAGCACTTGAGGCATGCCCACAGGGCAGGAGAGAACTTGACGCCCACGTGCTTCTGTAGCCCACGGTAGTCTGATACCATGCCCAGGAGGGTGGCATAGCACCTGGGGAGGGGGGAGGGATTGAATGCGTGGCGTTAGTAGCAGTAGTAGCAGTAACAGCGGAGGTAGCAGTAGTAGTAGCAGTCACTGGTGCCTGGATCCTCACCTGAACGTCTCGTTGCCACGTGAGGCGTCCTGCAGCAGGACACCCTCCTCCTCCAGGAACCAAAGCTCGTCTAAGATGAGGGCGAGGACGTGGTTAGGGTCCATTGGAGGCGCACACTTGTCTCCCGGGTACTTGATGTTGCCACCAATGATGGCGAGCACGGATGAGTAACCGAGCTCAAATCGACTCTCCTGAGGGGCATTGACGGCCACCAGGTACCATGGAGTGCTTGACCGTTGCGATTCGTCGAAGGGGACCTTTATAAGGCGGGGCAAGGGCAAGGACACCCAGTCATATAAGGAATGCAAGGCACACAAGCATCCCAGGTGCCCGAAGTGCCCCAAGCAACCCACAAGCCCCTGAGCCCCACCAGCTCCACCAGCCCCACGCACCAGCCCCTCCTGCCCCACACCCCCCGCCGGATTCAGCACTTACAATGAACGGGTCCGTGATGAGGACGAAGATGACGTTGCGCCTTTCAGTCTTAAACTTAGGCTGCTTGGCGAAGAGGTCGGCGATGGCTGCCCCATCGCCGATGTCAAACATGCAGTCCGAGTGGGGCTGTGTCCGGTGTTGCGCCTCCAGGCGTTCCTTCCATGCCCCAAACTGAGAGGCGGTCACCTTGTTGCTGTAGATGCTTTGGAGCCACTGCCTGATGGAGTTGTAGAGCATATAGCGTGATGGGTCCATGGGCTTGTTGCAGCGCTTGGACTTGGTGCCTGGCGAGAGGGCCGGACAGGCCTTCGCCTTGGCGTGCTCTCCGCGATACACGAAGCCACACTCGCACATGGGGTATCGCCAGATGACCGGCCACTTCACTCCAGCAATGTCCTCCAGCATGGTGAGTACCTGCAGTGGACCGCAACGTGTACGACCGCAAGGGAACCGCAACCCTCCACCCGCCAAACCCACCCGCCAACCACCTGACAAACCCACCGAGCCCCTTGCTCCCCAGCCTACGCCAACACACCTGCTTGAACGTGGTGGGCAGGTACTTGGCAGCATGCTTCTGCACCTCACTCGCAAAGGGACCCGCAAAGGATTCCCGGATGCTCTTGAGAAAGCGCGCCACTGAGGTCTCGGTCGCGCCAGGGCTGCACTCCTTCTGCAGGATGGCCTGGTATAGGACACGGGTGACTAGGCGTGTAACATCCGCATCTCCAGTTGGGAGCTCGAGGTACTGAAGGCGCTGCGCACGGCGGCGAGGCTTTCTGCCATCACAGCCATTGCCAGGGCACCGGGCGAACAAGCCAGATGAAGCTGCGCAAAATGGGTGGGATAGGGAAGGACGGATACCGGGATCAGCGGCATGCACATTCCTCGCCCCCCTGAAAAGAGGCTTCCCTGTCCCCCGCCCCCCGCTCTTGCTCCCTGGCCCAATTGAAAAGCCTAGACCCCCCGTCCCAACCGGTGAAGTTCTCGACGCCGCCAATGCCGCCCCCGCCATGGCTTGGGATGACGGGGTCAACGTCGCCAACACCCCCACTGCGTGCTGCAGCTGCAGCTGCTAGTGCGTCAGCAGCAGGCGGTTGAGTGACCGGAGGGATCGCTGCTCCAACCTCCCCCGGCTCAGGCTCTGCTTCGTCTATGCCCCACTCCGCTAGCTCCATTTCGTCAAGTGCAGGCCCGGCGGGGGGAATGGGGTGGGGTCCCGGGGGGGCTGCACCAGCAGGAGGGGGGGCGGCTGGCGTGACGTCTTGCGAGTGCGGGCCTGGGTGTAGGCCGCCACCCTGATCTTGGTTGTGTTGGGAAGGGCCACCAGGATCTGTGCCCCCTGCGGAGTCATTGGAGAGACGCCGAAGGAGAGATGGGCTGAGGCTGGGAATGGGAGAGGGCCTGAGTAGCAGTGGAGTTGCTGCCTGATGCTGTACGCCGCGGCCACTGGTGCTTGGCGAAGACAATGCTCCGTCGCCTGGGGCTATGGCCTCGTGCCGGTCCAGAAAGTAGGCCTCAGCAGGTTCCAGTAGAGGAATGTCCTGTACCGCTCGGTGCCGAGGAACAGGCGAGCCCAGGGGCCCAATACCATCGGCATTTCCATTGCCAGCCACGCTCTCGACAGCGCCGATGCCACAACCACTGTCATCGTGGGCTTTGCGCTTACGTTGTCGTCCCATGAAAGACGCAGACGCGATTAGCAGGGCAGTGAGAGTAAGTGCAAGGAGGATGTGGCGTGCAGGTTGGTGGGCAGGGTAAGGAGAGTGTCGCGCGTACGCGCGCGACATGGCGCTAGTGAAGCACTGGGGAAAGCATCTACATTACAAACGGCTTGGGGTCTGTGCGTACCTTGGCTGGGCGGCGCATGCCACGGAGATGCCCCCCATTGCCATGGTCGATTGATCCTGTCTCCTGCGCCACAAACCACCGCAGTCCGATATCCACTATCCACTGTCTTCCTGTCCACTATCTCCCTGTCCGTTACCGCGCGAATGCCATACATCTAACATAAGCGTTGGCAGACATGGCCGGTATAGGAGAAGTCGAGGCTCAGCCTTCAACTACAGATGACGTGGCAGAGGCGGAGGAGTGTGTGGAGAGGGAGGAGCAGCATCACAGCGGAATAGAGGGAGAAGGTCCGCAGCTGCCAGGTGAGCTCTGTGATTCGAGCGGCGGGGCTCTGGTGCAGGCTTGTGATGCCGACCCGCTGATGTATATGTAGTTCTCTGGGACGTTAATAACTTCTAGGGATAGGACTGGGCAGCGGGGAGCCCTGGAAGGCCCGCCCAGACGCTTGACCGGGAAGCAAGCACTTGCCATGACACCGCTGACCGTCTGGCTGTCCCGCCGGTGTTGCAGGTGATGTTGAAGGGGAGGAGGAGGATCCATACGCTGAGTACAGCGAGGAGCTTCGCGAGGAGTTGCGCGGCATCGGGTATCGCGGGCTTCCGGAGGCGCTGCGCAGCAAGCTCCAGCAGACTAAGGGCGCCGTGCAGCGCTTGGTGCTGACTGTGGAGACCAGTCCCATATGGGAGAGCTGTGACGACCTCTGGAAGTCGTCGATTTCCCTCGCTGCCAATGTGCCTGGCTTGCAGAGCATGATGGTGCAGGCAATGGGAGGTGACGTGCTCGGGCACTACATTGCGTCAGCAATCGTCGCGGTGTTGGGGGAGACAAGCCTGACGCCGGAGTCGGGCGGCAAGACCAAGAGCTCGAGGTGTGTCGGGGATGGGCGTAAGTGTCTGGGGACGGGCGCCTGGGGATGGGGGTCTGTGGATGGGCGCAAGGGGACAGGGCATCTGGGGACGGGCGTCTGGGGACGGGTGCAAGGGGACTGTGCATCTGGGGCGGGCGTCAGGGCCTGGTCTCGGCATGAATGTGTCAGGGGCTGGTCTCTGCATAAATGCGTGAGCCAGGAGTCGTAATTACAACACCCCCGTGTGCCCATTCCCTCGACCAAAGCAGGCCGAGCGCCAAGGCCAAGAGCAGCGAGAAGGGCGAGGTAAAGCTCAGCGAGGCGCAGGAAACCCTGCGCAAGGAGTTGGGCAAGCCATTCGAGGAGGTCTTCAACAAGCTGGGGCTCCAGATAAACCACGCGAGCCTGGTGCGGGTGTACGGCGTGGCGCTCGTCATGACCCGAATGTGAGCCTGCCGGCTGGGCTTGGCTGGGCTTGGCTGGGCTGGCTGGGCTGGCGAATTCCCGAAACCGGCGAAGTCAACCAGCACACCCCGCTTGCCCATGCAATCCACAACTCGTGTTTCTCAAGCCAGTGGCTTATACCCTCCCGTCCATGCAGGTTCGTCCGCTGCGGGCTGCAGTGGGCGGATGTATACAAGGGGCGCAGCGCTGATATTGGCCAGGTAGTCGTCAACGGCATGGACATGCACGTTCTGTATGTCAGCTACGTCCGGTCGATCCTCAAGGCGTGGATCAACTACACGGGCGATAAGAGCGCCACAAACCACGTGGCCAACCTGACCTTAAGCCAGGTCAGGGCGCTGGGCGACCTCCTCAACGACAAGATCAGCAACGTGATGCAGAACATCCAAGGGAGCAGACGTAGGTGGGGGTGGTGGTGGGGGGGGATAGATGCAGGGCTGTTTTAAGTTGGGGGGGGACGTGAAGCTTCCAGGTTTTGGCTTCTTAAGCTGATGGAGAGCCCTGCCTTGTCCTAATGTTGTTGTGCCGGTGTGCTGCCCTCTATTCCTCGCAGTGTTCCCCCTCATCAAGAAGATCCTGGAGAAGAGGGCGAAGAAGGCGGCGAGGGCCGCTGAGGACGCCTCTGCTGCTTCCGCTGTTGACGCGGCTGCAGCCGGCCCCAGCAGGCCGCTGCCCAAGCGGCGGAAGACGAACGCGGGGAGCGGGGGGGCGGCTGAGCAGCCCGCAGCTGCGGCGGCGGCTTGTGCCGTGACTGACAGCGAGGTGGAGGCGGCGGTGGCGGTGGCCACGACCTTCAAGCCACCCGCGCAGTTCACGCACGCCTTCAACGAACGGGTGTACCCCTGGGGATACAGTCGGAAGCTACCCGGCGGTCGCGGCCCGCCATGCAGCGTGGAGGCGGCGCGGGCTTACTTCTTCATGAACGAGGCCGCTGCAATCTTCAAGGAGTTCGACATTGCCGGTGGCAACAAGTGCACCAGCATGGGTGGGTTGGTTACAACACGTGCTACCAAATTGACTTGCTGTTTGCTTGCTTGCCCAGCTTGTTGCATGATGTGCCCAGCTTACTAACTTCTAACTTGCCCCTGCCTACAGCGAGCATCAACGAGTTCATGCTCATCGTGTACAGCCCCAGCGTGAAGTTCTGCGTGGAGCAGCTGGTGGGCATGTAAGCCAGGGCCCTCGGGGATAGGCTTGGTTAGTGCTGCTGCCGGGGAGGGGCCTTGGTGGTGAGGGAACTTGATTGGAGAGGTCTTGGAGGCAGGGGAGGGTATTGAAGGGCGGCTTGGCTTGACATGGCATGGCTTCGCCCCACTAAGACGACTCCTTCTCCCGAAACCACAACAGCATCGAGGTCGCGCCGAGGGAGGAGGGAGGAGCCGGTGGAGACGGAGGAGCCGGTGGAGCCGGTGGAGACGGAGGAGCCGGTGGAGACAGAGGAGGCGGTGGAGCGGGTGCGGCAGGTGTGGCCGCGGAAGCCACGGGGGCGCCACAGGGCACGGCACAGCCCGAGCAGCCGGGAACCGCGGAACCGCGGAACGTGCAGAAGCCTCCTGCCCAGGCGGCCGTCGTGGCGGGAGGCAGGGCAGACAGCACGAAGGCCAACCCGCCCTACAGGCCGCCAAAAGCCATAGGCCCTGGCGGCCGGGGCAATGGCCGCGGCGACAGACCCGGCAGGGGTGACCGCTAGCAGGAGCAGGCAGCGGGGTTGGTGGAGGTGGCATTGGGGGCTGATGGGGGGGGTACGTGACGGAGGGGGGTCCATGACGGATGCTATGAAGCCTGCGGGGGGGTACGTGACAGACGCGGGTCCTTGACGGTTGCTATGAAGCCTACGGGGGGGTGCGTAACGGATGGGGGTTCTTGACGGATGCTATGAAGCCTACGGGGGGTAGGTGACGGACGCGGGTCCATTACGGATGGTCTGAAGCCTATGGGGGGGGGGGGTAACGGACGCGGGTCCCTTACGGATGGTGTGCAGCTATGGGGGGTTGGGTAATGGACGGGAGTCCTTTACGGATGTGTAGAACTACGGGGGGGTAGGTAATGGACTGGTCCTTTACGGACGGTATGAAGCCTACGGGGGGGTTGGTAATGGACTCGGATCCGTTACGGATGGTACACCCCCTACGGTTCCGTTATGGACTCAACTCCGTAGCCACATCAGAGACCGTTACGGGGGGGGGTCCGTAATGTGTGTGTGTGATCTACCCCCCCATTACGGACTCAAGTAGTGCCATAGGGAGGGCTGCTGGTCGGCCGGCGGTCGGTCACTAGCTAGGGACGGAGCGGCGGGAGTCAGGCCGGCGGGCGATGGGCAGGAACCTCCGGCCCTGAGCGGGCTACGGTTCTGGCTTGAACTATTGACACGGCAATGGGGAAGATTCCGCCAGCAGCAGCAGCTCGGCAGTAACGGTTGCAGGTAGGGGTTGCAGGTAGGAGGTTTTATCGCCAGTGGCTCCATGTTCGTTGGCACGAGCGAGAAGAGCAGTGGTGCTGGCTAGCTAGCTAGGGGCGGGTCGGCAAAATGGGTGACGAGGAGGCAGGAAGGCACGACCTTCCCTCTTGAGGGGTTAGACGTGAGAGCGGGGCGAAGCGGTAGCTAGAGCGAGGGTCCTCTATCTCTGCCCCCCTGAGGCGCGGCGAAAATCGAATTGATTGAAGCTGTCTTGTCTCTCTTCGTCCCGGTCTTGTTGGCCTACCAACGACAACGTACACCGGCAGCCCGGCACGCACGCCTCTGGACACCAGCCTCGCTCTGTCGCTCGCTCAGCCCCGCTCGGCAAAACCATTCAACCACCTCTGATACCTCGATCACCATCCACCCAGATCCTTCACACTCTCTGCAGAGCTTTGCCAGCGTCAACCACCGTCGGCCGTCAGTCCGGCACGCCTCGCACCATCCCGTCACGCTAGGAGCCCTCCTTGTCACATACGATGCTGCCACTGCGCCCCGCCTGCGGCCATCCGTCTCAGCCTCTCTTCCGTCAGTACGCCGACGTTGATGCGGTCTGAGCCCCCGCCGCCTTGGCCTGCCTGGACGCCCGCTTGGGGTGGACGGAGCCCCCCGGGGGCCCTTGGGCCGCGCCTACCCCCGCCAACCGCCCCGTCACCCAGGCCCTGGGGGGAGACGCGATGAGTGGAGGGTGGTCCCGGGGAAGGGCGGGGGAGAGGGTCACATTGGAGTGGCGCGTTGGCTTAAGCGCGTGAAAGCGTGAGGTGGGAAGGCGATCAGGCAACACGAAGTCTCCGCGTGCGTGCCGCCACCCCGGCGCTTGCACGGCAGCCTAGCTCTCCTCCGTCGTCAGGCCGACGCCGCCGCCTTGGCCTGCCTGGACGCCCGCTTGGGGTGCAGCCGCCCCTGGGCCGCGCCCCCCCCCCGCCAGCCGCCCCGTCACCCAGGCCCTGGGGGGAGACGCGATAAGGAGAGGGTGGTCAAGGGGAGGGGAGTGGGGGGGAGAGGGGAACGTTGGAGCGGAGCGTGGGCTAAGCGCATTAGGGCTTGCACATGTGCACGTTTGCGAGGCGTGCGTGTTGCCCTGCGCCCTGACTATATACTATCCGTCGGTCCCGTATCCCACAACCAACGCACCCACCAGTAAAAGTTAAAGCCGCCGATGCGCCCAAACACATCTAGACATTCGCCGCACAGAAACAGGCCCGGCGGAAGGAGCTACATGGCGGGTGGGGAGGGGTGTGGGAAAGGACCACATGATAGGGGCGGCAGTGAAGACATCGGCATGAGAAGGGCGCACAGCGCCGTAAGCGAGTGCGTCGCCACGCCCAATGCCCCATGCGCCCATGCCCATGCTAGTGACCGGCCGCCGCTTCACTGATCCCTAGCCCCCCGGCATCCCCCCGCCCCCGCACGCACCCGGCTCTCCAGCGTAGCGCAGACCACCTCCTCCAGGCGCACGCCCCCACCGGTTACCTGCAGGGAGGGGGCAGGAGGGAATTGAGGGACAGTAAGGGAGCAGGTTGGGCAGTACTTTGCCGCGTGACAGGGCTGACTGCTGGCGAGCACACCGGACCGACACCCCGGCAAACATCTCATGTCGCGTAGCCTCAAGTGGCGACTGCTCCCTCCCGATGTGCCCTGTGAGAGACCACACGCTCGCCAGCGGGCTTCTCAGGTTTGTCACAGCCTCGCCCCGCCCACCTCAGCCTTCTTGTACCCCTCCTGCCCGGCGTACGGCAGCTCGTACGCCGTCCGCGCCGTCACCTGTGGTAGCAGTTGGCGGTTGGCTGGTCGTTGCCCCTCATCGGCAGAGGCGCCATCCTTCCATCCAGGAACAGGACCCCCCTCTCGCTGGCAGTTATCATCCGAGGCGCGAAGCATTTGCAGCCCTGACCAACATGGCCCACCCAAACCCACCTTACATGGATCCCAAACATTAAGTCAAGGCTTGACCAACTGGACCGCCCACCCCTACCACCCCGACCCCACGCACTCACCAGCGCCGCCCTCTCCGCCCGGTTGACGTCGCACACTCGCCGCCCCGTCAGCCCGCACTCCGCCGCCAGCGCCTCCGCCAGGTGCTCCCTCAGCCCGTGCCACTGGAGCAGTGTAGTGCCGCCGCACTGGGGGTGAAAATGGGGCGCGTGGGGAGAGGGGTGAGGGGCATGGAGCGGCGAGGGAAGGAGGATGTTGAGCGGGGTGAGGGAACGACGAGGTCAGTAGTCGAGGACGTTTAGCACACGAGGGCACGATCGGACCGGCCCTCATACCATCGACCACGCGAACAGACAGAACCGGACGGATCCCATAACTGCCCCGGATACGCTCATCCGTCCCACAGTGGTTGCCAAGCTGGGCGTCCGGGCTTTCACCAGTATACCCACGCTTGATTATGACGGGACCAATCTTCTCCTCAAGCCTGGCGGCCGGTAGCTGGTGCGGCGGCGGGGTCGCGGCCAGTGCGCCGCTTAGCAGCTTGGGCCACAACCCTGGCAGAGGCCTTGGGAACCGGTGTCCCGACCGATCAAACGGTCGTTGAGAAGCTCCCACGCCGCCTGACGCGTGGTTGGGCCCGCAGGGTAGGTGGCGGGCACGGGGCTCGCAGCCGCGGCGGCCCCAGTCTGGAGGTTGGGGCAGGTGCGCGTGTCACCTGCTCCTCGGCTGAGGCTGAGGCTGCTGGGGCCGGGGGGAGTGGAGCGGGGCCGGGGCAGCGATCCCCGATTTCGCAGACGGCCGAGCTGCTGCCTGCGTGGCCGCCTTGGGCGGTCCTCGGGTGAAGTGGTAACGCTCTGAGTCAGCGCCACCCGCCGGCCCCTCCACAGCACCGCCGGCAGCGTCACCTGCCTCCTGCCTGCCCTGCACGGCAGCGGCCGAGTCATGTCGGGCGCCGGCTGGTAGTTGGTGCTCCGGAAGAGGAAGGCCTGGCAGCCCCTCTTGCGGCCCTCCGACTTCCCACGCGCTCATCGGCGGGGTCAGCTCGGAGAGGTAGCACAGGTCCCGCAGGGCCTCCAGCACTGCGGCTACCGACTCTGCGAGGAGCGTCGCACAGGTGCTCTCCTGGGCCGCCGCGGCGGGGGCTGGGCCCATGCGGGTGCTTGGGGCCCGGTCGGCCGCGGCGAGGGGGCCCTCGACGGCGGTGGCTGTGCGGGGGGCCTCTGCCGCGCTTGCGCTGGCGGCTCGGGGCCCGGTTACTGGCGGCGGCCAGCAGGCGACGGCGGCGGTGGCACGGCTTCTGCCTGCCCCAGTGGCATCGAAATGGCTGGGCTGACACTGCCGGTGGCAGATGCTGCGGCCGCAGGGGCCGAAGCGCCGGCCGCACCCGTGGAGGCACTCGCTCGCTGCGCCCCTCCGCTTCCATGCTTTGCGCGCCAGGGCCGATACGTCTAGGCGCACGAACAGAGCGCCCGACGGGTCCCCGCGGCGCCGGTTCACGACAAAGCACCCACCAGCAGCTGCTAAGAGGGACCTGGGCTGGGAGAAAGCGCGAAGAGCGTCGCCCCACTGCTCCCCCGGCATGCGGTTCAGGTGCGCGACGACCGGAGTCAGCTCCTCGACGTACCCCCGCTTGCTGGTGAGGAGGGTGGCGACGGCTCGGCACAGCCGCGCGAAGTGGTGACGGGGGGCCCCTGGGAAGGCGGCGGCGATGAGCTCGTGAAGGTTGGAGTTGGCCGCACGCGGCGCCCGGACCAGAGCAACGTGTGCGTGTGCGTGTGCGTTTGCCGGGTCGGGCCCTCCAGACGCCACCTGCACCGCAGCACCGCCAGCCGGCCCCACCGCCGCCACTGCCCTCGCGGCCGCAGCCGCAACGCGCCTCAGCCTGTCCGGCAGCAGACGCACCACCTCGTCATCCCCCGAGGAACCCGGCGTGGGCATCAGCCGCACGAAGCGAAGGGACCGCAGGAACGGCTTGAGCGGTTTGGGCAACTCCACGTCAGCACCGAGCATGCCCTGCGCCTTCGCCTTCCGCAGTTGACCACCGATGTGGGACACGCGGGCCGACATGTAGGGACCAAGGGTGGCCCGAGGCCTGCCTGCCAGGCAGAGGGAAATGGCGCGGCTGAGGCGTGCGAGAGAGCTGACGTCAACGATGGCGGCGGGGAAGGCGGCGGCGATGAGGGCACACAGCCTTGGGGCCGAGTCCTGTAGTGCGGCCCCTGAAGGGGTTGCGGAACGAGCTGCTGAGGATGGGGCCAGGGGCAGTGTTTCTGACCCTGCCGGCGCCGCCGCCGCTGGCAGGCTGGGTGCAGCCGAGCCTGCTGCCGCCTCCGCTGTTGATGCCGCCGGCCCCGACGCCCCGGCTGCTGCCCCCGCCGCTGATGCCACCGGCCTTGTCAGCTCCGACGCCCCTGCTGCGGTGTCCGCGGCTGAGAGGGGCTCACTTGGCCCCGACGCTGCCGTTGAGGGCGGGTGCGGCAGCTGAGGCGCGGCCGTGCCTGCCGCGGCCGCCTCCTGGGGCCCCGCCTCCTGAGCCGCTTGCGGCGCCTCGTGCCCACTCTCAGCGCTGGGGTCGGCAGCCGTTTCCGCCTGCCCCGCTATGCGCGCAGGTTGTGACCACAAGCTGTCCCTTGGCCGCCTCGCCAGCAGCTCCGCCGCCCGCTGTCGTATGCGAGCAAGGCGCTGGCAAGCGGGATCCAGCAGCGGCGGCCCCGTCGGTGGGGGCTCGCCAGGACCGCTCGAGGCTGCTAGGCAGGGCGGCTGCAGGGGCTGTGCGGCCGTGGCGGCTGCTGGGTCAGCCGTACTGTGTCTCTCCACTTGACCCACGCCTGTGGGCGCCTCGTGCTCAGGCCGTGCGTGGGACCTGCCAGCCACCACCTCCGCCTCCGCCCCTGCCGCCACTGGCGCTCCAGCCGCCCCCTGCACCGCTGCCCCCGCAGCCGCCCCCGCAGCCGCCCTAGCAGCCGCAGCCGCCATGCTCCTCAGCTCGTCCGGCAACAGACGCACCGGGTCATCGCCCGAGGAGCCCGGCCGTGTGACGAACTCCAGGAAAGGCAGGCCCAGGACAAAAGCCTTGAGCGGCTTGGCACTTTCATTTTCGCACCGAGCCGGCGGCGCACTTTGGCCGAGTGCAGATGGCTGCCGATGTCGGAGAGGAGCGCGATATGCGGCCCCAGGTCTGCCTGCCGGGGGCAGCTTGCCAGGAAGAGGGCGATGGCGCGGCTGAGGCGCACGAGAGGGCTGACGTCCGATTCCGGGAAGGCGGCGGCGATGAGGACGTGCAGCTTTGGGGCCGAGTGCTGGGGCAGGGCCGCTGCCAGGGCCGCTGACGCCGCCAGGGGGGAAGGCTCCGGCGCGGTTGCGGAACAAGCTGCTGAGGATGGGCCCAGGGGCAGCGCTTCTGACCTTGCCGCCGCTGCCTTCGGCACTGTTACGTTTGGTGCAGCGGAGCCTGCTGCCGCCTCCGCCGCTGATGCCGCCATCCCCGTCAGCTCCAACGCCGCAGCTGCGGCCGCCGTCGCTGGAAGAGGCTCTTCTGGCCCCATCGCTGCTTCTGAGGGCGGGTGCGACAGCTGAGGCGCGGCCGTGCCCGCAGGTGCCGCCTCCCGTGGCCCTGCCCCCTGAGCCCCTTGCGGCGCCTCGTGCCCGCTCCCAGCACTGGGGTCGGCAGCCGTTTCCGCCTCCCCCCCTATGCGCGCAGGCTGTGAGCACAGGCCATCCCGCAGGCGCCTCGCCAGCAGCTCCGCCGCCCGCTGTCGAATGCGCGCCAGGCGCTGGGATGCGGGGTCCAACGGCGGCGCTCCCGTGCGTGGGGGCTCGCCAGGACCATCCGAGGTGCCGGGGGAGGGCGGCCGCTGAGACTGTGCGGCCGGGGCGGCTGCTGGGTCAGCCGTACTGTGTCTCTTCACTTGACCCGCGCCAGCGGGCCTCGGAACAACTGACGCAGCGTGCGCAGACCCTGCGTGGGCCTTGCCAGCCAACGCCTCCGCCCCCGCCCCCGCCTCCGTCGCCACTGGCGCCGCATGCTGCCTTGCTGCTGCCGCAGGTGCTCCCTTTGCGGCCGGCTGAGCCTCGGTGTAGAGCGAGCCGGAGCAACCCTGGACACCGGCGTGTAATGAATAGGCAGGGGCCCCACCGGAGAGGACAGAGGTACAAAGTCACAGCGTCACCAAGAGGCACAACGTGTCTGAAACTAGCCAGCTTCGTGAGTTTCGCAGACCGGGGGTCGGGGGCACCCATCCAGGTCCGTTTGCCAGGCGAGTCCGCGGCTGCTGTGCCGGGCCCAGCCAGGCACTCCCACACAACTGCTCACCTCAGGGGACACGAGCTGAAAACCGCGCGCGTTGTTGGGTCCGCGGGGGGGGGGTGCTGTCGGAGCCAGGATACCAACGCCAGCGTGGGCGCCGGCCTTCTCCGCCGGTCCTGAAGTGCTGGTGCTACCAGTGGCCGTCGTCAAAGTCGCAACAGCCTCGATTGCCGCGCTGGGGCCGCGCGTTTCGTCGTCTGTCGCGGCAATTTCGCTCTGTTCTGACCTGAGCGGTCCTTCGCCGGCTAAAGCACCATTCTAGGGCAGTAATAGGGCAAAATCGCAGCAATTTGCTCTTGATGAGTTGACGAGCGCGAGGTGAGGTGGATGTCCTTCTCGCTCTCCTCAAGCCTACTTGCTTCACGGTCCAACTAGCTACACGTCAGAACCATCGCTGGTGGGCTCTGATGTGCAGGCGCGCCGTGAGCGCTATCCGGGCACAACGCCGGGTGTCGCCAGGTTGCTGCCGTATAATCACATGGACCGCGAGTCGTGCGCAGAGAGCATGTTTACATGGTATATGTCTGCACACCAAGCCTCGTCTTGAGGCCAAGTCCTCTGGCCCCGCCTCGCCGCGATCCATTCCACCGCCGTCACGGCCTCTCCGCTGCCTCTCCACCGTCGTCAGGCCGACGCCGACGCGGTCTGGGCCCCCACCGCCCCCGCCGCCTTGGCCTGCCTGGACGCCCGCTTGGGGTGCAGTCCGCCCTGAGCCGCACCCACCCCCGCCAGCCGCCCCGTCACCCAGGCCCTGGGGGTGACGCGATGAGTGGAGGGTGGTCAAGGGGAGGGCAGCGGAGAGGAGTTGGTCTAAGCGCGTGAGAGAGTGAGGTGTGAAGGCGATCAGAGCGAGCTTTGCCTTCCTTCAGTCCTGCAGCCTCCGCGTGTGCACTCTCATGCATGCCCGCCCTCGCCAAGCCTGAAACCCGCATTTCTTCGCACCATTCCTCCTGCCAGCCTGCTCTCCACCCCGCGGCCGCATCTCCCTCCTCACCAGTAGAAGTTGAAGCCGCCGATGCGCCCAAACACGTCCAGGCACTCGCCGCACAGAAACAGGCCCGGAAGGAGCTGCATGGGCGGGTGGGGAGGGGCGGAGGGTTGAGGAGGCACACATGTACATAAAAGTCGCGAGGACCGCAGCATGAGCCAGACGGCGCTTTAGGCCAGGACCCTGCGAGGAAGCTCTCCCCATACAGACTGCTCGAGACCAGCCGCTGCTTACCTCACCCCCGCGCACCCCCGCCTTCGGGGAGGATTGCTTTGTCTCATCCTGAGAATGACCAGCCGCCGCTTTCCTAGCCCCCCGCGCAACCCCGCCCCCGCACGCACCCTGCTCTCCAGCGTAGCGCAGTCCACCTCCTCCAGGCGCACGCCCCCGCCCGTCACCTGCAGGGGGGGGGCCAAGGGAGGGATCCAAAGACGGTCGTTGGGCAGCCTCTGTGGCAGGGACCTGGCCTCCTTCCCCCGTTGAAAGCCCTCTCCCAGGACCCTCTAACCCCACGCATCGTGTTGTGCTTGACCGACGCGTGTCGCACCCGCACCCCACCTCGGATCTCCACCACCCACTACCACCCCTTCGCCTGCCCCCCGGCCCACAGCCGCTCACACCCACCTCGGCCTTCTTGTACCCCTCGTGCCCGGCGTACGGCAGCTCGTACGCCGTCAGCGCCGTCACCTGTGGCAACGGTTGGCGGTTGCCGGTGGATTGCCAGTTCAGAGTTACCGTTTAGGCGCGAAGCACATGCAGCCATGACCAGCATGGCCCACCCAATCCCACCTTGCTTTGCTCCCAAACCCCAAGTCAATGCTTGAACAACTTGACCACCCACCCCGACCCCACGCTCTCACCAGCGCCGCCCTCTCCGCCCGGTTGACGTCGCACACTCGCCGCCCCGTCAGCCCGCACTCCGCCGCCAGCGCCTCCGCCAGTCGCTCCCTCAGCCCGTGCCGCTGAAGCAGCGTGGCCACCTGAGCGGTGCCGCCGCCCTGGGGGAGAGGGGGCGCGTGGGGTGCAGGGAGGGGTCGGGCGAGAGGTGTGCGAAGTGCAAAACACGCAGGAGAAGGAGAGATCGAAGCACCCATGAGAAATTCTCCCTGAGACATTGCGCCCGGCCACAGGCACGTGGAGCTGTGTCCCGTATCGCACCCGGATTCGCTCGTCCCACACCGCCGCCGGCTCGTGTGTCCAGTTGACCCTAAGCGAGGGCAGCCCAGAGGGCAGGTACCGGCCCCCAGCCGCCGCTGTAGCCGCCGCCGCCGCTGCGGCGCTCTGCGGTCCTGAGGCCGCCGCCGCCACTACCGGCGCCTTGGCAGATCCGCCGCCGCCCCCGGCGGCCGCTGCCGTGGCCTTGGCGGCAGCGGGAGCCGCGGTCGCGGGAGCAGGCGACGGAGGCGGAGAGGGCGGCGGCGGGGGGCGGCCGCCGCGTGTGAGGGCCTTAACTGCGTGGTGGGAGAGGTCGAGCACCGCGGGTCCGCTGCGGGGTGCGTGGCGGAGCGCAAGGCACAAGGGAAGCCTTCGCTTGAGCAGGGAACAAACCACAACACCGGCAAACTGTAGCAAGCTCAGCTCGAGTAACACTGCAGCAAGCTCAGCTCGAGTCAAACCGTGTGAAGGGCTGATCCAGTCAGCTCTAACCGGGAGCGAGCTCGTCCGAGGTTTGACCGGCCTGCTGGAGCGCCAAGCATGGGGTCCCGGCCGCAGCCCCGCCCACCTGTACCCCTTGTGCGTGAAGAGCAGGGCGGTGCGGCGGGAGGTTCGGGGCTTCTTTGCGTCGGGGAGCTGTACGGACAGCTCGATGTCGTACATGGACACGCCTGCAGTACCATACAGCGTGAGGGAGCCATAACAGGTGCGAGGGAGACGCCAGTCAGATGCCGTACGCTTGGTGGTTGAGAGCAAGGGCAGCCCGTGCAACCTCCCCAGCCCTGCTCAAGTCCCTGCCTGTCGTCCCCCGCCGTAGCTGCAGAACACACTAATGTGTCCCACGGGGCTAAGGTGTCCTGCGGCACTAAATGTGTACCCGGCACTAACATGTACTAAATGTGTACTGGTGACCTGGCCCCGCCACGCCCCACCCTTCCCCCCTTCCCGCCCACCCACCCGCCAGTTGCTGCCCCGCCGGGTGCGCCCCTGTGAGGGGCGTGAGGGCGGCGTAGGTCGGCTGCAGGGAGTGCCCCAGCGCCGCAAGCAGGCGGTGGCCCGTGCCGTCGGTGCCCACGGCGGGGAAGGACAGGCCGCCGGTGGCGATGATCTGGGGGGCAGGAGGGGAGGGGGAGGAAGAGAAGGGTTCAGAAAAAGGGGGGCAAGGGGAGAGGGGCATGGAGGTGTCGGGCCCTGCTGCCGGTCTTAGGCTCCGGTTCCAAGGGCACACAACAGAAGGGCAGTACTAACCCCCCCCCCCCCGCAGTCGCACAGCCCCAGCCGTCCCAGTCGTTCTTGACCCCAATCACAGCCCCACGACGCTTCACCGCCTCACCAGCCCCAGCCCCATGCGCCTTCACCCATGCCCCTCCCCCCACGCACCAGCTTGTCAGTCACGTGCTCCGTCCCGTCCTGCAGCCGACACAGCCACCGAGTGCGGGGCGGCGGGGGCTGGTCGGCGGCCGCCTCGGCCGCCGCCCCGCCCTTGGCGCCCCGCCCGCCCTTGCCCTTCTTCTTGCCGCGGGCCGCGCCCCCAGCGCCGCTGCCGGCGGCGCCGTCGACCCCCTCCACAGCGGGACCGCTGCTGCTCGCTCCAGCGCCGCTGGCGGTCCGCGACGCTGCCTCGCCATCGCTCCCATCTCCCCCGCTTCCACCGCTGCTACCCGCCGCTTCGGACGCGGATGCGGAGGCGGGAGCGGGGGCCTCCGCAGTGCCGTTTCCCTCCAGAGCGGGGGATCCTGATGGCGGCGGCTGCGGCGGTGTGAGTGTGAGCGGCTGCAGCCCCTCCACGCTGGCTCCGTAGCGGAAGGACACGCCGCGGGAGAGGCAGGCGGCCACCAGCTTGTCACGGACCTGGGGGGTTGTGGGTGGGGGAGGTGGGAAAGGGAGACGGCGCGTCAGTTGTATGTTGTATGGGTAGGGGGGAGATGGGGGTTCGAGGATGGGAGGTGACGGGTAGCGGGTAGCTATAGGAGCGCGGGCTCTCGTGTGCGCCAGCCTTGGCGTTCTGGCGTTTGGGGCAGCAGCAAAACTCCTCCCCGCCCTCACGCCCGTTCTCCCCGAACCCCCCCCCCCCCCCCCGTGCTTGCCTCCCGCGAGCTGTTGCTTGTGGGGAAGTACTTGAGCGACTCTTCCTCCAGGCTCAAGTCCAGACCCACCCCCCACCAGGGGTCCTCCAGCCTGGGAAAGCAGGGCAGGGCAGGGCACGAGGGCAGGGGCAGGATCACCGTGGAGGTACGGCAGGTGCAGGCCCCACCCATCCGCCCCACTACCACCAGTGTCCCCTTCCACTGAACCCCAACCCGCGCTTGCTCGATCTCTTCCGCCCTTCGAACCGACCCGGCCCAGCCCCACCGGTTCCCTCCCCTCCCTCCCTCCCATTCCTCCCTCCCTCCCTCCCTCCCTCCCCTCCCCTCCCTCCCCTCCCTCCCTCACCTTCCTTCCTTCCTCCCTCCCCTCCCCTTCCTCCTTCCTCCCTCCCTCCCCCCTCCTCCCCCCCCCCTCCGACCCCACCAGGCCTTGCACAGCTCCAGGCTCCAGGACGCGAACACGGCCCGCACCGCGGAGGCGGGGGAGTCGGAGAAGAAGTCGGTGGTCAGGTCCACCTCGAAGGGCAGCACGTTGCTGCGGGGATTGGTTTTGGGGGAAGGTTTGGGGCCTGGGTTGGGTAGCCACACATCGTAGGGCCTAGAGGGACAAGAACCAAGGCTTGCTGAAAGGGGCGGGGGGGCGGTACGGGGGGACGTGCCACGCTTTTGGGCTCTCTCAAAGTACAAGGGCCCAATGATGTAGCCAGCGGACTTGCGGGCGCGGGAGGCCAGCTTTGACTACCACGCCCGAGCGCCTCGCCCCCCAACGATTCCCTCACCAGCGCGATCCTCCTGACATAAGGATCTTCTTGCCGCACTCCCGGGTTCGCTCCAGGACCGTCACCTGGGGGCGGGTTGGAGGAGGGTGCGGGTGCGGGTGGGGGTGCGGTGGGGGCAGGAGCGGATGGGTGCCGGAAGGTGTGGAAGGCCGGGGGAGAGGGCAGGTGGCGAGGGTATTTTCGCCGATGAGGGTAAGGGTGAAGGGCCTATGGCTGGGGGTGGTGTTGAGGAAGTAGTGCCGCTGAGGGCGGTGTGTGTGCCCTCGGGGCCACGAAAACCCGCTCTACCCCTCCTCACCTTGGCCCCATGTTCAGCCGCAAAGAAGGCTGCCGTGAGCCCAGCCGCGCCTCCTCCGACGATTGTTACATGAACCGGTTCCGAGTCCGTCGTGGCAGGCCCGGGCGTCGCGGAGCTGCGAACGACCATGGCCATGCAGCGGCGGCCCACGGCCTTCCGCCTGAGCACAGACACGCTGCTTGCTGAGCATCGTTGGATCAACATCTAAGACAGTAGCACGGCGGCGAAATGTGCAGGCGGGTGAGCAAGCAGCCCGCAAGCCGCGGTCGCGGTGCCACAAAGACCTTTGTGAACCACTTCTTTCGGCAAGCTTTAATAATGAATGCGCTGTCTACCAAGGTCGTTCTCAACCGCGGGCCTCAGGTTGCGGCGTTGGGCGTAGGGCCGGCCGGCATCGGCTTCGTAAGAGGCAAGCGCAGGAGCGGTGTGCTGCAGGAGTGAGAATCATACGTATATACGAAGAGCTACACAAAGGGGCGGACGGGGACACGCGTACTGGGCAGGAGCGCGCGGGGGGCACGTTGCCGTGGAATACCCGCACACGACCGCACCACCATCAACCCCACGCGACCCCACCGCTCCCAGTCAGCGGCCATCGCAATCACACGCCCCCTGACCTATCCCGCGGCCATTCGCACAGCAATGAACTTAGGGATGCGGGCAGAACTTTGGCTCTGCAGGAATTGGGCCATGGCCGGTGAGGGGCAGTGGGGGTGTGATGCCGCGCCTTCCACAGCGCAGCATGTAAGCTCGCTGGTTGTCATCGCTGATGCAAAGAATGCAGAGCCAAGCCAGGCTTGGCCGGTGCCCGCCTGCCCGATGCCCGAAGCGGGCGAAGCCCCCGCATCGAACTTGGTCTTCACAGGTCGTTCTTGTCCGCGTTCAGCCTCTACTGCCTACCACTCTTGCTGCACACATATGCTCGCGGTGCTCTTGTACAGTAGCCAACACATCGCCAGGCCTCGAGAACACGTCGCAAAGACAAACTCGTTGTTGTCAGCTCGCGCAACTTGCTGAGCCTTCTGACAAGTCTGGGCGCGCACGATTAGTCACTGCGGAAGCTTCTTAGCCACTTGCCTCGTATATAGGGCAGCAGACGTGAGCTGTTTCTGAGGGACAGCCAGCAGCAGAAATGTCTGGCGTTCAGCCCCCAAACACGTCAACTACGCCAGGAGGCAGCCCGCTTGGCGGCAACAAGAGCGTAAAGCTGTCCTTCGGGACCAAGACGCCCGGAAATGGAAAGACGAAGGAGAAGGTGAAAGCAGCGGGGGCTTGCAGCTCGCGGTGTCACCTTTGGGCCCGCAAGAAGTCCGATCAACGCTTGGCTTCGCGATTTGAAGGCTAGCAATGGATGAGGAGGACTCGCCCGGCCGCGGCGTCCGCAACATGCCTTGTGCCTGGTCAATTGCCCCGTCGCAGCTGGACCGCTTCATCCCCGCACGCTCAGCTATGGACTTTGACTCCGCTAACTACACGCTCAGCAAGGAGAACGGCAGGAGCGGCGAGCTGGGTGACCCCGAGTCCGGCAAGGGAGAGGACTACCAGAAGGCCCTAGCCGCTGGGCTAGGCGTGAACGACTCCAGCCGCATCCTGGCCTTCAAGCAGAAGGCCCCCGCAGCGCCGGAGGGCTACGAGAACAACCTCAAGTCGCTGTACAACCAGAACCTGGGCCCCTCGGTCCCCAAGAAGCAGTTCCGGCACGTGCCCACGACGCAGGAGCGCATCCTGGACGCGCCTGAGCTCATGGATGACTACTACCTCAACCTCATGGACTGGAGCAGCCAGAACCTGGTGGGGTTATATGGGAGCGGGGGCAGGGATGCCAGGACAGGGGCAAGGTGGTGGCAGAGACAGTCGGGAGAGAGCTGCGCGCTTGGGTGACAGAGGGGGCGGGGCAGGTGGGGGTGGAAGCAGAGGTGCTGGGAAAGGGCGTCCATGGAGGCGCGCGTGGGCGGGCCTCGGCACCGAAAACGGGCGGCGGAGACAGGGTCAACGAGTCAACAAGCCGTTGAGACTTCCCTCTGGCCTCCATGCAGATCGCTGTGGCGCTGGGCCGCTCCGTGTACCTGTGGAACTCGGGCAGTGGCACCGTGGACGAGCTCTGCACCATGGCCAACGAGGGTGGGGCGGCATGGGCCGGGCAGCTTCATTAGAGAGGAGCATGCCACGCACCCAAGTCGTTCCTCTCTGTTTGGGCTCACACCATGCCCCGCTCCATGCCAACAACATCACCCGCATGTCGTTGTCCGTCCTGGGTCCGCAGGCGACTACGTGTCATCCCTGCGCTGGGGCGGCGACGGCAACTTCCTGGCGGTGGGCACCTCGGACGCCAAGGTGCAGATCTGGGACGCAAGCAGGTGCGGCAGCTGCGCGGGGTCGAGAACGCGCGCAGGCCGAACGGAACGAGCTGCAAACGATGTTGGTAACGGCACACGGAATGCTGTCTGTGACCCACAATGCACGCTGCCGCCCCCACCCCTTCCCCCCGCCAGGCGCAAGCAGGTCCGCGAGCTGTGCGGCCACACCAACCGCGTGTCGTGCGTGTCCTGGAACGGCTCCATCCTCAGCAGCGGCTCGCGGGACTCCACCATCGCCAACTGGGACGTGCGCAAGCGCAGGGACGAGGCGTGCGTGGCAACGCTGCGGGTGCACGAGCAGGTGCGGACCGTTGCGGGCGGGGGTGGGGGTGCAGGCGGGAGACCCATTGCGGGTCACGGCCGGCTCAGACAGTGCTGCTGCAATCATGGGGTTGAGGGTGGGGCGCGGCGCACGGGCGGGAGGCCATTTGTGGGTCACGGCCAGCCTCCGACAGTGCTGCTAGAAAATGGCTGGGCGGGAGGCCGAGCGCAGCCGCTCCAGCGCAACGCCGCCAAGAGCTTGGAGGACGGGTCTCCCGAATGCCTACGGTGCATCCTCGTCTGTTACCGTGTTCCTTGTCAGTGGTGTTCTGCACGGCCACCGAGCCCGCTGCTGCGCCCCCCGCCCCGCAGGAGGTGTGCGGCCTGGCCTGGTCGCTGTGCGGGCAGCAGCTGGCCAGCGGCGGCAACGACAACATGCTCGCCATCCACGACTCGTCCTTCGGCCTCACGCACAAGGCAAGCGGGGCATAGAGCGGCTAACAGTACCCCAAAGCACTGCTTCTCGACTCACTTGCCCAAGCAACCTCTGGGTAGCGGCCTATGCTGAGGTGATGAGGTCGGGTCTTGGCTGCCTCCACGCCTGCAGGTGCAAGCCCACACGGCCGCCGTGAAGGCGGTTGCCTGGTGCCCCTACCAGTCCAACCTGCTGGCCACCGGCGGCGGCACGGCCGACCGGCACATCCGCTTCTGGAACACGCACACCGGCGCCATGCTCAGCCAGATCGACACCGGGTCGCAGGTGCGCACGCCCGTGCTGCGGGGCCGAGCAGGGTGCAGCGCTGTGCCATGGCCGGGGCCTTAATGCGAGGGCGCCAGGTCCCGGGCGAGCAACCATGCATCGCACATATCAGTCATGCCGTGGGGTACTGGTACTGCAGCCGCGCACGAGGGCTACGTTGGCCCAAGGCTTGCATAGGGAATGACGTGGGCCCCTGCCTTGCCCCTGTCCTTGCCCTCCCCCCCAGGTGTGCGCGCTGCAGTGGAACCCGCACGAGCGCGAGCTGCTGTCCTCGCACGGCTACTCCAAGAACCAGCTGTGCCTCTGGAAGTACCCCAGCCTCGTCAAGGTAGGGCGGCCACGGCTGCAGCTGCCGGCGACTTTCACACGCACGCAGCGCCCAGCCACTCACGTTGGGCTGCGATGCAGCGCGCAGCGGGGGCTGTTAATGACCTCGGCGTTGTCACCCCCCTGGTGGCACCTCGACGTTGCCCTTAGCGTCTGCGATCCAGCTTTTAGCAGCCGCGGCAACGCCTCTTTTTCGTAACCTCGCCTGCCGCCCTGCCCCACGCAGATTGCCGAGCTGACGGGCCACCAGGGCCGCGTGCTGCACATGGCCACGTCCCCGGACGGCTGCAACGTGGTGACGGCCGGCGCCGACGAGACGCTGCGGTTCTGGAAGCCCTTCGGCGAGCCGCCGGCCGCCAAGGATGACGGCAAGCTGACGGGCTCGGTGGCGGCGGCGACGGGGGCTGGGCTGGGCGGGCTGCGCAGCATCCGGTAGCAGGGCTTGGCGGGGGCGCGAGGGGGGGGGAGATCGTATCGCCCTTGGGGCGTGTGGTGAACTGGCGGAGGAAGGTGGTGAGTAGGCTTGGGGGATGGGGCATTGCCGCTGGCGGGGCGCGGGCTGAGCGCCAGTGACCGGGGAAGCGGGTAGAGGATTGACATGGGAGCGGAGGTGGGTTACACGGACAGGGGACAGAGGGCAGCCAACCGGAGTGTACCGTATGGAGGGTAATCATCAACGAACGGGAAGCGAGTCGATGGCGCCCCCTCGGGGACGGCGGGGAAACCATTTGGCGATTTGGGTATGGCATGTCCGGCGCATCGCGCGGGGAAGATGCACCTCGATGTAAATACATACCTTGGAAGGCATAGGCCGTTGCTACTGTGACGGAGACCAGCACAGCTCTCGAAGACACAGCTTGCGACGACCGCGCGGTCGCTCATAAACCCTAGCTAGTTTGAGTCGCCAAGCATACTTAGCCTCGCTGCAACACTCTGCGCTACATGTGGGGGCGCAGCGTCGCCCCAGGGCGGCTCGCGGCTGCCAGGCGCGTCGGCCATGTCCCAAACACGCTCGGCGCGCGGAACACGCCGCGACCGGCATCGATACTGCTAGCAACTCGTAGGTCTATCATCGCGAGTATCTGCATGTCCATCAGCGCTGTTTCTGGCACACGGCCGGGATCGCAGCCATCCCTGGCTTGACCAGCCGCGCCTGCAGGCACGGCTGTAATGGAGCCGGACCTTTGCACCTCGGTAGTGTTGGTATCCCGGTACCCCGGGGATGCTCCTCACCCGTTCCTCACCCATGGCACGGAACCCGCCCCCCGGCCCCCGGCGCCCCGGGCCCTTTGCAGACTACGACCGCCTCGGCGTGAATCCCACCGCCTCTGCCGACGAGATCAAGTCGGCGTTCCGGAAACAGGCCAAGCTCCTGCACCCGGATGTCAGCAAGTCGGTGCGTGCCGCGCTTGCACAACTGACTGCTCCCCTTACCTGCCGCGTCCGAGATGCATCTTCGCTTGCTCGCCTCGTTCCCGGCTCCTCCAGGGTGACAGTGAGGAGGACTTCATTAAGGTCAAGGAGGTGAGCTTCTGTAACCGACCAGGGACACACCTCAAGGGACTGGTTTGGTACCGTTGTGGTGGCCGCCTATCTGGTGGGGAGCGGAGCGTCCACGGCGAGCCGTGCCTTGGGACGCAAGGCACGTCGGCTCAGGACCGAACCTCAAGCCTGACGCGCCCTGCGCCCGCTGTACGGCATGTCCTGCAGGCGTACGAGACGCTCAGTGACGAGTGCTCACGTGCCGAGTACGACGACGAGCTCAAGCGGGTGGGTGGCACGGGCAGGGGATGGGTTGGGGGATGAGGGCCTGACGGGTTTCACCACGATGCTCGGCTGGGCCGTGCCAAGGCTCTCCCCCACGCTCCCCGCCTCGACGCACGTCCCCATCCCGCCAGAGAATGGGATGCAGCGCCCGGTAGCGAGCAGCCACCTTTCCACGCCCTTTTTCGCCCCTCACCTCTCCCATCCCGGCCTGCCCTGGCTCCCACCACACCACCACCCTCATCCCCAACCACCCCTACCGGCCTCCCAACCACCCCTACCGACCTCCCAACCACCCTTACCGACCTCCCAACCACCCTTACCGACCTCCCAGGCCAGCCGGCGGCGCTCGGGCGCGGCTGCGGGCCCCAGCGGCCGGGGGGCGCGCACCCGGGTTGTGCACGAGGACTCCGACGGCGTGCGGATCGAGGTGGGGTGCGGGCGGCGGGGCGGTGGGATGGGGTGGGGAATGGAAAACGGGTTTCCAGCCGAACCATCGGGGACTGGCGAGGTGCAACCCGCGGTGACGCGGTGACCATGCGGCCAGGGCTTTCTCCAGAGCATGGGGTGGGGAGGATTCTTGGACGGACGAGGGCGTCCAGGGAGCATCGGTCCAGGCTGTGCGCAGCTGGTCGCCAGGAGTTTGGTCTATGAGTGGCTTGGCAGCCGAGCAGACCGGACACGAAGGTGCTGGGCATGACTTGATGGGGGTTCTCTTGGCTTTGGCGACGCCTGCAGGTGGAGTGGAGCACGGACTCGCCGTTCGGGGATGGATCCTTCGTGGATCTGGAGGATCTGTTTGAATTTGGCGCCGACTCGGATGATGACGATGAATACGTCGTTCTCGATCCAGATGAGATTGAGGACGCCACGTGGGCGGCCATGCCCGGGAATCTGAAGTCAAGGTGGGCGGAGGAGCAGTTGCGAGGGGTGGGGGAGGTGTAAGGGGGAGGGGGGAAGGGGGGAACGGACAGGGCCAGAGGTGGTGCCGCACACTAATGCTAGGGAAAGCTTGTCAGGCGCTGAGCTTCCTCCCCGGGCGGCATGTTTGCTGTGAAGCTGGCAAAGGCGGGATGTGGGCGGAGTACCCGGGTCAATCCTTACTCAAGACGTCGGCGGTAAACACCGATATCCAAAAGCACTATTCCACCCTTTGGAGCGGTACCCTCGCGCTGAGGCACAAAGGTCCAAAAATCCTCTTCCCTCGCATTCTAGTCAGTCCCCTTAACCACTCGGGCACGACTGCAGGCACTGCCTGCTAGAACATTCGCAGTCGACAGGATTCGAACCTGTGCGGGAGATCCCAACTGATGTCTGGACGCTGAGATGAGGGTGTGGAGCCTATCTGGGGGAACCCCGGGCTGCCATGCTACAATGGTGCCTCACCTCCACCACACCACACCGCACCGCACGTCAATCGCGAAAGCGCCGCCGCTGCCAGGGGAGCGGCTGCGGGGCCTGCCGCCGTGCAGAGCGAGCCGGGCTCTTCGCGCCTGGCCTTCTCTTGCTCCCCCTCCCCCCCGGCTTCCCCTCCCCCCTTTCCGCCCCCCCCTCTCCCTTAGCTCCCCCTCCCGCCCCTGTTCCGTTCCCCCCTTCCCCCTCAGCTTCCAGTCCTCCTGGCAGGCCAACTCGCGTAAGCCCGGGCGCGGCGCGCAGGCCGGAGGGCGGGGGCGGGGGGGGCAGCACACGCCCCTAACCCTCGATGAGAAGGTGCGGGAGGGGAGAGGGGCGTGGAGGGCAGGGGAGGGAGGGGAGGCAGGGGGGAGGGGTCGCCGGTGACGGGGGTGGAGGGGTCCCGGTTACTCCAGTGTCAGAAGCGGGGAGCAGGGCCCTTGGCGCTTTGGCCCCGGAGTGTTAGTGGTTGGGGGTGAGGAGGAGGCCAGCGGGACACGAGCTGGAGACGGTGCGCGGAGGAGGGCATTAGCGGTGGGGAAAGGCAGGAGGAGGCAGGCCGGGCAGCGGTGACCTTGCTGGCTACCCCTATCGCCCGTCACGGCCGCCCTTGCACCCCTCCCCTCCCATTCCCCGCTCCCGTTCCCCGCCCACCCCCGCAGGAGATGCTGTTTCGGGAGCTGCCCGGGCAGGTGCGGGCGGCGGCGCAGCAGATGTTCGGAGCCCGCCTGCAGGTGGGGACTGGGGGGCGAGGGGGGGAGGGGGAGCGTGTATGTGCTTCACGGCGCGTGCGGCTGCAGGTGGGGACCCCGGGTCCTGGCGGGGGGGGGGGGAGCAAGGCAATGTGCGAAACCAGTTGGACGTTAGGTTGCAGCGCCTGTCATGGGGCTGCCATGGGGCGTGCGGCCCATGCGCGGCTTGTGGCTTCGTGTCCGTGTCCGTCTCGCCCGATGCGGGTTCCCTCTCGACTGACCGCTGCGACTGCCCCTGCGCCCCGCCCTGAACCCCTGTGTTCCTGTGCGTGCCCCTGCAGAAGCTCAAGACCCTCGAGGTAGGGGGACTGCATGGGGGGCGGGGCAGGAAAGCAGTGAAGGGTTGTGGGCGCCGCCGGTTGGTCGTCACGCTCATGCATGCCAGACGGGTACTTAGCGCCGGGATGCAATGTTCCTGCCTTGAGGCTTGGCCCTGGTCCTGATCCGCGCCTAAGCGGCACCGGTACCCGTACTAGGTACCGGTACCCCTTACAGGGCCCCTTTTTCGACTTCATTACTCATCCCCCCCTCTCAGGAGCTGGCCGACCTGGTGGAGGCAGTGGAAGAGCTCAACGCCATGGGCATCGCATTCGAAACATACGACGACCCGGAACCTTCGATCCGCGGATCTGCATCGGCATCTGGCGGCGGCGGCCGGCGGCGCAGCGCCGGCGGGGCGGGCGGCGGGCGCGCGGGCGGCGGCGGCGGGCGGGGGCGCGCAGCGGCAGGGGGCCGCGGCGGCGCGGGAGGGGGCCGGAAGACCGGGGGACGGTCGGGGGGGCAAGGGAGGACGCGTCGCAGCCCGTAATGAGCCCGTGGGCACGGGGGCGGGGACGTGAGCGGTTGGTGAGAGTAAGCAGGGAATGCGAGGGTAAGCGGGAGATGCGGGGCGGAGAGCAATGCACGGATATGGCCCAAAGAGTTTTGCAGCTGTGCAGGAAGCCTGGGGGCAGGGGCGGCGAGAGGGGTACGGCGAGAGGATGATGAGGGCTGGGCCTGATGTGCGCTGAGCTCGAGCGTACCGTACTGATTCATGGGGGGCAGTGAGCGGGGAGAGTCGGTTTTAGGGTGTATTCTCAGGACGGTCGAAGGATTCGTCGCCAGGTCGAAGGATTCGTCGCCAGGTCGATTGAGGTGTTGTGAGGTCACTCCCCGCTGTGTGGGCTGGGGCTGCCTTCTGTGACGCATGCGTGCCGAGTGGACCGTCGCTTCGGTCGCCGCGGTCACGGAACTTGAGCTTGGACTGGGGAGGTTAATGCGCTAATCATCAAGCGCTCGGCATGCAGCCACGGCTTTCCGGAGAGCACCCAACTCTTGAAGCCCCCGACTCCGGCACTGCGGACACTTGGAATGCTTGCCCTCCCACCTCGCCTAGACCTCGCGGCCTGCCAGGCCGCAGTGTGTCCCCCTCAACCGCCTCGAGCTGCGCCCTTCCCCCCCCCGCCGTCCATCCTTCAGCCCTAACTCCTGCCTCCACACAGCCCGACACGCCCTCAGCGGCGCTTCCCGCTCAGCCCCAGCCCAGCGCCCTCCACCGCTGTCCCTGCCGCTGTGCCCAGGCTCGTCCTGAGTTGCGGCGGGCCCAAACGCGATTCCGAGCTCGAGCCTCAGCCTCAGCCCCAGCCCCAAGCCTCCTCTTGATAAGAAAGCAGCAGCTTCAACCCAAACAAGCCAAGCCAAGCAGCTGGGTTCTAACTTGATGCGTATCCCAACACGGTCCCGAGCCTCAGCCCCAGCCCAGCGCCCGTTCGAATGCGCCCACCGCCCCCCGCAGCCAGGCCTCCTTGGCGGCCCGGCAGTTGAGGGGCCACAGGTGGTTGCCCGCAATGGGGGCCAGGCGGAAGGGCGCTCGCGTGTACCCCGCCCAGGGGGCAACCAGGGGCTGGCGCACGCGCCTGCGGGTGGGGCAGCGGTGGGGAGAGGGGGGTGGGAGGACGCTGGACGGGCAGGCAGCGGTTGCCGGAGATTGTACGGATTCGAGCGGTGAGTGACAGGGTGAGGGGCGGGTAGTGGGGAGGTGTAAGCTGCAGGCCTGGAGCCCGGAGATGGGAAGGGTTGGAGTAGGGACTGGAGGGGAGTGGCCGGCGTCTGGGGACAGGATCTGGATCTGGATCCAGCACCCGCCCACCCTGTGGCCCCCGGACTCACCTATCCTGGGCACCCCAGAAGGCGGTGATGGGGAAATCGAACGGCATCACACCGGCGTCGTTCGTACGGCCGCCGTCGTTGCCGCTGCCGCCCGTACCACCGCCGCCGCTGACAGAGCTCGCCGTCACGGGCACAGCGGCGGCGGGCGGAGCGCCCTTGGCCGCGGCCCCGAAGGTGGCCTTGCCGAAGCAGTGCGGCTGCTCGACTCCCTCCGACAGCAGCTCGTCCAACAACAGCTGGCGGTTGGCTGCGTGCTGCTCGTCCAGCACGTCCAACCAAAGCTCGTACTCGTCGTACATGCGAGCGTCGGCGCGCAGGAGCGGCTCGTACATCTGGAACCGCATGGGCAGGGGCAACGTGTGTACCGGTAAGGGGTGGACGCAAAGTGCTCGGGTGGGGAGGGACGCCCAGAGGCGCTCAGGTGCGGACGGGCAGAAGCCCTGGCCGACAGTGGACGAGGCTGTACAGCCGTACAGCCGTACCTGCCACATGCCGTCCGAGAAGACCACCTCGTTGATGTCCCAACCGCGCATCTCCTCCTGCGGTGGCGGACGCGGCAGCGGCAACGTCAACACACGGGGCTCCGTATGTCGGCAACCCAGATTGTGGGTCGGCCTGGTCTTGATTGCGCGCCCGTCGCCACCGGTCAAGCCTTGAAATTACCCTCCAGCCCTTATTACAGTAATTAGGAGACTCGCTTGCATCTTTACAGGAGACTCGCCTTGAAGCCCGCATCCCCCAGCGTGCTCTGCCGGGTCCATGGCCGCAGGGCCTCGGGCGTACCCGGGTGCGGCATGGCGGACAGGCACCAGGCGGCGGGCCCAGGCAGGCCCGCGTGCCGGGCCACACGCAGCAGCTCAAAAGCCACCCAGCAGCCGTACGAATGCGACAGCACGCAGTACGGCACTGCCGTACACCCGGCGCCGGCGCCGCTTGGGGCCGTGGCGGAGAGGCGAGAGGAGGGGACAGAGGGGGTGGAGGTGGAGGCGGCAAAGGCGGCGGCGCTGGTGGGTGTGCCCAGCAGAAAGGGCGTTAGGACGGGGAGCAGAGCCTCAGCGGCCTCCTGCGGTGTCATGGGGCAATTATATGCCTCTTAGGGACTCCCTCAAGTTGGATCGTGAATCCTGGTGTAGCAGACACGCTACCCAGACCCCAGATACAGAGGCGATGACGCACGAGAGGGAGGTTCCTGTCAAGTCTAGACCTGCCTTGTCAAACGCATCAACTACACCCGGGCTTCCTCGAACTAGCGTCCCCCAGGCCAACGCAAGCGCCCCAGGTACCGCGGTCCTCGGCAGAAGGGAGCCAGGCACCGCTCCCCACCCCCCAACCCCAATCCCCAACCCCCAACCCCCAACCCCCAACCCCCAACCCACCTGCATGCTGGCGAAGGCCCGCTCGCCCCTCCGCGCCGCCCGCCCCGGCATCTGCACCGCCAGCAGCTCCACGCCGCAGCGCCGGCACCAGTCCTGCACGGGTGCGCGGTCACCAGTGCATTTCAAGGAGCTGCATTGCGGGGCCCCTCCCTTCTCTTCCCCCCCCCCTCCCCTCCCCTCCCCTCTCCGAACCGCTGGTGGGCCCTGTGAGGCCGGATCGCGTTCCGTTTCACACCACCCCTGCCCCTCCTCCATGCCCCCGAACCCCACCAGCAGCCCCATTCTCCGCCCCCACGCCGGGCCCCTCTCCTCCCCTCTCCCCTTGCTACCCCCCCTTCCCCCCAACCCCACCAGCAGCGGGCTGGGGCTCCTCCGCGCCCCCGTGCCCTCGCTCGTGAACATGTCCTCTGCGTTGCCCGCCGAGTGGAAGGCAATCACCCGCAGCCTGCAGCGGCGTGGATAGGGGTTAGATAGGGACTTGAGGGGCAGGGCGAGGAAGGACAATCAGTGTAAGGGGCGCTTGAGGGCAGTTGGCGCGGCCCTACCGATGCTCTCCTTCCCGCCGGTCTCCCGACCGCAGGCTGCCCCCGCCGCGCACCTGGGCTGGTCAGTGGCGGTACCTGAAGCCCTCAGACCGGGGAACCAGCGGGCGAACAGCGCCGGGTCCCAGTCTGGGCCCGGCGCCACCGGCGGCGGGGCCCGGACGGGCCTCGGTGCCTGCGCCTCCTCACCAGACCCTGGGCCCATGGGGGCGGCCGTGGGCCCCCCAGGGGCCGTGGCTGCTTCGCTCCCGCCGTGTGCCTTGTTTGGCCCTGCTCCTGCTCCGCACTTTTCCCCTGTTAGGGACCCCACGCCTGCCCGGGGCAGCCGCATGGAGAGCCGCAGGGCCTCGAAATGGCCCCGAATGCGCTCCTCAGACCTGGAGGTTTGAGTAAGACACAGGGGGGGGAGTCACGCCAAGGTCAGCGACGGTGGGGGGTGGGGGGGTTGGAAAGGCGGGTCTTAGAGGTACGAGAGATACGCCGGATGCGCTCCTCGGACCTGGCGGGGGTGGGGTGGGGACCGTGGGTTCGGGGGACGGTTGGTAACAGGTCACCCTTCACAAGGGCGTGGGAGGGCGGGGAGTACGCGGGAATAGCAGTCACAGGGGTGGAACGTGGAAGTCGCTCCAAGACCCGCGGAGGAAGGGCGTGGGGTGCAGAGCCATGGCAGCACTTCCAGCCGGGAAGAGGGGCCGCAAGCTTATACCGGGGAGCACAACCCCGGGGGGCCCACGCACCACTCGACCAGCTCTGCCTCGGGCGGGGGCTCCAGGTCCGCCCCCGGAAAGTCCTCCTCCAGCGCCTCCAGGAGCACCTGGAGGGGGTCGCGTGGGTGGGGTGGAAAGGGTGGGGATGGGGGGCGTGCGTAGGCCTGAGATGGGTTGGCGGAGAGCATAGGGTGGGGTGGGGGGTGGGGGCCCAGGACTCGGATGGGTTGCGGGGAATGCAGGCGCCTCGGCGCCTCGGCGGGTAATGGGCGGGGGGAAGCGCCCGTGAGGTGTTGCTGCAGCTGCATGTGGCTTGCGGGTGGCCTGCTGATGGCTGGATCGCGTGAGGAGCGGGGGAGGGGGCGCATGAACGCCGTGACGACTGAATGGACCCCATCCCAGGCCTCCGCCGGCGGGAGTGCCGCCCCAGTGGGGGAGCCCCCGGCAGCCCCCATTGATGCCACGCCCCAGGGGTGCCCCACCTCTGCCAGGTTGACCCGGCGGGCCTGCTCAGAGGACAGCATGGCGCTCCGTCTGGGGTCTGGGGCCTTGCTGCAGCGATGTCGCTCGGTCGCGCGGAGCCGCAGACCCTTTGCCTCCAAACTATGCGGCGGCGCCGTCGCGCGGGGCCAGGACTGCAGGACAGCGACCAAGCTCTGTCAGGGTGTTGAGGGCGGCTCACGACGTTCAGGTCAAGAAGGGGAGCTTGTCGCGGGCGCGGGTCTGGGAGCGTGCGAACCCTGGGTCGTCGCTCGCGGTGTGCGCAAAGGGAGGGGCGAGTGAGAGAGAGCTGTCCTACGCCTGTGTATGAGCTCGCGGGGATGTATCGTGTGTGGTCGCGCCGGAGAAGAGGGCGACAGGGAGCGTGGGCGACCTGGTCGCCCACGGGCCCCATGCAGGCCTGCTCATTGACCCCTCTTCTTTTTGTTTTGACGCTGTCTCCTACATCTCGCTACTCAACGTAGCATTCAGCAGGCGCGCGGGCGTCGCTGCTACGCGGCACTGTCCCGCGTTGCATGCGTCCTCACCTCACAGCTTTCCACCACAGCGCGCTGCCCAACCCGAGCTATTGCCTTGAACTACGATTAGTGACACCAGAGCGCCAAGCGCGCGGCAGTTCCTGACACGCCCTGACACCATCCAGCCACGCCATCCAGCAACACCCAACGTGCGCCCAGTAAAACTTCCTTTAGCGAACAGCAGCTAGGTAACGGCGTATTAGGCGTTTCGCCATCTGGCCTAACCTGAGGGGTGGCCCGTGGTGCCACGTTGCGCTGGGGCCTCACGCCACGGGATGGCGGGATCTTCGCCAACGGGAGGCGCACCGAAGCCCACGTTGACCGCAACAGCCGCGTGCGCAACAGCTGCAGCCGGTGTTGGGCTCAGGCGCTACGGCCGTGGCATCCGTGGCGGGGGCCTGGCTCGGCTGTTGGCGGCCGCGGCGGCAGCCTCGCCGCCGCCTGGTCTGCCGCCTTCTCGGCCGGTTGTTACCGGTGGCTTGGGATTAACAGCTTCGCCTCTTCACAACCGTGGCACCTCTGTCCTGCCTACAAGTGCACACAGCGGCAGTAGCTATGGAGACAGCAGCGCATCCTTTACACGAGCATTCGCAGCCACGGTCTCTTCTGCTGCTGGCGGCGGCGGCGGCAGTAGCAGCGGCGGCGGCGGGGGCTCGGCGGGGCAGGGAGCGGCGGCCCCCCGGCCGGCGGCCCCCCCGGCAAGCCATTACGAGGTAGGCACGCACGATGGTCCCCACGTTTGCCTTTAGCCAAACCACCCACCGCCCGCTCCCGGTGCCCCTCGCCCCCAGGTTCTGGGGGTGGGCCCCGGGGCTTCGCTGGCGGATGTCAAGGCGGCATTCCGCGCAGTAAGTCCGTGCGTTCAGACGCTCGGGTTGGATGCGCAGTGCTCTAGTGCGTGTGCAGAAAGCATACCGGCACGTTTGTGTAGGAGGGGTGGGGATTCGGGATTGGGGAATGGTGGACTTGTGTGGCGGGTTGGGGCCGTGACGCTAGCCGGGGGAACCCCACCCCGCCTCCACCCCTGCCCCGCCCTGCAGAGGGCCAAGGAACTCCACCCGGACGCTCTGGCCGCACGGGGCCGGGCCCAGACCCAGGCCCAGGCCCGGGCCCGCCCCCGCCAGGCCCAGCCCCACCGACCTCCGGCTGCCGGGGACCCCGACGGAGCGGGGTCTATCGGTGTGGGCCCGGGCGCGGGCGCGGGCGATGGGATGGGCGGCACCTCGGGGGCGGTGGAGGCGAGTGCGTCCGCCTTCCTGCGCTTAGTGGCGGCGTACGAGTGCCTCAGCAGCCCGCAGGCCAGGTGTGTGTGTACGGTTCGAGGGTTGCAGGCTACGTAGGATATCGTCGGATATTGTAGGATATCGGGAACCATGCCGCATGAGTGCCTCAGCAGCCCCCAGGCCAGGTGTGTCTGGTGCCGGGGAGGGTGCGTGTGGTTGGCTACTCGTGTAAGTCGGGGAAGCGTAGGCGCGGCGGGTAGCCGGCAGGTTCTTAGTGCCCAGCCCAGTGTGTGTGCAACATCAACATCAACATCACTCTGCGTGCCGTGCGCATGGTGCGAGCGTGGGGCAGGCAAGCCCGAGCCTGCACAAACTTGCCAAGGACCGGCAGAGTCAAGGATCTGCAAAGTGAACACATGTGCGAATCTGCCGTACCATCACGCAGGCGGCAGTACGACCAGGAGCTTGCGTCAGCACGAGCGGCGGGGGGAGCGGGAGCTCGCCCGGGGGCTGGGGGAGACACAGCGGCTTCTGCAGCGGCGGGGGCGGCGGCGGCGGGGCCCTCGGGCCGGGGTGTCGCGACGGTGGACTTCCGGGCCTGGCGCTACGGCGTGGGGGACTGGATGCTGCGTCCGCGCAGGGAGCCGGTGTCAGGTGGGTCGGGTGGGAGTGGTCCTTAGGCGTACCGGCGAGGGGTACCGGTATCGTAGGGACTGCAGGTCCCCGGGTTCGTAGGGATGTGCTTGTCCCCGGGGTTGATTGGCATGGCTGCATGTTGCCTGAGGCTAGGCGGTCAGGCACATTCCTCGCCCCGGGAGGCATGGAGCAATCGCGGGGCTGGCTGGTCTCAGGGGTGGATGGCATGGCTGCACGTGGCCCGCCGCTATTTGCTCTTTCTCGATCCAGCCACCCGCCATAGTTGTGTTTCCCCCCCGCTCCCCCCCAGGCCGCCGCCCTCGAGTACTACCTGCTCTTATACCCCTCCCCCCCGACACGCACCCACACACACACACGTTTCCCCCCCTCTCTCCCCTTTCTCCCCCCCCCAGGCCGTGCCGCCGCCCTCGAGTACTACCTGCGCAAGTACCGGGACGAGTTCGAGGGCTCTCTGCACGCAGCGCTGGTGCACGCATACCTGGGGCCGCGGTGGGGGCGGGGGCGGGGGAGTGTGTTTGGTGGGGGTTGCGGCGGCGTGAAGGGCAGTGGGTAAGGAGGATAGGCGAACTTGGAGGGTTGACGGCAACGTCATGACCGTGTGCACTCGAACCCGGCCCGAACCCTCCTCCTCAACACGCCCCTCTCCTCCTCCCCCTCCCCCTCCAGTCTGGACCTGCAGCCCGGCGAGCTGCCCCGCTGCTTTGAGGGCGAGCTCCGGCGCACGCCCAGCCTCAGGGGGGGGGCCGCCCCCGCCCCCGGCCTCGCCCCCGGGGCCCTGAGCGGGGCGCTGATGCACCTGGTGTCGGGGCGCACCCTGCTGGGAGCGGTGTGGGCGCGGGTGAGTGCGAGGCCTCGGGGGTCTAAGGTGGTGTGTGGGGGGGGTGTACTAGGCTGGGGCGGAAAGCGGGAGGTGGCTATGGCCGACAGAGTTGCTGGCCCCAAGACGCCCTGCCTTGCAACCCACGCCCAGCGAGGGGGAGCTGCATACCGGTAAGTGGGGCCGGGAGGTGAGGGTGGAGCCAGGATCTACATACATGCCGACGGCCCACATTGTTTCCCCCTGTTCTAACCTCCTCCGGTTCACCTTTCCCCATCCCCTCGCCATCCTACCCCACGCCCTACCCCGCAGGAGCCCCTAGCCCTTGGTCCAGGCGACAGCGCCGACGCGGTGGGGCCCGGGGCAGCGCCGGCGGCCATCGGCGGCAGCCCCACCGACCCCTCCCCCCTCCAGCCCCCATGCGCCCACACCCGCCTCTGCGCCATCCGCCCCCTCCGCCCCCTTCGCCCCCTCCGCCCCCGGCACTCCTGATGCCGCCTACGCCCACCCGCCCACGGGGGCGTCACCCTCGGGGCTGCAGCCCGCGGCCAGCCGACACGCGACCGCAGGGGCAAAAACAGCGTCGACCGCTCTCCCCACAGCCCCAACTCCACCTCACTCCCCGCCCCTGGACTCCACTCCGCCTGCCTCGCCTGCCTCGCCCGGGGTCCCCTGGGGTACGGGGGCTCCCCCGGAGGTGCCTGCCGACGTGGGTCCCTCCGCCCCCCACCTGGCGGCGGATGCGGGGGTGGACCCCCTCTCCCTGCTGCCCCCGAAGCGCCTGAGGGTGGGTGGACGGGGCGTGTGGGGTGCGGTGATCGGTTGGGGTACGGCGAGGGGAGGAGAAGGGCCTTCGTGGGGCAGGTGGGACATCTCTCTCAAACGTAGATCTGCATATAGCCTCGGTGCTTCGGTTGGCCTCTAAGCCCACCTCCCACCCTATGTGTTCTCGAGCCTGCAAGCTACCTTACCTCTTGCCCTCCCATGATCTCCCCCTCCCCCCCTAACCCTTCCCCCCGCTGTCAGGGCCTGTCTGACGACCAGGTCACAGCCCTGGCCGCCGCCTCCCTGGCCCTCCCCCCCCTTACCCTCCCCCCCTTACCCTCCCCCCCCCTACCCTCCCCCCCCCTGTCAGGGCCTGTCTGACGACCAGGTCACAGCCCTGGCCGCCGCCTCCCTGGGCCTCCCCCCCCCTTACCCTCCCCCCCTTACCCTCCCCCCCCCCCTACCCTCCCCCCCCCCCTGTCAGGGCCTGTCTGACGACCAGGTCACAGCCCTGGCCGCCGCCTCCCTGGCCCTCCCCCCCCCCCTTACCCTCCCCCCCTTACCCTCCCCCCCCCTACCCTCCCCCCCCCCTGTCAGGGCCTGTCTGACGACCAGGTCACAGCCCTGGCCGCCGCCTCCCTGGCCGCAGAGGACGCCGCCATGCGGGGCGGGGGCGCGGGGGCGGCCCTGGCGCAGGCGGTGCCGGGGTACAGCCGCCTGAGGGGGCTGCTGGAGATGCACGGGTTCTACCCAGACCCTGCGGTAGGGCGTGTGTGTGTTGTGGGGGAGCGGGGCAGGGAGCAGGGCAGGGTTCTTGAATTGGGGTAGCACGTGAAGGGGTTTGTAGCGGGATTGCTCTGGTTCTGGAGGCACAGGGGCGAAGAGCCCGGGGCCCAGGATAAGGGATGGGCCCACTTTCATTGTCCCCTTGCATTCTTTACCTCAACCCTTTCCCTCCCTTTCGGCCCCAAGGACGGCTGGGCCCAAGTATCTTGTCCGTCACCTCGCACATGTCCCTCCCCTTCGCCGCCAATTTCCAACAATTTCCAACGCTTTCCCTCCCTTTTGGCGCACAGGCCATGCAGCGGCGCAGCCTTCAGATCTCCCTGGTGACGGCGGCGGAGGCGGCGGAGGCGCGGAACCCCGCGGCGGCGCCGCTGGGCGGCGGGCGGCTGCGGGACCGCTGGGCGCACGGCGGCGGCGGCGGCGGCAGCAGGGCACCAGCGGCGTTGACAGGAGCGGCGGAGAGCCTGGCGGAGGCTGGCCAGCGGCGGCGGGAGGAGGAGGAGGGGACGGCGGCGGCGGCGCCTGAGCTGCCGGAGGGAGTGGTGCCGCCGCCACAGCTGCAGGTGTGTGGGCTCACAGGTTTGGGCCTGAGGTGCCAGGGGGGGGTGGGGAGGGCTCGGTGATGGGGAGCAGGGGGCAGTGCGGGAGTGGATGCCGGGGCGCAGCTCACTAGGGGCCACGAGTTGCGGTGGACTGGGCCATCGGGAGAAGGCCCCTCTCAGCAGGCTAGTTTCTCACCTCAAAAGTTGCGATACAAAGTGTTGCTGGTCTAAACCTGCATCTGGATCTGGATCTGGATCTGGATCCGGATCTGCAGGAGCTGTTGGAAGCCGCCCGGGTGGCGGAGGCCGAGGACGCCGCCGAGCGGGCCGCGGTGCGGGCGGCGGCGGCACGCGCCGCGGCCCAGCGGCCCCTGCCGCCCCCGCCGCCGCCCAACGACCCCCGGCGCTGGGACTTCGGCATCGCCGGGGCTGACGGCGACAGCCCCGCCGCCGGCCCCGACGGCGTCGCTCCCGGCGCTGCCGCCGCCGCCGCCGCCGCCGCCGATGGGGTTCCGCACGGCCAGACCTACGGCAGCGGCGGCGTCGTAACGCTTGAGCTCCGCCTTGGCCCGGACTTGTCCGCCGTCGCCGTCTACCAACCGCCGCCGCCGCCGCCTCCCGCCGCCAAGCCCGGCGACCCCGGCTGGACCCTCCCGCCCTGGCCCGGCCCAGCCGGCGCTCCAGACCAGGGATCATCTGCCTCTGGTACCGCTGGCGGCGGCGGCAAGGCTGGCGGCGGCGGCAATGCTGGCGGTGGCGATGGCGGCGGCGGTGGCGGCGCGGCGGGGCAGGGCGCGGATGCGCTGACGGTGGAGCCTTTGTTTGGTCGGGTGGTGGAGGGGCGGGTCAAGGTGTACGTGCGGGGGCGGCTGGCGGCGGGGGTGGAGGGGCGGCACGTGGTGGACCCAGAGGGTGAGTGGGGCGGACAGAGGAAGGGGGGCAGGGCAGGGCAGGGCAGGGCAGGGGGGAGGAACAAAGGTCGCAGGTAGGTCGCACCGTAGCTCGCGCCAGTCCACCTCGGGCCAGCTGCATCCACCCAGGAACCCCTAGGCCCCGCGAAGGCGTACCGTATGCCACGTACCCTGCCCTCCCCCTCCCCACCCATCATCCTCCCTCCCTGTCCCCCGAGGCCACCGCGTGGCACTGCTCGTCCGCGGCTCCTGGCCCGGTCTGGCCACGCTGCACGCCTTCGACGCCACCAACCCCCGCCGCCTGCGCCTGCTGTGCCGCTGCGTCAAGGCCCGGCTGCTGCCCTCGGGCACATGGCTCTTCCCGCCCAGGTGGGGGAGGGGCGGGAGAGGGGGGCAGGGCGGATACGATGCGGGAAGGATGGTGCGGGAAGCAGGGCGGAGATGCGAGGGGGAGGGGGAAAGTAGGGAAGGGTTTTGTAGGGTGGGCGTGGTGCCACCTTGTTTCGCTCGTGGCGTGCACGTGGGCTGTATGAAGTTTGCGCCTGTCCGACCTGCTTGCCTCTCTCTCTGGTTTATAGGGAGCGCACGCACGACATCGGCGGCTGGTACTTCGAGTGGGGTGGCTACGGCAACCGGGGCCGGCCGGGAGTGGGTGAGCCTGGGGGAATGCGGGTGGCTGCCTGTCCAGCCTCCTCCATCGTGGACTACAGTCCGCCAGTCCCTGCCCTGGCCAGGGGCTGTGAGCTTCCCTCGTGCTGGCCCAGAGTGGCCCACCCTCAGCCAAATACCCCCAGTCCCATGCACGCCAATCTCGTCTGCGCCCTTCACAACCCCCCTGACCTCTGAGCCTCGTCTCCATGGCCCGCACGCAGGCTGGCTGGACCCCAGTGTGTACGTGTTCGTGGCGGCACTTGTGGCGGCGGAGGCGGAGCGCGTCAGGGCGCAGCGGCGGGCGGCGTTGTCGGATGTGCTGGGGGCCTGGGGGCGCGCGGTGCGTTCGGTGCTGGGCGGCTGGGGCGGGGGCGGGGGCGGGGGTGCGCGGGCGTGATGCGGGAAGCCGGGGGTGTGGGATCGGGCTGCGAGGGCGTGCACTCAAGGCGTGCACAGGGGCGCGGTGGACGGATAGGTAGCAGTCCTAGCAGTCTTACTCTTTGCAGTCTTGCGGCGATGTGAATTGCTGGACGGGGCGTGGAGCGGCAGTAAGATAATAGGGTTGAGCAAGGGTTGAAAGAGCCCGGAAGCTAACGCAGTACGGGCGCGACAGAACGGTTAGCCGGCGGTAGGTACGTTGGCGTAGTGAGTTGCTGTAGACATCAGGATGCAGCGAAGGAAAGTGCTGAGCAGATGTGGCAGCGTTGAGGCAGTTGTTAAGGAGCTACGTGGCTGCTTGCTGACTACGTCCAGGGCGATTGCCGCTGGCTGATGGGGGACTGGTTGTAACGCTCTCCCACGTGCCTTACAGACGCTAAAGGATCCTGAATACTCGTGCAGCTTGCAGCGCTTGCAGTACTCTACGCCTTCGCACTTTCATTACTTTACCGTATGCCCTGCTACCAACCGAACCAACGCCCGGCCGCTACCCCCGGTGCACCGTACTACGTGCCGTCGACCCTGCCGCGGGAGCCTTGTGACACGCCGCTCTTCTCCAAAGTCAGCATGCCCTCAGAGCGCCTCGTAGAGCTCCGGCAGGTGCCGCACCGCCTGCACCGCCGCCTGCAGCCGCTCAGGCTCCGGCGGGCCCGACCTCCGCACCACCCAGCCGCCTCCCCGCACCTCCGCCTCCCCCTTGAGCGCCGCGTAGTGCGCCCCCGCCAGCACCCCCAGCAGCCCCGGCCGGGCCCCCCACACACCCGTCCCCGCCACGGCGGCCCGGACCTCCGCCACGTGCGCTGCCAGCCTTGGCAGCACCACGGAGGGGGGCTCCGGCTCCGACGGGGCCTGCCCGGAAAGGTGGAGGTGCAGGGGCGGGGGCGGGGGAGCTACGCCCAGCAGGCTGCATGCGAGGCCCACGGCCGCCCGGGAGTCGAGGAGGGGCTGCGTGGGGGCGGCGCCGCAGGCGGCCTCCAGGTGCAGGAGCTGGAGGGGAGGGAGGGTAAGGGAGGTGCGAGGCGGGCAGTCATGTGAGGAGGGTGATGCGGGCGGGGAGGAAGCCTAGAAGGTAGAGGTAGAGGTGCTGGTGGTGGCGCAGCCCTCTCCCCGTGCACGCGCCAGCACGCGGAAACGGCACGCGCCCCCACCTGCTCGCAGCCGTGCGCCACCTTTGCGACTGCCTCATCCTCCAGCAGGCCCCGCACGTGGGACAGCAGTGCCGCCAGTGCCGCCTCCCCAGCCTCGCCGCCGCCGTACACCTCCGCACACCGCACGCAATCCAGTACGTACACCGCCGCAGGGCCGCGGGCCGAGGGCGGCGCGTACACCGAAACCACCTCCATGGGGCCGCCGTACGGCGGCTGTACGGCAATGCCGATCTGCTGGCAATCGTGGCAGTGCTGCAGCATGGCCGTGATCTCCGCCGACCAGGGATCCGAGATCACGTGTACGGCAGCGTCCGGCAGGTCCGGCTCGAGATGCTGTGCAGCCCCAGCCGCAGCAGCAGCGTTGCCGCTGCTGTGAGGTCCTCCCTTCTCCCCGGCGCTCGCGGCTGCCTCGACCACGCTCCCGTTCGCTGCGACCGGCACGGGCACCGGCACAGGAACAGGCACCGGAACGCATCCCACAGCGTGTGCACCGCCTCCTCCGGTGCCGAGCGCTGCCGTCCGCACGGCGACAGGAGGGGGAAGCGGGGCATGCGCCGGCGCTAGCATGGGGGCGTGGGGAGCAACCGCTGCTGGAGCGGGCATGGTGGTGTCGGCAGCGGCCGGCTGCTGGCTGGCAGAGCTGACCGCCGCCCAGTGCAGGAGCTGAGGGCACACCAGCCGCACCGCCCATGAGCCATCGGCCTGCAGACACGCAACAACAGGATGGATGAGGTCACTTGAGCGAAGCGCAGAGCTCTTCGGAATCTCACGTATGCAGGAGCGTACCGCACCAGGCACCGCGGGCGGCATGCATGGTATCAGATCCTCTAGCAGCCCGCGTCTCCTAACCCCGCTGCTCAACCCGGCCCCGGCCCCGGCCCCCTCCCGTCCGCACCTTTTGGCCCAGGCAGAACGTGGCCCTCGCCGCGTTGCCCTCCAGCACCAGGCCCCGCACGCCCCTTCGCATCAAGTCCCCACAACCGCCGCCCTCCAGCAGCGCCGCCCGCAGCCCCGGGTCCGCCTCCAGCGCCTGCTCCAGCTCCCAGCCCAGCAGCGCCTCCAGATCGGGCTCGGGTAGCTCGTGGTGGGGCGGCGGGGCGGCGGTGAGGAGCAGGGCCATGCGGCGGCGCAGGGCGGCCGCCACCAGCTCCCCCGCGCTCCAGGCGGCTGTGGCGTCGCCCCGGGGCGTGAAGCGGTCGTCCAGCAGGGCGGCCAGGCGGTCAAGCTCGGGGGCCAGCGGCTCTGCCAGGCATGCATGCACAGGGAAGAGGGCAGCGGGGTTAGGGAGGAGGGTTTCGTTCACGGCATCTTGAAAATCTCGGGCCAGGGGCTCGACTGCACCGTTGGGACGAGAGCAAGCGGGGTTAGTACCGCCGGTAGGTATCGTTTGGACGTGGAAAGCGGCAGGGAGGCGTCTTTGGCTGCATGAGCGTTGCCCTCGCAGCTCGCACCTTGAATACGTTGTTCGTCCGGAGCGCCCGCGGAGCCGCCGGCAGGTGTGTCGTCACGCACACAGCTCCCGTCAGCTGCTGCCAGGAAGGGGAACTGCGCCAGCAGCAGCGCCGGCAGGCCTCCTGCGCCCTCGGCGGTGCCCAGCAGCGCCGCCGCCAGCTCCACGTACTGACCGGGTGTGAGGCTGGTGGCGGAGGGCATGACGCCGAGGCTGGAGGAGGGCTGCAGGGGGTCCGCGATGGCCGACCCAAGGCCTGTGCCAAGGTCGGGACTGATGCCGGCGTAGGGCTGCAGTGGGTCTGCAGCCAAGCCCAGGCCAGAAATGTGGGCGAAGGGGCCATCAACGGCTGACGGGGGCGTCAGGGGCGCGGGCGACGCTGCGGATGGCGGCAGCGAGGGCCACACCGGCGGCTGCAGGGGCAGCTGCGGGGCTGGCGCCAGCGGCTGGTGAGGCCACATCGGGTGGTGTGGTGGTTGCAGGTGGACGGCAGGGGGCTGATGGGGCGGGGGCATGTGGAAGGCGGGTGGTGGGACCAAGGCGCCTGGCTGCATCACCGGCACCGGCACCGCGTGCTGCCCTCCGCCCCGCATCAGCATGGCCCACTGCAGCACCTCGGGGCAGGTCAGCCGCACCGCCTGCCCGTCCTCCCGCCACACCAGCGAGAAGGTGGCCTGCGCGGCGGGGCTCTCGGCCGCCAGGTAGGGCACCGCCCCCGCCACGGACCCAAACTCGCCCTCGGCCAGGAGCCGCCTGAGGGCGGCCACGGGCAGGGCGTAGGCCGGTGGTGACTCGGCCAGGTGTAGGGCCAGCTGGCGCCGGGCGGCCGCGACAACGGCCGCGGCGGGTGCGGTGCGGTCGTGGGTGAGGGGTGGAGGGAAGCGGCGCAGGAGAGCGGCTTGGAAGTGTTGCCGGGCTGTCCTGGCTCCGGTGGTGTCGGGGGAGGGCTGGGCGGGCTGGGGGTGGTGGTGGGGGTGGTGCGCGTGAGGATGGGGCGGGTGGAAGGGGTAGGCTGCCTGCCAGTCCTGTGGGTGCCTTGGAAGGTGGCCGTTGGGGCCTGCGCCGTGGGCAGCGGGGGCCGGAGCGAAGGGCGCTGCCAGGGCTGGTCCGGCGCCGATGTGGTCGTGGGGCCGTGGCGGCAGATGGAAGGGCTGCTGCTGCTGCTGAGGATGAGGATGCTGCAGGGGCTGCGGCGGGCATTGGTCCTGCCGCAGGGGCGGCGGCACAACCGGAAGCGCCGCAACCCCTGCGTACCGCGCTGCCGCCGCCGCTGCCGCTGCCCCGTTCGGCACGGCCTCCCGCCTCGCCGCATGCGCGGCGAGGACCAACAGCACAGGGCACGCCAGCCGCACCGTCCACGCGCCCCCAGCCGCGGCCTTCTGCATGCCCACACCAAAGGTGTTCCGCGCCGCCTCATCGCCCGTGGCCAGGTCCCACAGGCTGGTGCCGCCGGGCAGCGTGAGGCCGCCGAGGGCGGACCGCAGCGCCGCGGCCGGCAGCTCGTGGGGCGGCGGCGCCTGCGCCAGGAGCATGGCCATGCCCCGCTGGGCCAGGGCCGCCACGTCGAGGCCCGGGCGGTCGGGCGAGGCCGGGAAGCGGCGCCAGAGCTCCGCGCGCAGGCGGTCGTAGGCGGCGGTGTCCATGGCGAATGCGTTTGTGGGAGGCTGCATGAAGCCGGCAGTAATGGAGGGGTGGGGCTCGGGCGACGGCTGCCGTGCTGGTGCGGGCTGCCTTGGCGGCGGGTGCTGAGCCACTGGCCGAGGCTCTATTGTGGGAAGACCGGCGGCTGAGATGGGACACGCGGGCTGCAAGTGCGCGCGCGACACATCAGGGCCTGGCGCCTGCTGGACCCCTGCTGGCGCCTGGGCCCTGCCGTAGCTTGATGCGGGTGGGGCGTTGACGGCATGGGCGCGGCTGTCTCGGGGGTCGTCCTCCATGGATGACTGGCCCGGGCCGACTCCACCAGAAGCCGCCAGCGCTGCCGCTGCCGCCGCCTCGAAGGGAGACGGGATGAGGCTCGGGTCTAGCTTCTCGGCGTTCGCCGCGCAGACCAAGTCCAGAGCAGACACGGGCACCGGCAGCTGCGGCGGCTGCGGGGCCGGGGTTGAAGCGCTGGGCAGGAGCGGCAGCCGCTGCGGGGCCGGGGTCGGGAGCAGGGCCAGCAGCGCGGGGAGGTTGAGCTGGAGCAGGGCTGCGCCGGTTCGGGCGAGGGGGCGGATGAGGGTGTTGGCGCTGTCCTCGGGGCCGTCCGCCAGGGCGCCCCACACCGACTCCCGGTATCCCCCGGCCCTCAGCTCGGCCATGGCCTCGCGGGCGGCCGGCAGCGCGCCCAGGTGCATACGAAGGTAGGCCTGGGGGAAAGGGACAGCGGGATGGAGTGTGATCAGTTCGTGAGTGGCAGGTACAGCTGCACTTCGCCACGTACCGGTATGTCAGGTCAGTGCTAGCGCTGGACCGCATAGGCCGCAGCTCACCGCCGTCAGGGCGTTGGGCGGGTCAAGGCGGCTCAGCTCCGCAGCCCCCAGGACCTGCGCCGCGCACCGCCGCAGCCGCGCCACGGGGCCACCGCCCGGCCAGGCCAGCTCGGCGACGGCAGCCAGCGCCTCCCTGGCGTCAACGCTGACGGCCAGCTCCTTTCCGCCCGGCCACTCCACGTGTCCTGCCTTCACAGTTGGCGGCTGGCGCGCCATTGCCTCCGCAGCGGCTGTGACTGCGCCCTCGCCTGAGCGTGTGGCTGCCGCTGCAGCTGCCGCCGGGCTGAACACCGACACCGCCCGCCGCGACGCCATCTGCCTCAGGGCCCGCGTGTCCAGAGCCACCGTCACATCCCCGACACCACCTGCGTCGTCGCCCTTAACCTCGAAGCAGCCTGCGTCGCGCAGCAGGGCCGTGGCCGCACCGGCCGGCAGCCCGTCGCAGCTGGGCACCAGCCAGCGGCCCCAGCGGGCGGCGTCGTGGCGTGTGGCGCGGAGGCGCTGCAGGCGCTGCAGGATGGGTGTCAGGGCCTCGGCGTGGTCCGGCGCGCTGGCGAGGAGGAGCGCGACGCAGCCGCAGAAGGCCGTGGCGGGGTCGGTGTCGGCGGGCGGGAAGGCCGCGGCGATGAGGGAGCCGAGGAGGGAGGGGCAGGAAGGCGTGGGGGCGCTGGAGTCGGGCGCGGTCTCGGCGGCGTTGGCGGGGCTGGGGCTGCTGTTGTCGCATTCTGGTGCTGGAGACAGCGGTGCTGGTGCGGGCTCGGTGGAGGTCATGGCTGCGGCCAGCTGCAGCAGCGCTGGGCAGGAGAGCCGCACCACGAACTCACCGTCGGCCTGCGTGGGGCAGCAGACACAACCGTCACCTGTCGTGCTAACAAGCGCAAGCCCAGCGCCGGCCGGCAGGCTCCAACCGGTATGCTATTTGCCCCTGCACCCGCCTACGCCGCATCCCCGACTCACCCGGCGGACGGCCTGGAACGTGGCACGCGCCCTCGAGCTCTTGACCGTCAGCGCCACAGCGGTCTCCTGCTGCTGCCCGGCGCCGCCCAGGCACGAGACTAGGCGGCTGTCCAGCTCGGCCGCCGGCAGCTCGTGCGGCGGAGGCGCCTCTGCCAGGAGCAGCGCCATGCGCCGCCGGGCCGTGGCCTTGGCGGTCTCTGCCGGGGAGATCCACGTCGCTTCGTTGCCGTACGGAAAGCGCTCGCTTAGGGCGGCCACTAGGGCCTGGCGCGCCGCCTGGCTGCGGCTGCTGACGTGCCCGCCGCCTGCTGCCGAAGCGGCCTTGGGTACCATGGCTGCAGCCTGGAAGTTGCGGGTAGCTGAAGCCATGTCGGCGCGCTTTGGGGCCGCCAGGGCCCGGGGTGCCGCGCGCGAGGCCGCCAGGTGCGCAGGCGCCGTACCCGACTTGGCGGCCGCCCAGCCCAGCAGCTGCGGGCACACCAGGCGCACCGCCGTCGTGTCGTCCCACCGGCTGATGACGGCGAACGTGGCCCTGGCGGCGGTGCTGGCTGACGCCAGCTCGGGGATGCTGTACGGCATGGTCGCGCCGCCGAGGTCCCACGTGAGGTGCAGCTGAAGGGCCGTGACGGAGAGCTCGTGGGGCGGCGGCGCCTCCGCCAGGAGCACGGCCATGCGCCGCCGGGCTGCCGCCGCCACCACCTCGGGTGGGGCGGTCTTGGAGGGCAGGCCCACGGGCGGGAAGCGCTCGTACAGGTCGGCAAGGAGCTCGGGGAGGGGTGCGGCGCCCAGCTCGGAGGCCGCCGGCTTGGCCGCTAGCCCCCCCGCCGCGGGCTTGATCGGCTGCGGAGCAGCTGGCGTGGAGGCTGCGAATGCAGGGAGTAGGCCCTCGCCTGCAGCCGGTTCTGGCTCGGGTGTGGGCCAGGGCATGTTTGACTGCTCTGGCGGCTCCGCTTGCGACTCGGCTGTCACCGGTGTAGGTTGCTGGGGTGACTTGGCGGTGGACTTGGCGGGGCTTGGGCACAAGTGCGCGGCCAGGAGCTCGGCGGTCCTCGGCTGAGACCGCGCCGCTACCTCGTTGGTGGCCAGAGCAAGGAGCGGTGATCGAGGGGAGCGGGCCGGGCCATGCTGTGGCGAGCCCATCGCAGCGGTCTTGGAGGTGGATGCAGAGTGGGGGGACTTGCCAGCTGCGCCCCAGGCGTCGAAGGAGGGCGATGCGCAGCCTCGACATGGGCTGTCCGAGGGGAGTTGCACCCCGCCCGGCCTCGCGGTGTTGAGCATGTTCTCATTGGCTGCCATCAGGAGTCTTGGCTGTCTGAAGCCTGCAGTTCCGTCGGCGTCCATGTTGCCTTGCGCATGTGCGGTGATAACAAGGCCCAGACCAGAAGCTCCTCGTGGTGAGTCTTGGTACCTCTAGAACCCTGAGACCGTGCTCGGTGTTGCGGCTTGCTGAAAGCAACAGAGCCGGAGCTGCAGCGGGCTGTCGCGAGCTGCTCAGCCGCGACCGCGAAAGAGCGCTGCCTGCGACTGTGGCGATGATGGACTCCGTTAGCGATGTATGTTGCGATACGCGGCGAAGAGGGAAGCACTGGGCCGCCAGAGGATGTTACACGCACAGCAGCCTGGGGACAGTAGCCTGGTGGTATGTGTGTTGAGGGTCCAAGTGTGTGGAAGAACTGAACAAAGTGGTGTGTGGCCGGGCAGGCTTGCCCGGTACCGCAACCGATCCCGTGCAACACCCTTCGGCGGCACGCCCCCGAGCCTGCAGGCACACACAGTTTGCCGTGTCCCTTCCGACGCAGACACCTGACACTTTAATCACCTACCTGGGTCAGCTACAGGTGACCAAGGTCCAAGCGGTGGTGCGGGTGACGGGCGTTGGCGAAGGTGCGTGGCCGTGCGGGTGTGGGGTATGCCGACATCCGCGGATGGGATGGCGACCCCGCGGGGCGGGGGTTGGCATGCTCCACGCCCCGCAAAGCGTGCCTCCGCTTCTGCATGGAGAGCCATCCCATTCCCCCTGGATGGCGGCACGGCGCAAGGGGAGGGCAGCGCGGCGGTCAACGCCGCGGTACGGCTCGCCATGGAATTCCGCAAAGACGCAGAACAACGCCGCTCTGGGGCTATCAATAGACTACCGTGACCTACTTGACGCACCTGATCACCTTTATTTATGCTCCAAGGCTCTGCAAGGCGCTGCAAGCTCACAGACATTCTGACCGCGACGCCAGGCCACCGAGCAACCGAGCGGGCTGCTCTGAAGTCTAAAGAACTTCACAGACATCATCAGCGATGACTAGCGCGTCCTGGGAGCTTGTGGTGCACGGGCTGTAGTCCCCGCCAAATCGTCGACGCTTTACTCGCTCGCCAGGCCCTCGGAGCTCGAGCTGACTGCGCTACGTGAGTTTTTGAAGGTACAGATAGCTCTGAGGGCTTGGTCGCGGGCTCTCCGTCGAGCTGCTTGCGTGGCGCACCGCGACCCCCCGCCCTTGCGCCCCGCAGGATGCTCTCTGCCGCGGCGCCGTCCTGCCACCTCTTGGAGTGTAGCAGCAACCGGTCGTCTGGCAGCGCCTCGCCGAGCAGCCCGTGCCTTGTGACACCATCGCCCCTCTTCGGCGGCCGCGGGGCGCGCCCAGCAGCTCGGAGCATGGAGGCGGGAACGAGCTTCCTGGACCTGGCCGCCAGCGCGCGGTCCGCCACCGCCGTCGGGGTCCTTTCTCCGCGCACAGCGGCCTTCCAGCCAGCGGGCAAAGGCGCGGGAGTTTCCATGTCCGCCGGGGCGCCTGCCGACGCGCACCGCCCGGCGCTGAGCCCGCGCCAGCCTGAGGCCCCGTTCTCATCTGGGTCGGGCGCAGCGCACGCCTGCACCTTCAGCGGCTCTGCCGGCAGGTCCGCCCGCATCATGCGCGCCACCGACTGCGCCAGCGCCTTCTGCAGCCCCCTGCGCCCCTTCCTGGCTCCCATGGGCTCCGGCTCCGCGCCCTGCTCACCCCTAATGCACTACGGCGGCGGCTCCCAAGAGTCCAACGCCTCCTCCTCGCCCCTCTGCGCCTCCTCATTCAGCCCCGGACACGTCCACACGCTTCCGCGCGCAGCACGCCAGCACTGGGAGCGCCACAACCACCACCTCTATCACATGCGCTGGCTGCAACAGCAGCAGATCAGCAGGAGCCATCTGGGCTTCCGAGGCCAGGGCAGCCTCACAGCCAGCCCCGAGCCGCCGCCGGCGTCGAGTGCCGCTGCGCTGGATCGCTCCGGCCCCAGTCCCACATCCAGTCAGGGGCACGTGCTCACCTCCATCTCCGCCCTGCTGGGATCAGCAAGCAAGGAGAACCTGCCGCGGGTTGCAGAGGAGGCCGAGGTCAGCGAAGGCGGCGGTGAGGGCCCGGACCTGTCGGCGCGCGCCGAGGGGCTGGGATGCTCCTTAGGCGAAGGCTGCTCCCCGGGCGCGGGCTACTCCCCAGCGCCAGAGGCAGACGCTGCAGAGCGCTTCGGGATGACGCTGGAGCTGCTGAGGCACACGGTGGAGCTGCAGCAGCAGCTGGTAGCACGAGTGAACGAGGTCACATCCTTACGGCTTCAGCTCGAGGTGGGGCGGTCTGGGTGGGCGCTGAGTGACTGGCCGACGAGCAACGGGGCATGTGCTTGGGCAAGGGTTAGCCATCTGGGTCGGAAGCTACAGGCTATTATTGGGCTGGGCCGATGGTGTACTAGGCTGAGCCGGTGGTGTGCGGCGTGCCGTCGGGATTAATGAGGGTCGGGAAGTTTTGAGGAGGGGTGGCCGGCAAGCGGCTGCCATCTGCACTCCTACGCCCCCCCAGGAGTCGGCGTCTTCGCGAGACGAGCTGGCGCAGGCCCTGCTTGGCGCCCAGGAGTGGGGCCTCCACCTGGAGCGGAGGCTGGAGCACGAGGCCAGGAGCAGGTGGGAATACGATAGTGCTGCGTGGAAAGCGTCAGTCAGATGTTGACTGCATTCATTGGCTGCAATCTTCTGCCGGGCCCAGCGCACCTGGAGCACCCTGCCGGTGGCTTCCTGCCTGCCCTTCTCTCGCCGTCCGCCTTCGCTGGGCACTCTCCAACCGCCACCCAACTGCTGTCCCCCCTGACTCCCGCTACCTCCCCTTCTCAACCTCCAGGGGCGCCCTGGTGAGCCAGAGCCAGCTCCTGCAGCAGCTGCTCCAGGAGACCGGCGAGGCGCTGCTGCAGTTCGGACACCAGCAGGCCGGCAGGCAGGGCAGCCCGGCGGAGCGCGCCGCACGCGACGCCGTCGCGCTGGCGGCCGCCGCCTCCGCAGCCCGCCAGAGCGCCGCCAGCGCATGTACCACGCCCTCCGCGGGGGCGGCGCCCGCCGACCCCTTCCGCTGCTCCAACTGCGGCCACGTGGGAGGCAGCACGCCCGGCAGTGCTGGTGGCACCCGCGCCTCGTCCTCCAACGGCGGCGGGGAGCGGGGCGAGTCGCCCATGGTGGCGGCGCTGCGGAAGGAGAACGACCAGCTCACGCAGCGCCTGATCGCCAGCAGCCTGGCGGTGGCGGAGGCGCGGGAGCGGGAGGAGCAGGCCAGGCACGAGGCGCGCGTGCTGCAGGAGCTCAACGCACAGGTCGTCAACACGGGTGAGCGAATGCGATGTGCTTGGCTCCGATGTGTGGCTCGCAAGGGCGCAAGGAACCCCGCGCCGAATAGTAAGAATGCCTGCCTGTGTCGCCGTAGCTTGCTGCTCTGCTGCCTGACCCCACGTCCGCCCGCCCTTGCTCAACCCCCAGTCCATGCGCTGAGCCTGGAGCTCTCCCTCCTGCGCCCCAACGTCGCTGCGCCCAATTCGGCCAGGAGTCGCTTCCACCTCCCCGGCTTCCTGGGCGGCAAGGGCGACTAACGGGGCCGCACACTTGTGTCCTGCTTGGGAGGGTAGCCTCACGGTGCTGATGGCAGCGTATCACGCAATACAACTAGGCGCAAAGCGAAATCGGACAGTCTGACTGGACACGACGGGGAGGCGCAGGCGTGTTGCCTAGGGAAACGAATGGCCCGCAATGGGCCGCGGGCCTTACTGCTAGGGGGTGCGTGATGTGGTGGATGCGCGGCGGCGACGCAGGGTGTGAAAATGTAGAATCAACAACCAACGTGAAGGCAGCGGTGTGACGGTGTCAAAGACAGTGGTGATGTGGGGGCCGGGTCAGGGTCATTAAGGTGCGTGTGGACGAGGCAGCGGTACGTGCAACCACGCTAGGGCTCCCAACGGGGCAAGTCGTTACCGTCAGGCGGCTGGCTTGTGTTCATCCGACACACGAAAGGAGTACGAGGGCTGCCAAGCAAGGGCAGGGTGCGCGGTGCGGTTAGGGGCTTGAGCCCCCACCGCATGTAGGATATGGGGACGGAACGCTGGGTGTTGAACACCAAGCTCCCAGAGACTTCAGTGACTGCTGTTGTAACTGTGATGCATTTCCGGCTAGCGGTGGCCATTCTGGCCAAGCCAGGGGCCAAGCTGGATGTCTGTGTATGCATGTGCTGGAGGTGCCCGCAAGTGTCAAGATAACGCGCACAGGCGTACCCTATGTACGTTACAACACCTTCGCTCTCCTTGCTAAGCAGCAAACGTCAACCCACCACAGCCACACACCCACAGCGTGGAGTCCCACACCGCGCCACCGTTTGCAAGCCGTGCTATGTAAGCCTCCACGGGGTTCCCAAACCCCTACCGCACTTTGCCTTCACCCGTTGCGTTGCTCGACGCAGTCGTTGCCCACCACAGCCAGGTGACTCCGAGCGTACCTGCTCTGCCTCATTCCTTGACAGCCCCTTCGCCCTGGGTCCTGCTCAAGCTTAACAAGCGGCCCCACGTCGCCCTCCTCTCCCCATGCACGCACATCCCACTCCCTAAACACGAGCCCGCGCCCACCAACCCAACATCAACGCCCCAGCACCTTGCTAATCCAGCTCACAGAGCCCCATCAGGCGACTGCCGCCTCCCACGTCCCCACGCACACCTAGTCCAGGTCATACAGCCCCGTCAGGCGGTTCGCGGCCGAGGCCGCTGCGCCGCTGGCTCCGGGCTGCCCGGGCGGGTGGACCACGCCCCCAGGCCCGCTGCCCGCGCGGCCCGCGGCCGCCCCCATGACCGCCTGGCGGGCCGCGGCGAGGGTGTTGGGGTCCTGCAGCTGGCCTGGGGGGACGGGGCAGGGCGGGGCGGGCGCGGGGTGTGAGGCGAAGTGGCAAACTGGCAACTGGCAAACGCGCGTGCATGCAGGCACCCAGACTCGCCTGCACCCGGCGCCTAAGTCATGACCCTCTCGTAAACGCACGACTTTCGCCACCCCCTCCATGCCATGGAAACCACCTTCCCATTCCCACCTGCGAGCTGGTGGTACACGTCAGCCGGGGTGGCGCTGCTGAGCCGCCGCTGCAGCCCCGCCGCGCCTCCGCCAGCTCCCGCGCCGCTCGCCCCGACCCCAGCCGCCGCCGCCGCCGCCGCCGCCGCCAGCTCCGCGTTCCGCTCCGCCGACACTATGGATCGCGCGCGCTGTAGCAAGGAGGCAGGGTCCTCGACAACGTCATCGTCGGACGCGCCGCCGCCGCCTGCGCCGCCGGTGACGTCACCGCCGCCGCCGCCGCCCGCCGCTGACAGCTCGTAGTCACTGTCGTACCCGTGCCGGAGGGCGGCGGAGTGGCTGGCGGCGATGGAGATGGCGGCGGCGCTCGGGGAGGCGCCGCCTTCCCCTGACCCAGGGCCCTGGCAACAAGTGCGCGATAGGAAGCAGGGGCGTCAGGTGGACGGTGCTGGTGCCTGAGGTAGCACTCCCCACCTCCCCTCCGGCCACACGCGACCTACAACCCTACCGCTACCTGCGCACCCGAGCCCGGCCCCAACAGCCCGCTTCTACTTCCTCGTTCCCTTGCTGGACATGACCCTTCCCGCCAGGGTCGCGCCCACACTGGCCCATGCGGCGGGCAGGCGATCCCACAGTTGGGTCCCTCAGCCCCTCCCCCCAGGCCCTTGCCCGCATGACCTCACCATGGCAGACATGCCGTGGGCGGTGTCCGTTCGGCGCATGGACCCATGGCCGGGGCCCGCCAGGGGCAGCTCCCGCTCCCCGCCTGCAGCCCCGCCGCCGCCACCCCCCGGCCGCTGGGCGTGCACCGCCGACGCCGAGTCCTCCCGCCCCGTCACGCCGCCGGCGGCGTCGCTGGGCCCGGCTGGGCCCGGCTCGGCCCGGTCACGAGGGCTGTCGCCCAGGCCCCGGCTGGGGTCCCAGTGGGCGGCAGCGGCGGTTGACGTGCCACGTGGGTACGAGCTGACACGCACCCGGGAAGGGCTGTGGAGGGTCTCGGATGCGGTGGCGGGGCTGGCCCCGGCGGGACTGCCGGCCGACGGTTCGCCTTCCACAAGGTGGACCGAGCCGCGCCGCAGCGGGGACGGCGGCAGCGCGCCGCCCGCCAGGCCAGCGCCGCCACCGCCGCCGGGGCCGCCGGAGTTACGGCGCTGACGCAGGTGTGAAGTGTCCCCCCTGCCGTACGTCGTGATGCTGTACCGCGCGAAGAGATCCACGTCAGCGCCACGGGCCGCCGCCGCCGGCTCGGATCCCGCCTCTTCCTCCAGATCCGCATCCAGGTCCAGATCTACGTCCTCCGGGGCCACGCTGCCGCCCTCGCCCTCACCCTCCCCCACGCCCTCTCCCATCTCATCCGGATCCCCTCTTGAAGAGGCAGGCTGAGAGTACGAGCGAGCTGAGTCGATATCCCCCAGCACACCCGGGCCGGCAAGGGCATCCCGTGCGGAATCCAGATCCAGATCTGAAGCACGCTCGTGCCCCCGGCCCGACGCTCGCGCCGAGTCCAGATCCGCCTCTCGCGCCGGCCGATGGATTCCGAGACCAATCCCGATCCCGCCGCGCGGATCGCCCCGCTGCAGCAGCCGGTCTTGCTCGTACCCCATGGCGGAATCCGCAATGGATTGCGCCTCGTCCCGGGCGTCGTACGCGATACTAATGGTCCCCGCGGCGCCCTCAGCGGAGCCCGCGGGCGCAACGGCGGTTGCTGACGTGGGCCCGGAAGATGAATCGCCGGCGGAGGGTGGCGGCGGCGCCTGGGGCTGGGGTCGAGCCTGGCCGTACTGTAGGAGGGAGGACGTGGCCTCCGCTGCAGCCGGCGCCGATGCTGGGACTGGGGGTGTCCCCGCGCCCTCCCCGCCCTCCCCGTCGTCCCCCTCGTCGCCCTGCGCCTGCTGCTGCTGCTGCTCCTGCGCCTCGCCCACCTGCACGCACGGACGCAACAGACGTCAGTCATTGGCACGAGATTCGCAACGGCCAGCCCTGCTGCCTGCCTCTGACGATCTCCCCATCTCCTTCAGCAGTGCCACTCCCCCAAAGCCCCGTCACCCCGCTTCAGGGCAAGTCAAGCCCCCACTTCCTCACGCCCTTTCCCCATCGCTCCACCACCATCTGTAAACCCGGCAGCACCTGCACCCACCTGCAGGGCCATGTTCCACAGGCGCTGGTAGTCGGGCGTGCGCCACACCGGCCGGATGCCGCGCGGCGCGTGGGCCGCACCCCGGGGCGACGGCCCGGGGGCCGCCGTGGCGCCTGCGCCGCCGGCAGGCCCCGCCCCGCCGTCCGCGCCCAGCGCCCCGGCCCCGCCCGCGGACCCGAGCGAGCCTGCCCCCGTGAGGGCGCTGGCGGCCTCGGCCCGGGCGGCGGCGCGAGCGATCGCCCGCTCCCGGAGCTCGTCCCTGGGAGGCCAGGAGGGAGGGGCGTGGTGATGTCCGTAAGGCACGGGAGGTGCATGAACTCCTCGCCCAGGAACGCAGCCCTTGGCCCAATGCTTCGGCCCCTGGCCTGGTGCGGACCTCAGTGAGGACCGCCCTCCCCACACTGTTCCCACACCGGCCCGCCTCGCCCTCGCACGTCGCACCTGAAGTCCGGCCGCGCTGCTCCGCCGGGTGCCTGCGTCGCCGCGCCCGGCCCCGCCCCGCCCGCCGCCTGCGCCTGCTGCAGCTGCGCAGGCGAGGCCAGGTTGGAGATGCCCGCATGCAGCCGGGCCAAGGACGCAGCCAGCAGCGCCTCCGCCCCACCACCGCCGGCCTCGTCCCAGCCGCCGGCCTCCGCCGCCTCGCCCCCACCCTCGGCCCCCGCCCCCGCCGCCGCCGCCGGCCGCTCCGCCACTGCCGAGCCGGCCAAGTCCCTCAGCTCCTGCTCCAGCCTCACGATAAGGGACCCGTGGGCCGCCTGCCCCTGCCCCTGGTCCTGGTCCTGCCCTGATCCAGGCGACGGCTCGGCGGCTGGCGCCGCAGCCGCTGCCCCGGCGGTGCCGTTGCCTGTGTGAGCGTCCGCGTCCGGGGCGGCAGGGGCGGGCTGTTCACCTCCGGCGCTGACCACGGACTCGGCGGCTGCGGCTGCACCTGCGGCCGTGAGGGGTTCCGCGCGGTCCCCGGCCCCGTTGGAGGAGGCAGCGGCCGCCTCCGCCTCTGCGGCTGCCTCTGCCGCCTTCGCGGCCGCTTCCCTGGCGGCGGCCTCCTTTGCCGCGCGCTCCCTCCGGCGGTACAGCGCCGGCAGGCCCTCCTCATCGCTGTCGCTCTCGCCTGCAACAGTGGGAGGGGAGCGAGGCCCGCAAGACACGCCTTCACACCTGGCCCCGCACACCGGCACCCTTAACCACGCACCTGCACCACACGGTCACCCGCCCGCCACATCCCACACACACAGCTTCCTGACAGGGTACTCAAGCCGATCCCACATGGTAACACAGCCTGTCCCGGGCCCCAGGCGCAGCGCAGCGCTTGGCGCAAAGCCGCAGCCCAGCGCACCTGACGGCACCCCTGACCCCGCGCGGGCTCCCTCAACCCACCCGCCTACCCTACCCCCGCCCGCCCCATCCCGCACACACAGCCCCCCCCCCCACGCCCCCAGCCCAGCCCACCTGGCGGCACGGCCCGGAAGCGCATGGGGTCGTGCGGCTCGGGCGGCTGCTGCCGCGCCCGCTCCACCATGGCATCGAAGGCGCGGCGGTGCGCCTCGCGCGTCTCCTCCTCCTCGCGCCTGCACGCACACGCACGTGCACACGTTACACCGCGACCCCGGTGCGGCGACGCACGGTACAACCCTTCGCACCCTTCACCCTCCGCACAGGAACTATGGGTACCGGTACCTCGCCTCAAGAAATCTCCAGCTTGCCACTACCCCTCACAATCCCCGACGGCTCCCCGCCCTCCCCTCCCACCGTAGGGTCTCCCTCATGGCCCGCTCAGCCTCCAGGCCCCCCTCCACGAAGGCCCGCGCCAGGCGGCGGTCCTTGGGGAACACGGGCGATTCGTCCAGGTAGTTGAGCGCCGACATGCGCGCCAGCAGGCTCTTGCGGTAGTGCCTGCAAGAGAAGTAGGGCAAGAGGGCAGTGGCGGTGAGGGTGCGGTGGGTTGTTGATGTGGGTCGGCGGCTAGATTGCGAGGGCTCGTTGCTCTTCCCCCGGGTAACGGTATCGTGGGTTGTTTTGGGAGGCAGCGGCTCCAGGGCCCCTGCCCTGGACTAGGTCCCGGCACTTGCCCCGGCACTTGCACCCGCACCCACGGGTATTTGCTGACGGCCGGGTTGCCCTGCAGGCGCAGGTACAGCAGCGGTAGCCCCGCGATGAAGTCCACCGTCTCGGGCGCATCCAGGCGGTTGGATATCATGTCCAGGGACTGCAGCTCGGTGCACGCGGCCAGGTCGCGGATGTCATCGACGGTGGTCAGTCGATTGCCCGAGAGGTTGAGCGTGCGCAGCATCGGGAGCTTCGACAGCTCCTCCACCTTAGTGATCACGTTGTCCGCCAGGTCCAAGGTCTCCAGGTTGGTCAGGGCTTGCAGCCCGAGCGTCGAGTGGATTAGGTTCTTCCCCAGGTACAGGCAGCGCAGGTTCACCAGCATGTCCAGGTTCTCAATGTCCGATATCGCATTCTGCTCCAGGTAGAGCGTCTTGAGCCCCGTGTAGGCCTACACGCAGCCCAGGCGGAAGGTCAGATGTGCACATGCCGAAGGCCGCCCGCGCTCCCGGTTCCCATCAGCCCGCCACTCCTGGGACACGCACGCACTGCCACACTGCCTGGGCAATGGCCGTTTACGAGCGACTCACGTCCAAGTTTTCCAGCTTTGTGATGCCCTTGCATTGCAGGTGCAGCACATCATTGAGCTCCGGACAGCTCGAGTACCTGAGCGCGCGAACGTAGGCAGCGGGGAGGCCCCGCGGAAAGTCAATTCTTCCGCGCTGACCGTCACCAAACCCTGGCCCCAAGCGTGTGCCTCACAGCTTCAGGTCCCTGCAGAGCTTGCGCAGGGACTCTGGCGTGAGCTGGAAGCCCATCGCCCTGCGCGTAGGCGAAGACCTGTCGCGCGTGCACTCGAGACCGCAGTGGAACCACGCGTCGCTGTCTGTATTACCGTCAGTGAGTCTATACTCTTGTAATGCAGCGGGGACCCGTGTACTGGTTGAAGCGGACCCAAACCCAATCGCGCCTGCATGGCCTCCTTACGACCCCGAGCCCCCAGTAAGATACAGCCGCACAGTCGCGTTCGACAGAACCAATTCATTGTGAGTTGAACACCGGCCGCCGCCGCTGTTCGTCCCTGAGCAAGCATAGAATCCCTCGGCGCTCCCTGGGCACCGGCCGGACGCTCCCGCCCGCTGTTCACGTCGGCGATGGAGTCCTTTCACAGCGTCGCCATCGTCGGCGCCGGCATATCCGGGCTGTACGCGGCGCACTTGCTCAAGGGCCGATTCCCCGACCTAGTCGTGCTCGAGGCGCAGGACCGGATTGGCGGTCGCATCAAGCAGGTGGGGCTGGCGCGCAGCGTTGCGCGCGGCTTCGTCGCGGGCGGAGCGTCGGGCCGGGCACGATGACGGTTCGGTCGGCGGCTAGCGGTACTCCCCGGACGCCGCCCCGACAGCCGCGCGTACCCCTCTACGGCCAGCGACCGTCGCACGCGACGGCTACCGTAGTCAAGGCGTGGTTTTGGCGCTTACCGCTTCGCTCTTGCGTTCAGCAGCCGGGGTTACGCCACGAGTGGTTGGCCCGCCCGCGCCGCGGCTTCGGTCGCGGCGACAGCCCCCTACCTGCACCACACTAGCCCCAGCCCCACGCCCTCCGCCCTACGAAACCGCCACTCTCCACCCCTCAAAACCACGCCCCCGACTCATTCTCGCAGCCCGAAACTCCGAAAGCCACCCCTGTCCTCCCCCTTCCATCCATCCGCCCGTGCCTCCCGCCATGTCCGGCCAGGTTCACGGCCTGGCGCCATGGCCCGTGGAGGCCGGTCCCGAGTTCATCCACGGCCGCAACTGCGAGGTGGTCCGCTACCTGGAGACCCAGATGGGAGCCACCTTTGAGGTAGGACACCGGTAGCGGCTGCCACCGGGCTCGACCATCGGCCTGTCTAGCCGTTCCTGTCTGCTATCGAGTACTGGGTTCCCCTCCTTACCTGGGCTCTACCATCTTACCTGGGCTGCAAGCGGTCTCGTGCACAGACGGTAGCACCGAGCAGCCCCGAGCCCCTCAGCACTAGACCGCCACAGGCCATCCAGGCCCTGCACCTCCCTCATCCGCCATGCGGACCCACTCATCCACCCGCCCCTCAACCTTGCCCGCCTCCCTTCCCCCACCCCACCCCCACCCCCTCAGGAGAAGGAGTGGCCCGAGTGGTGGTACTTCAACAAGGAGGCGGGGGGGCAGGGGCTGCTGCACGATGAGCAGGTGGACGACGAGGTCGACAAGGTGGGAGCGGGGGGGAGGCGGGGAGGAGGGGGGGGAGGGAGGAGGAGGAGGAGGAGGAGGAGGAGGGTTGGAGGCTAAGCATGGCAGCAGAGCGCTGCAGTAGGGTTGGGGCAAGGCCCGACGCGCAGTCCAAACTGGACCAGGCCCGGGGAGGCCCGGGGAGACAGGGAGAAGAGAACGTGCGGGACGCCGGCCCACGCACCCCTGCAACTATCGTGCCGTGTCTCCCCCCTTCACCTGCCCAGGTGCACGACCTGTTTGGCGACTGCGGCGACGAGCCCTTCCCGCCGCCCGGCCAGGACATGTCGGCGGCGGAGTGGATGAAGCAGAAGGGCTGCACCAAGCGCCAGGTGGGTGACTGTGTCGTGGGGCGCTCGCTCCCTCCCCCATGGGTCGAATCCCTGGCACGGGACGTCTCGTGCGACGTGTTGGGCCCAGCTGAGCTGCCCAGCCCCCTCACACCCACGCCTACCTGGGGTGCTGTGGCTATCAACCCTCAGCCCAACCCTGCTCCCATGTCCCGTCCTACCTCGGCTACAAGCACAGTCCCCCTCAAACCCTGCTGACCCCCCACCCCACCCCAGATCGCTGTTGCCGACGCCTGCTACGCCAACGACTTCGCCTGCAACCTGGAGCACCTGGGGGTGCGGGAGATGATCGAGGAGAACAGGCGCTGGGACTCGGGTGGGTTGGGGCGGGCCCGAGGTGGGCCCGGGGGTTGGGGCGGGCCCGGAGGTGGGCCCGAGTTGGGCCGAGGCAGTGGGGGTGGTGACCCTGGGTGCGGGATGGCGTGGGTGGGGTGAGGTGGGGCCCGGGGTTGGGCCCGGCTTGGGCCCGGTTGAGCTTGCATGCCTGCGCCCGCATGGGCCTGCTGCACTACCTCGCTGACCCAACCAACCAGAATCCCAACCGATCCGATCCGTACAGGCGAGTCGTACCTGATCTACGACGGATCCACGGGCGCCATGGTGAACCACATGGCGGACCGCATCGGCCGCGACCGCATCCGCCTCAACTGGCACGTGGCGGGCATCGAGTACGGCAACAGTGAGTACTGCTTGTACGGCACTACGGCGGTGACGACGTAGCCCTGCCTTCTTTGTGGCCATACCGTGACTACCGTAGTATGTTGCCATGCCTCTGCGCATCAGGTTAACCCGTCAAGGCTTCAACCGCCCGTTCCCTTCCCTCCTCCCACACCCCAGATGGAGCCGTGGTCAAGTGCCGTGACGGGCGCTCCGTGCGGTGCGGTGCTGTGCTGGTGACGGTGCCCATCTCCCTGCTGCAGGTGGGGGGAGGGGAAGCGAAGGGAACGGAGGGGGAGAGGGGGAGGATGCGGAGAGGGAGGGAGGGGGGGTAGGCGCAGCTCGGACGCCCACACGTGCGTCTGGGGCTGCGGTTGCTGCGGGTGGTTTTGTGACCGCCTGGAAGGAACCCAAGCGTGCTCTGGCCCTGATCCCTCTCCTCCCGTCGTGCTGAGTCAGTCCCCACCCACCCACCCCCACCCCCACACCTCAGCGCAACGTCATCGCCTTTAGCCCCCCGCTGCCGGCCGCCAAGCAGACGGCCATCCAACGCATCAAGATGGGCAATGCGCTCAAGATCATCATCAACTTCTCGCGCAAGTGAGTGAGCTTGCGGGTGTAGCGGGTGTGAGGATGGAAGACTGTCGGAAGAGCGCATGATGGGTTGGGTGCCGGCGCTGCGATAGCCACCACTCCGCGACCCATACGGACATTCCCCTCACCCGCCAACCGCCAACACCAACTACCCCTCCCCAGGTTCTGGCCGGACAACATGTACGACGTGGTGTGCCCCGGCTCCTTCATCCCAGAGTTCTGGATGCTGACTAAGACGCCCACGGACCCCAGTGAGTGGCGCCCGCACAACCCTTTTTCTCCCCGCCGGATTCCCTGGCGTCGGCGCATTCCCGCTCAGCAACAACCCCCCCCCCCCCGGCCCCGGGAACCGCAGCTCCTGCTTGGCCCTCAGCGCGGCTCCTGCTGTGCCCTCTGCACCCTTATCCAGAACCCAACCGACGCGTCGCTCCCCTCCCCTTCATCCCCTCAATGCCTTTTGAGCGGGCCCCCCACGGCCCCCATTGCCTGCAAGCGTCGAGCGCCCCTAATCGGGCCCCCAACCCCACCCCAACCCCACCCCAACCCCACCCCAACCCCAACCCAACCCCAACCCAACCCCAACCCAACCCCAACCCAACCCCAACCCAACCCCAACCCAACCCCAACCCAACCCCACCCTCCCCCACCCCCCCACAGCGGCCGCCACCCCCTACACGGTGGTTGGCTTCCTGGCGGGCGACCGCACCCAGGCGGTGGCGTCCATGGGGGACACAGAGGCGCAGCGCCGATTCCTGGAGCAGCTGGACGCGATTTTCGGGAAGCCCGAGGTGAGGGGTGGGGGCGGGGGTGGGGGTTCACGGCTGGAGTCTGGGGGGAAAAGCGGGTGCAAGCCTGTGTGTGCCGCGGCAGTGCCCCTAAACCCACTCGCCCGGCCCCTGGCTCCCCCCCCCTGCAGGACCCGCACCCCGCCTCGAGCTCCGTTGTGAAGGGGGTGGTGCACGACTGGGCCAAGGTGGGGGAGGGGCTGGGGGAGGGGAGGGGGATGATCTTTGACGGATGGGAAACCAGGTGCAAGGTGCTGCGGCAGCCCGGACTTATGCTCCACACACTGTATCACAGATTGTTTAGCTCGAGAGCTCCGATCATCACCGTCGCTACGTCTAGCCGATCCAGGGTACCCAGCTTACCCTGGATCGGCTAGACGTAGCGACGGTGATGATCGGAGCTCTCGAGCTAAACAATCTGTGTGGAGCACAAGTCCGGAAGTAGGTGGCTTCACTAGAAGCCGGTGTAGCAAGTCACATAGCAAGCGGGTAGCAGGCAAATGTCCCCTCCGAGAGCGGGGCGCTGCCTAAAGGCGGCGCATGGGCGCTACTCTCGCCGTACTGCCTGGCTGGCAGGCAGCCCGGTACCTCCGGTACTGCGGGTACAGCGTGCGGTCCCCCCCCCCCCCACACACAGTGTGGTTCCCCCGCACTGCCGGCCGTCGAGACTAGAGAGCGCTTATCAGCGCTGTGGGAAAGAGCCGTGCAAGCGAGTCTGCGTCCGCTTACAGGGGCGCACGCACGCACAGAGTTGAAGCAATGGCCGGCCCTGAGGAAATATACAGTCCCGGGATTCCTGACCCAATCATAATGCTTTGTTTTCTGAGCCGAAGCCTGGAAGCGGGGTGGCACGTGCACGTACACTGGAGGAAGCACGCATGCCCACGCCCCTACCTTCTACCCTCTGCAGCACGCCGAGCAAGGCAGCGAGATAGTGATAAAAATGGACACGCTTTGCAGCTGTGAGGAGATTTGTGGCAATTGGAGTCCTGACCTTACCGTGAACAAGAGTCGGAGCTGCACTCAAGGGCATCCGCGGGCGTAACTGCATGCGTTTTTGATATCACTACACTGCGTGCATTGTGAGATCACGCAGCCCCGGCCTTACACGCCGGGATCTAGCGCGCGGCAATGAGGAGAAATACAGTCCAGGGACTCCTGACCCGAAATCATATGCTTTGTTTTCCGAGCCGCGCGCTGCACCTCACCGCATCCCCAAGCACACACCCATCCACCACCCCCAAACCCAACCACCAACCGCGCCGCACCCCCCAACCGCCAACCAACAACCGCCAACCGCAGGAGCCGTACGCGCTGGGCGCCTACACCTACCCCTCCCTGGGCGCCGAGCTGGGCGACCGCGCGGCCCTGGGCGCCCCCGTGGGGAGGCTGTTCTTTGCGGGGGAGCACTGCAACGAGTCCATCAACCCCTGCATGCAGGTGGGAGGAGGGGAGGCTAAGGGAACGGGGGGGGGTAGAGGGATAGGGGATAGGGGGGGTAGAGGGATAGGGGGTGGAGGGCGAGCACTGCAACGAGTCCATCAACCCCTGCATGCAGGTGGGAGGAGGGGAGGCTAAGGGAACGGGGGGGGTAGAGGGATAGGGGATAGGGGGGGTAGAGGGATAGGGGGTGGAGGGCGAGCACTGCAACGAGTCCATCAACCCCTGCATGCAGGTGAGTGCAGCGTGTGGGGGGGGGGGGGGGGGGCACGTCATTTTATGCTTGAGCAGGGAGTCTTGGGCTTTGTGTGGGTTAGGGCTGTGCCGTGGGGTGCACATGACACCGAGGCCCAACCCGCTCCCCTCCCTCCCTTGCTTCTCGTTTCCCCTCACCCCTCCACCCCTCCACCCCTCCACCCCTCCACCCCTCCACCCCTCCACCCCTCCACCCCCAGGGCGCCATGCAGACGGCGGAGCGCGCCGCGGAGCTCATGGTGGCGGCCCTGGCGGCGCCCCTGCGCAGCCGCCTGTGAGGGGGCGGGCGGGGTTGGGGGACGCGGGGGAGAACGTGTGTGTTTTGGCACGCGTGGCGGTGACGGAGCTCATGGTGGCGGCCCTGTGAGGGGGCAGGCGGGCTGGTGCTGGCGGGCAGGTGGTGGAAACCGGGGGCTGGGCAGCCAAAGCGGCAGAGAAACGTGCTCCGCGTGGACGGCCGGCCGTTGGAGGGAGGAGCTAAGGGTCTGGGCGGCGAGTGGGGTGGGGGTCTGGGAGCAGGGCCGGGGCCTGGCGGATGAGCGCAGGGGCAGGGGGCAGGGGGGTACGTGACTGACTGCAGGCAGGCGAGACGGGACGGCGAGCGATGAGGGAAGATGTGGGGCGGGGCGGGCCGAGTGGGGTGGAGCGGTTGTGCAGGATGTGCGTTGTGGTGACTGCTTGGACTAGGAAGATCAGGGAGACTGACAACCGCGGACCACGCTTTCCTGACATGACTAGCCAGCGAGCATGACTTCACCTGGCTTTGCTAGCTAGGGTTTTGTAGTTGGGACCTTGACTTACGTTGACTCTGGGACTGGTGAGAGAGCAGAGTGAGCGAGACGAGCGAGACGCGGCGGGCTGGACAAACCATGTGATAGGGGGCCAAGGGGCGTCGTCATGGTTCCCCACGCTGGATGCCTGGTGTAGACGAGCTGGGGGTGATGCCTTGCAGGATTCAAACTTTGGCAGGGTTGCATAATACGGCAGCCCCCGGGGCCAATACGCGTATTAATACGCAATACGGCCCCCTCCTCGCTAATACGGCTTAATACGGCTCTAATACGGCGGCGCCCAGCCGTATTAATACGGCAGCGTACGGCAGCCCATACTGCCGCCTTGTGCACGAGCGAATGCGCTCCGCGTTCACGTAGAAGCGCAGGGAACACGTAGGGCATCGGCTACGGCGGAACGGACGGCTGAGCTGCCGACCGAAGCACCCCAGCACCCCAGCACCCCAGCACCCCAGGGCAGCAAACAGGACGAAGCCTCGCCGCCGCTGCCCCATCACCGACAGCCCGGCCCTCGCCTCCGTGCCTGGCGCCCAGCCCGTCGTCCCCACCCGGCCATCCCTCGGGCCCCAGCCCTCCCGCCCTCCCGTGCCTGTGCCTGCGGCTCTGCCGCCCTCCCCCGACCGACGCGCACAGCCAACGCCTCAGGTCCCACCCTCAGCGGCACACGCTTCGCACGTCCCTGTCGCGTGGCACGCTCGCACGGCTTCCTCGCCGTCGCCAGCCACCAGCTCCAGCCGCAAGGCCAGCGCGTCCAGCCCTCCGCAGCTCCGTGAACGCAATATCGACCGGTCGGTGCGGCCAGCGTCTACGAGCGCAGCTGCCTCAGACTACGCTACTTCCCACTTCCCACCCACGTGACGCTCTTCGTCTCCCCGCCGCCGGCTCCCCGCTCCCGCTGATTTCCTCCCGGGCCTCGTATTGCCCTAGGTCCCAAAACTACCTTTCTCCTGCCGCTTCACTCCTAGACGCACGGGTTTTGGGAACGGGTATCTTCCTGGTGGCATCTTCCGCCTCGTACGTCAGTATGGAGCTCAGTCTTCAAGCAGCGTTCCGCAGCCGGCTTCTTTCCCCCAGCTCGCATTTGCACACACCGCACTTTAACGCTCGACTAGCCCCTGTAGCTGACTCGTCGTCTTCGTCTACGCCACCTGCAGGTGCGCGCTCGCGCATGATGACCGTAGAAGACTGGCACGCTTCACGGCTGGGGGCTTCTTCAAGCGGCTCAGGAAAGTGCTATTCGCGCCTGTCTCCCATAGGACCTGTATCAGCCTGCTCGACGTACCCGGCGCAGCTCTACACCGTCAACAGCAACAGCATGCCGGTTACTCTAGCATAGCCGTTCTCAGCCGCATCCCCGACTACATCTTCTGCGCGTACCGCTCCGTGTAGTGCTAGATGGCCTTGTTGCTTGTGTACTGCGCGGGGGCTATGCCCGCCACCCCAGCACCCCCCCCCGCCGCCGCCGGCCCCCGGCTGCCCGGCCGGTACCCCCGCGCCGCATGCCGTATTAATACGGCAGCGAGAGGCCGTATCCGTATTAATACGTATCCGTATCAATACGGGGACTGATACGTATTGGCAACCCTGATTCAAAGGGGCGCTTGCGGGGGGGCCCATGTATCTGGTGATTCATACCAGGGGATGACGGTTGGGCGGCAGCTGGAACGCTATCCTGGCTTGGTAGACGCCTGCCTAGCACCGGAGGGTAGTGTGGCTGCTGCGGCGGCGAATGTCGGACATGGAGCTGACTTAGGAGCTGCTCCCATAGATGGCGCCCAGGGCTGGGACCTGGGAGTGAGCATGAGTTACGGACGCGAGTAGGGCTTGGCTCGAGGCTTCCGTATCGTTCCTAATCATGGTCCGCCCTTGGCCTGTTCCCCTTCTACCTACTGCCCCTGCCTACACGCGACACGGGCACGTGGACCGAATGGCGTTTGGCACCAGAGATAAGAGCGGGGGCTTTCAACAGGTCTACAAACAAGCCGTCAAAGTGTTGGCTCTTCCTCAGCTCTCTCCAGATCAACTCTCGGGTTCCGCACCCCGCGTGCCTGATTCGTTCGCAGCCAGCAACCAACCAGCAGTGCAAAGCCCGACCATGCCCCTCTGTACGCCTGTAACCGACTACGGTACTATGCGCATGCAACAGGCAACTCGACCCCCTGACTAATTCTTTTGCGCCCCGCCCCTCCTCCGCGCGCCCTTCAACTACACACCCGCCCCAGCTGCTCTCCGGGCCCCCATCTCCAGCTGCCCCTACCTCCATCTCCAACCTCCCGCGCGGCATCTCACCCCTCCGCTCCCTCCCATCTGCAAGCCTCAGGCCGCATCCATCCGCCACGCCATGCCCTGCCTCCACCCACAGGGCCCCTCACGCCCGCCGGCCCCTCCATCCCCAGGGCCGCCCCCCTCACGCCTGCCGGGCCCCTCCGAACCATGCACCAAGCGGGCCCCCCTCACGCCTGCTTGCCGCCCTTGCCCTTCTTGGTCGCCTGCACCGTCACCGCCAGGTGTGGGCACAGCTGTGGCTTGCACACCAGGTGCTTGCCTGCGGGGGGGGGGGGAGCGAGAGGTGAAGAGGAGGGGGCGGTGAGTTGAGACTTGAGAGGCAGGGTGAACGGCACAGGGTTACAGTCAACCTCTCTTCTGCGAGGTGACCAGACAGAGCAGTGCTGCAGCATTCGCATCTTCGCTGGCAGCCCCAACACGCCCCCCAGGTGTGTGGCCCTGACGCGCTCTGCCCCCCTTGCCCGACACGCCTCCCCCACCCCAGCCCGGTGCTCACCGTTCTGCACCACGAAGCCCAGCAGACCCAGGCCCAGGACCAGGGGGAGGACGACCTGTCAGGGGGCAGACATAGGAAGGGGGGAGGAGGGCGTGGGGATGTGAGATCAGAATCCAGGATCCATCTGGTCTTCAGTTCCGCTCTGGGCTGTCGCCCGGGACTGGGCTCCAGGAGCTCACCCGGGGCAGCGCACTGCGCAAGGGGCCGACCGCAGGGGCCCGACCCCGCACGCCCTTGCCTCTGTCCTACACAGGCGGAAGCGGCCCCCACGCACGGGCGCGCGCGTCTCAATCCCAACTGGCGCCAGCCAGGCATGCATCAGAATCTGCCGCGCGGCTTAACCCCGGACCTGTCAAAGATCACCCCCAGACCCCCACTTCCTCCAGTCAGGACTGCAGGCGCGGCCGCTTAAGGGTTCTGGACGCATACCTAGCGCTCACAAAATGGAAGAGCCTAACGGCCGCCCTGCCCAAAGCACACGAAATGGAGCCTCGCCGCACCACCGCGCTCGCTCCTTCTCGTGCCGACACCCCCGACCACACGGGCCTTGCCAAAGTCGCCAAGGAGGAACGCAAACGCAAACCAGAGCGCCTCCTCTGCCCTCCCCAGACCGGTGGTCGCGCTCACTGCTCCGCAAACGCCGCCCCCCCGGCCCCCCCAGGTGTTTTGTGAAAGCAAGGACTGGCCCAACCCCCCCCACCACCCCCCCAGCCCACCTGCGAGAAGAGCACTCGGGCCACGGCGGCCTTGGACTCGGGCGGGACGGCGGCGGCGGCGGCCTCGGCGGCGGCGGCGGGGTCGGCGGCGGCGAGCGCGACGGGCGCCGTCAGGTTGCCGGAGGCCAGCTGGCGGGCGGCGGTTGGTGGGTTGAGAAAGGGTGGTTAGGGACGGTGTACTGCCCCAACAAGACTGCCTCACGAAAGACACACAACGCAGATCAGGCAGGCAGGCAGAGCAGCATATTCCCCTCTCCTTCCCCTTCCCCCTCTTGAAACTCCGCCCCTTTCCCACCTGGCCCGCCTGGTACGCACCGAGCACGATGGCGGCCAGGGAGATGCAACACCCACACGCGTGTCAAAACACACACCCTTCCCCCTCTTGAAACCCCTCCGCCCCCCCCACCTGGCCCGCCTGGTAGGCCCCGAACACGATGGCCGCCAGGGAGATGAGGATGGGGATGAGCGGGGAGGGCTGCGGGCGCAGCGGCACGGAGGCGCCGGGGGACATGACGAAGGCGCCTGGGGGTGTGTGTGGTGAGGGGGAGGGGAAGCGGGTGTGGAAACAGTTTGGGTTGGGGGCTGGGGGCAGTTTGGGTTCGGGGAAGTGAGGCTGACAGAGCGCTGCCAGGTCCACCCGCCCCCTGTTACGTGCCGAAACACACACGTTCTGCCCGCCCCTCCCCGCCCCTCCCCCCCCCCACCCGTGAACAGGTCCACTGCGTCTTGCTTGCAGCCGTCCTGGAAGTTGTTGACGTAGTAGCGCACCACGGCCTGGGGGGGGAGGGGGTTGGTGAGGGGGGGCGTGTGCTTTTTGGCGTGTGCTTTTCGGCAAGGGTGGTGGTTCGGTGGTGGTTTTGGCACCCTACGTGTCGACCCCTGTCCCACGCCCTCCCCCCTGCCCCCCCCCCACCTTGTACCCGTCGTCCAGCACGCCCCCGAATGTGCGCTTGCCGGTGCGCGTGAAGCCGCTCTTCATGGCTCCAGTGCCTTGTGGGTGGGGGGAGGGGGGCGAACATGATTGCGCGCGTGCGCGTGGGGGCAAAGGGGGTAACCATTCGAGCAAGAGACGGGCGAAGGGGGAGAAGAGGGGAGGGGAGGGAGGGGTAAGCACGCGGAGGGGCTGAGGCCTGACCAGGACCCCGCGCTGGCCCTTGCGGCTTCATGTCAGCATTCCTCGTGTGGCCGGAATCCGAGACTTAAAGCCCTAGTTACTTCTGGCCCTCACCCGCGTACTGCGTGGACACCGCGTCTCCGTGGTCGGCCCACAGGATCTTGAACTCCCGCTCCACCTGGGGGAAGGCCTCCGGCAGCGCCAGGGGGTGACCGGCGGAGGGCGGCAGCAGGCCCAGGGCCCCCAGCATGGCCTCCAGGGACTGGGGGGGCGGGGGGGGGGGGGGGGTGTTAGGGGAGCGGAGAGAGGGGGGCATGTCGGGCCCGCAGCGGAGCCAGCACCGCACCACTTTTGGGCCGCACCTTGCATGACACTATCGACCAGCGGCGCCAACGAACAACTGCCCAACCGTCCAATCCCAACCACCCCAACTACAGGTACTTCAACGACCCCGCCCCGACCAGGACTTCCAACGGCACAGCATAGCGCACAGAACACAGCACGGCGCAGCACAGCACGGCGCGCAGCACGCACCTTGCGCCCCAGCACGCCCTGCACGACGTTGGTGCGGTCGAGGCAGTCGATGCAGTTGGTGCGCATCACGCCGCTCTGCCGCTGCACCACCGCCCCGCCCTTGCGCAGGAAGAAGCCCTGGCGGTCGAAGTCGGCCTTGACCTGGGGGAACGGGGGGGCGGAGGGGATGTCAGGTGTGTTTCGGAGTTGGCACGACACGACGCAGGGACGCAGGGAGCTGCCTCGCAGCAATGGCTGGAGCGAGGGCTCTGCCACGTCCCCCTCCTTCCCCCCTCCCTCCCACCCCCACACAGCGCTCGCCTTGTCCCACAGCAGACTCAGTCGGTGGTATCGGCCCTTGGAGCACTCGTGGTGGAAATCGAAGGCGATGTAGTGCAGGCCCGCGGCGGGGGAGGCGGAGCAGTAGCGGGAGGCCTCGGCGCGGAAGGCCACCTCCAGCTTGCCCTCTGGGGGGTTTGGGGTGGGGGGTGGGGGTGCAGGGGGATGATTCAGGATGGGAGGGTGGGAGTTTTGGGGGGGAGTTTGTGGGAGGGTTGTGATGTTGGAGTGAGGGAGGGGCCGCGGTGGGCCACAAGCGTGAAGGCACCCTCTGCCCTCCGTTCGAAACGTCCGAGTCAGCAGCCTGGCTTGAGTACGACAGCCTGAGTCAGACCGCATCTCAGATCTCACCCGTGCCCTTGTGGTTGATCAGGTTGATCGCCACCACGTCGCCGTACGCCTTCTTCAGGGACTCCATGTGTGCGTCGAACACGGCCTCGCTCTGACCCGGGGCGGCGATGACGGTGGTGGGCTTGTACTTGATGTTGGGGAGCTGGGGGGGGAGAGGGGGGAAAGGAGGGAGGGAGGGTGTGTTTTGACACGCGTGTGGGTGCGGGCGGGGGGTGCTATGGGAAGATGATCAGGGGGAGGCCGAGGCGTGTGTAACAGTGAGGGTGAGGGCAGGGGCAAGGGCTAGGATGGGCTGAGGGAGTCCCCGGGGCCCGCGGCAAGGTGGTTAGGGGTAGGTCGGGAGGGAGGGAGGGGAGACGCATGCGTGCTGGGGTTGGTTTGGGCGCAGCTTGGCTGGGTCAATGGGTGGCGAGCAAGGCCATATGGATGCCGGTAACCTCCTCAAACTCGGTAAGCCTCCACCTGCCCCTTCCCCCATCCGACCCCACCCCTTCCCCACCTGCGTCCACAGCAGCGGGATGGAGCCGCGCACCTCCACGAACGACGCCGTGTCGCCCCCCGGCACCGACAGCACCTGCTCCGTCTCCACAAAGTTGGCCACGTAGCCTGTGGGGGGTGGGGGGCGGGGGGGCGGGGGGGGGGGGGAAGGGAAGGAAGGGGGCGATGGGTTCACGGGGGTGACTTCCGACGGATTGGCGACGTAGGGTGAGGGGGTTGGGAGAGCGGCCCGGGGGCTCAGGCCTCAGGTCCAGGCCACACACGGCCGACTGCGCCTGCACTCGCAGGCCGGTGCACTTGGCGGCGGCGTGCAGGAGGGAGGCAGCAGAGCGACGTGGCGCCAGGCGCAGCCCGCCCTCCAGGCGCTCCGTGCACCCAGCCCCGGATGGTCTCCTCGTCGCCCTGATCTAGCGCCTTCCGGCCCCCCTCACCCCCCCTCTCTCTGCGCCTACGGTGCCCTTACCCGAACCACGAACCACGCCCTCCTCCTCTCCCTAACCCGCTCCCCATACACCTCCGACCTCTCCCTCTTCACCCGTCGTCTTCACTCTCCCCCTGCACCCCCTCTCACCCTTGCTGTCCAGGCCGCGCCTCCACTGCCGCGTCCCCGCCCGGTCCACCCCCCGCCGCGCGATGAGGGTGAGGGTGGCGGCCGCCTGCGCCCCCGCCTTGCCGCCTGGCAGCGAGGAGGCGAAGGAGAGGCCGGGGAGCTGCCGGATGAAGCCCAGCATGGCGGGGGGGGCGAAGCTGGTGGTTTGGGTGGGGGAGAGGGGGGGGGGCGGTTGGGAGTCAGGGGGGGCAGGAGATAGGGGGACGGCAATTGGCGGATGAAGCCAAGCATGGCAGGGGGAGGGGGGTGAAGCTGGGGAGGGCACGATGGGAGGAGGAGGAGCCATGGGGAGGAGGCGGGGGGCAAAGCCGGGATGAGGCGAATCGCGGTGTGGTGTGAAGGGCGAGAGTGGACGGCGGCAGAACCCACGCGTCCCAAAACACACACGTTTTACCCCCCGCCTCTCCCCTCACCGTGCCGCCCCCGCCGTCAGCAGCGGCTCGCTCAGCACCCGGTTGTACCAGAACCGGGAGTCGGCCCGCTGGGGCGAGGCCAGGGGGGCCTGGGCGGCGGCCGCGTTCGAGTCCTTGTCGGCGATACGCTGTGTGGAGGGGGGGGGGCGGAGGGGTGTGGGGGGAGGGCGTGTGTGTTTTGAGGGGCACTGGGGGGGAGCCCAACTGCCGCCGTCGGCAAGGAAGCCCAGTCAGACGGTCGGACACGGTCATGGTCACACTTCCGCCCGCCCACCGCCCACCTGGGTGGTGTCCGTGATGTCATAGAAGTGTGAGAAGTAGATGCCGCGGCCGGAGCCCTGGGGGTTCACGGCGTCCTGTGGGGGGTGGGAGAGCGAGGGTGTGTGTGTGTGGGGGGGGGGGGATGCAGGGGGCGGAGGGGGTTAAGATGTGAGGGGATACGACGCGGCTGGGGCATAGGGAGGGAGGACGAGGTGCCCCCTCACCCAGTCGTCAGCACGCCCCCCGCTTCCCAACCTAGCTGCCATCCACTATCTAACCACCATCTATCCCCAACACAGCACAGTCCATTTGTACCCTACCCCGCCCTCACCAGCTGCCACAGCTGCCGGTCCACGTCACCAGCTTCCCGCCAGCTCCACCTCCCACGAGAGCCCAGCCCCCCCCCCACCATTACCTTCCCCCCACGCACCCCGCACTCTACCCACGTGCATCTCCCCCCCACCCTACCCCCAGCTTCCTACCAGCTCCACATCTGCCTCCCCGCAACCCCACACCATTCCCTCACCCCCGCCCACCCACCCTTAGCGGCCCCAGCAGCTCTCTGTCCTCGTCACCAGCTTCCCGCCAGCTCTCTCAGCCCCTCCCCCCCGCACCCCACGTGCTCCACCCCCAGCAGCTCTCTGTCCTCGTCACCAGCTTCCCGCCAGCTCTCTCAGCCCCTCCCCCCCGCACCCCACGTGCTCCACCCCCAGCAGCTCTTTGTCCTCGTCACCAGCTTCCTTCCCCACCAACCCTTCATCTATTACCCAAACCCCAACCCCTCAGCCCCACCCACCCTCAGCAGCCCCAGCAGCTGCCGGTTCTCGCTGCTGAAGGCCTCCGCCGAGGGGTCGGCAAGCACGCGGGCGCCCAGCAGCTCGTACACGGCCGCACCCTGGGGGCCCAGGGCCGCCACCTGGCGGGCCTCGGTGATGGCCACCACGGCCACGCCTTGGGGGGGGGAGAGAGGAGGAGAGGGTGAGGGGGGTGAGAGGGGGTGAGGGGGGGTGAGAGGGGGTGAGAGGGGGAGGGGGAGAGCGAGGGGGGGAGAGGGGAGGGGGGGAGCGGGAGGGGGGGGGAGAGGCGGGCCCAGGGGTCTCGTGGGCAAGGCTACGTCGCGGCACAGCCCTGAGCGCCAGCGTTCCCCCCTCCCGTTTCTAGTTAGCTCGGTAGGGAGAGCGGTGCGATGTTGCTCACCCCGCTGCAGCTGGCAGACGCCCAGCAGGCCCAGCGAGGGGATGGCGGAGGCGCCGCGCACGACCTCGGCCGAGGGCGTCAGCGCGGTCTTTCCGGAGGCCAGGTCCACCGTGAGCGTCTCCACGCCCTTGGCGGCCGCATCAGCGACGGGCTGCACAACAACCACGGAGCCCTGCTGCAGAATGCGCAGCGCGGGGTAGCACAGGCGCGGGTCCGCCATGGCTCGGGCCTGGATCGCGCTCGCGGTCAACGCGGACGCAGAGGTGGTAAGGCACGCGACGGGTGAGACGCTGGTGCGGTTGCTGAGTTGAAAGCGGCAATGCGCGGGCTTAGCGCTGCTGCGGGCTGTCCTGATGATTTGCGCTGGGGCCAAGCTCCCAATACTTGTTGGTCGTGTTGCGAGACTCTGCGTCCAGGGCGTCAATGAGCGACTGCTGCGTTCTAATAGGTTGATCACGGGTTTGAGGGCTGCCCTGGTGGCCAGGGCTGGCCCTGAAGAATAAGCTCGCACCAATGAGTAGCGCGCTTCCAGCTGCGCAGGCGAGGAATGTGGAGCGGGAACGGGTTGACATTCGGGAATAACAGGGGCGCGGCGTGTTGTGAACCCCATTGGCCGAACGTCGAGGCCGGGGCATCGGTCGCAGCGCCCGCACCCGCGCAAGAGGACCCGCATTCCCAGCGCGTTTGATGCCAATAGATATCTACCGCTCGGAACATAGCAGCTTCCGATGCTGGAGCCCAGGGAGCTCTCCCTGCGCAGGTTATGAACTCGAGCGCCTAACAGTTTTCGCGCTGCGCTACTCGCCTGAACGTCGCGTACTATTTCATAGCAAAATCAGCACACCGCGCAGACCCGAACAATGTCGCTCGACTTGCTCCTGTTCACGCTGCGCGCCGGGCCGCTAGTGGCCTGAGGCACGCGTAATTTGAAGAAAAGCTAATGGGTGGATGCCTGAGCCGGAGGGAGAGCGCGAAGGAGGAGGAGGAGCTCGTCGGAATTGCAGGGCCGGGCGCTGCGCCCGTCGCAGCGGCCCCAGCCGCAGCGCCTGCCGAAGCGAGCCCTTTTACAGTGGCGTGCGCTGTGGCGGCAGCTACAGCTGGGGCGCTGCCCCGGCAGGGCTCGAGCGCCGTGGGCGATTCAGCCAGCCTTGCTCCCGCCCGCCGCATCTCCAGCCGGCTGCTGGTGCAGACGAGTAACACTATACCTAACTATCCATCGGGCGGCACGTCGTCGGCCACCGTTGTGGGACCCGCAGCGGAGCCATCACGCACCGCACCGATTCTGGGCCGCAGCTTGCATGACACTATCGACTTCTCGGAGCGCGCAGCCCATGGCGGGTCGGTGGCAGGGGTTTCAGCGGGACTTCCGGCCGGTCCGCCGGCTCAAGCGGGCGCGAACTTCCACGTCGTCGACAGCTTCTCCCGCCCTCTCGAGCACAGCCTGCTCGACACGGACTTCGTCCCGCTCCTCCATAACCCCGAAGTTACGGCCGCCCTACGCGGCACGCAGGCCGGCGTGGCGTCCGCCAGTGCCGGCGGAGCCAGCGGGCCGCTGGCGGCCCCCGGCGCCAACGTCCAACCGCCCAACCCGAATCCCAACCACCCCAACTACTTCATCGACCCAGCCCAGGACTGCTACCTCCCGCCGCAGCGCCGCAGCACGCTGACGCGGGGCCTGACGAAGGACAGCTTTATCCTCAACGTAACGCAGGCGGGAACCAACAGCGGCACGTACATGTGAGCATGCCATGTCATGGCTCGGCTGCTCGAGCAAGAGCTAGGGTTCTGGGGCCCGGAGGCCAGGGGCAGGGCCCAGCCGGGCCCAGCCGGGTCCAGTCGGCCTTGTTGAAGCGAGTGCCTCGCGGTCTTGTGTTACCGGGCTCGACGAAGCTGAGGCTTTGGGGTCTGAGGGCGCGCGGCGACCCAAGGCTGCGACCCAGATTCGCTGGGCTGGCTGGCGTGCTGTGCGTGCTTTGGCGGCCCCGGCGGTCCTGTCCGGGCCCCAGCTCCAGTCCGGGCCCCAGATCCCCGAGCTGTTCGCTGTCCAGGCCCCACCCTGACTGACGGCCTGCCCCACCCTTGCCCAACGCTAACCCTCTCACCACCCACCACCCCACGCTCCCCCCCCCCCAGGATGCGTACCGCCACCCACCGTGACGAGGGGGTGTCCCTGGGGGAGTCGTGCTGGCCGCCCTTCGTCATGGGCAACCCCCTGCAGGTGGGGGTGGGGGTGGGAGGGGAGTGGGGTGAGGGGGGTGGGATGGTAGGGGCGGGGAATGGGCGGGGGGTGGGGGTGTTTGAATCTGAGAAGCGGGAGAGAGCGTCTTAAACGCCTGCGCCAGGAAAGCTTGCGGGGGGTGGGGGGTGGGAGGGGCGGGGGTTTGGGAGGGGAATGGGCGGGGGTGGGGCGGGGCGGGGAACGGGTGGGGTTGGGTGGGGCGGGGAATGGAGGGACGGGGCGGGGCGCTGGGGCTGGGTGGGTGGGGGGAAGGGAGGAGGGGAGGGAGGGGGGGAGGCAGGGGGCTGAGGGCCGCAGGATGGTGGCATCGTACAGCCAGGGAGGGGGTGAGGGAGGGAGAGGGATAAGGGAGGGGGAGGGGCAGCAGGGTGGTGGGGCAGGGGCTGAGGCGTCGGGGCTTGGACAGGTCGTGGTTGATGGGAACGGGGGCAGTTGCAGGCTCCTCAGGGCGTGCAAAGATCCTTGGCATCATCGCCGGCCAACTCATGGCTCTAACGCTGGCAGGCCGGTGCGCTTGTGCCCCACCAAGCATCTTCGGGGTGACAGGGCACCCACTCTTCCCTGCTCCCTGTACCCTCCCCCTGCCACCACAGGTCCACGTGGGGGAGCTGTTGGGGCGCGGGGGGTGCGGATCCGTGTTCCGGGGCACGTGGCGCGGCCGGGCCGTGGCCATCAAGGTCGTACAGCAGGTGCGTACGGCACCCTGTGTGCGGCAACCTGTGTGTGGCACCTTGTGTACGGCACCCTGAGTGCGCGGATGGCTTGTCGCTGGTTGCGGTCCGGTTCGGGGATGCGGGCCTCATGAGCAGCCTGCCTCGCCCCTCTCTCACACCAGCACGCGGGGTCTGGCTGCGCCCCCCGCCCCTCCCTGACCCCCGCCCCGCCCCCCGCTCCTCCAAAACCCCCGCCCCGCCCCCCCGCCCCCCTCTCCCCCCCCAGACGCACCTGCAGACCAACACCGCCTCCTCCCCCATGCACCCGCACGGCACATTGCCGCAGCACATTGCCGGCATGGTCGACTACTTTGACCGGCCCCAGGTGGTGAGTGCCTTTGGGGGGAGAGGGGGGGGCTGGGCCCCAGGTGGTGAGCGGCTTTGGGGGGGGGAGGGGGGGGGGGAGGGGGGGGGGGAGGGGGGGGGGAGGGGGGTGTTTGAAGCTGAGAGCGGGAGAGCGGCGGAGGGGGGGGGGAGCTGGGCCCCAGGTGGTGTGTACCTTTTGGGGAGGGGGTGGGGGGAGCGGGGGCTGGGCTCCACGTGGTGAGTGCCCGGGTGGGGCTGGTGGACGATGCGCGGAAATGCCCTTCGAGATGCGCGTCACCAGGCCCCGGACGCCACATCACTGCTGCATCTGCGCCGTGCTGATGTCGTACCGTACGGCCGCACCGCAGGACATCTTCGGGAGCTCGGCCAACATAGTCGCAGACGGCGAGGCGGCCAGCGGCGGCCTGGGCAGCGGCCCGGGCACCGCTGGCAGCGGCGCGACTGGTGTTGGCAGCGCCACCGCCGGAAGCGACGCCACCGCCGCCGGCACTGGCACCGGCGGCAGCACTCGGCAGCCGCCGCCGCGGCTGCCGCTGCCGCTGCCGCTGCTGCCGGCGGCGCCATCGCGCCGCCGCGCCGCCGCGCGGATACCGGCGCTCGCGGACGCTCACGCCAACGTGCTACGGCACCCCAACATCCTCCGCACGTACGCGTACGCCGTACTCAGTACGGCAGAACCCGTACAGCCCGGGTGCAGTACGGCGAATGCCGTACCGCAGCCGGCACGGTGCGAGCATCATGTGCTCCTGGAGCTGTGTGACGGCGGCACGCTGAGGGCCTGGCTGGATCGGCTGTGGCAGATGGGCATCGCGACGGATGCGGATTGCGGATCCAGCGGCGCCCCCAGCGGCAGCGCCGGAATCGGAATCGGGATCGCAACTGGATTCTACGGCGGCGGCTACGGCGGCGGCTGGCCGCCAGCGTCGGAGGACCGCTGTGGTGCGGTAGCGGCGGCGGTGGCAGCGGCAGGTCCGATGTACATGACCGATCCGCCGCCGCCACCGGCGGCGGCGGCAGCGGCAGCGGCGGCGCTGCCCATGCCAATGCCGTCGCTGGCGGCGGCGGCTGGCGGCGGCGGCGTCGACGACAGCGTGGCTTCGGAGCTGACGGTGGCGATGTTGGCGGCGGCGACGGCGGCCCTCGCCAGCGGCGCTGGCGGCCGCAGCGGCGCCCCGAGCGCCCTCGTCACGGGCCCTGGCGGCGCCGCCAAGGCAGACTCGATCCACTCTGGCCTCCTAGCCACCCTGGCGGCGTCAGCCCTCGTGTCGGCGCCGTCGCTGCCTCAATCAACGCCTGGCGAAGCCGATTTCTTGCGCGCGTTTTCCCGGGCTCAGGCCCACCTCTCTACCGGCATCGCGCCGCCGCCCTCCCACGACCGGCCGTCGCCTTCCTCCACCTCCCACAGCCTCTTCCCCATTCCCTACGCACTGATCGAGTCCCACACCCAAGCCCTCCACGCCGCCCTTCACGCCGGCCACCCCCCCATCTCCAACTCTGCCTTTGCCGCCCGCCGCTACCAGCGCCCCTCCCTGGATCTCGCCCTGGGAGCCGCCGGCACGGCCAGCGGCGCCAGCGACGGCGACGGCAACGGCGCCGCCAGCGGGCCGCTGACCGCCAGGGCGATCCGCAGCGCAGCGGCGGCGGGCGAAGGGCTGGGATCGCTGGGATCTCGGGGGCTGGGACTCAGGGGGCTCACGCCGGCCCAGTCGGCGGCCTTGGAGCTCATGGGGATGGATTGGGTCGCGGATGCTGCCGTACCGCCGTCACGGACGAGCGCCGCCAGCGGATCTGGGTCGCTGGCGGCGGTGGCGGCGGCGGCCCTGGCGTCGGCGCCGTCGCCGCCGCTGACGGCGGAGGCGCCGCTGGGGATTGTGCTCGAGTCGGGGACGGCGGAGGGCAGCGAGGCCCACGGCAGGCCTGGCAGCACAGGCCGCCGTGGGGGGGCAAGCCTGAGCAGCGGCAGCGGCGGGCTGCGGAACCCCGTCGCCGCCAGCGCGCTGCCGTCGGCGCCGGTCGGCGGCGGCCGCTCCTCCGCCGACGCCGTACCTGCCGTACACATGCCCATCATGCTTAGTAATGCCATGTCGGAGCCCAGCGGCAGCGGCTCCAAGACGGACGGCACGCCGCCGAACTCCACCGCCGCCGTCGCGGCGGCCGCCGCCGCCGCCTCTGCCGTACACGTGCAGGCGGAAGACGATGAGTCGCTGCTGCGGGCGACGCTCATGGCCTGCAGCGACGCCAGCAGCTGCGCCGCACGGCCGTCGGCGGCGGAAGTTGAAGCGCTGCGGTCGTTACCGTTGGCCAAGGTCAGCATCCTGGAGCCGGCGGCCGACCTCGTCAGCAGCCCTGAGCCGCACAGCGGCAGTACAGGTACGGCAGGCCGTTCGCCCTTCTGCGAGGCGTTTGCGGCGGAGGTCGTACGTACGACACCGGTGGGCCCGGCCAGGGCCGGGCTGGAGGTGGCGGCGGCGCCTCCGCCGCCGCCAGTGGCGACTGCTGCGTCGGGCCTGGCCGCGCATGGCTGGACGGGCTTTAGTCAGAGCCACGCCGGCGGCGGCGGCGGCGGTTGGGGCGGCGGTTGGCCGGGCGGATCTGGGCTTGGCGGCGCCGGCAGCATGGGCGGATCTACGTTCACGATGGCCGGACGCAGCAGCCTGCACGGCGCCGGGCAGGGCGGCGCCGCGCTAACCGCCACGTGTCAGCATCTCGTAATCCTGGACGACATGGTGGAGGAGGACGAGGAGTACGACACGTTCCAGAGCGGTGAGTCATGCATCCGAATCGCTCGCCACATCACCAGGCTCGCACTCGTGCCAGACCCGGTGCTCCGACGGCCCTCGCTCACTCGCTCACCCCAGCGCTGCAAGGCCCGGGCCAGGTCATCCGTCCTCACAACCTCACCTGACAAAACCCTGGCCGCTCCTCCTTATTCCCCACGCGCACCCCTGGCCCCTCGCCCAGGCGACCCGAGCATAGGGTGCGGCGGCGGCGGCGGCGGCGGCGGCATGGCGGACGGCTCCAGCGGCGACCTCCGCAGCAGCAAGTACGGCAGAGACAACGCGTCGCTCTTCAGCAAGCTGCACCTCAACCAGCCGCTACGGAGGTGCGTGCGATCCTGCAGCGCGTTTGTAGTGGGTTTGCGCGCTTTCACTGAATTTGGCTGCAAGCGGCGGCGAGACAACAATCACGGGGCTGCAGGGGCTAGGGTTGAGAGCATACGAACAAAGCGGGGCTGGGGTGTAGCCGAGTGGGGGGGCGGGCTGCCGAGGCCTGGCCAGCCCTTGAGATGGGTGGGTGGGTGGGAGCTGTCGGCTGTGAGAAGGGGCTGGTCGGCGTGTTGACGTAGGAAGTGTGCATGTTTTGGCTTGGGGATTGGGGATGGGAGTTGCGTGCCTCCTGCCTCCTGGCCTAATGGAGGCCCGGGTCAACCCGCGGTTCGTTGCCACCCCAGGCTGGAGGAAGGCTCGTACGAGGGACAGACGAGCAGCCACGGCCGCAGTCAATCGATGCAGAGCCACTCCATGCAGAGCCAGAGCGCCGTAATGCGGAGCCACAGCCTGCTTAGTCAGGGCGGTACGGCGAACGAGGGTACGGCAGGCGGTACGGCGACCTCCGGCGGGACCACGAACGGCACCTTCACGACGACCGGCGGCGACTTCTCGTCTTCCATGCGTAACGGCTGCGGCGGCGGCCGTACGAACACCGGTGCGACCGGAACCACCACTGGCGGCGCCGGCGGCGGCAGCGGCGGCGCCGGAACGTCGGCGGCGCACGTGACTGGCAGTGGCGTACGGCTGCCCGGGCCCGGCGGCAGCGGCGTGCGTGGCGGCAGTACGGGCGGCTCCATGACAGCCCAGTGGCAGCACGTGGTGCCGGGCCGTACGGCAGAGGGCGGGTCCACTGGGGCCCAGCACCTGCCGCCGCGTACCTCTTCAGCTCCCGCCCCGTCTGACCATTCGGCGGGGGCGTCGATGGGATCGGGTGCGGCCCCGGGGCCCCCCTCCCCAGCCGTTCGACTTCCGCCACGTGCCTTCACGTCCTCCGCCAACCGTGTGCCCACAACCGCAACGCTGCCAAGCTGCGCAACGCCTTCAACCACCGCGCCGCCAACCACCGCGTCGCCAACGACCCCAACCGACAACGAAGTCGTTACGGCGGCCGCTGCCCGCCGTGCCGCGTCCATGGTGGCATCCATCCTACGTCAGCACGCGGCGGCCAGCGGCAGTACGGGCGGCACGGGCACGGGCCCCGGCACGGGCGTAACAACGACCCAGCAGGTGGGGCGGGGGAGCAAAGGAAGGAAACGCGTGTGTTAGATTGCGGGACTGCGGGCCGAGATTTCCCGGCCGACGATAACGGCCGCTCCGACGACGAGACAGAGCCGGCACCACTCGTTCGCTTGCTCCAAGACTCACCCCGCCCGCTCCCCTACACGTCCCTCTCTCTTCCAGTCGCCTGTCGTACCGCCAAAGCCCGCTGTACGGCGCGTGCCACGGTCGCAGCTACGGCACCTCGTCGTGGCGCTCGAGTGCCTGGCGGAGGTGGCGGCGGGTCTGTCGTACCTTCACGGCGTCGGAATGGTGCACGGAGTGAGTCATCAGTCATCGGAGGGCACACCCACCCTCACAGGCGCTAACACGGGCTTCACGGGCTAGGTCACAGGGCTGCGTAACGGTGCCGTAGCTACGGGTCCGACGCTACGCAGCGCTGGAGGATGCTGTAGGGTGCTTGCGCAGCTTTCCCCGGCTCGCTGTGCGACTGCTCCCCGCGACCTGCCCTTTACTCTTTTTCAGTTCATCAAATATCATTCCCCACCCGCCTACCCCCCACCCCCCAGGACGTCAAGTCGGGCAACGTGCTGCTGAAGCTGGACCCACGCACGGAGCGGGGCTTCATCCTCAAGCTGGCGGACTTCGGGTTCAGCAGGTCAGCGGTTTTAGGGTTTTAGGTTTGGTGCGGAGCCGGGTGCGGGGCTGCATTGTCACAGGGCTCAGGGGTGCTCAGGGCCTGCCACCCGGGGGCCCCGAGGCGGGACGCGGGATCGTCATCGGGGGTCCGTGCCTCACCGGTGCCCCTTCCCCTTCGACTGACTTGCAGGAAGCTCGAGCACGGCTCCCACACCTACCTGTCCCGGCCCTCGGGGACCCTGGCGTACCTCTCGCCGGAGCTGCTCACGTCGTACCGCCAGTCGCCGGCGTCGGACGTGGTACGTGTGCCGTGCATGTCGTACCGTACCGCGTGTCGCACGTGTCGTGTGGCGCCCACGCATACGTGCAGTCTCTGTTTGTCGGCAGTATAAATCTGCTGCTGTTTCTGTGAGTGTTTGTGCAAACAATTCTTTGTTGCTTTACATGCTTGGTGCACGGTGGGTGTGCGGCAGCGGCCACCACCCCTCACGCGTGCTGCGTTCGTGAGCTTGACCCCGCGTTGTCGTCCTCGCGTGGGGGCGGCGCGCAGGCAAACCACACGTGAGTGCGTGTCGTACAGAGCGGTTGTACTGCGGCAGTCCTGCAGCCCCACGCGTCGCTGTGCCGTCGCGTACCGGTGCCTCCCTATGACGTGTGCCTGTGTGTGCCCTGCGCGCCATGCTGTGTGCCGTGTGCTGTGCCTGCTGTGCTCGTGTGCTACGGCGGGGGCCTTGCGGCTCCCGGCCTCCGCGCTGCCGTCGCATATCCACACGTCACAAAGCGGGTGTGATTGACACCGCCTAACAGCACTCCGCGAGCTTTCTGGTGGGGATTACTCATCCCCACGCTTGTTTGCTGCCCCAAGTGCCCAGCTCCCCGCCTTGCCCCCAGCCTCACCCGTCCCCTGCACGGCATCGCTCGCGCGCTAGCTCCTATCGCGCTTGCGTTGAGCTCCTGTCAACCTGCCAACCTGTCCCCATGATTCCCTTGCAGTATGCGTTCGGTCTACTCATTTGGGAGTCGGTGACCACACAGCCGCTCTTCCGGGGCCTCGCCACGGCGCAGGTGGGCCCAGGGCGGGCCCAGGGTGGACCCGTTATGATCCTGCATCGCGGCCAGTCTCTGGTACTGCCAAGTGCGGGGAGTGGGTCCCCTACCGGCTCTGTCCTGACCACGTCCCTTGCCGTACGATTGCCGTACGACCGCAGCTGCTGTACGCCAAGACGCATAACACGGACTGGAAGCACCTGCCCTGGCCCCGGTGGACGCCGCCCGAGGTGGAGGCCCTGGCGAGGCAGTGCGCCGACCCCGACCCCGGCGCGCGGCTCACGGCGAGTCAGGCGCTGGAGGCGCTCGAGGCGCTCAAGACCCGGTTCCAAAAGGCAAGTTTGGTTGTGGGCTTTACCACATGAGAATGCGGGATTGGGCAGGCGCAGGTGCGGAAGTGCCCTCTTTGTTGTGTGTGCGCCAGGGTCTTGGTCTGCAGAGCTAGCTCCTTACCGGTAGTCGGGTGCCCACTGTCCAGTGTGCGTTGCAACGGCCGCGGCGCAGCGCAAAACGTTGCGAGAGACGCGGGCCAGGGGTCGTGCTGCAAACCCAGCTGACCTGAACCCCCACCGCCCCGGCGGCCCCCACCCGTGTAGGAGCTCGCGGCCCAGGCTCCGTCCCCCGCGCCCTCGCCCGTGACTCGTGCAACCGCCACGGCGCTCTTCAACCGACCACCGAGCGGCCATCCCAGCCCACCCCTAACCAGGAAGGCGAGCAGGGGAGAGCACCGGCGCTAGCCACAGCCGCCGGCCTCGGCCGCCGCCATCCATTGCGGCGGCGGCCTTGTACGACAGCGGCGGTTGTGGCGTATCGGTACGGCAGTACGGGCGTGCGGGAGCGTGCACGGCGGCGCTACGAGGTGCAGATGCAGTCACCTGGCGTGGGGCAACCGCGGCGGCGGAGGGGCCGGCCAGGGTCGGTCGCTCCGCGAGAAACCCAATCTGGCCGCGGCCGCCTCCGGGCCTGCGCACGCGCAGACGTGCTCAGGGACGGAGGCGCCGTGTTCTCAACCCTTAGCTAGTGCAGTTTGCGGATACAGCAGCGGCGGCAAGCGCAGCAGCCTAGCAGCTGCCCCAGCATATGCTCTGTGCACCACCGCTCGCTTGGAGAGACCCTGCAACTCGAGACATGCCAACCACAGTACGGCAATCATTCAACGCAAAGATAGCACGGAATGCCACGGATGCGCATTCGTGGCCCGGCGGTGCCTCAATGGCTGGCATGGTCGTATCGACCTATGTCTGGATTAGGCGCGCCGCGCGACTCAATGTGAGGAATATGATTGCGGCAATCCTAAAGTGTGCGGCTGCCTTTGGTTGGGCTCGGGCTGATGGTGCCGCCGTGGTTGCGGAGTAGATGCAAATAACGAACGATTTCACGCGAGCGTGCATGGGGCTTTCATATGCATGAAATTCTGAGCAGCAGGGCTGGCAGGTCTTGTCTTGGGTCGGTCTCTGAGCATCATGGGCGACAGGGTGAAGAGTAAAAGAGTGGGGTCCAACTTCGTAGAGTCACGCGGAGGTATCAGATTGCGATGCCTCTGTCAAGTTGCAGAGGTTGTGCGATGAAGGGTTCCGCAGTCGGCGCATGGGGCTGATAGAGTCTCGTGCGTGGGGATTGACTTCCGGCGCTGGCTTCAGGCCCGTCCGGAACGAGTCCGAATAGAGGGGCGTGCGTACGGGTTGGGGCCCGCCGCTGCTTTCAACTTTCTTCTTGTGTTTGCGGCAGCTGCTTACTGTGCTGCGCTCGCGCGTTGGGATGGGGAAACCTTTAAGGCGCGTGCAGCTGTATCGCAAGAGCTCTGGTGGTCCGGCTACAGGCGACGGTTGGTCCGTTGCAAGGAATGTTGATCTCTTCCAATGCAGGGATCCGCCTAGCTGGCGCCTGCCGCAGCGGTCTTTCTAATATGGTTCCCGTTTGCGCTCTCGCAACCAATTTGTTTCCGTCGTGCGTTCCGTCAGTGTCTCAAACTAGCTCCTGCGGGACTTCTTGCGTCCCGCGTTGTGCTGCGCGCTGCTAAGAGACATTTTTGGGCTGAGCCCCCCAGTGCCGCAAGCCCTTTTCTTGCCTTCGGGCAGCACCGTTGTCGCTTGGAACGATCAATGCAAGGCACGAGGATGTACCGGTATTAGCTACTGGGTGCGGCACGGCTCGACGCTTGAGGAGCCTGGGCATAGTCAACATCATGAACCCGTTGCTGTGCGGCTCAACGACCGCGTGTGGCTGCCGTGGGGGTAGGTGTGTCGCGCCTTCGCCTGGTATCTCGTGCGTCTGTTTCCTCGCCTCGCCTTGAGGCGAGCCCGGAGCGACAGACGTGTGGTTTGCTTGCGCTGTTGCATGTATGCGTGGGGGCATCAAAGCGTGCACGCAGCGGCTTCATGCGTGGGTATGATGCGATTGCGGCAGGGCAGGGCCGGCGGGGGCACAACAAGCAGGCCCACTAAGCAGCGGAGCGCTGATGCGTCGACTTGCAATCGCGGGCCCTTTACAAGGCCACTAGTCATTTCTTGTTCTTTTGCGGCAGTGGCGCGAGCCAATTTGCACGGCGATGCGTCATGAAGTTGAGCGGGCGTGTTGCATCCGCACGGGTATGGAAGGAGCGTGGCGGCGGGCCCTCACCATGCCTCGAGCGTGGTTGGTCAAGGGCTGAGGTGTCGCACGTTTACGTTGCCTTGAGCCCTAGTAGCGTGAGCTTTGTGCGCTGTTGGTGCGTTCCGCAGCACGTTGTACATTGCGGCGATCTAGCAGAGCGAGAGGATTTGCAACAAAGGAGGGAGATAAATTGCATGCGCTGGCCGTAGCTGTGTGGAAGCGTCAGGAGAGCAATGCATGTATGTGTGCGGCGGGGCAGTCGGGCCGCATTTGGGCCTGCTTGTAACGCTGAGGGGCAAATGTTGCCACGTATCGACCACGCTCCAACATGCCGGCGACATGTCTGGGAGCTCAACCTTCCCGCTTGTGCCCAAACAGAGCGGTTGAGGGGTTGAGGGCTGCACGGAGCCAGACTCGAACATTGGGCCCCCTGGGGGGGACCACGGGGCTCAGCCCTTTTCCTGCCTTCGGGCAGCCACCCTTATCACGTACTACCCCACGGCCCTTTCCCCAAGTGCACTTCCCCTGCTCGTCTCTTTGAGCAAGTAGGCTGCAGCTGATGACTCCTTGGTAAAGTCTTCGCCATCACCTCGTGAACGGCCACATACTCTTGGAACTCCGACGCCGTTCCTTACACGCGCGCGAGACTCCGTCCTGGACTACTGCCGGTCCACGCAGGTCCACGCAACACCAGTACACCAACGCAACACCAGATTGTACGACTGCAACAGGACAACGGTCCTCGCCGACCAACTTCGGCCCTCGCCGTCGGCGCACGGATGCTACGGTACGCACCTCACCACACTACATGTCTCGAGCCGGCATAACTTTGGCCGCCACCTCTAGCTACTTATGTCTTCAGCTCTTGCCTTGTTCTGCCACATCCACCGCAAACGCTCCTGAGCACGGCCTGCACGTCCACAGCACAGCCGCATAACCGCTGGTATCAGGCGCCAGCCCCCAACACACCGTACCGTACAGCCATTGGCGCCTCTGCTCCTCAGACTCTGCGGCAAGCCATGAGATGAACTCGGTCACGCTCTTTCAGCAGGACCCATAGACGGCCCCTCGCGTCAATTGCAGTGCCTAAGCGCTAGCCGCAGGGCACCATACCGCGCCAACTGCACCTGCGCGCCCCATCCTTTGCCCTCATCCTCCCCCAAAGACAGCCCTGTCAATGGCTCCGCCGTCAACGGGCGGATTCGCTACAGCCATGCCCCGCCTGATCGCGTTTTAGAAGATAAGCGTCTGACAAGTTCTCCCCAGCAAGAGCGGAATGCTTTGAAGATGCATGGCAGGGAAGACCAAACCACGATATCGACTATCGACGCGCGCACACGTACGGTACACATCAGGCGACCCATGATAGCTTCGTGCAAGGCCCATTGCTTCCCACAGAACGCGTGAGCGCGCAGACATCATCACAAACCCACGGCCCCGCAACACACCGCCCGCCAACCTGCCCAAGACCCGCAAGCGCACCCCAGCCCACCCCGCCTCGCCCCGTTGGCCCCTACCCAGACTCAATGCCAGCCCAGAGCCCACCCCATGGCGTTGCTTCACATCTGTCATCAACTCATCAACCCTGGCGCCCACCTAGCGTCACGCGGCTAATGGAGTGCCGCTCTGCCGGACGCAGCATGCCTAAAGGCGCAAATGCCTGGATCCAATTGATGGTCCATGCCTGGATCCCTATCGATCCATGTTTGGCCCAGAAATCCAAGATCCAACGCGCTTGAATCCATGCTCTGGTGCCAAGGCAAGCACAATGCACTGGAATCGGGGGCAAAGACGGCCCCCAAGAAATCTAGAAGCCAGCCGGGAGGACGAATACTATACTACACGCTATAGTGCGTGTTGTGTTCGGTAGCAATGTTTCACAAACCGGAACAAAGTTCAGGGAAACGTATGGCGGAACCAGCGGCAATACGGCGCCCGTGATCCCCCAGGCGAGCCCCCACAGAATGCCCCCCTTGACCTGCCTGCCCTCACTCCCTCACACTTCCAGGCGCTAGTTACGTGACGTGCCCCCCGAGGAATGCACCTTTGCCGATTCTTCAGAAGTGCCGGTACTGTACTGAAGCCTGGACCTCAGCCAAACAAGGACCCGAGACATCAGCAGCTAGCAAGAGGCAGCCCTCGGTATCTGCTGTATCTTCAACAACCGCGGAGTGTAACCCCAAAGATGCCCGTGCCTGACACGCCCATTCGCCGCTTGGGGCGCGGTTTCGGATGCAGGCGACAAAAGAAGGAAACGAGCGCTTGAGGCCCTGTTGATTGCTACGAAATGCCCTGAAATGCCATGATGGGACTCACAGGACACCCGACACTTGCTTGGCCACACGAGCTGGACACAAGTCTTCCCCCCAGTTAGTTTGCGTTGTAAATAACCCTTTGATTGACTTGCAAGTTCTGGAACCCCGAGAACGTGTCGAGGTGATGCGCGGGCTTAGATATCGTACCGAAGCTTCTCAATCTCCAGATCCAGATCCATCGATTCGACCCGCATGGCCCCTTAGCACCCCCCCATCACCCCGCTCGGCCCGACTCGGATATATCGGCGCCGGATGCACTCGGCGCCAGTGCGTCCCGCGGTCTTCACCAGTGCGTTTCCGAGCGCGTCCCAGGCTCGCAAGAAAGCCACGCAGGCACGCTCGGCCGTCTGACAGCGCAGCCAGCGTAAGGCCCCCACCTCTGCCCCATTCCCCCATCTCTCAGGCAATCGACACCGCCTTGTAGCCTCAGCCTCCACCACCGCCGCAGTGGCAACCGTGCAATTGGTACGGTCTACGACGGCGCACCTCTCGACGCCATTGCGGCCGCCGCGGCCGCCTCCGAGCTGAACGCCGGCCACGGGATGCCGCTCGGCGTCACACCGAGCAGAGATGACGTCAGCGGCGGCGGCAGCAGCGACGGCGAAAGAGGCAGCGGCGCCGCCGCCGTCGAGGCACCCAGACCAGCCCAGTGCTTCTCCAGCCCGCCGCACAGAGTGATGATGTCGAGAGCGGTCCGAAACGCCCGTGTCGCAGCCTCCGACTCGGCCCTCGCCGCCGCCACCGCGGCGGCGCCGCCAGCGTCCGTCGCCGCGGCGGCCGCCAGCACCGCCGTCAGCGCCTCGGCGCGCTGCAGCTGTACGACACCACGATCCAGATTCAGCGCCGTACTCCTCGCGCACAAGTTGTGGATCCCGTTCAGCTCGGTCTGGATCGAGGACAGGCAGAGGGCGGGTCGGTCCAGGAGGAACGCCGCCGGCAGCGGGCCGCCGGCGTTTGCCGGGGCGGCGGCGGCGGCCGCCGCCGGCCAGTTGCCGCCAGCGGAGGCGCCGCCGCCAGCCGTTGGGTAGAGGGCTGCGTTTGATGCGGCGGTGACGGGCGGAGCAGTCCATGGGCCGAAGCTATTGGCGGGGCTGCTGTTGCCGCTGACGGCGGCCAGCGCGAATGGGCTGGCGGCGGCGGCGGCGGCGGCGGCGGCAGGGCTGGCGGCGGCGGGGGCGACGGAGGGCTGCGAGGCCAGGCTGGCGGCGAGGAGGCTCGTCATGAAGCTGCTGTCGTGCCGCGGCATCAGCAGGGCGGCGGCGCCGTCGATGCAGCCGCCGCCGCTGGCGGCGGCGGCGGCGGCGGCGGCAGGTTGCGGTCTCGTGAACCCGGCAAGCGCAAGGAGCGACGGAGGCAGCGCGGAGCCGGCGAAGGGCGACCAACCGTCCACAGCCATAGGCTGAGGCCCGTCCGTTGGCGGCGCGTGGGCGGCCTGAGCGCAGGAGGGGCTGCCGAGCCCCCCACCCCACCCGACCCACGCCCCGCTGCCGCCGCCGCCGCCGCTGCTGTTCGCAAACGCGCACTCGCCCCCACCCGGCTGGCGCGAAGCGTGCACGGCAGCACGTGTCGTACCCGTCGCATCTGCCGCACCGGCCACGTGGGTCTGGGCGTCGCAGCCGCACGTGCAGGCGTCTGACATGGGGGTGTCGTACGACCACACGTGGCTCGGCGGCTGTACGATGCGGACGCGCTTGCGGAGGTGCGGCGCCGCCGACTCGACGGCGGCCGCAGGGACCGCCGCCGCCTGTGGGCGGCACACCTGCGGGTGCAGTACGTAGCCGCTTGAGATCTGGTGGTTGGGATCCAGATCCGGCGGTTGCTGCTCATGCCCCTGGTTCCAGGTGTGCAGCGCCGAGGTCGCCGCCGCGGCGCGCCGCCGCAGGAGCCCTGCCGCTGCGGGCGGAGGCGCGGGCGCGGACGCCACTGCGGCGGGCGCTGAGGGGCTGGAAGGGGCGTTGATCGTGGGGTTATCTGGGGTCATGGCGGGGTCACTGGGGCTGGGGCTGTTCAGCGCTTTGGATGCCTTAGATGGGAATTGTCGGCCGGAGCCGCCGCGGGCTGCCGTCGCGCCGACGGCCTCGTTGCCGCTGCCGTATGTTGCGACGAGGAGACCGCTGTTGGGGCGCTCTTGGGAGGTCCTGCGCTCCTCCTCCTCACGCTCTAGCTCCTCCTGCGCGGCCGCGGCGCAGCCCAGAAGCAGTCGCCAAGCCGGTGGCGCGACGAGCGCGTTGAAGTCGTCGAGTCGCGGGATTCCGGGCTTGCCAGGGTTCGGGCCGAGCAACGGCAGCGACACCTGAGCCTCTGTGTCAGCTGAAGTTGTGTCGAATGCGAGAGGGGCACGCTCGGCGCCTGCAGGCCGCGCCCAGGAGGAGCCCGCGTTCGCGTCCACACAGTGGCGAGTCGGACGCGTCGACCTGCTTTTCTTTGCGTCCCGCGGCTGACGCAGCCTCCTGGCACCCCATTCCATCACAACCCAGCGCGCGCGCCTGCAGGGGAGGGCACAGTGACGAGGCGTCAGGCAACTGGAGCTTTTTGCCACGCTGAGCGCGCTCGGGCGCGCCTCAGCAACTCACGCGTCGTAGCGCCAGTCTCTGGGGTTCGTGTGTACACGCGGCGTCGCCCGCAACGCCCAGGGCGCTGCTAATTGAGTTGTGAAGTCGCGGGACCTGCGCGCTCCTTGCTATCCGGACGTATCGGTGGTCATATAACTTTAAGCGGAATGATGTGGTGGTGGGAGTTACGTGCGGAGCGCACAGACGGCGGACAAAGCCTTCACCGCTGGTCGATTTGGACGAGCATATCGCAACTCCCAACGGCCATGACATGAACTTTCTTGCGTCTCTGGCGCCCTGGAGCCTATCCCGTCTCTGCTGGTGCCTGCCGAGCCGCAGTAGGCTCGCCTCCGCGTCTAACCGATACGTCGTCCGTCTTGGCGGAGTCCGGCACGGCCCTCTTGCCCCGACACGGCAGGGCACCGTAAGGCGCGGTCCCCACCGCGGTCCCCACCGCCCCAGACGCGCAGGGCCCAGCACCGCCCGGGAGATCTTCCGAGGCTGCTCAGGAGGTACTGCAACGATAGAGTCAAGACACGTATGCGGGGCCGGAGGATGGGACAAAGTTCCGTGCGCACCCCACTGCAGTGAAGGCTGGCTGGTGCCTGGCCGAAGATTGCTTCAGGGTGCGGCAGTGGCGGGTTAAGCAAGTGTCGACCCGGGTCGATGCCTGTGGGCTGGTGGTGTACTCCGACTACTAGTCCTGGGCCTGTGGGATGGAGCCGTGGATATGGGCCATGGAGCCAAGACGAGCGGTGGCACAGGCATAGGGGTTAAAAGCAAAGCGCAATCCAGCGCAGTGCACGATGGCACGCTTAGCTGCGGACCGCCAGTCACCAGGCCTAGGGGTGAGAAGAGATGTGGAACAGTCAGGGCAAGGTAGGGACTCGGATGAGGAAGGGTGTGAGCAATTCCCAGCACAGGCTCATGGCAGCGGTATGCGCAGGCAGGCTAGCGGAGGCAACTGGGGGAGGCGGGGCCACTATTCGTGGTGGAATGAGGGTTAACTCCGAACTTACAACTGTTACATGCAGCGCGGCTCGCGTATCTGTCCAGCGAATGGCAACACCACAACGTCCAGCGAATGGCAACACCACAACGCCAAGGCAACGTTGGCAGCACGCGGCAAGTGTTTGTCTCTTTACGTCTACTGTACCGAATCCCGTCCACCTCCTCTCGCAACAACCCCATCGTCTGAAGCTGACTACTGTCTGCGACCAAGCCCAACCGACCCGGCAACCCCTCCTACATACCCAAGCCCACACCCAACGCTCATCTCAGCTGCTCAAAGCTTCACCACCCTCGTAGCCTTCCCTCTCCCACATCCGCACAGCGCAAACTTCCTTCACAGTCTGATGCTTAACCTCAGCACAGTCACCTCTCTCCTCACGTAAATCCGATTGCCCACGAGCCACGACTCATGCACCCCCCACCAGGTGGCAATCACAGCCACTTCTTCCCTCCCGACAATGACCCGTAGCCGTTCCGTAAGAATCATCCACAGCCAAACGCGGTCCAAAGCGCCGAAACGGTACTCTTGTTATGCACCGCATTGTTCTCTCCCAATCACGGCGCAACCAGATCTCTTCCACCGATTCATTAATCCGGGCGTCCACCTGCGTTACTGCGCGCCCAATCACCACATCCTTTACTTTCACCTCCACCTTCACCACACCACGCGCCCTCCTTTCGCGCGCGCTCACAAGTCTCATGCTCGGATGCAGCAACACTGCCATACACTCATCCATGACAGCTGAGTAGCGAACTAGCCTCACGTCCGCAGCACCTTGCTTGTGATGGCCGCTGCCGCCCCAGCATGGCAACACGGCAGCAACAGGGACACCCCGCCGTTTCAGGTTAAGCTCTCCGACCCTGCCCCGGCTCAAACGCGGGCCACCTTTGAGCAGCAGGCTTTACTGTAGCGCCGCAGCCAGGTATTGGCGTACGGTGTACGGCTCACACCCACATGACCTGGGCCTTGAGCTGCGGCTCCGTGACCCACGTGCCGTGGAAGCCGTACGGCACGCGGCGCGGCAGGCGCACGCGGCACACGGGCTTCTTGTCCATGGTGCGCGCGTCGTAGATGGCCATGTACGACACGTCCTGCACATCAGTGCGACAGTACGACAAATTCAGCTGATGCTGCATGGCCTCGTGGCGCAAGCTCGCACAGCAAGTTTAGTAGTTGAGCGGCGCTAGTGCATCTTCGCAACCCTTTCCCAAGGGCCTCCAGCTGCCATACATCTGATCCCATGACAAGGTGCCGTACCTGCTTGGAGTCGTACAGGTAGACCATGAGCCAACCGTCGTCCTCGGACAGGCGCGAGGCCCACTTGGGGTCCGCGATGGTGGTGGCCCGGGGCACGTAGACGGCCTGACAGGGGGGGGACAGGGGGGAACAGGGGGGGGAAAGGGGAAGAGAGGGTGAGGGAGGTAGGAGAGGGCAAGGTAGGAAAGGTGGAGAAGCCAAGGGAGAGGAATGAGGAATGGGGAAAGGGGCAAAGGCACCTCAGGGTTATGCTTTGGGTCAGCACAGGCTGTGCACAGCACGCTGGGCCAAAGGCGAAGGCGGCACCGCCCAGTCCTCGGGATCTACCCAAACGGCACCACCACCTAGGTATCCGTCTCCCGCACCTCTCCTTCAAACCCCCACCCACCTCGCCGCCGTAGCAGCCGGGCGGGTAGACGATCTTGCCGCAGCAGGCGTCCTTGCCGGGCTTGGCGCCCAAGTCGATCTTGGCGATACCCGTGAAGGAGGGCGTGCTGCGGTGGGGGGGGCAGAGAAGAGGGGTCGCGGTTGGTATATACTGAGCCACGACAAGAGGTGATGGCGGCAATGTGGCAGGTGATGGAGCGCGGGATGCAGTGGATGCAGAGAGTGCAGGTGAAGCGCACGCAAAACGCGGTCTAGCCACACGAACCGTTGGAAGCTCAAGCCTGTTGCACCCAAGTACGGCACCCCATGCTCACCCCGCTGACGTGTCCATGGTGGCCACCCACGAGTACCTGCACGGCAGCGTGGACTGCGGGGGAGGGGGAGGGGGAGGGGGAGAGGGGGTGGAGAGGGGCGGATTGAGGTACGCAATGAATTGGAGATCAGACGGCAAGCAGCAGCGGCACGGGAGAGGGGCGGTTGGCAGATGGAACAAGTGTCAGGCAAGCACCGATGCCCAAGCACCCAAAGCGGCCTGGCTCGTCTCCAAACCGCCCGCAGCAACGTGCGGCTACGCGCGGTAACGGCCGAGTCCGTTACGTTGAGTTACGTTACGTCACGCACCTTGCCCGGGTGGATGACCGGGAAGTCGCCCACCACCTCGGTCAGGCGGCGGGCGGATGCGGTGCCAGTGGCGGGCGACAGCGTGTACTCGGTCATCATGGGCCGCTCCTGGAGGGACAGGGAACAAAGGAACCGGGAGATAGGTAGATAGGGAGATAGGCTACATGGCGATTTTGAGGTGACTCACGCAAGCGACAGCTCCCCACCTTATCCAGGTCGCCCTTATCGAGGTCCAGGTTGATGGCGTCCATCTGGCAGGCGTAGATCTGTACGGCAAGATCCCATAATTGCACATGTCGTACATCAGAGCCTGACAGACCACCAACCGCCAACCGCCCGGTGCGGTCCAACCGCCAACCGCCAACCGACCTTGACGTCGCCCTTGGCGTCCTCCCAGGCGTTGGCCACGTGGAAGGCCATGGCGCCGGGGCCGGGGAGCTCGAACCAGGTCACCTGTCAGGAAAGGGGGGGGGGGGGTAAGCGGGAGAGTGGTGAGGAGCCGGGAACGCAAAGCCTCACTGCCCGACATCTACCCGCCCCAACAAGCGTTTGCGTGGAGCACCTCCCCGCTCCCCCCTCCCCAGCCCCCTCACATCCCCCACCTCGACCTTGTCGCGCAGCTGGGCTGGTCCCCCCGAGGCAGGCCCATGCGACTACGGACCGCGTCTCGAAACACACACGCCCTCCCCTCACCCCCCCCGCCCCCACCTCGGCCTTGTCGCTGCTGGGCTGGTCCCGCTTGACCAGGCCCATGCGCGTGGGCAGGTCGGTGCGCAGGCGGAAGGGGATGGAGCCGTCCCGGACCATGGCCTGTGCGGGGCGGGGAAGGGGTGAGGGAAGGGGTGAAGGGGTGGATGAGAAAGGGAGGATGTGCTTCTGTGTGTGGAGGACTCGTGCTGCCAGGGAAGCGTAGGTGCAGTGGGGGTGGGGTGGTGCTCCGGATGCCAACAAGGCGGCAGCTTAGCATAGCGCGGTACGAATGCCGTACGTACGGCAGCACGCGGTCGTACTAAGCGCCGTACGCACCTCGCCGTCGAAGCACAGCGGGAAGTGCAGCAGCACGATGTAGTTCTTGGTGGCGGCCATGTCGTGCATCATGGTGGGGTACTGCATTGCCGTACGGCGTACGGCAGGCGACGTCGAGTGAAACAAGCATGGTCAGTCGGACGCTCAACAAAAGCAAAAGATTCACCCGATTCGAGGGTGACGCTGCTTGCTGCTAAACAGATGAGGACGTCCGCTTCCACTCCAACCCCCTGCAACCCCCACCCCATCCCACCCCACCTACCGGCAGCTCCACGCCCCAGCGCTTAGTCAGCTTGCCCTGCTCGTCCAGCACGCCCGCCGTGACGTACGGGTTGCGGGCGAAGCTGTAGCCCATGAACAGCAGCTCGCCTGCGGGGAGGGGGCAGGCGAGACCAATGTACTCCCCGCCGGTTGCCTGGTCACAGCACAGCCCGTTATCCACACCTCTCTTTCCAGCCACACGCGTCACGCGTCACGAAACACACACGCTTCCTCCCTGCCTGTTTACCCCCCCGCCCCCCGCCATTCCCTACCCGTGGCCGCGTCGACCTTGGGGTGCGCCGTGAAGCTGGTCTTCCACGCCTTGTCCACCTTGAGGCGGCCCAGCGTCTCCACCAGGCCCGAGCTCAGCACGCGGAGCTGGAGGGAAAAAGAGAGGGAGTGGCTTGGTGTTAACGTGCGGTCGGCTCGTGCAAGGGCTGCGATGCGTGGCTCTAGCGCGGAAGGGGAGGTGTGGAGGACGCGACACGGAGGGGGCGTTGGGGGCGGAGGCGAATGACAGGGTGGGGGAGATGCGCGGAAGGAGGTCAGCCCCCAGGAGGCGCTCTGTGGTGGGGAGTGGGAAAGAGGGTGCGGTTCATGGCTCGAGCCGACAGCTGTACGACACGCCGTACAGTGACTCACGCCGTACGGCAGGTCGCCCTCGTTGAGCGACAGCAGGCGGCCGGCGTGGTAGACCAGGGCCGTGTTGGCCGTGCCCGACCCCAGGGTGGTACGGATGGCGCCCACGCACTTGGCCAGCCTTCAATGGGGGGGCGGGGGCGAACGGGGAAAAAGCGGGGTGTCGTTACGGAGGGGAGCGAGGGGACGGGGGTTATTACAGAGCGTAAAGTTGAGGAGTTGAGGAGGTGGGAGGGAAAGCGGGAGGGTGAGTCATGATGGACAAGGCCCTTGATAACCCCTGTAGCTGCGCGTGGTCCACCCGACGCACCAGCTACACAACCCCGACAAGGGAAACCCTGGCACAAGTGATACCCCTCAGGGGAGGATGACTGGAGGAGGAGGGGCTGGCGTACGGCACACGCGCCCGCCCTGCTCACTTGTTCCACAGGAGCAGCGCGATGCCCCGCTTGCCGTACAGATCTCCCAGCTTGATGAATAGGGGCCGCCCGGCGGCGCGCTCCTGAGAGTGAGGGGAAGGGTTTTACGTAGAAGAGCTGAGGGGAGGATCTGTATCCGCAGAATTGCACGTAGGCTACTGGAAGCCCTCCCCCCCAGGCCCCAGGCCCCAGCCCTCCCCCCCAGGCCCCAGCCAAGCTCGCTTGCCTGCTTCAGGCGGTCCGTCTCGATGTAGCGGTTGCAGTACGACGCCTTGCCGTTGCGGATCCGTACGGCGTGGATCATGCCGTCGCCGTCGAACCTGCATGTGGCGATTTGAGGGTTCACGATGGAGTGGCTCTGATAAGCCCGTGAGGTCTGCCTCAAGTCTGCTACTACCTGCCCCCTTACTCATCCCGTTCACAGCCTCAGCCTTGATCCCACAACCCCCACAGCCCTCACCAGTGGTAGCCCGCCGTGGGCTCGAAGAAGGGGTTGGGACCCACACGGGCGTAGCATCCGTCCAGGCCGTACGGCAGCTTGCCGTCAATGACCGGCAGATCCTGCGGGCGGGCGAAAGCGACAGGAGAAGGACATGAGTGGAGCACTTGGTTCCGTCCCTGCGCCTGTTGACGAGTTTCTCAGCCTCTGTCCCATGCCGGCCCCGCGGTCTCGTAGAAGGGGATGAGTGGAGCACTGGACTCTATCACTGGCGTCTGTCAGCTAGCCCTGACGTTTCGTACGGTGTCGTATGGCACGTGCCACACCCGCCGTACGCCCGTACCTGCGCGAACAGCTCGTCCTGTACGGGCCCGAAGTTGCCCGACAGATACGCCTTGCCGGCGGCGCCCTCCTTGCTGCGGGGACAGGAGCGGAGAGGAGGGTGCATGGTGGCGTTCGGACGAGTGAAAGCAAGCTGCGGACGGGTGAGAGGATGTTGCCGCAGACAGCCTTCCGTGCTGACTCACATCAGCTGTGTCCATTACCCCCTGGCCCCAGCGGCCTTGGACCCACAACTACCCTGCCTGGTCGGTCTCCTCCCTTTTAACAAGGCGGTTAAACCCCCGGCCAGCCCAGACCCTCTTGGGCTGCTGGATAACTGCCCTCCTTGCGCCATCCGAATGGGGGAACGAGGTTCCGAGTACGCGCCTTGGGGGCACACACCCCAGCATCCACCGCCCCCTCCATCCACCGCCCGCTGCCGCCCATGGCAGGCCCCGGGCCCAGGCAGGGCTTGCCACGTGCCACATCCCCCGCTAACCACATGCCACATGCTCCTACCGTACAATCTGCAGGGTGCCGTACCTGGTGGCCTTGGCGATGGCGTCGTACATCCACGACATGATGCGACTGGGGGGAGGGGTGCAGCATGGGCAAGGACCTTCAATCTCTCGGCTCGGGCCAACGCGGCCTAGTGCTCCCCTACTCTCCCTGCCGATAGTGCTCCCCCCAGTGCTCCTACGCTCTGGTGGTGTCAGCCCCTGGTCGCGAGCGCTCTTCGTGCTCTGCTGTTGTGCTCTGACACCACCCACCCAGCAGCCCCCCGCGCCCCTTCCCGCCCCCCTCCCGCTTCCTGCCCAATGCTGCCCCGCCCCGCCGTCAGCCGACGTCCCCGACGCCCCGCACTGTGGTTCCCCCACGCTCAAGCCCGATACCGGTAGCTTCCCGCCCCCTTGCCCTGCCCCGAAGAACCCGCTCCCCCGCTCCCACCTGTAGGCGCGCACGGGAGCCCAGGACCGCGGCGGATCGGGGATAGCATCGAACACCAGATCGATTCCGGGCGGGCGCGTCAGGTCGGCACGCGCAGTAGCGTCCGCGTCCGTTGCGTCGGCATTAGCGACGTCAGCATCAGCAGCGTCAGCAGCGGTTGAGTCGGGGAGGGAGAGGGAAGCGCCAGCGGAGAGGGGAGGCGGGAGAGGAGAAGTCGAAGCGTCGCGGTCGCAGGCGGAGTCGGAAGGGGAGGAGTCGCGGTCGGAGTCCGGGTCCGCGGCGGCGGGAGCGGCGGAGGGGGAGCGGGGTGAGGGCGGGGGGTGGTCCCAGGAGGAGCCGGATGACGTGGGAGAGAGCGTGTGGACCGACGCGGCGGCGGAGCGGGAGGGGGAGAGGCAGGCCGGGGAGTCGAGCGCGTGGGGAAGCGGCAGCGACAGCGGCGGGGGTGCGAGCGCCGAGGACGGGTCCAGGTTGAGGTCGGCGGAGGGGGCGGGAGCGGGGAGGGGCGAGGGAGAGGGAGAGGCGACAGCGGGCGTCATTCTCGGCGCTTGTGCGGGCTTACGCGAGGAGCGCAGCTAGGCGCTGATTCTGGGCGCGGCCCAGCGTAGGTGTGAGAGGACAGAGACTGTGCGCTAGAGCTTGAGCGTGTCGCTAGTCTGTGCGGAGCCGCTAGCGCGTTGGCGAGCAGACAGGGGCTAGGCGGGTGTGCGCGCGGGTGCGTGTTGCGCTATGCCAGCCGGTACAGGCATACGGGGTTCGTCGGTTCCAGCGCGGTTGCCGACAGCGTTTTGCATTCGGCTTTATGCCGCACGACAGCGCCATGGACGCAGCCCAATCCGACGCGGCCCCTGATGACGCTCCCGCGCGCAAGCGTCGCGGAATTCGGGGAGGTCCCTCCAACCTCCCAAGGCTCCGCTTACGTGCGTTGGCTGTAGAGGAGCAGGGTGGTAGTCACAGCCGTTGCAGGGACCGCGACGTGCAGCCACAGCGGCGACCGGCCGGAGCCGGAGGATGATGCAGTGGCCATCCCGACACTAACGTCGAAAGAAGGGCACGAGGCAGAGGCGCGCTCACAGGTCCGGCTCAATACGTATGGGTCGCGCCTATTGGTTTGGAAGAAAACGTGGTATCCAGCCGACCCCTCGGAGCTGAGGCTTGCGGACCTCTCATCGCTCAACGGAGTGAACGTGCCTCTAAACCCTCGCCTGCGCCCCAAGGCAAGCTGCCACTGACTTGATGTATATTACAGCTACCTTATGCGACCAGAGAAGAATGCGCCGACGGGTTAGGACACGCGGGTGGGCCCGCGGTTCGGCCCGGGACCAGTTGGGCATCCCCACACCTGCGCTGCCCTGAGCCACCCCACCGCAGACCCCTTTCCGCAGGTGGGCCTCAACCGCACTATCAGTAAACCTCTCCCCTGGCTCTCCTAGCCGTGCCTAGCCTCCTGCTACCCCAAGTACATTGGCTCCTTGACAGGGCACGTGCTAGACTCCTCCTATGCCAGGCCCATTGAATCCTCGACGGGGTCTTCGCTTAAAGGGCCGGCGCGGGCACTTCGGGTAGAGCCCTCGCAGTCAGTCATGTTGCATGTGGCAATCCGTTAACACGCTGAGCAACACCTGCGCTACCCCCCTCGACCAGGTCTGTACCATTCTCTGCCCACCCGTTTCCCAGTGCACCTCGCCGCTGGGGGCTTCTAGAGGTTTCTTCACCCCTGGCCCACATGGAACGCCTACGGAAGCCCATTACCTGTCTAGCTGCACCTGCTCCAACAAAACACATGCACCACATGCGGTACTCTCATCTACGTCCCAAGACCGTGGCTTGGCAGCAGCGCCGTAACTCGCCTGGCCACGCGACTGGGGCCATGCAGCGCGTTGTGACCTGGGTACATACTTTATCCTACGTTGTCCCTGCCCCTCCTTGCTCCTAGTTTGACTCTACCTCCGTCAAGCCCTACGGTAACTGCAGGTGAGGGCACGCATCCCCACGACCACCCCCCTCCAATCCCGCGTCAGCCACGGACCCCATCAAGCTCCACCGTGCCCTGCCCCGTCCCTGCCTCGCCCCAACCCCAAGCACTAGCCTCTTCACCTCATACGCAGCCCCAGGCGCGCACGGTATGCCTGCCCTCAACCACACGCCCCGTCTACTCCTCCCCCTGCCCCGCCATCCACTGGTCCTCGATGGCCGCCAGGATGGGCTCCGGGTCCAGCCCCGCCGCCCGCATGGCGTCACACAGCGCCTTGTTCTTGGCGCTCTCCATGCCCAGGCACAGAAGCAGCTCGTCGAACTCGGTCTGCGGGAGGACAGGAGGGTTTGTCACGTTGTGGTCAGCTGCGATGTTGACGGCGGCAGCTCGCACGGAGTAGCGGTGAGAGGAGTGTCCATACTGGTGCTTCAGCCTTGGCCGCTGTCCACTTGAAGGCCCCGCCGCCTAGGCCCTGCCCCAAGATCCCAGCCAACCCCCTCACGGGACTGATGCTTCAGCCTTGCCCGCGGTGTGCTTGACTGCCCAGCCTCCTAGGTCCTATCTGTCCTCTACTTCCACGCAAACACATAGACACGCGCACCTGCATCTCGTGCAGCTTGCGCACCGCCTCGTCCAGCTGGCTGCGCGTGGCGTCCAGCTGCTGCCGGTGCAGCGACACGCGCTGCTCGTAGCGCTGCCACAGGTCGCCGCGAGCGCCGGGCGCCGGGGCCGGGGCCTGCGGCTGGGGCGCGGCAGCGGCCAGGACTGCGGCGCACAAGGCAACAAGTGGGCAGGAGAGTACCGGTCAGGGCGGCGGACTCGTATGTGACACGTGTGTTTTACCCGAGCCTGCTGTTTGGTCCCCAGCCCCTGCCCTGCCCAACAGCCCAGCTCACTCGACGCCGGCTCGGTCGCCGCCTGCGCCAGCCGCGCCGCCGCCCGCTGGTGCAGCGCGGCGTAGCGCTCCTTGTCCGCCAGGCAGGGCGAGGCCGGCCGCCGGGGCACCGCCGAGGCCGAGGCGGGGCGGGCCGGCATGGCACCAGCCACGCTGGAGCTCGCACGCGTGACTGCGGGCGACGCCGGTGCCTGCACAGCTGCGGATGCCCCGTTGGCGGAGTTGAGGATGGAGGCGGCGTTGTTGCCAAACGCACGCCCAGCAGCGGAGGCTGAGGAGGCGGTGGTGATGGAGGGCGAGGGCGGGGCCTGAGCAGCGGCGGCCTTGGACGCGGAGTTCTTGGGCGAGAACATGTTGCGGAAGAAGGCCCCGATGCTGGCGGAGCGGGAGAGCTTGGCGGGGGTGGAGGCCTGCTGGGGCGGGGCGGCGGCTGCGGGCTGCGGGGCGGGCGGTGCCTCGGCGGCCGCCACCACGGCCTGTACGGCAGAGGTGGTGCGCTTGAGGAGCTGCTCGACCGCCAGCTTGAGGTGTACGACATTGGTGATGCCCGCCACGTCGACCTCCTTGTCCTCCGCCAGGATCTGGTGCTTGAGGCTAGACAGCTTCTCAATGCCCAGCACGATCTCCTGCGAGGTCAAAAGAGGGGGTGTGAGGCGAAAGGAATAATAACCTCCAGGGTTCTGCTACAGCGGGTAAAAGGTGTGTAGCTGCAAGCGCAGCGTGTGGGCTCAGTTCAGGGCCCAGTCCCAAAGCTGCTACGGGAAGCCCTGAACAACAGTCCTGTGGCTTGCCTTGAGAGGGTCTAGAGGGGGCGGGGCCGTGGAGGTCGAGGGGCCAGCGGGGTCACGAACCGCCGTGCCGGCGTGCTGCGGTGCCGCCACAGCCGCAATGGCGGCCACGAGGCTCGCGGTGCCCGCGCCAGCGCCCGCTTTGGCCGACCCGGCTGTGGCCAGGAAGCCCGGGTTGGGCGTGGGCAGGTCCCGAGGTGCGCCGTGCATCAACGTTACGGGCGAGGCCACGTACTCGCGGGCCCTGGCGACGGGGGCGACCGCGGGAAACGTGGGGTTCCACTCGGCCTCGGCGGCGGCAGCGGCAACGGTCGACGGAGACTCAGACACGGCAGTGGCGAGGGTGCGGTCCATAGCGGCGGAGCTGCTGGCCGCGGCGGCGAGCAGTGCCTCGATGGATGCCAGGGAGCCCGACGCCTCGCAGCCCGGGGAGGAGGCTACCGTCGCATCGCCCTTGGCCGCCGTGGCTGGCGTTGTGGCGGCGGTACGCGAGCGGCTGCCACCGCCGCCGATGGGCGTGGCGGCAGCCGACGCCGCTACGGTGCTGGCCGCACCGGGGCTGGTGCCTGTGCTGCCGTTGTGGGTGCGGGTGGGCGTGGGTGAGAGCAGGTCCGAGATCGTCGCCTCAGCGGCGGTGGGGACCACGGGCGTCTCGTGTCCATCCACCACCGCCACCACACGCGCCGCCGCGGCCCGGTCCGGGGTGCTGCAGGAAGCTGCCTCGGCGCTGGCCTGGGGCGCCACCAGCGGGCTTGCGCTTGTGGACGCGGAGGCCGATGTGGGTTGCGCCTCCACAGGGGCGCGGCGAGCGCAGTCCTGGTCTCGCTCCCGGGCTAGCCCCTCCAGTCTGGACGCCAGCGCCGCGGCGGCCGCACGCGACGCCACGTCCTTCTCCACCTCTGCCGCTGACGGCGCGGGCCGGGACTCGGCCGTGTCCTCCAGCAGCCCCTCCTGGCCCTGCACCGCCGCCGCCTTCCAAACCGGCACAGCCCCGAAGTCCAGCACTCGGGCCTCTGAAAGGGTGGACGCGTCGAGCGGTGCAGACGCGGCTTGGGCCAGAGCGGTCCCGGGCGGCGCCGCCAAGATGGAGGCGCTGCGGGTGCTGCTGGCGGGCGTCAGGACAGACCGCAAGCCGCGGTGGGCAATGTCCAGGGCGCGCTGGCAGGCCTCGCTGAGCTGCGGCTCGTCTAGCGACCACGTCCCGGACACGGCCGCCCCTGCGTTGGGGGTGCCTGCGCCCGCAACTCCGCCCGGTGTGGCTGGGGCAGCCGCGCTGGCCGCGGCGCCGTCTGGCGGAACGTACGGCGGCGGCACGTAGGGCGACGAGGCAGAGGTCTTGTGCTTGACGTTCCAGTCGCGGCAGTGCTTGAGCCATGCGTCGCTGTAACGCAGGTCGTCTGGTAGCTCGTCCGGGAGCGGGCCGTCCAGCTTGCCCGCGTGGCGAGGATGCATCATGGAGTCAAACAGTTGCTCGAAGTTGTCGACTACGAGGCCCTCGGGCTTGCGGGCTACCGCGGCCGCCAGGGCCTTTTGGAGCGCGGCCTGGATGGCGGGGTCGACGGTGGGGGCGGAGGTGGGGGTGGTGGATGGCTCGAAGAAGGCGGTGGGGGTGGTGTTGGGCGACGGGGCGGAGAAGGCGGGTGGGGGCGCGATGACCTGGAGGGAGGCGAGGATGGAGGTGGAGGAGGACGGCGCAGCAGCACGCGCGGCGGCCGCTGCAGCGCCGATAGTGGGTTGCTTTGCGGCAGCCTGGGAGGCGCCTGCAGCCCAGGGCATGGCTGCGGCTGCGCGAGGGGCCAGGGGCCGCACGGGGCCGCCTAGGAGTGGCGGGGGAGCGGGCAGGGAGAAGACGGTGCAGGCGCTGCTGCCGGAGTTGGCAGGGTCTCCACCTTGCGAGAGGCTGCGGGACGGGCTGGGTGGCTTGGGCAGCAGCAGGGCCGGGCTGCCGGCGGAGGCAGAGGTGCCCGGCAATGAGTGCGAGTTGATCCGCACCGGCGTTGGCAAGCGCGTGGGAATGCTGGTGGGGACGAAGTTGGGGTTGAGCAGGACGTTGCTGCTCTGGACGCCAAAGGGCTGCCGCCCTCGCAGTGTCGGACTGGAGGGCGTCGATGGGCGCTGCTGCTGGTGGCTGGCAGACTGGGTGCGGTGCTGCGTGGGTGTGATTGACCCCGGTGCCACCAGTCCGCTGGCACCATGCCCGTGAATGGCGACAAGCGAGGATGCGAGCGGCCGCGCCACGTTGAGATTTGGCTGGAGGGCATAGCGCTGGCTTACTTGCCGCCTGCAGGCAGCCGAGCAGCCGTGAGGTGACCGTCAATGTCAACCTCGCAACATGCGGGGGGTCTACGCACCGTGGGCCCGCAGCCTTAAGGTGCGATAGGTCCTGCAGCTTTGGCGGTGCCTGAGGCGCCAGCTGCTGGGGCGCATTCTCCTTGCCCTGCGCCGGCAGTCGTCGCGTTGGTCGGTCGCAAAGTGCAAGCGACAGAGCTTATGCGCCGCTACCCACCCCCGGGGCGATGCCCTGGCCCTTAGGACCAGCGAGCTTGCTTCGTAGCGCATCAGGGATTAGCCGCAACTGACCCCACTGCAGTCGCGGGGGGCGAGGACACCGTTGTTAGCTCTCCGTGTCACGCTGATTCCTTCGCCGACAATTTGGAGCGAGCTTCACCGTTGCTGGCTTGAGAGCATGGAACGTGGCGGGTGGCTGGCCCTGTTGCTGAGCCATCCTTGCAGCGACACCCCCTAAGCAACAAGAACGAACGGGTCTACGGGGACGGGTGCATAGCTGTCACCTAGTGTGTGTTGGTGTTTGCAGCGGGGCCAGGAACAAGTAGTCGCTCTGAGCCTTGAGGAAATGCGATGGCTGTCGAGACTGGATCCAAATTTCGGTCTTCCCACGTTCTCGGCCGGGTTTGGGCATTCACGAGAGCCGATAACACTGTATCATTCGAAGTTCTAGCCTTTGACTGCGGGCGGCAGGGTGGTTGCCTGCAACCACCACGACGCGTCCTGGCCATCCTCTGCCCCGCAAGCACCCTGCCCCGCAAGGCTTGCCAGCTGAAGCCCCCTAGGCACCTGCCCACGCACGCGGTCGGTGTGTCCATCAAGTATCTTGACCCTTAGGTCAGAGTCCATGCGCGCACAAGCTGCAAGACTGGCCCACCCGGCCCCAACCCCGTCGACGCTCCCCCTTCACGCGCAAGGTAGTACCGCACGCGAAGGACAGTCAATGGGCACAAGAGCGGAGGAAATGAGGTTAGATCAATTTCATGTACGGCAGTGTGTGCACTGTACGGCAAAGGGGAGATGAGGGGGTCGGAGGGGTCTGGACTTCGGAGTCAGTGAGGGTGTGGAATGGGGGTTCTTCGCGCCGCTACTCACCGAGCCCTCCTGCCGAGGGTCCTGCTGCCTCCCGTGCGCCTAGTGCTCCGGTAGGGTCTTGGCAAATGACAAGTCAAAAAACCTGCTACCGGTCTGCGCGTGGTGTTGGGGCCCGGCATGGATGCCGTTGGCGGTCGTACGGTACAGCACGCCGGACATAAGCATGCGCGGGCCGCCGAGGCCCTCCGCTGACAACGCTGCGGCTCTAACCATACGTCGGGGCCCCATCCAGTCTCGGCGTGTCTTCCCGCCTTCTCTTCTTTCCGACTGATCCTTTCCACCCCTGACGACCCTTCATGCAGTGATGAAGCCACGCACGGTACCCCGGTACTGCCCGTACTCTTCTCCGTTCTCCCTACCTGCAGGTGTGCACACATGGGCTATCTTCCCACCCTGTCCTGCTACCGCCCCAGTACCACACGGAGGGGTCCCCACGGGCGAGGCAGGGTAGGTCAAGGCCGGGGGGAGGCGCTGGGGCCCGTAGAGAGGCAAGGGGTCGGTAGGAGGGAGGCGGCGCCTTGAGCCGCCGGCGCCTCTGGGACATACTTCGCGCGCTGTAAAGCCCGAGGCAAGGCATAGCGGCAGCAGACAAGGGGGTGCCTGTAGACGCTCGCATAGGTGCCCCTGCCCGCTGCTGGGACTCCGCCTGACTCTGCGGCACTACGCCTCGTTGACGTCGTTGTCCATCACAATCCTTGCTGAGCCCCCTCCCCAGCCCCCCCCCACACCCACAGCAGACCCGCCTCCAACCGTAGCCCAGCAGGATCCAGCCACCTTTCAGCCCCAGTCCTGCACCTTCCGTTGCCCAGGCAGGCCCAGGCCAGCGCCCGCCCCCCCGGCCCCCCCCCAACACGCGATTAGCACGCGATGGGGGCTGAGGTGAACCCTGTTCCGAGCTTTGGCCCCGCCCAAGCCCGCTCAAAGGAAAGCTGCAAGTTGCACAGCACAGCGAGCAGTAAGCCAATGTGTAATCCTTCTGTGCTCTTCAGGAGACTCTGCGCATGGAGAAGGGCTTTGGCACGCGAGCAGATACCGTGCCGCTGGCTCGTCGACCCAAGCTTTACGAAGGAGTTCAGCGCTGAACGAAAGCCGCTTAGCGTGAGCTGGCCCAGCCTTCTGAACTGCGCCGCCGGCTCAGGCCAGCGCGCCGTCTGCGAGTGGTGCCTGGAGCAGTGCCCGAACCTGCCGGATTGGAGCAAGCTGCCGTACACCCAGCTGCCGTACACGCAGCACACCAGCACCGCGGCGCTGTCGTTGTGGGGGGACCCCAGCACGAACCGGATCGAGAGGGGCATCAAGTCCAAGCATATCCGCACCTCGTACGCGCTCGGCTCGGCTGCCTGCAAGGCAGCGCGTAACGGTCACCCATCCCTAATGGAGTGGCTGCTGCAGCAAGCGGCGGAGCTGGCTGCGGCGGAGGCGGGCACGCGGGGGGAGGCCTGCGGCAGGGAGGCGCTCGCATGGGACCTGGGGGTTGCCGCGACGGAGGGATGTGACCTGGCCGTTGTGGTGAACCTTTCGGCGCCGCGCGGCCCCGGCCAGCCGCCCTACCTCCCCGCCCACTGGCCTATGAAGGGCGGGTGGCGCCTGCTGGCCGCGGCGCTCTTCAGCCGCGGTCTGGACTGGCAGCGCAAGGTGGAGTGGGTGCTGGCGCGGGGCAACGAGGTTCGCTTCACAGACCCCGAAACCCAGCGCCGCCTGTACCGAGCGGGCGCGGATCGGCCCAAGCTGGAGGCCCTGCCGGAGCGGTTCGACTGGCTCCGAAACCAAGGCTGCAGCCCGGTCGGCAGCGATGCCCTCCGAACGGCCTTGCGCGAGGGGTCCGCGCAAGCCGTGGGCTGGCTTCTCGCCAACGGCGCCGCTCCGGACGCGCAGGCGGCCGTGCTGGAGCGGTTCTTGGAGGCCATCTGGCACGCGGCGGTCAGCGGGCACCTGCCAGCCCTGCATGCGCTGCGGGAGGGCATGGCGCTGGGCCCCGCCCACTGGAACCCCCTGCTCCACGGCGCAGCCAAGGGCGGGCAGCTCCGCGTGCTGACGTGGGCGGCCGAGTGCCTTCCGCCAGACGCGCGGCTGCCCAGCTGAACACCAAGACCTTCAGGCTAGCGGCGCTGGCCGGGGACCCGGCGGTGCTGCGGTGGATGCGCGAGCACGGTGCGGCCTGGGAGCCGCGGGCGTGGCTGACAGGCGTTGCCAGCGGCAGTGAGGCGGCGGTGGAGGTGCTTGGGGAGCTGGGCTGCCCGCAGCCGGTGCGTGGGGCGGTGCGCGTGGGGTGCGGGTATGAGGAGTGGGCCGGGCTGTGCGCGCGTTTACCGGCTTTGATGTTGGTAAGTTGGCCGGGACACGCTACCTACGGAGGGCCTTGAGGCATGTATGTGCAATCATGGCTTTGCCTGTACCTGTCGTTGTGGTAATTGTTGGGCGGGCTCGACCTCCGATGCCCTGCACGACTTGACTTGGCCTCTGACGCCGTTTGCCTGCCCCGGTCCGCCCGCTGTTCCCCTCATTGTCTCGCCCCCAGGACCCCGACCTCCTCTACGGGGTCGCACTCCAGAAGCGGCTCTGGCAGCAGCTGCCGGCCCTGCACCGCGCGGGTGTGCCGCTGGGACCGGACCCCGCCGCGGTCCTCGCGTTTGCTCTGGTGCAAGGGGTGCCTGAGCATGTGCGGACCTGGGTTCTGGGCGAGGCAGGGATCGAGCCGCAGGCCGAAGCGGCTGCGGCAGAGGCAGCGGAGGCAGCTGGGACGGCGCTGTCTCGGAGGGCCGAGAGGGTGGTCCTGAATCTCGAGCAAGACGCGTTGCGATGGTTGCCGGGCAACAACTATGACTGGGAGTGGGACGAAGAGGGCGAGGATGGCTGGGACGGGGGCGGGCATTGGCTCAGGGACGGGGAGTGGGACAAGGAGTAGAGAGTCTGGGCCTGGGACGGGGGCGGGCATTGGCCGGGGGGCAGGGACGGGGAGTAGAGCCGCTGTGTGCATGTACGCTGTGGGCATGACGAGAAGGCGCAAGGGTGCAGCGCACTGGCTGCGTCGGTGGTTGGGGCACGTGGTAGGGGCAGGCGGCTCCGCTCCTTGACGGGCAAGCGGTTCAGGGGTAGAGGGCAGGAGGGCAGCGAAGGTTGAGGGCATGGGGCTGTGGTGGTCATAGGCATTGTGGGGACTCGTTTTGTGGGGCGTGAGTGTGTCACTGGCGCTGACTGAGTCGCCAGAGAAGGGATCATTGCCGTGAGTTGGCAGACTCGGGGCCTTCGTGAGCGCTGTAATCTTTGTCGTTCTAGCCTTTGACTGCAGGCGGCAGGGCGTTTGCGGTCAAACCTCCATGACGCGGGCCGGCCATCCTGTGCCCTTCGGTGCCTTCAGCTGTTGCCGTTACTGGGCCTACCCCACGGGCCTACCCCCGTGCGGCCCAACTGCGAGCTCCGGCCCGACCCAAGGTCCGTTCGTCCGTCCATCTCACAGCAGTATGTTACAGGTGTTGACCCAACCCGTTAGGGCCAGAGCGCCGGGGCCTGTAGAGAGGCAAGAGCTCGATAGGAAGGGGTGGGGCGCCTTGCGCCGCCGGCTCGTTTGGTTGGAGCCCCGGGAGTCTCCTCGCAAGCCCCCCTTGCCTCGTAGACCCGCAACCGGGCCAGTCGCATCGTAGCCTCCCCAGGCCATCACGCGCCTCGCCCAAGACCAAGACCCGTGCAACACATTTTTGCCCTCCCAACGTCACGCCAGATTCACAGTCGCACATGCCCGTCATGCTTGCCAGACGACGCATGCGGTACACCTGCAGTACCGCCGACCTTCGCCCCCCCGCTCAAGCAGCAGCTCCACATTCGGCCGTCACCTGCAGTGGGCACCCTCCTCGCCCCCGTCCCAGCTCTGTTGCAGCGACTGCACACCCGAGGCATGCACACGTGGCAGCACCTGAAGGCCCTATGCCCGCTTGCGCCGTGATACCCTGGCGTGTCCTGAAGATGTCCACAGCGCATCGGCACACAGCGCGTTGCGTGACATGCGCAGGCCCTTTAATCACTGCCGCCGTCCCACTCCCCGTCCCCTGGCCAGTCCCCGAGCCGCCAATCCCCCTCCTCGTCCCCCGCTCCCTCCCCATCGCTCTCTCCCTCCCGTTCCCAGTCGTAAATGTTGCCTTCCATCCATGTCTCCGATTCGTTTCCAAGTTCCCTCAGCACCTGCTCGACTCTCTCACACAGCGCCGTCGCAGCCGCCTCCGCCGCCTGAACCGCCGCCGCTTCGGCCTGCGGCTCGATCCCTGCCTCGTCCAGGATCCAGATCCGCACGTGCTTGGGCGCCCGGTTCAATGCGGCGAGCGCGAGAATTGCGGCGGGTTGTGGTCCCAGCGTCACACCCGCGCGCCGCAGGACCGGGAGCTGCCGCCACTGTCCCTTCTCGAGAGCCACGCCGTAGATGAGGTCTGGGGCCTGCTGACCCAGGGTAGGGCGAGCGGGCAGGTTAAGCCATGGCATACTTGGTGCTCGTTAGCGTGTAAAGCACTCCCACACCCGCATCCCCTACAAACGCACAAGTAGGCCCAGGCCCAAGCCAGGCCCACTCCTCATACCCGCTCCCCACGCGCACCGCCCCACGCACCGGCTGCGGGCAGCCCAGCTCCCCAAGCACCTCCACCACCGCCTCAGTGCCGCTGCCGACGCCCGTCAGCCAGGCCCGCGGCTCCCAGGCCGCACCGTGCTCCCGCATCCATCGCAGCACCGCCGGGTCCCCGGCCAGCGCCGCTAGCCTGAAGGTCTTGGCGTTCAGCTGGGTGGCCAGCGCGTCTGGCGGCAGGCACTCGGCCGCCCACGTCAGCACGCGGAGCTGCCCGCCCTTGGCTGCGCCGTGGAGCAGGGGGTTCCAGTGAGCAGGGCCCAGCTCCATCCCCTCCCGCAGCGCCTGCAGGGCTGGCAGGTGCCCGCTGACCGCCGCGTGCCAGATGGCCTCCAAGAACATCATGGCATCGTGCGCATTCGAAACGGCGCCGTTGGCGAGGAGCCAGCCCACGGCTTGCGCGGACCCCTTGCGCAAGGCCGTCTTGAGGGCATTGCTGCCGACCGGGCTGCAGCCTTGGTTTCGGAGCCAGTCGAACCGCTCGGGCAGGGCCTCCAGAAGAGGCTCCTCCACGCCCGTTTGGTAGAGGCGGCACTGGATGTAGCGGTCCGTGTACAGCACTTGAGTGCCCCGCGCCAGCAGCCACTCCACCTTGCTCCGCCAGTCCAGACCGCGGCTGAAGAGCGCCGCGGCCAGCAGGGGCCACCCGCCCTTGTTTGGCCAGTGCGCGGGGAGGTAGGGCGGCTGGCCGGGGCCGCACGGCGCTGTCAGCTTCGCCACGAAAGCCAGGTCGCAGCCTTTGAGCGCGGCGGGTCCTAGGTCTTGCTCGATCACCTCCTTCCCGCAGGCCTCCCCCCGCGTGCCCGCCTCCGCCGCAGCCAGCTCCGCCGCTTGCTGCAGCAGCCACTCCGTGAGGCCCTCGTGCCCACCGCGCGCTGCGCTGCAGGCAGCCGAGCCGAGCGCGTATGAGCTGCGGATGTACTTTGCCTTTATGCCCCTCTCCATATTGGTGGCAACCCATGGAAACATGGAGCGGCTGTTCCAGTCCGGCACGTCCTTGCACTGCTCCAGGCACCACTCGCAGACGGCGCGCTGGCCTGAGCGGGCGGCGCAGTTCAGAAGGCTGGGCCAGCTCACGCTAAGCGGCTTTCGTTCAGCGCTGAACTCCTTCGTAAAGCTTGGGTCGACGAGCCAGCGGCACGTCTCCAGGTAGCCGCCCGCGGCTGCGGCGTGCAGGCGCGAGCAGTCCTCCAGCTTGGCTTCCGCTGCCGTCAGCGCCACCCGCAAATTTGCCAGGTCGCTGAGCGCGGCATCGCAGGAGGTCAGCTGCTTGCGCTGCTGGCGCGTGAGTTGCCGGCAGGCGCCAGGCTGGGACCAGCGCTCGGCGAACGCCCAGGACGCAACGGGCTGCGAGAGATCAATCTCCTTCTGGAACTGTTGCGCCGTGGCCTTGTTCACGAAGCGCAGGAGCGCTCCACCGTTAGTTCCCAGCTCCGAAGCAATGTTCGCCACGATGGCAGGGCTCCACACCAGCGAGGCGTCGACCCGTGTTGGCTGCATCGCGGGAGCAAGAATCGGCAGGAGCCGCCCCCGGGCACGAGGCCTGTTCCGTGAGCGCCAAGTTCAGTCTAACCCTAGCACAGACGTGATGAGCAAGACTATAGCACCGTATCTGCTCGCGTGTCAAAGCCCTCTCGATGCGCAGGAAGAGTAGGAGGTCGGCCTACTGAAACGCAATGCTATGAGCAGTGCAGCGCTCTCTGAACAGGCTCGGCCAGGGTTAGGGCTAGCGCAGCGCACCGCGCGGCAGGGAATGGCTCGGAAGAGGGTCACATCGGCCAGACATCGGCAGGCATCGACCCTCATCGCAAGGGGCAGGGGAGCGAGGGGCGAGGGAAAGGGGCGAGGGGCGAGGAGGGGGCTGGGGAACCTTCGAGGGGACTGGCCAGGCCTTCGAGCTAAGGCCAGGCCTGCCCAGGGCGGTGGGCCCAGGGTGGGCCTGCGTGAAGGGACGCGATCCCAAGCCCAAGCAGGGGAGCCCTTTGCACGTTGCCTTGGCCCCGGCGCACCCCTTTTGACTTCGACGGCTTGAACAGCCGTTGCACATCAACAGCCACGCGGGCACGTCATACTCGTCTCCTGCTTGCTGCCCCTCCTAGCCAAAGTTGCACGGAGTCTACCGTCGGAACCTGGAATCTACCCATGCCTTCCCCTGACCTGCATTGCGTGTGCTTTCGGCTCCACTCCGACAACCCTGCCACAGCGGATCTAACCTCACGCAGCCAGAACCTCTCCTAGTGCACTACCCTCGCAGCAGCCCCTCTGATCTGTACCCCAACTCCTCACACAGTCACACTGCGTCGCTGGGTCCGTATCTACTTGAGCGATCTCTCAAACGCTGGGCACAAGCTGCCCAATAACAACACGAAATGTGCTCCGATGCTTTGACTATCCCCCACCCCCTGCAAGACTCTGACCATGCAACTCGAAGATGCAGCGCCCGCCACGCTGCGCCTCACCCGCCCCCAGGGGGGCGCAACCCCGCTCCCGTTCGCCCTCGTCTCCGGCGGCCTCCCCCGCCAAACCCATCCACGGGCCAACAGCATGAGTCCGGGAGGACTTCCAGATCACCTCCGTGCCCTTCTCCTTCCCCTTCCCCTGACCTTACCTACCCCTCCCAGCTACGCGGCTCGGCCCTCCCAGGCCTGAACTAGTGCGCTCAAGGAGGCCCTCGCTGGGCGCTCATTGCTCCTAGGGCCGGACCCGGCGGCACCTCCCCGCCTCGGGCTCAGTGCGGACTTGCGGTGCCCAGCCCGCTCCTCCGCGGCATTTTGGCGGAGCGGGGCGACGCCGCGGGCGAGGGCCGCTCTCGGCCTGCGGAGGAGGCAGGTGGCGATGGGCGGAGGCGCAGTCCGACGGGTGACTGGTGCGGTACATACCGGTGCACGCCCCCCACGTGCTTTCGTGCGGAGGGCCTGGTGAAACCTCCGTCTCGCGCCCCCTCCCCATGCCCCATCCCTCACCCCCCAGCCCCAGCCCCAGCCCTAGATCCAACCTCCTCAAGCCACCCCAGACTTGCCTTTCCCGGCCGCCCACAAGGCCAGGGGCGCGTCCTCCCGCTTCCCAGCCGCTCCCCCCTCCCCCTCCCCCTTCCTAAGCCCCCTCCCAGTTCCCTAGTCCCCCCCACTCGCCTTTCCCGGCCGCTCGCCCCTCCCCCTCCCCCTTCCTAAGGCCCCTCCCAGTTCCCTAGTCCCCCCCACTCGCCTTTCCCGGCCGCCCCCGCCCCCGCCCCCAGGGGCGCGTCCTCCCGCTTCATGGGCCGAGGCAGCAGCGCAGGGGGCGTGGGCGGGGGGTTGTTGGCGAAGTAGGGGTGGCGCAGGGCCTCGGCCGAGGAGATGCGTTTGAGCGGGTCCAGCACCAGCATGCGCCCCAGCAGGTCCAGCGCGTCGCTCGAGGCCTGCGGTTGGCGGTTGGCGGTTGGTGGTTGTGGCTTGGTGGGTGGGTGGTGGGTGGACCGTTGTCGGGTGGGGTGGGGGCGGGGTGGGGGCGGGGTTGTGTGGTAGACCGTCCGGGGGCGCTCGGACGAGGCATGGGTGGGTGGGTGGCTCAGGCGCGAGATCAGCCCGGGTCTAGGTGGGGGGATGTGGGACTGCTCATTCCGCCGCGCCAGTGCTGTAACCCACCGCTGGGAAGACCTGCCGCAGCGGCAGCGGCCGGGTCTCTGTGGCGGTGAGGGCGCGAAACAATGGGGCGGGTGGGCACTGTCAGCAGCAGCAGCCTGAGCAGCGATACCATGGAAGTTGGTCGCGAGCTAACAGTTGGTGTAAGCGCCTGACCGTGGTTGGCTGCCTGCGGATGCCTGGCATGCTTGGCCTGCATGGTCTCAGTCCGTACACCGGTGTCCGACCAGCGGAGCCCACCCACACCAACACCGGCCGCGAGGGCGCTCCCACGAGTCCTCGAGCAGCGCTGCATGCGCCCTATCAGGACGGCTGCGGGCTGCCTGCTGCTGCGCCGCGGTCTCACCCGTGAACTGTAGGAAGGCCGGCAGGTCCCGGGCCGCGGGCCAGTTGCCCTCCACGCCCGGGGTGCCGCACAGCGCAAACACCTTTGACAGCACGTCAATGTCACACATGCCGTCGAACAGGGGTCTGCGGGAGGGGGCGGGAAGGGGGAACGAGGGGAGAAGGGGCGTGTCGCATACCGCAGTACAACTCGGGCCTCGGTTCCGTATCTAAGGCAGGCCGGCTAATCACCGCGCCCGAGACTCCCCGGCTCATGCGAGCAGCCTTTCCCACCGCAGTACATTATTGCATTGCCCGTGCCCGGGCGCGGAGCCCCGCAGCGGACACGCAAGCTCCCGGGACCTCTCCCCTCCTCCCCGCACCTCCCGCACCCCCGCACCCCCGTTCTCTTCCGACGCGACTCCGCTCCCGCCCTTCCTCCCACCGCACCTCCGCAGCAGTAGCCCCCCCATGTTACAGCCTCGTCCGCGCCCCTTGAGCCTCTTCCCAAACCCTTCTTTCTGGCATGGCAGCGCGAATTCCCTAACGCTAAGCACCCCTCGAGCACAGACGCACCTCCGCAGCAGCAGCTCGCCCATGATGCAGCCCGCCGCCCACACGTCCACCACCGCCGTGTACTGCCGGGCGCCGAAGAAGAGCTCGGGCGCGCGGTACCAGGGCGCAAACACCTGGCGGGTGGGTGGGTGGCGTGGAGGGGACAGAGCCGCAGATTGGGGTGGGGATGGGGCATAGGGATGACGGCACACGGACCGACAGCGGGCACGGTCTCCTTGGCGAGGGCCGTTAGGGCTCTTGGCGCGAAATAGCGACCCGTGCGGGTCGACAGCGTAGCTGACGGTACAGGGGGAGGGATAGTGAGGGTTGGCACTTGACGGCGGCCGCGGCTCCGATGGCTGCCTGTGCAGCAAACCCACTTCCTGCGTCGCGTGCACGGGGCCGCCTGGGGCGTAGAGTACCACAGATACCTGCACAGTCGTCCTACTTTCCGCATGGGGGCAAGGTTACCATGTGCGGTCAGGAGCCTGCTCGACAGTGGGGGGGCGCGGGGGCCGCGGACTGGCGCTCACCCGGTTGGTGAGGCGGCCGTCGGGGCTGCCGTACACCCTGCTGAGCCCGAAGTCCGCCAGCTTGAGGGAGCCGTCGGGGGCGATGAGGCAGTTGTTGGGCTTGAGGTCACGGTGGAGCACCCAACTGCGAGGGGGGTCCGGGGTAAACGAAGTCACGGAAGGGGATCGAAGAAGGGGGCACGTGTGATTGATCAACGCTCTCACCCTAAGCTCCCCCCTCGTCCTCCCGCATAGGTTCTCCTCTCCTGTCCAAGCCTGCCAACGCTGACCACTGCCCCAAGCCCTCACCGGCTGTGGCACGCCGCCAGCGCCTGCAGCAGCTGCTTCATGTAGCTCTTGACGTCGGCGGCCGACAGCACCAGATTGGCATCTTTGATCACGGCCTCGAGATCCGAGTGCATGAACTCCAAAACCTGCCGTACAGATCCATGTGGAAGTCATGAGTCAGCCGCCGCCGAGGTGGTGAATATCGCAAGCTGGCATAGCTCGAGGGCGGCAGCTTCTAGCGTGCCATGTTCAAAGCGTTGACCCTGACAAAGATCACGTACGGCACGCGGTGTGGATGCCGTACGGCACTCACCAGCACCACGGATTTCTTCTTGGGGTAGGCGTCCACCAGGCGGATGATGTGCTCATGCTGCAGCTCGCGGAGCAGCTTGATCTCGCGAAGAGCGGTGGGGTCCAGGCCCTGCCGGAGCGAGAAGGGCGCACGGGGAGAGGGCGTGGCTGCTACAGGCACGTCTCCCCGTCGGCTTCGCAAGACTGAAGTTTGCGAGTCGTGTCACAAACATGCGCAGGGAAGGGTATATCGTGTGCTAGGTAAACTTCACGGTCCCTGCCGCACGCAACACCCGCAACGTGCCCTCGCGCTGGGCCTTAAGCCTTAGCACGGCCCGGAGCCCCCAGGCCGCACCTTCTTGCCCTCCGCGCCGCCCTTTTCATCTGGGAAGATCTCTTTGAGGGCGACCTCCTTGCCGGTCTGGGGGTGGGGGGACGGGGCGGAAGGGAGGGAGGAAGGGGCGTGGCAGGGAGGGTCAGCACCCGGGAGAGGAGGGCAGAAGGGGGCCTGGCAGCATGGGACATGGACATATAGAAGGTGGGCCAGGGTCACGTTCTCTCAGAGTGTCTCTCCGTGTGGAGAAGGCATGGCTCCACTGCAATGCTGATCCCCAGCTCTGCTGCCACAATGTGGAACGACGGGCACGTGCCCCTGGCCTTCCATTCCTCGTCCCGCGTGTAATGATCAACTCCCGGCGCAAAGGCTGTCGTCCCGCAGCGCCGTAGCCTCCCTTCCGGGGCTGCCACCCACACATTAATATACTCTCATGCACCCACTCGACCACCACGGCTCTCAGTTGCTATCCCCCGCCGCGGCCCTGCACAGCCCCCCAGCCAGCCCCCCGAGACCCCGAGCCCAGCCCCTGGGGTCGCCATGGGGCCCCAGGGCCGAGCCGCGGACGCGGCTGGGTCCTCAACAGGTGGATAGAGTACAGGGAGCAAGGTTGGCGACGCAAATGTGGTCGGGATACTGCTATGCCCCTTCCCCCGCTCAGCCAGAGGCTCTTCGCATGCACGGACGCCCCAGAAGGGCTCTTTCGTCGAGGGCCAACGCGCGGCTCAAAGCAGACAGGGCGAGACGCAGGCCCCGACAGGCCCCAGGGGGCCCGGTGCTACCCAGGGCCCAGGTCCGTTGCGCGTGACTAGCGCTTGTAGATAGGCCCAGCGGGTAGGGTTGGAGCCGCTGCCGGCGTGCGGCCCTGCGGGGCTAGCACGTGCCTCTCGCGTCGCAAGGTTCAGGCTGGGGTCGACTGAGGCCCTGCCGCCTCCATCTCAGCAAAACAAACTCGAGTCACACTTTTGAGAGCAGGCTGACGTACGTGTTGTTAGCCCCGGGATTGCATGAGCTGACCCAGGAACCGGCGTGCTTGGGACGCCCACCCCGTCGTGGCACCGTGGAAGCAGGAGGGGAGGGGGGTATCTAGCCGCCGGCTGCCCTGGCCTGCAGGCCTCTTCTGGCGCCTTTTTGCCTCTTCATGGCACCCACCCGCTTATCGGCTCCCTTGTAGACCGCGGCGAACGTGCCTTGGCCCAGCAGGGCCCCGCGAATGTAGTTCTCGGCCATGCGGCCCGCCAAGCAGCACCTGCCTACAAGGCCATGCCGTTCACAAGCTAGAACGGATATGAAGGTTGCAAAGAGGTGCACTCGAGGCAGCAGGTGCGTCAGGGGGCTGAGCGCGACCGCGATGCAGGTCTGGCGGGCCGGGAGAAGCGGTGTGGTGCGAGGTGTGAAGCTAGTATGGGTACAGCTGTGCCTGATCAAGGCATCCAAGTGGGAGTCTGCGGGCGATGCGGCGTTGTGCGCCCTGACATGCACCCGGAAGCCCTGGCATGCACCTCGCCAAGCCCCAAGCGCACTTTGCCACTTTACACCATAGGCTATAGTGATACTGGAAATAGTGAAACACCTGCTCTCATGCAACAGTGAGCTGCGCTAAATACGCTATTCCGTCGGGTGCACCACACACATCGATTCTTGGGGCGATACCTGCCGACTTGTGCTGAGCGACCTCCAGGATGCTCCTTCGAGGCTGTGGCCAGCCCCAGGTGGCCCGAGGGCAGGTGCGATGTCGCAGCGGTGTTCAAAGCCCTATCCATCCGCCGACTTCCCAGGACGCTCCCCGGACCCCACGCCCGGGACCCAACCCCACGCCCCCACTTCTCCCTTGCGTCGCCCCCCAGGCCCCTCTCCAGGGCGGCAGGAGCTATGTCCCCCTCCGCTCAGCCTCGCCCTCCAGTGCCTCCACCTCCCCCGCCGGCTGCTGTCTCACCAGCTTTAGCGCTGCACCTCTTGGCCGGGTGACGGCCCTGTCCTCCCCGGGCCCAGCTCCGGCCCTCGCGCCCAGCCCCCGGGCCCAGCCAGTCCCAGCGCTCGGCCGCCGGGCCCAGTTCGTGGCCTCCGCGTCTTCCTCTTCTGCCTCGTCGTCGGCTGCCTCGGTCGCTGCTGCCGAGAGCCGTATTGAGGAGCCCAGTACCGCCTTACTACTGGCCTACTTTGCCGCGGCCAATCGCAGGTGCGCAGAGGACCTGGAGGGTACAGAGGACACCGGACGGTGTGGGTGTTGGTACTATGACAGGCGTACCGGTATGGAATCAGCCAGGCACCGGTTGTATACCCTGAAGGTTGGGGGGGGGGTAGGGGCACACAAGGGAAGTTCGCTGGGCTGGGCTGTTACCTGACCGCGCATGGGGGTGTGATCGCAAGCGGGGTGAGGGACACGCAACCCCAGAAAGGGAGGCCCATCGGCTGATCGAGAGGCCTCGGGATCGGGCCCGCGCCGCTGACAGGCGTATTGGTATTGGGCTAGACTGAAAGCGGGTGTGGGGCCTTAAGGGTGGGGGCGTGGGCCCGGGGCGTGGGGGCACGCGAGGGATGAGGCGCGGGGAAAGCGCACAGGGCTCCCGGCCAAGGCGAGGCTGGGCTGTCGCATCACCACGCATTGGGGTGAGGTCGTCAGGCGGGAGGGGAGGGACACGCAACGGGGCAGAAAGGGAGGCCCATCGGCTGATGGAGAGGCCCGGGATCGGGCCCGCACCGCTGCCCGTGGCTGCAGTGTTGCGGCTCGCCGGGACGCAAGCCCACGCCCCCCTGCCGTGACGCTCTTTGCGGCCCGCCTCGCCCCTCGGCCTCCCTTAGTTGGTCCTCGAATCTTTGATCGAAGACCAACCCTCGGCCCCCTTCCCCGCCTCGGAGCTTGGCTCTCGCACGCCATACTCGTCATGCCGTGAACCCCCGTGCGGCCAGACTCGCCCCTCGGCCTCCCTTATGCGTCGCAACCTTGCGTAAATACCAAGCCTCGCGGCCCCCCGCCCCGCCCCTCCAGTCTGTTCGCGGCGCAGTGTCTGGTGGAGGCACTGGTGGAGCTGTACAGGGAGGGGCGCAGCTTCGAGGAGCTGCAGGTGAGCGATTGGTTGGTTGGTTGGTTGGGTAGGGGGGTTGGTTGGTTGGTTGATTGGGGAGTGGGTTGGGCAGCGGGTTGGTTGGGTACAAGTACCGGAGCTGCGGTGGAACGGGTGCGCCACCACTCTCGCACCCAACGCGCGCACCGGACTCTCACCCCTGCCTACCCCTACCCCTCCTTCATCCCTCCGCCCCCCGCCTCCCACCCCAGCTGATGCTGCGGCTCGCCACACAGGGTGCTGCCGCGCGGGCTCGGGCGGCGGCGTCGGCGGCAGCGAGCGGGGCGGAGGCGGAGGCGGGGACGGGGGGCGAGGAGGTGGTACAGCCTCCACTGTTGCAGAGCCAGGTGAGGGGGCAGGGCTTGGGGCCGAGGTGGAATGCGCAATGCTCGTGTGGGCAGCCGGCAGTGGGGCTTACTGAGCGCCCGCTGCCTGGGTCCCAGCCGTTACGCCCCCCCGCACATGCACAATGTGTCGTAACCGTAACCGAAACCCTAACCGTACGACCGCAGGACGAGGACGTGCTCGCGTCCTGGGTGGCGCTCGTCTTCCTAACCCTGGACGAGCTGGGCGTGCCGCGCGACTTAGTCAGCTCCGCGTCTGACTCATCCGCGCCGACGTCATACTCCGGGGCCGGCCCTGCCATAAGTGTGGCCGGGCCAGGCGGCGGCGGCGGAAAGAGTGAGGGCAGCACGTACCTGCGCGGCATGCTGGGCTACGTACGGCAGACGCTGGGCATGTACGACGAGGGGCAGTCGCTAACCGCCGTGGCGGGCCTGCAGGGCCTCGTGCAGCAGGTACGGCACGGGGTACGACAGGGGCGACAGGGGCGCAGCTTGGATGCAGCTCCTCTCTCGACCGCCTGATCGAATGTCCGGTGCCGCCTCCTCGCCCTTCCCCGGCCCCCACCATTCCCTTACTGCCCCCTCCTCACCTCCCCCCCCCAACACCCCTACCCCTCCCTCCCTGCAGTCCTCCAACGCCGCCTCCTCGCCCTTCCTTCTGCTGATGCAGCAGTACACGCGCCTTGTACTGCTGACCGTGGAGGTGGTGGCGGCGGCGGGGCTGGCCACCGAGCGGCCCCTGCGGCCGGCGGAGGCGGTCAGCGTGCGGTCCTCGGGTGGGCCCGGGGCGGGCCTGGGTCTGGGGCCTGGGGTGGGCCCTGTGCGGACCTCTGTTCCGCTCGGATCAGGCGCGGCTCGGGGCCTGGCCCCTCCGTATGGTCCGCACACGACACGCCCCCGGGGCAGTGCTGAGCCACGACCCCGCCCTCCGCGTCTGTACCCCTCCCCTCCACCTAGGCTACGTGGGGGCCTTCTCTGGCTCCTGCAATGATGTGGCAGCGGCTCTGGACGCCGACGCCTCGGCGCAGCAGCAGCAGGTGCGCCGTACAGCAGTGCCGTACGGAGCCGTACCGCCGTACAGCAGTGCCTTGCGAATGAGCAGCCAGCCTCACGGCAGGCGTCAGGGGGGCATGTCTGGCGCTTTAAGCTCCCCCCGTCGCTACCCCCGCTGCCGTCCTCTCCACCCTCCAGGAACTGCCCTCCCCTCGCGTGCTGCGCCGCGCCTTCCCACCCTATCTCTTCCTTGGCTCTCCAATGTTCTGAGAATCCCACCCGCCCCCCCCTTACCCCTCCCCGCCAATCTTCCATCGCACAGCCCTGCCCCAGCCGGGGCTTGGCGGTTCGCATGCTGATTGCCTTCATGGGTGCCGTACTTGGCAGCACGTGGAGCCTGGACAAGTTCGTGGAGGCCATCCGCGTGGCGTACGACCAGGTACGGCAATGCGGGTACCGCGGGTACGGCAGGATGGGGTGCGGCAGGAGCATCTGGGGCGCAAGAGGGGACGAAGGGCCGCCATTAGGGCAGGAGTCGTGGAGGGGCGTGCGTCCCGCCACCCCCAAAATCCAAATATCCCTTCCCTTGAGTGCCCTGTTATGACGCCCCCGTTGTGTCCCCACCGCCCACCGTTCGCAACTACCAACCGCCAGGGCGTTGCCGCGGACGAGCTGTTCGCCGAGCTGGACGAGCGCGAGTTCGCGCAGAGCGGCGGCCTGCTCCCGATCTCGTCCCAACCGCCGGCCGCGGGCTCGTCCCAACTGCCGGTCGCGCCGCAGCACGAGATCACCAAGACGCTTCTCAGCTCCTGGGTGCGTTGCTCAGGACCTAGCGGCTCGTTTGGGCTGGATCTGCGCCAAGAACATCTGTATGTCTGTTACAGATCTTGATCGTTGCACCTTATCCGGCCAGCACCTGCACCTGCACCTGCACCTACCCTCGCACCTCCTCATCGCCCTTTCACCTTCTCCAGCCAGCTCCTGCACCTGCCCTCGCGGGCTCGCATACGCCCCCCGCCGGGCCGCACCGGACCTCTCGGAAGGCATCGCATTGCATCCCATCGCGGCAGCGACCCACCTGTTGACAAGTGGCCTCTCCCGGCCCCTCCCTGCAGATCAGCCTGTCGTACATGACCCTGGCGCAGCTGGCCGTGCCGTACCCGTCTGCCGGCGAGAAGCTGGGCTGGGCCTGGGCCGGATTCGGAGATCCGATCGAGGCGATCGGCATGAACGACTTCGTCGGGAACGTGATCCGGCAGATGGCGGGCGGGGATCCGAGAACCACGCCAGCGCCGCCGCCGCCGCCAGACATGGTGGCGCAGAACCTGGGGCCGGCAGGCGGCGAGGAGGAGGAGGAGGAGGAGGGGGCATCAGAGGGGGAGGAGGAGCCGGCAGGGAAGGGGCTGGAGCAGCTGTCGAAGGAGAGGCGCCCGAGGCGGAGTGGGCCGGGGTCGCCGCTGCTGCGTGTGCAGGACGACTCTCTGTCGTCGACGTCCACGGCCTTCAGGGTGCTGAGTCAGCAGGTGGGTTGGATGAGTCAGGGTGCTGAGTCAGGGGGCTTAGTCAGCAGGTGGGTGGGCTGCGGCAGGGCTAGCGGGCTCGTAGGCAGGGGCACGGGGTGGCGGCGTGTGGCTACGGCAGGTCAGAGAGGTTGGGCGACTCAGGAGTAGGTGCGACCTCTCGACCACTCCTGACCTCTTCCCCGCTCCCTCTTTCCTGCCCTATGCCCCTGCTCACCCCATCGCATCGGGCTCGCTGGCTGCCGCTCTATCTCTTCCTCCGCTCACCAATGCTCCGAAAATCACCCCCCTGCTCACACACCCCCGCAGGTGACTCTGGTCCAGGCCGTGTCTCGCTCCGTCGGGTTTGGGTCCGCCTAGGCACCCCATGCCCCGTTGCCGGTCATGGGGACTCAGCGGCCCTGGGGACTGCGGAGGCACGGCTGCGCCGGCGTTTGCGGTAGCGACGTCTGCTCTGCGGCACCGAGCGATCAGCACCGGGGGGCCAACACCGTGCCGCTGGCGCGGAGGCTCTGCTCTGGCGTTGAAGGCTTTCCAGCCAGCAGACCGTACCACGGTGGTACGTGCTGCCGGTACGTTCTGGACCCCTGTGGTGTACCCCTGTCCTCGGGCGGTCCACGTGGGCGCCTCTTGAGCTCTGGCCCCTCTGCGTTGCCCACGGTCCGGGACGGGACGCAGTGGCGGCCTGGTGCACCCTGGAGGCCTGTGGGCTCCGGCTCCTTTGGCGGTGCCCACTGGGCCGGACGATGCTTGTACTGGGACTGGACTCGCGCGGCTGGGACATGGGAGTACTGGGGCGGGGCGAGACGGAGTGGCGGCCTGGTCAGGTCAGGGGAACGCGCAGTGTCAGTGCGCGAGGGCACGCTGAGCTAGGCTAGGCTCGGTCGGGGCGGGTGGGGCGGGAGACCTATTGGTGAGGGCACACGCGCTCGCACAGCTGGCGGCCTGCGGGGCACACGCGGGCGCTGGGTACCCCGCGGTCGTGTGTGTGTGTGGATGGGCCGTGGGCGTGCGGACACGGTGACGGTGGCGGCTGTGGCGGTGGATGAGAGAGAGCACACCAGGGTGGTGGCTGCAGGGACGCAAGGTGTCACGGGGAAGGTACCGTGAGTGGGCGGTGGGAGGGGCGGATGTGCAGGCGTGCCATTGCCCATGGCGGTCTTCCTGGCCCTATGGAGTCTGGGTCTGTGGTGTGGCCCAACTCCGGCCCCAACGGAGCGTGCGGGTGCCTGTCCGTTCGCCGAAGCATGTGCGAGGGTCATGCAACCTCGGGGCCCTTGCGCCCCAGGGCCCAGCCAACCGACCGTGACGCTAGCCCAGCCGTGCTCGGTCGCGTCTACGAACGGCCGAACGGCTGGACGGAGGCGGAGGGGGCTGCGTCGACGGCGGCTTGGGGCTCGGCGACGGCGGGCTGGGCTGTAGCGGGCCGCATGCAAACTAGCGACATGGCAGCGTGAGTGAGTGGACAGGGTGGACAGGGTGGACAAGCCGAAGGAGGCAAGGCCAGCGCTACCCTCCACGTTACAGTCCACGTGCGGGCAGCGACGGCCCCGCGTGGCGCACTGCCGCAGCCCGGGCCGCCCCTGCACCACACCATGCGCTCCTCTCATCATTCGAGCTACCGCCTCCACTCCCCGAGAGCTCCGTTCGGGACGCCTCCCCAGAGCTTCCCCTTGCCGCCCCCACCCTGCCCCACGCGAGCCGGCCCGGGCCCTCCCCACCAAACCGCTGTCATCGGAGGCCCAACCCCTGCATCCCTGCATCCGCCTCGGCCGGCCTGGTCAAGCCTCAAAGCTCGTCTCATTCTCTTGCCTGCTGAGGTCAGATCCCTGTGGCTGCTTTCAACCTGCGTCAACTGCCCCTGGACAGCCCCGGACCCAACGGCTCAAGGCTCCCGCGCCCCAAGCCTTTGAGGCTGCGTCGCTGACCCGGTCTCTCACCAGACGCAACGACCACATCCCACACAGCTGCACGCAACATGCTGCGCCATGCTGCCTTCTCCGCCTCCCTGCAGCTTCCTCTGTGTCAAGGCCGCTTACTTCTTGCCAGAAGACGTGACGTTGAACTGGGGTAGGGGGGGGGGTTGCGAGGCGGGAGGCAACCGTGTGGTGGGCAGCAGGCAAGCCGGAACACAGGGGAGGTGGTGGGTAACGCAGGGACAGCTCAGCCTGGCGAAGGTCAGGGGCGGTCCCAGAACTACAGGGGGTGCCGAACAACCCGTACTGCGGGGGTGCAGTAAAGTACGACCGTACTGCCGTACACACCTTGAAGAAGATGATGTCGCCGTCGCACACCAGGTACTCCTTGCCCTGCTGGCGGTACTTGCCCGCCGCCTTGACGGCCGACTCGGAGCCGAGCTCGTGCAGCTCGTCGTACTTCATCACCTGTACGGCAGGCGCGTACGTGCGTACGGCAAACGGTTACAGCCTGGCGGCTTGGATGACGCCGTGCCAGTCATTTGAGGCGCCCACCCGCTCCCCTCGCAATCCCCGTCCTGCGCACCCCCCTCCGTCCTGTATGACACCGTGATCACATCCGGGCTGACATCACCCCGGCCCACAACCTACCGACCTTCGCTCCCTTTCTTCCACCCCTGGCCATACACTCCCGCGCACCGCCACCCCGCCCCACCTCTGCACAGATGAAGCCGCGCTCGAAGTCTGTGTGGATGGTGCCCGCAGCGCCCGGCGCCTTGGTCCCCTGCAGCCAACACACGAAGCCGGAAGAAGGGGAAGGGCGCAAGGCTCAGAACCGCACCCTGGACTGCACGAGGCAAGGAAGGGAGCCAGCGACACCAGACGGGCTGGAAGGGGTGAAGGCCGTACGGTACGGCATCCCACCTGGCGGATCTGCCAGCACTTGACCTCGTCCTCGCCCGCGGTGAAGAAGTAGATGAGGTGGATGGCCTTGAAGCCGGTGGTAATGATCTGCGGTTGGCGGTTGGGCGTGTCAGAGATCAGCACAAGCAGCATTCAGCGCACTGCGTGAGGCACCCCCCTGTGCGCATGCCACCCTGCCCATCCCACCCTCCCCCATCTCCCCACACACACACCGACCGGGTGGCGCCTCACACCTCCGGAGTCTCGCCGGGCTTTCCGCTTGCTTACGGTTTCCTCGTTTCCTAACACCGACCGGGTCGGGACCGTTGCTTCGAGCTTTCGGGTTTGCGTGGTGCCTCTTCCCCGCGGCCTGTCTGCTCACGACTGCACTTCTGATCACGCGCCGACCCTACGCATCCTGAACACACCGACCTTGGGCAGCTGGGTAGGCGCGCCGTGCTCCTTGCAGTACTTCTCCTTCTCGTCCTCGGGCATCTCGAAGATCTTGTTCTCGAAGGCGGCGGAGAAGGGGATGATCTGCTCGCCGCCGTGCTCCTTCACCCACCTGCATGGGGCAGAGGCGGGGAAAGTGGCACGAGGTTCAGGGGCCGCAATGCGAGTGCACGAATGCACGCTCGGCTCCAGATCCAGGATCCAGTCCCGTGGCTCTCGGCCCCGCCACGCACTCGTGGATCTTGGGCAGGAACTTGTTCTTCTTGCGCAGGAAGTCGTTCTCCGACATGTTGACTGCGGGAGTTGGCGGTTGGCGGTTGGGTGTCACGATTGCAATGCAGAAGGGCTCGCGGGGCAATACCGGCATGGATCGCCCAAGGCACGCGAGGCGGCTGAGCAGGGCAGGGCCAACGACAGGGCCGCAGGGGTCAGCAATCCGTTAAGCGCCTAACCGCCAACCACCAACCGCCATGACTCACCCAGGTAAATGGCGGGCTTGGCGGTGAGCAGCTGGTACTCGTTCAGCCACTCAATGTCCTTTGCCGACCAGTCGCCGAAGCGGACATCGACCTTAGGGTCGGGAGGGGGGCGGCAGGTGGTGGGGACGGGTGCAACGTGCAATGCTGCACCAGCATGTGGCATCAGCCATGCTAGGGCTGAGCACTCGTTCCGTCTAACAACTATCGAAGGTGGTGTGAGGCAGCAGCATCGGCACGAGTCCAGCACCAGGATCCTGCTGTGCCCTGTCCCTTCTCTTCCGGAAGGAGAAGCCTCGCGGGGCAGGGTGCTCAAGGTTGCTCGCGCGTCGTGCCGTGCTGTGCAAGGACGTTATCCCTTCAACCGGGCGGGCCCAATAAGCAACCGTCAACCGCCAACCGCCAACTGCCGTACCTCCTTGTTGAGGTGCTCCAGGATGCGGCCGGCGCACTCGAGCTCCTCGAGCTGCTCCTTCTTGAGGCCGCGGGACTGGGCGGGGGTGGGGTGGGGGTGGGGTGGGATCGGGTTTTGACTTCGATTCCGGGTCACAGCAAGCGAACCCAACAGAGCGCGAGGTCCGCCGGGCCAGCAGTGGGAAGGACGGCAGTTGGGAGGGCGGGTGAGCCTGCACGCTATCGCGCTGTCTAGCCGTCCGCCATGCTCCAGTACCAGGCATGTAATAAGCACCAGCGCCTCATCCAGTCTACCATCAAAGCGATGAGCAAGCGGATACGGACCGCCCGAGCCAGGCAACCCATACCGACCCTGTTACCAATTCAAATCAACTCCCACCAACCCCCACCTTGAGCTTGTTGATCGAGTCGATCACGCCCTCAATCTTGGCACGATCCTTGGCGCGCAGCTCGCTGTCAGACGGGGGGAGAGGGAGGGAGAGTGCAGCACGTCAATCACGACCCATCCCGCCCCGCCCCGCCCCAACCCGGAAGCCGTGTGGTCGGGTGGTGCTGCGGTCGGTGGACAGGGGCGCACGACACCATGCCGTACAGCTGACTAACCGACCTGTGGATGATCTCCAGATCCGCCACGGGGTCCACGCGGTCCTCCACGTGGATCACGTCCACGTCCTCAAAGGCGCGGCACACGTGGAAGATCCCATCCACGGCCGCGATGTGGGACAGGAAGGCGTTGCCCAGGCCCTGTCAGGACAGAGGCGTGAGGAGCGAGGCAGGGCGTGGTGTTAGCGAGGAGGAGGGCGTGGTTGGCGAGGAGGGAGCCAAGCTCAGACTGAGGCTGGGGCCGGTTCGCCCACGGCTGGCGCCGACGGCTCGGAGCACGCGAAGCAGGGCCCAACAGACGTAGGGCCAGCACGACAACCACCAACCGCCAACGGTCAGCCGCCATCCGCACCTCGCCGTTGGCGGCGCCGCGCACGAGGCCGGCAATGTCCACCACGTCCAGGTAAGCGCTGACGGCGGACTTGGGCTTGTAGGTGCTGCAGAGCCACGTGAAGCGGTCGTCGGGGACGTTGACACGGGCCGAGTTGGGGTCGATGGTGCAGAAGGGGAAGTTCCTGCGTTGTAGAGGGGGGGGGTGCGATGGCGGGGGTTGAAGGGGGGTGAGCGTTGATAGAGGGAGGGTGGGACGCTGCGGGGCTGGGTGGGGCCGTGGGGCCGCGGGGTAGCGGGTAGTGGGGCAGTGGGGGTAGGAGTTGGGGGCGGGCCAGGCCGGGTCTTGGGCTGATGGACCGCCCGCGGGTATGCCTCGCCCCGCATGTCGCCTGCGCGGGCGCCCTGCCCTAACGCCCGCTCTCGCAGACCTCAAGCCCAGGCTCCAGGCCTGGCTTCAAGCCGTCGCCCCCCTGCAGCGGGCTGCCCACGGCAGGCTACCGGGGTCAGTTCACAGCCCCAGTCATGTGCCATTTCGGCTCCGGCCTCGCCCTCAGCCACGCTGAGCCTCCAGGCCGGCTGCCCGTCTCAGCGGCGCCCACGCCGGCGCCTCCGCAATACGCCTGGCGCAGTTCGTTCTCGCTGAGACCGCCTGTGACCCGCACAGCCCAGACTGGCCCCTGCCCCTGCCTGAGACGAAGGAGACCCCTGAGGTAGCGATCAACCGATCGGGACAGCGGCCCCAGGGCCTCGGCCGCTGTGCCCCTGCGCCAACCCCACCGCCCCTCCGTGAATCCCTCCTGGGCCCCCGCCGCCCGCCGCCCTCCCGCGGCCCGCTGCCCCAAGCCACAGCCTCTGAAGGCCCAGGGCCCGTCCGCAAAGCCCCGCGCCAGAACGCCGGATGCGAAGCCTAATTCGCCATGAACAGGTTCCGACGCGTCCTGCCGTCACGGCGGCCGGATTCCCTCGCGGCTGTCACCGACCGCCGCCCAAGCCTGGCCCTTCTCGAGGCTCCTCCGCGAGGGATGCCCTCCGTCGCCTTCCCCTCCACCTCCGCCGAAGCTCGGGTGCCTCACGCCAGCCCTCGGCCCTCTTCCCTTCCGCCCCTACTCCCTGGGGGCAGCTGCCAAGCACACCCAGCCGCCCCCGCGTCCACCCCTCTCTCCTTCCCCGCACCCACTCGGCGGGGATGGAGCACTTGGTGAGCAGGTTGAACAGAGTGGACTTGCCCACGTTGGGCATGCCCACAATGCCGATCTACGAGGATATGGAGGATATGGAGGATATGGAGGATATGGAGGATATGGAGGATATGGAGGATATGGAGGATGGCGCGATGTGTGTTGATAAGGGCCGGAGGCGGGAGGGCAGTTCGCGTGGGGCGTGGGGAGAAGGCTGGACGTTGAGGGCAAGGCCAGGCGGAACAGGCCCAGACCCTCGCATAAAGTAACTGGAGCCAATCTTCCTCGTCTTGAAAGCTGAGGTACGCACCTTGAGGTTGTTCTTGAAGCGGCCCAGCAGGGGGCGCTCCTTCACGGGCTCAGCCTTCTTGGGGGCCATGGCTGAGTTTGGGGTGCGTTAAGCTGGCTGAGAGTTCAGCGCAGACGCAGTGCGTATAAGCACCGTCAGTCGAGCTCAAGGCCGGTGAAAGGGGCTAAGCCAGCGAGGTGAAATGTCGATCGTGCGTGCGGCTGCGGCAACTCTTCAGAAGAGCAGCGCGTAAGCTAGAGCTAGCTTAACCGGCAGCGACCTAAGAGGAGAAAACAATGCAAGCGCTCGGACCCAAGTCGCGCGTCGCTGCAATGCGCGGTCGCCGCCAAACCTTCAGGATCAGTCGCTTTCCTGCACGAGCTGCTCGCTTGCCCTGCGTGAACAAGCGCTACTGCTCTTGGCTGCCTTCGGCCTGCGCGCGGCTCAGTGTGCGCGACGGACCCAGGGGCCAGTGCTCTCAGTCGCCCATGCACACGCTCCCTCCGACCTGCTGCGGACCGGCTGCGAACTGAGCCCCCCCTGTCCGTGGCTCATAATCCAAGCACGCCAAGGTCAACTTCACTACCGATGCGCTCCACCAGAACAGCATGGTAGGGCCGCCAGCACTTCCAACAGTTCCAAGCCTCACTGGGATGCAAGCTCAGCCCCGGTCTGCATACCGTATCTCAACCCGCCTCCTTCCCTCCTGTCTGTCCCCGAGCCGGTCACTATAGCGTCACCGTTCACAGCAGCACCCTGCGGCATCCACCCCCGTGCTTGAGAGCCCGGCAGCTTGCAGCACAGCGGCCATGCCCACGTCCGCTGCGCTGCACGAACCCTGCGAGCACTCACACGCCGACCTCGTGCACTCACACACACCGAATTCGCGTCGTTTGCCTCAAGTGTCATTCACCTCCTCCCCTCACGACCGACACTCCCCGTACTCTACGAGTCAAGTCACATGGCAGTCCTCTGGGACCTCACCTCATGCGGTAACTGTCATTCTGACTACTGCCCTCCTCACACCCCTTTCTATGGACCACTCGCCCAAACGCCCTTCCGTTCCGCCTCCTTCTGGCATAGCTGGGCCACCATAGGGCGGCGCCTCCGACCAAGCCGCCGTCTTGCGTCCTCGCAATCATTTCCTTTACGCGCCCGGCTGCGCCGTTCCAGAAGTCCCCTATCGCATTGTCCGCAGCACAGATGCCTACTCCGACCTCCCCGCCCTCCTATACCGGTCAAGTTCTGCGTCGTCACCGATGCTCCTTCAGTCTCCGCCGCAGCCCCCGTCACCGCCCACCAGAACCGCCGCACCTGCAGCCGCCGCGGCCCCCTCCACCCGGCGGCTCCTTGCCTTGACGTCCGTCCGTCCGTCCTCAAATCCCTCCGCCCAACCCCACCTCCTGCATCGGCCATCATCGCTACCCCCCCGTGCTCATCTGCACGAAGCGCGATATCGTGAAGGCCATGGCCGAGAAGGTACCGAGAATGGTGATCACGGACTTGATCTGAGGGGAAAGAGCACCCAAGGGGGAGGGCAAGAAAGGACATCATGAATGGGTTGGCGCCGGCTCGACCGTTGGGTGCTCCCAGGCCAAGAGGCTCCCGTTGGACACTGAAGTATCAGTAGCAAGACCCCATCCCGCGACGCGTGGCAATAACTGTAGTGGCTGCAAGGCCGCGTGCACTGACTGAGGCACACAGGCACACCCCTAGGAAGGAGCCCTCATGACCACACACCCTCCACTATACAATCAGGGTCAGCACACCCTCCACCAGATGCCGGGTCGGCCTGGTCATGCTGACGCTCCCTGGCTGAGGCGAGCAGCCCACCACACCCCTCCGCCCCGGAGGACCCCGGGCGCCCCTCACCGTGTCGTTCTTGGCCTTCTCCACCCCCGACCGCAGCTCGTTCACGTCCTGCCCGGGTGCAGGGGAGGGGAGGGGCCGGGGAGGGGATGCGGGGGTGAGGAACGTGGCGCCCGCCCACAGTTCTCAATGCCTCGGGTCTACGTCCCACCAAACGCCGGCCCCCACCTACCCAGGCGCCCCTCCTCAGCCAGCCCGTCTGCCGGAGGACAGCCCGGCCAGCTGCTGCGTGGCCCAACCACACCCACCCACCCGGTCCGCCGCGCCTACCGTACGTTTCCCCGGCCTACACGAGCAGCCCTTCACCCGCCCACCCACCCACCCCGCCACCACCCACCCGGTCAACTTTAATGACCAGCTCCGTGGTCTTGTCACGGATGCCCTGAAGGTCGTCCCGCATGCGCCTGGGCAGGGGGGGGGAGGGAGGTGGGGTGGCGAGGGCCGGGAAGGGCACGAAGGGCGTGGGCGGGGCGGAAGGCAAGCTGAGCTGCTCGGCTCATGCCATTACGTGACGCGCTGGGCCCGCAGGCGGCCCGCGGCCTTTAGCACGGCGGAACCCATTAAGTGCCGGTGCCCTCCGGGCGGGCAGTGCAAGAGAGCAGGAGCCGGATTGAGCGCTGAATTGCTTCATACGACCCGACCCAGACCCGACCCAGATCGCCTTGCAGACCCAGCCCGGCCTGGCACCTCTCCTCCACCCCACCCCTTCTCTTCACCCACCCCTTCTCCAGGTTCATGTCCAGTCGCTGGCTGGCGCTCAGCTTGTCAATTTCGTGCCTGGGGGGGGGGGCAGACGCAAAAAAGCACAAGAGGAGGAGGTCGCATACACGAGGGCGGGCGCTGGAAATGTGCGGGCGGACGCCCGTTGCTTCCCGGCCCGTCCGCAGCTTTGCGCATGCCCTGAGCAGCTTTGCGCATGCCCTGAGCAGCTTTGCGCATGCCCTGAGCAGCTTTGCGCATGCCCTGAGCTTGCCCTCTTGCGCCCCACTCCACCTGACGCCCCTCCCTGCCCCTCACTCAGCACAGGGCTGCCCCTCACCCAAGCACACAGTTACAACACGGCTACAGTAGCTCACCGGACCTCCGCCTTCATCTTGTCCAGGTAGCTCTGCTGCCGCTCCAGATCCTTGTTCACACTGGCCTGCAGCATATCCTGTGGTCGTGTGGTGGAAATACGGTGTAACACAGGGACGAGGAGGCGTGGGGGGCGGCAGGAGGGCGTGCGTATGGGTAGCGTGCTGTGTGGTGTGTGGGGTCTGGGCGCGTGCTGAAACTCCAGGTTTTGAATCAAGCTGGCCTCAGCAAGCCGTCAGCGTGTTGGTCACCTGCCAAGCCGTTGGTACTTGAGCCCTCGCAGGCACCCTACTGGCCCACGCCCTTCGCTCACAATCCCCGCAGGCCACACCAGTCACCCCCTCCCCACTCCGCATTACCAACACCCCAACACCACGAGCCAAACGCCCCAGATGTTGCGGGCGACGCACCTGAGTTTTGGACAGCTCGTTCTTGAAGCCCTGGATGCGAGCCTCTTGCTCCAGAATGATCTGGGTCGGGTGGGGAACAAGGGGTTGACGTCGGGTCAAGGTCCGGCCGTAAGAAGGCGGCGAGAGGGGAAGAAAAACCTGTCTGTCGAGAGCTTCCTGGGCTTGCTAGAGGCTGCAGAGTTCGCCATGGGTCAACGTAGGGTAGGGTAATCAACGTAGACGAGCGGCGGCAGCCCGGGTGGGCCCAGCAGGGCCCTTGTACGGGCAGGGTCGGGTGTAACCCGGCACGCTTCCTCCCTCTCCCTATTTCGCCCCTTCAACCCCTGCCTGTACGATGCAACCGCGCGCAGTTGTGAGCCGTTCGTAAGAGCACGCACCTTCTCCATCATCGACTGCTTCACGAACGCCTCATCCATCTTCTGCTTGTTGAGCAGAATGACCGCGGAGATATCCCGGGCCAGCTGCTCCGCGGTGTCCCGGGGTAGCCCCGTCTTCTCAAAGGTCTTGGTCTGCGAAGGGTAGCACCGCGGGATAGTCGTGACGTTGGCGGGGGGCGTGGCGTTGGGGCAGTGCAGCCCAACGTGCGGGTTTTGGAAGTCACGCGAAGGCACGCATGGCCATCAGGAGCTCCCACGGCTCCCAGGAGCTCCCACGGCGTAGACTCACTAGATCAAGCGTGTCGACCAGCAGGTGGTTGCTGACGAGCGCCTTCCGAGCCTCTTCAAGCGATCCTGGCCCGCTGTAGCCTCGTCGAGCGTGCAGCGTGGCAAGGGGCTGGAGAGACGACCTCGCCAGCCGCGACGCCATAAGCGGGGCTAGCTGCTGCTCCCCGTGTTGGAGCTGTTGATACGCTAGCCGAAGGCCTAGTTGGGCAAGCGCCCCGCCTCGCGGAGGCATGGTGTGTGCACGCCCAACGTGCCGTGCTCAAACCCTATGCAACGAGCGGTAGCGATAAAGGACTGGTCACTTGGTGCGAGCGGAGTGAGGGGGACGAGCTGTGTGACGAGTTTGGGAAGGTGGACCCCGCCAAATTGCAACATGCTTGCATCGATCCCCCGCTCCGCGAGGACGCCAGCCGCGAGGCCCAACAACACGCCAACTCATTTACAGCTAATAGCGGACACCCTGCAAACACCACGGGGCGCGCAGCTCTTGACCGAGCATTCTGACGACAGGCATTCCCGACGGCTGCGAGCTGCGAGCTCTACAAGGCCCGCTCCGAACTGTCAAGGCAGCTCCCGCTAAGACCGCTTGGCTACCACTAGTCGCCGCACGCGCGTGGCAGCTGCTGCACGCAGACGCCCCAACCCCGCCGACACCCACCGGTCTGGCCCTTACCACCCCGAACACACCAGCCATGCCGCGCCCCCGCGTAGGCCGCTGACTGGAAGCTCGCACGCATGCCACATGTCTTGGCCGCCTGGCCCACTCCAGCCGCGATGTCGGCCCGCTGGCCGCCGCGGCCTGCCCTGCACGCTCGGGGGCCTGCTGCCGGGCGTTGCGTGGAGTGCAGGTCAGGCCTCGGGGCGCCCTCTGCAGCACCTGGGGCCACATGCTCAGGCGCCTCTGCATCTGACGTGCTAGGCAGCTCTGCGGGTCTCGTCGCGGGCGGCCTCTCCTCCCGATGCGCTCGCGGCTTGGCGGGGCGCAGGGCGCTCTCAGGGCGAGGCTGGGAGCGGTTGGTGGCAACTGCTGCCAGAAACGCGGCAGGCGCCTCTGCTGATGCCGTCCCCACGTCTACCGTATGGAGGGCCGCGCAACCAGGCAGTGGGGGGGCCTTCCGCTACCCGGCCCCGGCCCCGGCCTCGGCCCCTCCTCTAGGGCGGGCACAGGGCCAGGCTGCGACGGACATCCCCCGCCAGCGCCGGCCCTCGCCGCCAGCCGCCACGACCTCCAGGACGTACGTGGACGGTGCCGTACCGTCGTACACGCTGCCGCCGTACGGCCTGTCGCTGACGGTCCCTGAGCCGCTGCCGGACAGCTCGTCGCTGCCGGAGGATCCGCCCGTACGGTCCGAGCGGATCGACCTAACTAAGTCCGTACAGCGCTGCACCACGTGGCAACAGCTGAGGTGGGCCGGGGCTGGGGACGGACTGATCAAGATCTGGATCCAGTTCTGAGCGCTACATGAGCCTTCTACTAGGCCACTTTGCAACGAACATGCCGTGGCGTCTGGAAGGCAGGAGACGCGGGGGCATGCATCTGGTGAGGGGGCATCGTCAAAACCTCTAAGGCGGAGGGGATGGATTCAGACGGAATCTTTGGGCTGTGCCCTACCCCCCAGGCAACTGTACTGGGCCAACCGCACCCGCCAGGGCCCCGTCAACATCGTGTCGTACTTTACTAAGCTGGCCTCGCTCGTCCCAGACCTGCCGTACCTGCTCTCGCCGGAGGCCGAAGCGCCCGCCTCGGCCGCCGGCGGCGGGGGCCTCTCTACCGCGGCGGGCGGGGTAGCAGCTGGAGCAAGCAAAGGCGTGACAGGAGCCGGCGGCTCTCTACGCAGCGGCACCAGCGGCGGCGGGACGTTTGCCGGCCGCGGCAGGCAACTGCCGCCGCCGCCAACGGTCTCAGGCTGGGCCGAGCGCGCCGCGCTACGGCAGCTTGTCGTACGGCTCGTGTACGACGCGTGCAGGTGACTGCAAGGGAGAATCCTCGCATTGCAAGATCATGCCTGAAGCAGCGGGACAGCAGTGGCGACGGCTGTTGGCCATACATCAGTTGGGCCCCCCCGTTCTGCCTCTCGTGCACCCACCCCACCCACCCCACCCGCCCCCTCTCACAGCTACACACGGGAGCACGTGGCGGCCGGACAGCTGCACCCGCGCATCACCGACCCGCCCAAACCGCGCGACACGGCACTGTACGGCGCGTACGTGTCCCAGGCCGCACCGGCGGGACGAGCAGCACCAGCCGCCAACCGCCAACGGCCGCCGCCGCCACTGGCAAAACAGCGGCTGGAAAAGAGCAAGCTTGCCCGACTGCAATTGGGACAGCTGCAGGGTCAGTTGCTGGAGGTCGGAGGAAGAGGAGTGGGGGGAGGTGGCGGTGGGGAAGCGGGGGCTCTGGGCTCAGCGCCGCCGCCCGTGCCGTTCCTCCAATGGATGCGAGGGCGGCCAGATCCGTACGGCGACCCTCTGTCTTCCGGGTTGCTGGAAGGCCTGCAGCACTGGGCCCAGCCGGGCCCGGGCGGGGCCCCGGTCGCGGGCGAGGCCAAGCCCAGCGGCCGCGCCAACAGGGGCTCTGCCGGCGGCGGCGAAGGCGAAGGCCGAGGCGGCGGCGGCGGAGGCCCGGGCTTGGGTGGCCGGGACGGAGTACGGAGTACCGGCGGCGCGGGGCGGGAGGGTGTTGCGGCGACGAGCAAACCCCGACCGGGATCTGCCGCACGTGACCCCCTGTGCCTTGGGCCTCTGGAGCTGGTCACCCTTGCATGGGCAGCCGCCCGGCTGCAGCTGCAGCGGGCCGTCCCGGAGCACGCGGCGTGGCTTCTGCACGACATCCTGTACGGCAGCTACTGGTGAGGGCCGTACGTGATGACTTCTTGTCGTCGTACAGTTGCGGGGTCAGGGTGATGGAGGGAGGCGTGCGGGTGGGGGCGGGAGGCGACGGCCTGTCTCCTTGCCACCTCCAAACCACGTCCAAACCTAGACCATGAACACCGTGCCCCCAACTAACACTCTCTGCCGTTTGACATTGACGCTTGAGCCCAACCCAACCGCTACCGCCCGCCCGCAGCCTCATGGCGGAGCGGCAGTTGGACGGGCGGCAGTTGGCGCAGCTGTCGTACAGTCTCGCGCAGATGGCGCCCGCGCCGGCGGCGCTGCCGCCGCCGCGGTGGCGGCGGCTGTTTCTGGAGGCGGCGGGGGAGCGGCTTTTGGAGATGGACGGGCAGGTGAGGCGGCAGCGTTCTTTGCAAAGACATGAGCGAGCGTTGGGATGGACCCTCGCAGGCCTCTGAACCCGGGGAGGACGCCTCTTTCCCAACCTCCCTTCCGTCCCTTCCTTCGTCGCACCCCCACTCCCCACTCAGTCCCTCACCAATCTGGCTCACTCCCTGGAGCCTCTGGCCTTGGACCCCTCCCCCGCCTGGCTGGTGACGCTACTGTCTGCAACGGGCGAGCAGATGGAGGCCGGATCCGGATCCAGATCTGGAAGAGGATTTGGATCTGGATCTGGATCCAGGGACGGAGATGGAGGTGGCCTATCGGCGGCGGAGCTGACGCAGCTCGCTTGGGCGGTGACGCGGGCAAAGGAGAGGTGGGGTGGGCTGTGGGGGCTTTGGGTTTGGGCGAGGGGCGTTGAGGCGTCAGCAGCGAGGGATGCCTTGCACAAGGCCGAGCCATCGCTCGCTCAGAGGCCCCGTACGAAAGAGGGATCCCTGGCTGGATCCAGGGTAGGCTTGGGAAGGAGGACGAGGGCAGGAAGGGCTCCGTCTGGACCGAGCGCCTTGCTTGGCGTGGATCCACCCGTACGTCGTGGAACCCGTAGCCTTACTGTTTCGGTTTTGTCTTCACCCCGGCCCCAGGCTCTTCCGCCCGCGGCAGTGGGCCGCAGAAGTGCTGGAGGTGGCACAGGCGGCCTTGGCGGGAACCGAGCCGGGCCCCAACCCCAGCCCCGCACCCATAGAGCCTTCGAGGCTGTCCGTCACGCCACGCAGCCATGCCACCGCTAGCAACGTCACGGCCGGAGCCGAGCCGGGGCCCGGTCTTAGCCGGGTGCCCCGCGGCGGCCCCCTTCAGCGGCGGCTGCTGCGGGCCCTGGCAGGGCCCGACGGGGGCCCGGGTACGGCAGCGGCCCTGTCGGGCCCACACCTGCGGGAGCTGGAGAGGCTGTTGCTCCTCCGGCCTTCGGAACGGGTCTCCGGCGGAGGCGACTCGGTCGGGACTGACCAGACGGAGCCTGCCACGAGAGGTGGGAACCAAAGCGGGGCTGAAGAGGCGGAGGAGGGCGGGGGTGAGGACGACGAGCCCGTTCCTCGGCTCCTGCCCGCTGCACCTGACGACGGCGGCGGCTCGGCTGCTGCCTTCGCCGCTGCTTTCCGCGGCCCGGACCCGCACACTGGTCTCCCCACCGCACGTGGCAGCGGAGCCGGAGCCGGGGAGGGTAGCCGAGGCGGCAGCAGCGGAGGCAGCGCCAGCGGAGGCGAGGGCGGGCCGTGGGTGGACGAGCGTGGTGCCTTTGAGCTACTAGAGGCGTTGGACGCGGCTGCCGCGGGGCAGCCCGAGGCGCGCGCCCTGGCGCTGTGGCTGCTGCGGCGGCCGCCGGCCGTGCTGGCGGCCGTGCGTCGCGTGCTGAGGTCCCTGGGCGTGCTGCGCGCGGCGCGCGGCGTGCGGGGCACGCTGGTGGGGGATGGGGCGGGCGAGGGCGACGGACGCGAGGGTGCGTTCCTGAGGAGGGTTCAGGAGGAGGAGCTGGAGGAGGAGGGGAAGGAGCGATGGGTGGCGGAGGCCTGGCATGGGGTCTGGCAGGCGGCCGCCGCCAATCCGTACGGCAGGACCCACTGGGAGGGCGGTGACGTCAGCGGCGGCTCAGTCACGCCCATCGAGGCGTCGTGGAGGTGGGAGCGCGGCGCCAGCGCCCCCTCCCCCTCCCCCGCCTCCCCCGCCGCCGCCTCATCTGCCTCTTCCCGCTCTGCCACCCACCCTTCCTCTCCCAAGCCACAGCCGGCCCTTATCAGCTCCACCATACTCCTCATGACTACGACAACGGCAGCCTCTGGCCCCTCCCTCGCGGCTTCCTCCCTCGGCCCCAGCTCGTCATCCTCGGGCCCATTGGGGCCCCCTCAGGCGCCGCTCCTGCTCTCCCTCCACACCGCCTGCTGGCCCAGTGGGGCCTGGCAGGACTCCCTTGCATCCGTCGCGACGTTTCATCTTCCGTCGGCGGCCTTCCGGCCCCAGAGCCTCGGCATCCTGCTATGGTCTCTGGCGTCGCTCGGTTACGTGCCGCCGCCGGGCTGGCTGCAGCCCTGGCTGGCGCGTTCGGTCGCGCTCGAACCGGGGTTCTGGGCTGAGAATTTGGTCTCGGTGTTATGTGCTTTAAGCGCGTGGCGGCACGTGCCGGCGCAGCACGCGCCGGCTGCGGCGCTGCGGCGGGCGGCGGTGCGGCTGGTACCGCGCATGGGCCATAGGGAGCTGGCGCTAGCGGCGTCGGCCCTGGCTCAGCTTTGTGAGCTCCCGCCGCTAGGCCCGGATGGGGAGGCGGTCGGGTCGGAGGGGGCCGCAGGGGCCGGGGGGGCGGAGGCGGGGCGGCGAGGCGGGAGGCAGGCGGACACAGGTGGTGCGGCGGGGGGCAGCGGCAGTGGAAGGGGCAGGGGAAGGGGCGGGCGTGGCGGACGGGATGGCCGGGGCGGCGTCGCAGACTCGGCCGCAGGCAGGGCGGCTCTGGAGCCGGAGCTGTTCGTGGAGATTCAGGATCCAGGATCCAGCTCGGCGGAAGCGTCCGGATCCGCGGCCGGGCGGCGGCGGAACCGGGATCTGGATCCCGGAGTGGCCGAGGCGTTGGTGGCACGTGCGGCACGGGTCTCGTCAAGCTACAGGTACGGCGGCGCGGCGTTGGCATGCTGTACGTAGCCTAGCCTTTCGTGCGTCTCGGGATGACTGGTACCGTATGAGCCTCAGAGTGTCCGGTCTGACACATGTTCCAGCTCTGACCCTCCCTGCTGCTGCCCCCCACCCCTTGCCCCCCCTGCTTGGCCGTACCCCACGCCGTGCACGGCAGTCCGGGCCACATGGCGGCCTTACTAAGGACGCTGACGACGCGGCTGGGCTGCCACGTGGACCTCCGTACCGTACGGCAGATGCTGGAGGGACACGCCGTACAGCTCGAGGCCCTCGCACGGTCGCTCGCCGCGTCATCGCCCTCTGCTTCGTCTGCCAGGCAACGGCGCGGCGCGGGCACGAGGGGAGCGGCGGATGGCCGAGGCCGGACTCCTGACGGTGTATGGAGCAGGCGGGCTCTGGTGGCACGGAAGGAGCTGCAGCAGCTTTTGTCTGTGGTGCTGGATACCGCCAGGGCGGCGGCAGCCTTGGAGGCAGCTCCCGGCGCGGATGCGGCCCTGCACGGGCCCCGCCAGGCGAAGGGCCGGAGGTCGCAGGGTGGGGCAACAGCGGGGCCGGGGTCGGGCGCGGACGGCTCGGAGCGAGGAGAGGGCGCGGTAGCGGGGGCTGCAGGGGTTGGCGGGGGCGGGGTGCTGTCGGATGAGGAGGTTGCTGCGCTGCTGCCGGCGCGGTGGTGGAGGGCCTTCGTGGCTGCGCTGGCGGCGGCTGGCGAGGACGGCGAGGGCTGAGGGAGAGACGGTTGTCAAGGGTTTGATGGAAGAGACGCACGAGAGTGGAGTGGGGTGGCGAGGAGCAACCGAGGGGCGAGGTGTTGGGAGTGTTAACATTAACTTGTTGCTGGAGCAAAGACTCGAGTGAGCTACGGACGCTGCTTGTTGATTCCATCCCCTTGTAAGTCTGTTGGCGGAAGGAAGGTTGTCGAGCGCGCCAGTCTTACAAATTCAATGCCTGGCTTCAAGTGTCAACAAGCTGTGCCCACTTCATGCACAAACACGTAGCTACCATGCACGCGGAGCACTAAGGCCCTAGAGGCCCAGTCAAGGTTAGGTTCTAAGTCTACGATGAAAGAGCGCCAATGTTATATGAGGGAAGAGGTCAAGCGATTGGGTCAGGGCGTCAATCCGCGTGCCTGCAGCTAGGCCCCCCAAATGCAATACCGGTAGAAGCAAACACATGCCTAAATCTCCTTGGTCTAAGCCTGCACTGCACTGAATTTCGCACACGAGTCGGCATAAGCACAGACACTAAGCTGATCTCCTGTCCTGCGACTGCCTTCATGTCGTACTTTGGAACCCTTCAAGAGTCAAGACCCATCCCAACTGCGGCCCAGACCTGCCATCATGCAACAGAGCCGACTCCCAGTTCCTATTTAAGATCCTGCAACCTGCCAGCAGAGACCAGTGGCCTGGCTACAATCATAGCCGGCCGTCGCTTCTACATTCCTCTACCCCGGACGGATTACCACTCAGCCTTTCGTCGGTCCCTTCCTACCCCAGTTTCCTCTTCCTGGCCAACTGTACGGCCAACTGTACGGCCCGTCACCAAGCTTCAGGGCCATACGCCACCTGGGCCAATCAGCGCCAGGCATGCAGCCTGCCCGTCATCAGCCCGGCCGCCAGGCTTGCCTTTTCTAGCTGCCCATTAGCAGCATAGCAAGCCGCTTAGAGGTTGTCGACAGTCTGGACGGGGCAGCAGTCCTTGTCAGTGTTGAAGGCCGAGTAGTAGCACACGCCGCGGTCCGACTTGGCACAGAAGGTCTTGAGTGTCGGGCAGGTCCCGGTCGACAGCAGCTCCAGGCAGATCTCGCGGCCCTGGGGCGGTACGGCAGATCGCGGCAGGTTGAGGCCCGGGATCTTGAAAGTGCCGGTGTCCCACTGCGAGAGGGGGGAGGGAGAGGGGAGGGGGGGGCACGAGTTAGACGCGTGGGGAGGGGGTGCCGAGGGGCTTCCATGTGCGCTTCACTTCTGCCCAACCCCATGGCCACCACAAGGCCAGCAAGGTCAAAAGGTGAAGGTCCTCACATGCTGGTCTCAGAGTCATGGTAAGCGCAGGGTTAACGGTCAACGGTCAACGCTCTCACCTGCTGGTCAACCTTGACGCCATCCATGTACGTAGCCTTGACGCTGCCTCGGCAAGCGTCCTTGGTCCACCACTCGATCTTGGCAAGGTTCTGGTTGCAGCAGCTGTTCTTGGGATCGATGCAGTCCGTCGCGTACAGCTTCATGCAGTACAGGCGGTTGGCGCCCGAGCGCTTGGTTGTAACCGTCGTCGAGAACTCGAACGGAACGGTCCCAACCGTGCGGTTGCACTCGCAGAAGGGGAAGGGCACCGCGGGAGGACTCCGCATAGCAGGCTCCAGGGGCGGGGGAGGAGAAGGGGGGAGCGGGGAGGGCGGGGGAGGAGACGGGGGCGGGGGAGAGGGCGGCGGAGGAGACGGCGGCGGGGGAGAGGGTGGGGGCGGAGAAGGAGGCTTAGGGCTCGGCGGCTTGGGACTCGGGGGCTTGGGGCTGGGCGGCTTGGGGCTAGGCGGCTTGGGGCTGGGGGGAGGAGGAGACGGGGGAGGAGGGCTCGGGGGCTTGGGGCTGGGAGGCTTGGGGCTGGGAGGCTTCGGGCTAGGCGGCTTGGGGCTAGGAGGAGGGGGGGAAGGAGGGGGAGGGCTCGGGGGCTTGGGGCTGGGAGGCTTCGGGCTCGGGGGCTTGGGGCTCGGGGGCTGGGGGCTGGGGGGAGGAGGCGAGGGAGGAGGGGGAGACGGAGGAGGAGGAGAAGGGGGAGGAGGGCTGGGAGGCTTCGGGCTCGGAGGCTTCGGGCTCGGGGGCTTCGGGCTCGGGGGCTTGGGGCTGGGGGGAGGAGGCGAGGGAGGAGGAGGGCTCGGGGGCTTCGGGCTGGGAGGCTTGGGGCTCGGGGGCTTGGGGCTCGGAGGCTTGGGGCTGGGGGGAGGAGGTGAGGGAGGAGGGGGAGACGGAGGAGGAGGAGAAGGAGGAGGAGGGCTGGGAGGCTTCGGGCTCGGAGGCTTCGGGCTCGGGGGCTTGGGGCTCGGGGGCTTGGGGCTTGGGGGAGGGGGAGAGGGAGGAGGGGGAGACGGAGGAGGAGGAGAAGGAGGAGGAGGGCTGGGGGGCTTGGGGCTGGGAGGCTTAGGGCTCGGGGGCTTAGGGCTCGGGGGCTTGGGGCTGGGGGGAGGGGGAGAGGGAGGAGGGGGAGACGGAGGAGGAGGGCTGGGCGGCTTAGGGCTGGGCGGCTTGGGGCTCGGAGGCTTCGGGCTCGGGGGCTTCGGGCTGGGAGGAGGAGGTGAGGGAGGAGGGGGAGACGGGGGAGGAGGAGAAGGAGGAGGAGGGCTCGGGGGCTTTGGGCTCGGAGGCTTCGGGCTCGGAGGCTTAGGGCTGGGAGGAGGAGGCGAGGGGGGCGGTGGCGACGGCGGCTTTGGGCTCGGGGGCTTTGGGCTCGGGGGCTTTGGGCTGGGCGGCTTTGGGCTGGGCGGCGGCGGGCTGGGCGGCGGCGGACTCGGCGGCGGCGGACTCGGCGGCGGCGGAGACGGCGGCAGCGGGCTGGGCGGCGGCGGCATCAGGCCCAGGCTTCCCACAGGGCAGCAGTCACACGTGCTGGACTGGACCAACGCGTATTTGCAAAAGCCGTTGCCCAGTGGGCATAGGGCCTCCATGGAGGGGCACACGCCGCCCAGGCTGAAGCAGATCTGGGCGCCCTCGGCGTTGGCGACCGTTAGGTTGAGGCCCGTCAGCTTCATGACGCCGTTCTGCGGGCGTAGGGAAGGGGCCGTGGAGGAGGGGGCAGGGGAGAGGTTTGAGACCGGGGTGATTGTGATCAGATAGGGACACGAGGGCTACATGAGTTTGATCAGAGAAGGAGTTCCGGGTCAGACCGGGGCGGGCAGGGAAACACAGAGAGGGCACGGCAACGTCGAGCAGGGTTGGTCCGTGGCATGTGTTCGCCGTGAGTCGGCCCCGACGTACCAGGCCGTCGTTGTAGCTGTTAAAGGTCGGCACCAGGGCGGGGCGGCCGTTGACCGTCACGTCCTTGATGGCGAACTTACACAGCGGGGAGATGTCAAGTTCAATTTTGGCGAGGTCGACCTTGCGGTCACAGCAGGGCGACTTGGGCTTGTTGCAGGCCACCACGCGCGAGGTAAGGCACACGCGCTTGTTGGCAAACGTGTAGGGGACGTCGAGGCGAAAGCGTGATTGGTCGGGGTCGCGGACGCATTGGTAAGGCGGGAAGGTCTCGAGCGCGAACGCGCTACCCGCGAGGGCAGCGCCAAGGAGAAGCGCTAAGAGCGCCGGTGCTCTCATTCTCGGACTTGCCAGCTACAGGCGGGCAGAGGGAAAGGGAGGTTAGTGTGGGCGTGAGGAGCCCGTTGCACGCACCAGGGCCTCAGCGTCCACCAAGCTGTCCTATACCTAGCAGAACGTTGCTAAGAATCTCGGGTGAGACCCCGACAGTAGTTGGTTGCGGTTGTGTCCGTCGCGTGTTCCGCCGCATTCCACATGTTCCTGAGCCCGTTGCACCCCAAGCCCCTCAGCCAGCCTTACCATGCGCAGTAAGTCTTAGCGTATCAATGTGTGTGTTGGCTGTGCGCGTTAGTCGAAAACGAGGGGAGGTCGGTGGGGAAGCTAAACAGTCTAACGCTTGAGCCGGAGGCTCCTAGAGGGCAGAGGTTCTATAGCGCTATGTTATCAGCGCTAAGACTCCTCGCCGAGATAATCAGCGATGGTGTGTCTGAATTGGGAAAGGCATTCCGCTTATGACCTGCCCCCGCCCCCGCCCCAGTAGCCCGCCGTACCACTGCCCGCAGCGGCAGGCGTTACCCTGACGCTCCTTCGGCTGCCTGATCGGCTACTGGGCTACGGGCCCGGGGGTAGGGCGTTGCAAACTCACGCACTCCCGGACCTACCTCTGCGAGGATCATTGCGACCACCTGTGCGACTTCACTCGAACGGCTCGCTACTATCTGACCTTGAAACTATTGCCTCTGAGAAGGCATAGGGCTTGTGCTAGGGACACGGCTGACGTTGAGTGAAGTGTTCGGGGATGGCGGTTGTCAATGGAGCTACGCTCCTGGTCACACGACGACTGATCTGGCAAATGCAACGGCAACCGCAGAACAAGCTGCGAGCACGCAATACCCAGAAGAGGGGTAGAGACGGACGCTCTCAAACATTCGGCATTTCTGCCCGACTTTGAGCGCTCGACAGGTTCGTGCGACAAGCAACATTCCTTCTGCAAGCTGGTAACCATTTAGCGTCAGAAGCCGGTGCACGCAGGTCCTCGAAACTAACCTACTGCGGCCGCGAACCCCGCGTGCACGTACCTGCCCGCGTGTTCACCCAGCGCCCCACACTCGGCGTTTCTCCCTCCGTTGTCTATAATAATCCCTCCGCTGCGGGCAAGCACGGGTCGCGCACAACGCCCTGAAATGAAATGCCGCCAGTGTTGTGTACCCTGCCCCCATTGACCGCACGCTGGGATTGGTGCTGTGGAGTGCCCCGACACATGGCGGCAGTGTTTGTTGAGGCTGCGGGGTGCCCCGGCCAACAGTGTCGGTTTGGCTGGTCGGCCAGCTGCCTTGCACAGCTGACACGGCTATCGCTCGTCCAGACATCGAATGGCCCAGCCATGCAAAAGGGGGCGACGGGGCACAGGGACGCAAGGGGCGAGTCGCCTTCTTCCCGCGCCTCAACAGTGCGAGTCTGGGGGCACTTCCGCGCCCTGCCCAATGTGCCCTCCGCGCAGGGCGGCGCCAAGATTCCCTGCGCAACAGCCGCAGCCCCAGCTCTCGGTCCAGCGCCGACCCGCCAGCCCCCGAGCACCCGACCGCCGTCTGCCGCGGGGGCTCCACACAACCCATGCGTCGCCACACGAGCCCTACAGAGCCCCACGCCGCCCGCCGGACGGCGCGCGCGCCCGCTGCCGCGGCTCGCCTCCGCAGCGTCCCTAGCCTTGCGGCTCCCTCCGCCGCTTCAGCCGCCGCGCCACAGTACGCCGCGCCGCTGCCAACTCCCGCCGCCACGGCCGCTGCTGACGCCGCTGCCGCTCGGGCCCTGCCGGCTCCTCTCTCGAGCCCCTCCGCGCCGCGCCACACGGCGCCGCGGGTGCCTCAAGCCCAGACGGCCGAGTCGCTTACTCGGCGTCCACGTCGGACTTGTGCACCGGGATGTGGTGCCGGCGGGCGGCGAAGGAGAAGATGTGGTCGGGCTCGCGCTCGGCGACGGGGCCCTGAAGGGGAGAGGAATGAAAACAAGCACATGTTGCATTAGTAAGGCCAACAGGACAGCACGGGGTTAGTGCTGCCACAAGGACAGGAAGAAAGGTAGCATAAAAAATCGTGACAGCGCGGGCGCGACGTCGAGGGGCGCAATGGGGCCCGAGCCAGCAGGCGGCGCCAAGGCAGGTCCCCCTCGGTCTCCCAACCGGCGCCGGCCTAGCTCTCCCACCTTGTGGTTGATGACCTTGACGTGCGAGCCGTCGTTGATCAGGCGGCCCTCCTCGCGGTAGATCTTGAAGTCCTTGCGGGTCAGGTTGGTGAAGCCCCTGCGGAGCGGGAGGGTCGCGGGACGAGACCGTCAACACACAGGGCCCGAGTGGACGACTAGGGCCATCACTGCAGGGCACGGATGTGGGTCCTGACGCTTGGGGTTGAGGGCTGAGGTGCTGAGCTAAAAGGTCCGGAAAGTGGACGGCCACCAGATTAAGCCCGGCCTTCCGCGGCACGACGGCCAACCGCTCCAGCGGCGCTGTGTACCGCAGCCCGGTCCTCGGGCGAAGGAGCCCGCGCACTGGCCTTCCGCCCCGTGGATGGAGCGCAGCCCTGCACAGCCGCTTCGAATGCTCCCGCTTGCCGCCTCGAGCCCGCCCGGCTCTCGGGCATCCACGCGCGCAGGCTGCTGAAGGGCAGCCCCATGCTCCCGCCTCCCAAGCGTCCAGAGCCGCCTCCGCGCCAAGCTCCAGGCTCCAGGCATGGCCGGCAGCGCTGGCTCCAGGCTGCACCCTTGCAGCACGCGTGTCGTCCTCGTCAACCCCACCGCCACCGCTGCACTACTCATGTGTCGGTCCTGACTTGACGCGCGCAACTCCCCCAGAACAGAACTAACCGCCCGCCAGATCGTTAAACTGCGGCGCAAGCCCCAGCCCACCACCTAGCTCATCGTGAGCGCTCACCAGCCCTGCAGCACCCAGCCCGCCAACTCATCGTAATCGCTCACCAGTTGTTGGAGCGGATGATCTTCTGCCGGCCGGGGAACTTGAACTTGGCGCGGCGCAGGGCCTCCTCGGCCACAGCGCCGTGGTTGTCACGGCAGCGGATGCTCATCAGCACCTGCACAAAGGGAGGAGCGAGGGTGCATGGCGGTTAGCGGTGATGCGACGCGGCCGCTGGGTGCAGAGCTTCCACGGCGGAGCTGGCCCTCTGTGACCGGAGCTGGCCCACATCAGTTCCACAACAGCTCCTTATGTCTGCGACAACAGTCCCCATGTCCCATAGCTCGTGATCCCCGCCCTGCCCCACCGCCCCCGCCCCCACCTGGCCGATCTGCACACGGGCGCAGGTGCCCGTGGGCTTGCCGAAGGCGCCACGCATACCGGTCTGGAGCCTATCGGCTCCAGCGCACGAAAGCATCTGCGGAGCACAACACGAGGGGAAGCGAAGAGGAGGACTTAGCAACCCGCCTGGACGCCCGACGCCACCATAGCACTACCGCAGTCAGGCGGCAACCCGCCCTGGATCCTGGATCCTGCCTGCAACCCGCCCACGATCCGCCCTGGATCCCGCTGGATCCCGGATCCACTCGCCTTGTTGATGCGCAGCACGTGGAAGGGGTGCACGCGCACGCGCAGGTGGAAGGCCTCCTTTCCGGCGTTCTTCACCATGTACTTGTTGGCGGCCACACGGGCGGCCTCCAGAGCCTCGCTCGTCACGTTCTCCTTCTCCCAACTGGGGTGTGGGGAGGAGGGAGTGCGGGAGGACGGTTGGGACAAGGGGGCGCAGCTGTTGAGGGGGGAAAGCGGGTACGGTCTCCTGGGCTGCGCTAGGCCGTGTGCTTGGGGCGGGCCGTGCCAAGCGGAGGGCCGGGCTGCTGGGCGAGGTCTAGCACCCCTGAAAGCTGCGCGCCAGTGCTGAATGCATGGCAGTCGCAGATGGGGTCTGCCTGCTTCTGAAACGCAGGGGCTCCAGGGGGAAGCCAGGTCTGGCTGGGCAACGTAAGCAGCACCCGGCAGCTCCGAGCTCCAACGTTGCGCAACTCCCGGCAGCTCGCCCATTCAGAACGCGCGCGTCCTCGCCAGCTCCTCCTCCGCGTCCTCGCCAGCTCCACGGGTGGAAGGTGAGCGGAGGCCTCCACGGCTGAGCCGCCGCGTCCGCCGGGATAGCGTCCGCACGTGTGGTTGCCCCCCCCCCCCGGACCGCCAAGGCCCTGCTTGCCCCCAGCCCCTAACCCCCCTCCGCCCCCGCCTGCAAGTCTCACCTGGCCAGGTGCACGCAGCACGGGAAGGTGTCCACATCCGCCCTCTTCATGCCCGCATCGTAAATGCGGATCTTGGGGTCGGGCACACCACGGCAGAAGCGGGACTTAGGGTAGGGCTTACCCTTCGACTGCCTGTAGCAGCGAGCCGGGCGGCGACCCATTTTGCCTGCGCGGAGGGAAAAAGAGCGATGCCCGCGGTGAGCGATGGAGGCCTCTCCTTGCGCGCATCAAAGCACGCCAACTGAGCTAGCTTTGCTGAAATAGGAGCAGCGCATACGCCATGCTGAGCTGGGAGTACTTTCTGTCCGTGCTGCACTGCGCGACGCCGCTGAGACGATGAACAGCCTCAGGGCCGCTGGACCCGCCAAGAACTGATTCTCCCATGAAGGCTGGGTATTCGATCATGTAGGCGTGTGGCCCGGGGCAAGCAGCTGCTCCGTCTGCTGTCCCTCGCCGCCATCTCCAGCCGCCGAGTCCTGGGGGCCTCCCGTTGTTTAATCGCCAGTCCAGAGCACTAGTGTAGAAGCAGCGGCGCATTCGCCGCTGCGAGAGGGCGCTGCGGCGAAGCTGTGCAACGAGGGCGCCACTCGCCGCAGGCCGGCTCCACCGCAGCACTGCCAAGACCTCCAGCTAGGTGCTCCAGCAGTATTCATGCTTATCCAAGCGCAGCTGCTGGTATGCTGGGCTCCGTTCGGCCGAGTCGCCGTCTGAGCTCTGCGCGGCGCTGCCGCTCGCCTAAACTGCTAGTGGGCCTAAGTCGGGCTCACCTGTGTTTAGAAGAAACGGGGCCCGAGAAGAGGGCTTGGCACGCGTTGCGAGCGGACCAAACTCCGGTCGCGCCTGCAATGCGCTCGGGTGCCGTACTCGGCGCGCATGTCGTTGTGGACAGCTTCCGCTCCCCAGTGAAGGTGCATTAGGAGAGCAAGGAAAGTTCCGAAGGCCAGGATGAAGGTCCGCGGCAAAGTGAAGTGAGTCGCGACCATGCGAGCGCTCATCATGAGCTCCTGGGAGCGGTATTACACGGCAGCCTTAGGCAGTGGACGAGTCGTGCTCTAGAGACCCCGTGGCGCCTTCCCTGGTGACCTCGGAACGCCACGTTGCGCTCACACCAGCGCCATACGCCCCCGTGCCCCCCGCACAGGCTGCTGTGTGAGTTCTGTAAGAAGGTGGTCGTGCGGCTAAACCGCGACCAGCATCACATCTACATCGTGTGCACGAAGAACCCAAGGGTAAGGCGAAGGGTAGGGGGATAGGCGCCAGCTCCTGTCGGTTGACGGGGGGGATAATGGGCAGGCGGTCAGCTCCTTTCGACATCCCTCACCCGCCTCTCACCCGTCTCTCCCAATCGCCCTACCCTGCTGTCTCCACAGCACAAGCAGCGCACCAAGTTCCTCAGCCTCACGACGCAGGCAGCCTCGCACTGCTGCCCTGAGCACGGGCATGGCGCGGGCGAGGCAGGCGCGCATGCCATGCCGTGCCTGCCCGAGACGCCCTTCGGGGGGGCTCACCAGCACATGCAGAGCGCGCTTGGCAGGCGAGTGACTCGCCCATCCTCACAGTGTGCAGGACACAGCCCCTCTCTCGCGAACCGCATCTCGGGGAATGCGGTCACACGTAGTATTGCTACGAGCGTGGCACTTAATGATGGTGGCTGCCGCCGCACTTGCGCCACCCGTGAGACCCAGGGAGAGAGCCTTGCACCTGACTGGTCCTGCTATCTCGCTTGCCTGCTTCGCTGCCTGCAGGGGCCTGCTAGGCGCGCGACACACGTCTGTCCTCGGGGAGTCCTACTGGCGGGCAGCGCTGCAGGAGGGTCGATGAGCGCAGAGCGTTGCGGAGCTCAGGACCAGGGTCGCGCGTCGATCGTGGGGCCATGGGAGCCCCCTGTGACCCACTTCTGCACGTGTCGATGGGCAAAGAGCGCCGCTGAGCTTTCCGCCAGGGGTGCCGCCCTGCACAGGGCAAGGGCCCCATGGCGGCGCCCCTACAGGCCTGCTCGGCCAAGGGCCCTTGCCAGGGGCGCAAGGGGTGGCGGCGCGGTGGGGCCCCAACAGGATTGACGCTCCCGCCGAAGCGAGGCCACCGCGACGGGGCCCGGGCGGAACGTCGCCGGGTGCAACCTGACGTGGCACGCCAGGAGAGCTGGCTGGCCCGCCTGCCTGGGAGAATGGCACAAGCACCGTCTGGCCACGTGCCAGTTGCCACTGGTGCTGTGGCAACCCGGGAGCGTGGCAGCAGCAGCCGAGGCGCCAGCCCTGCAGCAGGGGCGCCCGAGGGGCATAGACAAGGGGCAGGCGCAAGGCACGCTTATGGCAGACGCGTGGATGCGCCTGGCAGGGGCAGGTGGGGCTGACCAGAAGAGGCCTGTCCACGTGGTGTCGAGTCGCGGGGATGCTGTGACGGGTTTGGCGCTGGGAACGAATGAGCAGGGCACGTGAACTGCAGATTTTGGTGGGGGATCGGAGTTGGATGGATGGGTGGACGCGCTTGGGGCTCAATGAGCTCCATATCAGCATCCTATCAGGGTATGCGCTGATGGCTCTCTGTACTGTGACGGAGAGGGTTGTGGCCTTGTGGAATGTGTCTCTTGCGGTTTACCTCACGCGGGGTACAAGGCAAGGTAGCTAGGCAGGGCTAGGCAAGGCTGTGCGGTGGTGCCTATTATAGATGTTCTAGTGCTGACTGCGGCGGAGCAAGGGGGAGTGCGCTGGACTCCAACAGCCTTGACGTCTGGTGACTCGGGAGTCCTGCGCTACTTCAGCCGCCCTCCTTAGAGGACCCCAGCCTGCCCGCCTTCTATCGCGAGACCATGGCCTGCTGCTGACAGACTCCTAAGTTGGACTCCACAAGTCCACATAGAGCACGCCGCCCCTGACGCCCTGAGTCCCCGCCCCTCCCCAACTTGCTGACCGGGTGTGTACTGCAGCGCAACCTCCGTACGGTGTGGACAGGCAAACCGCTTGCAGCCCAAAGCTCGGTATCCAATTGCGTGACTGCTCGCTCCATAGAGCAAACCCGGGACTCGCGGCATTGCACCATCCAACTTGCCGCGCGAGGCACCACAAGCATCCCTAGGACTTAAGCTCTACTTTATCAACGCTTAGAGTATCCCTGGATTGCTTAGCAACATCCGCCTCGGTCTTTTGGCGGGCAGTTGCAGTCCGATGGTGCTCGGATTGACGCTGGCAACGCTGCTGGGCCTTGCGCTAGCAGCTGAGGCAGCCGGCATTGATCCTGCATCATACCTCCAGCCTCAGGTCCGTGGGCGCCATATCGCCCAGACCATGCTGGTCCTCACCCGCTACGCCGCTGAGCCTGGCTCCTGCCACAGGTCAACGCCCCGACTTATCACGTTAATGATATCTGGACAAAGCATACCCACCTGCCCAACTTCGCGGAGATTACCCGATGCGCGGGGGATACGTTTAATGTGCTTCCAAAGGAGTACGATCCAGCGTTTAAGAACCCTTGCTGGTAGGGGTGGCGGGGGTGGGAGGGAGCGGAGGGTGGGGTAAGGGCGGGAGCGGGGGGTGGGGGGCGGGTCGGGGGTGGGGGTTGGGGTGGGTGTGGGGGTGGGTGTGGGGGTGGGTGTGGGGGCTCGGGGTTGGGGTGGGGCTGGCCGCACGCAGAGGCTTGACACACACAGGTGGTAAATGCAGGTGAGGTAGAGGCCGGGGAGGGTGCAGGTTGAGGTGCGGCGGTGGTATTCCCGCCCTGAGTGCTTCCTAGCAGACCGGGCGGATCGTGCATGTCGGAGGCGACGCAGGCGGAGCGGGGGCGGCCGTGGGCAAGGCACACCCCACCGCCAACGCATGCTCTGGGTCTGAGACACCAGGCCGCAGGCCGCAGCGTATTCTGTCGGTGGTGGACCAATTGGAATAGTCATGGCAGTATCTTAGAACCGCCACCACAAGCAGCTTGACGTGTTATGACGAAGCAGCTTGACGTGTTATGACGAGCAACCCTTCATACGGTCCGACCTGCAGGAACGACGGCACGGCATTCAAGTGCCTGCCGTACTTCCAGATCCTGGGCGTGTCCAAATGCGGTACGACGGATCTGTACAACCGGCTCAAAGAGCACCGGGACATGGTGGACTGCAGCTGGAAGGTGCGCGGCCGTGGCTGCGGACCCGCGGGTCGGCAGGGGCAGGGCGTTGCGGCAAATGGGACTGCTGCCAAGACTCTTCGTCGGGCCGTCGAGGCTCTCTGCATGTGCCTCGATGGGGTGTGTGGCCAAGCCCGGCCACGCACTCAAGGGGACGGGGCGGCGAGGTTGGCAGCATACGGGGCTTGGTGGACGAGGGAGGGGCTCACACCCCTCGTAGCACACACGCAGCAGCGCTGAGTAGCGCGACACGGCGGGGGCACTCTGGCGTCATGGGTTTCAAGGCCGAGGCATGCGGCTAAGCTCGGCACCTCTCACTCCCTGCCCCAGCTGAGGAGGGAGTCCCTGAGGGCCCGGTGGCGCAATGCGCGCTGCCGCATGTGTCTTGAGCCTGAGCGCCTGGGCGGGTTGGGGCGCCTGGACCCCAGCCATCCGACCCCCTCCCCCTTCTCTCTCCCCCTCTCCCTCTCAGGGCCCTCACTTCTGGGACGAGTCGGCGTTCCCCACCCACCAGCACAGACCCGGCAAGTACGACGGATCCTTCCCCGCTTACGTCAACATCTTTGACAAGCCTGCAGAAAGAATCAAGGCCAACAAGAACGCCATCACGGGGGAGGCCTCGTCCAACACCTTTACGGGAGTGTTCTCGCACCTGCGGTGAGCTCTGCGGCCAATCGGCCAGTCTTGAGTTCGGGGCCAAGGGCTTTGGTATGTGGAGCATCTGCTCGAGGCGTAGTCAGTAGTGCAGAGAGGAGCGCCACTGTCCCTTCGAATGGACCCGACTCGAGACGGTCCTCTGTGCTTGACGAGGTGCTCGACGGGAGCCGGGGAGGAGCAGAGCCCCCATCCGGCGCCCATGCTCCCGACCCCGCTGCCCAGCTGTTGCCGGGGCCCTGTTCCGACGAAAGCCGCCCTCCCGCCCACGGCTGCACGCCTCCTTCCCGCACCGCCCGCAGGGGTCGCACGCTGGCCAAGCGCACCAACGCCACTCTGGCTCAGTACCTGTTCGAGGTGGGTGGCTGGGTGGGCGGGTGGGTGGGTGGGTGGATTGCACTCCGTATGCTGGGACGAGCGGTTGGGTGCGCCCTGGGGACGGAGGGGGGCCGACTGCACGTCCACAGCCTGCGTAATCAGACGCTCCGCCTCTGTGGCGGGGCTTGCCTTATGCCGACGGACGCTTTCCGCTGAATAATGTATACCACCGGTCCTTGCTGGGAGGGAGGGGGGGCGGACTGCACGTCCACAGCCTGCGAGCCTCTGGGCCGCGGCTTTCCGTCATATGCTCTGGACCCCGGCACGCCGCCACGGCTTGGCATCTCCCGTTCCCGCTCGGGCGACGCCACGTCCTGACCGCTCCCTCGCCCTTCCGCAGGCCACCCCCTGGGCTCGTTACATCGTGCTGATGCGCGATCCAGTCACGCGTTACCGCTCAGCATACTTCTACTACAGGTGGGGGAGGGGCGAAGGGGGAGAGCTTAGGATTTAGGACACAGAGCTTGGCCGCCGCCCGCCGGCGCTGTCCCACCCCGAACCCCACCCCGGTCCCGGTCCCTGCCCCTGCCCCTGTCCCTGTCCCTGCCCCGGCCGTCACCCGAGTGTAGGAGCAAGAAGCTGCCCCGGGCCAGCGACAAGGAGTTCCTGGAGAAGGTCATTGATGACACCAACAAATGGAAGGACTGCGTCAAGGAGTTTGGGGGACACCACCACTGCCTCATGGTGAGAGGCTGGCCCTGACGGGCGGCACGGAGGGAGGCGCGGGCGGGGGCGTCGGGGTTTGGGGGACAGGGGCATGTTTGGTATCACGCGCACAGATCTGCGGGGTCTTGGCAAGGCCACGGATGATTGTTGGAGGCCGCAGGCGGTACGGCCGCCTTCAACTACCGGTACCAGCAGCCCTCATCTCGTCACCTCGCCCATCCCTTCCCCGCGTTCCTTGGCCGCTCTCAGAGGCCGCTCTCCGCTGCTTGCACGTGTTGCCCGTGTTTACGTGCTCAAGCTCCCCCCCACACACCTTACCCGCCCCCTTCCCTCGCGTCCTTCATCTCCTCCATCCACGCAGCAATACGAGCCCCAGCAGCTGGTCAAGGGCATGTACGCCGAGTTCATCCCCGGCTGGCTGGAGGTCTTCCCACGCGACCGATTCCTATTCATGCGCACAGAGGTCCGTAAGCGGGGTCCTGGTGCTGATAGCGGGGATGACCGATGGGGGCGCCAACAAAAGGGGGGCCAGGCACACCGCGCCAGCAGGCGTTACGGCAGCAAGGGCGCGCGTTGGGGTGGCGCGCCGAGACGCCGGATGAGCAGCAATAATCGGTACTGCATCCTGTGCTGCTCAGTGAAAGGGCTGCAGGGGGCTGGCTGCCAATGCCGATGTGTGTCGTCTGTCCGCACCGCACGTCGGGTCCCTGCACAGGACTACAAGGCGGCCCCCGTGGAGCATGTGGTGGCAACCATGAAGTTCCTGGGTGGGTTGGGCGGAGCCTTTCAGCTGCCAAAGGGCTGGCATGTGGCGGCTGCAGGATTAGGCGGCACGTGGTTACCACCTTATCGGGAAGGGGCAGGGGGACAGAGGCTGCCGTAGGGGTTGTTGCGATGGGGTGCAGCGGGGCGATCGTAAGGGGTGGGCCGGAGGAAGGGGGCAGCCGGCCTTAGCCTCATTTTCGAAGCCCGACTATCCCGGGGCACCAGCCCAGGTCATCACACGTAATGCTGCAGTAACCTGATGAGGTTTTCCGGTGGCTTGGCGGTGCGCAGGTCTGTCGGACCTCACACCTGCGGAGGTGGAGGAGATCCGCAAGCTGGAAGCCAAGAACTCCCAGGTGGGTTTCGGGGCTTTGCCGCCCCTTGTATGCTTGTGATCAGGGGTATCGTGTGTGGGCTGCACACGCGCAGCCAAGCCTACGCCTGCTCAACGTTTCCACTGTTGGCCTTCGCTATTTTCTCACTGCCCTTTCGCGCCCGCAGGCCCAGAAGTACAACGACGCAACGAACGAGAGCCAGGAGCTGGCCACTGCCTTCCGACTGCTAAGAGACTTCTACAGGTGATGAGGGCAGGGCGGCCGGAGCTACATGGAGGCGGGGTGCATGTTCGAGGGCTCGCATCGGCGTTTTCAGGAGCCTGGGCAATGCACACCGTGTACCCTTGCGGGTTTGAGGTTGTGAAACACCCCCAACGCGGGCCTCAGTTGTTCGCCCTGCCTCCCTCAGGCCCTTCAACCAAGCGCTCTCGAAGTTCTTCGACAACGACCCGCGCTGGCTCTGGGGCTACTGAGCAGCCGCGGCCTCCATAGCCGCACGCTGACATCTCTGCAGCCCAGACCGGGCCTACCAGTGGCCTGCAGCTCAGGCACAGCAACAGCGTTTGGCAGGCGCAGCCCATGTGACGTACGGCTTGCTGGCGTCGTTTCGGCCCGCAAAAGTAGTGGGGCGACGGCCGAGAGCATCGGAGCTTTCGGAGGCAGCAGGTGGTGGCTCGCGCCCTGCGCGTGGGCGGCAGGCGAGCTTGGCCAGCCGCCGCATACGTGGCAGCCCGGGGGGCGGCAACTGGCTAGGGCTTTTAGAGGAGAGACTGCTCGCTCGTGTAAGCGCTAGGTGAGGGTAAGGTAGCGAACACGGACACGAATGGCGAGAACACAACGTGTATGGATGCTGTGCTTCGTAGTGCAGGCTCTGGGGCACTGCCAGGTGGTGACCCTCGGACGCATGTACCGGATGCAGTGTGGCGCTGAATGTGCGTCGTGACCCTTGTGGTGTGGTGCGTGGTAGTGCGGCTGAGTTCTTAGGGAGTGGCAGACTCTGGAGAGGCGCCTTGGAGGCAATCTTGCAGAGGAGGTTGGAGCGGTGGTCGGGGCAACAGAGTGGCGGCCGGGTCCAAACGAACCCTCGAGGCATCCGTGTGTTCCCTGTGCGTTCCTAGACGCACGCAGTTCTCAGCGTGCGGGTGAGGCCAATAGCATATGCAAGGCCCAACATGCGCTCATCAGCTGTCCCGCTTGCGCCTGGACCCTGGGGCCGGTGTTTTGGGCTCTGGGGGCTTCTGTGCTCGCAGGGGCCGTGCAGCGTAGTCCGGACGACGACGGGGGATGCAGCTGAACGGTTTGGGCTCTGGGGCGACTGGGGGCGAGCGGGGTCGCATCGCCCATCCACACGGCGCGACATGACTGCACCGTGCCACCCTTGGCCAGTTGTCCCCTGTATGCGCAGTGCCCTTGACTCCTACAGACAGAATACGATAGTTGACCCACCTTGCTCGCTTCCTCCCTGCGCGACTTTACCGACCATTTTGCGCTCTGCACCGCGCTAAGGACGCACGAACGGCAGTAGGCTGTGCAACAAGTATTCCCTAGGAAAGCCGTTGGAGCGGAGTGTGCGAAGAAGCTATATCGGGTCGGTTGCTGCAGCCAGGATGCTTGCCGTGGTGGGGGCGACCCTGTTGGGTCTCCAGCTTGCGCTGGTGGCGTATGCAGCTGACATCGATCCCGCATCATACCTTAAGAGTCAGGTGCGTTGTCAAATGTCGATCGCCCTCCACCGTGTCCTTAGCACCTGTTTGCTTTGCACACAGCACGTGCTCTCCTCTGTGTGTGTAGACAAACTCTCCAGACTATCACGTCAACGACATCTGGAAGAAGCACAGCCACTTGCCGAACTATGCCGAAATCGAGGGGGCGGCCAGGGATACCTTCGCCCTGTTGCCGAAGGAGTATGACCCCAACTACAAGAGCCCCTGCTGGTGGGGCTCGGGGGTGGTGGGGTGGGGGGTATGGAAGGGTGAGGGTGGGGTAGAGGAAGGGGGTGGGCCACGGGTTGCGCCGGCTTGCTCGGGGGTGGCGGGCATAGCCCCCGCATAGCACACAAGCAACGAGGCTTTCTAGCACTACACGGAGCCGTACGCGCAGACGATGTAGTCTGGGTCGCCTTGGTCGAGCCCTTGTCCAGTGCCTCCCTCACACCACGGATACCTGGGGCCCAGCCTGACTGTGCGCGGGTGGACCGTTCGGAGGCGCCCGTGAGCGCCATCTGGGCCCCAAAGGGAGGAGACTCGGGCCCCACGGGAGAGACTCAGGACGCGGCAACGGGGCTTGCCTTGCGGAAACTGTGGACTACAGGCTATATTCCTGGTGGATTCTGGTGGATCGGGCCAGCCTGAGGAGCAGCCAAGGAGTGACAGCTCTGGGAATGCCGCCGGGGCGGTCGGTCAGGGCCCTGCGGAGACCTGGAGCCACGTGTCGCCCTGGGCGCGACGAGGCGGAAGCCCGGCTTGCAGCGCCTTCGGCAGCTGCCTCGGGGGCCTGGGGTTGGACAGCGTGCCGAGCTTGGTGTGTCCCGCAGGGGGGAGCGATCCCTCAGAGCTCCCCAGCGGTGTCGGTGGGGATCCGGCTTGGCCGGAAGCACTGGCCAAGACCTGACCCAACGTGACCTGGCGTGTGGCGCTGCTGTGTCCGCTGTCCCGCAGGACTGTGGACGACGAGTTCCGGTGCCTGCCGTACTTCCAGATCCTGGGCGTGTCCAAATCTGGTACGACAGATCTGTACAACCGTCTGGTGGAGCACCCAGACATGGTGGACTGCCTGTGGAAGGTGGGGCCTGGGGCCGGGGCTGCGATCGGGCACTGGGACACGGGCAGTGGGTGGATGGAAAGAGTCTCAGGAGGTCAGGGACAGCATTGCACCGTGGGCTCACAGGGCCAGGGGTAAGAGGAGAGAGGAGGGCATGTCTGGGCAGGGAGGGCCAGGGACAAGAGGGACTGCGCCGTTGCATTGGGGCTGTTAGCTGCAACGGCAGCATGCGGCGGAACCCCGCGGAGTGAGGCGCTGGGAAGCGCCAAAGGGCCGGTACCTCCTGGCTGGTCGGCGGCAGCAGCGTCGTCGGTGGCGCAGCTGTCCCGGCATCGAGCTGGACTGGGGTCCGCAAGGTAGACGCAGCCGCAACGCCGGCGGAGGGGCCACGCCAGCGGCGCGAGACAGCATGGCGGCGGAACCGGAGGCAGCAGCGCTCCTTCAGCTCGCCGCTCTGGCCGTTCTTGGACACTGCATGACTGCCGTGCGCGATGGCAACTGGCGAGGCCAAGTGGACCCCAGGCCCGTGGACCGGGCAGGAGGAAGGCACCGCCGCCGGAGCATGCTGCGCAGCTCACAGTGTACTGGTGCAAGGGGCTATGAGTGTCGCTGGGATGCCCGGGCGCCGAAATGTAGCGCAGCCGCGGGCGGGCCGGCGGGGCTGGAGCACCTGGTGCCAGGGCGCGAGCCCTCAAGTGTATGGGCTACTGCGCAAGGGCCGGCGCCGCGGGCCCCAGGGCCTTGCTGTGGGCCTGGCCTGGCCTGGGAGGGCCTCGCGTGGGCCCGCTCGGCCCTACCGGCTGGAGGCCATTGGCGCTGGAGCTGGTGGGATGAGAGGGATGCGCCTGACGCCCTGCATCCGGGCCCAACCGCAGCAGGGCCCAACCGCTGGGAGGCGTACCTATGCCGTGCCCAGGTGGCCAACTGATTAGCGGTTGGTCGCTGGGCAAGAGCCGTACCGGCTCGGCGCTGTGCTGTGGCCCGGGATGTCGTTACGTGAGGGGTGCATCTGGCGGTGTGCTCTGGGCGGACGGGTGCAGCCGGCAGGGGTGCGCCGCTTCAGCGCTGGCGACGGAGTTCTACACAAGCCAGCTCGCGCTGTGTCTCCCTTCTGGGTCAGGAGTGCCACAAGCCGAGGCATACCAGCACGGACCCGTCCGACCCTTTCCCTCCCCCCTTTCCCCCTCCCCCCTCCCTCTCAGGGCCCCCACTTCTGGGACGAGGCCTCCTACCCGGTACGCGTCAAGCGGCCGGGCAAGTACGACGGATCCATGGAGGCTTACGTCGGCATCTTTGACAAGGTACGGGGCGGGCGCTGCTGGCGTTACTGTGGCCTTTGGCGCTCTCTTCTCAGACGGCCATGGGCCCTTGCGCGCTGTGCGCGCTGTCCTTTTCGCGAAACCATGGGGTGCCGGTGCCTATCATAGCTGCTGCTGACGTGGAGTGCTTGTGTGGATCTTTCTATTGCGATTGCTGGATCCAGATTGCGCCCAAGATCAAGGCCAACAAGAATGCCATCACGGGGGAGGCTTCTTCCAACACCTTCACCGCTGTCTTCTCGCACCTACGGTGAGCCCCGCTGCCCGTGCTGCGTCCCCCACGCGCGTCACACGTGCCCCTCCCTCTGACGCTGAGCCCTCTCATGCTAAGCCTCCGTCGTGCTACCGCTCTACTTACCAATTCGCCGCCTCCGCTGATCCTCTTACAACCCATGTTCCCATCCCAACGCATGCCAGCTTCCTTCTCGTCACCGCGCCCCCTCACCGCGCCCGTGTCCCTCTCCCGCCCTCCCAGCGGCCGAGTGCTGAACAAGCGCATCAACGCCACGCTGTCGCAGTACCTGTGGGAGGCCTCGCCCTGGGCCCGATACATCGTCATGTTCAGGGACCCAGTCACGCGCTACCGCTCGGCATTCTTCTACTACCGGTGCGGCGAACGAGGGCAGGGGAGGGGAGCGGGCCCGGGAACGAAGGGAAGTGGGAAGGGAGCATGCCGACAGTGCCGCTCCCGGCGCCAAGCAGCGGCGAAAGGGACCCGGGCCTCGTCTGACCTCCACGCAACCCCCTGTCCATCCTCCCTTTCACTCAAACTCTCCCTCCCACCTGTCTGCCTGTCTCCCTGTTTGTCCCACCCACCAGCGCGGCCCACACCCCACAGCCCATGCTAACGCCCTGTCTGCCTGTCTGCCTGTCTGCCCGTCCCCCTGCCTGCCCCCGCAGCACCAAGTCGCTGCCCAAGGCCACCGACAAGGAGTTCCTGGACCGCGTCACGGAGGACATCAAGGAGTGGCAGAACTGCCTCAAGGAGGCCAACAAGCTCTTCTGCCTCAAGGTCCGCCTGCTGTGCTCACCGCACAATCGTGTGCCTCGGAGCGAGGGAGTTTCACACAGGCCGTAGTCTGAGCTCGGCGGCGCAGTAGGAGCTGCGTGGGCACGGCGTGGGGCAGCATCGCGCAAGCGCCAAAGCGCCTACTGTCCCAGTGCCTTGGGTCCTTGACCCTGCCCTCACCACCTACCCGCTCTCCACCGTGCCGCCCTCCCCCCCTGAAACCACCCACCCTCCCTCCCCAGATGTACACGCCCCAGCAGCTGGTCAAGGGCATGTACTCTGACTTCCTGGCGCCCTGGCTTGACCTGTGGCCGCGCGACCGATTCCTCTTCATGCGCACAGAGGTGAGTGCTGAGGCTCCTCCCTAACCGGCCCTTGGCCCTAACGTGCCGCCACGCGCCTCTGGTCAAAGCACCGGAAGACTGTACTGCGACTCACCCACGCCCTTGCCTTGCCCTCTGGACCCTGTCCTGTTCCACCCGGCCGGCCGGCTTCAACGCCCCCGCCCCCGTGCCCTCGTCCCCCTCCCCCAGGACTACAAGGTGGCCCCCGTTGACCACGTCAAGACCACCATGAAGTTCCTGGGTGGGTGGTGTGGGGGCGGAGAAGCCTTGGGGTGTGGGACATGGGCGCACGGGTAGTGGGATTCCAACCTGTGCCTGCAGTCCTGATGCAGGCGAAGGGGCGACCTGCAGGCCGCTTCCTGAGTGCGGCTTGGAGTGCATAACCCCCTACTCTTGTCAGCCCTGCCACTCAAGAGGAGGAGCAATCCCGTGCCTTCCCCGCCTGCCGCAGGCCTCCGCGACCTGTCTCAGTCAGAGATGAAGAACATCCTCGCCCTTGAGGCAAAGAACACACAGGTGGGACGTAGGAGGGGCGGCGGCGGCACGGCTGAGCGGCCGAGGTGGCCTTGTCCTGAGACAGGGCACGGCTTTGGAAGCGCTGGTTGAGGGTTGGCAGGCCGTGAGCAGCGGAGCGCTGCAAGCGAGGGCGGCCTGCGTGCAGTACACCCACACCCACGTGCCCCCCTGTCGTACAGTCGTCCAAGTACGACGACAGCCAGCTCAGCCCGGAGCTGCAGAAGGCGTACAAGATGCTGCAGGACTTCTACAGGTGCGTTGCGTGCGGGCGGGCGTCCCGTATACCGGTAGAGGGCGAGAGTACAAAGGCCACGAACGCGAGGCAGCAGCAAAAGCAGCAGCCTCTGTGCGTGCGAATTGCTGTGTTCACCCAATCTGCGTCACCCAGTCTGGCCGTCGCCCGGTGTTCCTCTGCCGTACAGGCCGTACAATCAGGCGCTTTCCAAGGCCTTCGGCGACGACCCGCGATGGCTGTGGGGTTATTAGGCGGTCACAGCTTCGAGCGTGGGCTAGTAGCCTAGCGCTCCACAAGTTATAGCAGGCAGTCCAGTGTGGAGACATTGCGAACTCGTGGGGACTGCAAGGGTGGTGCCAGGGTGGTGCCGTATGGGCAGGCTGCAGGTGCAGGGCTACGGCGTGGTCGGACGGGTTGGAAGGCGAGAGCAGTATGCTGTTGGCCTCGCTCTGCCGGGCACATGGGTGGGGCTGGGACGAGCAGGGCCAGGAGGTAGGCTTGGTGTATTATGGGAAAGGTGGGTGCGCTGAGGTTCGGTGAGATGTGTTTAGGGCTGAGCCCTCAGAGTGGGGTCGAAGGAGGTAACAGTAGCGAGCGAGTGATGAGGGAGGGGGGCAGGAAACTGAAGTCTCTACCGTGTGGAATGCCATGGCTGGTGGAGGGGCGATATGCTCTGACGGGCAGGGCTGGGCTCTGCAAGCTTACTCGAGGAAGGAAGGGAAGGCTTCTTAACGCCCAGACGACAGTTACCATGTAACTATGTACTGTGCTTGCTGGAGGCTTCCTACGCCTTAGCCGTCTTCAGCGTCTCCGGACCACACTGCCCCACAACATGCCGGCCTGGCAGACCCCAAGCCGTCAAACTACCGGACCTCTGCCGGGTTCTACCTAGATGTCTATCCTAGTGGCTAGTCTCGCCGCCTCACCAAGTTGCATCCTGCGGCGCAATGCATTCCCAATGCTTGCCCACCGTGTCTACACAGCATTCACTACTGCACGGCAGCCCAACGGTGCACCTAGCGCATCCCTCAGCCCTAACACTGAATCCTGGTCCGCAAACCCACGCACCCTCTCGCCGCATGCACCTCCCATGCAGCTGCACAATCACACTCTCTTGGGAAGCATCCAACGACATGAAGCCACCACAAGTTCCCTTGATGGGCCACTGGGCATTCATCTCGAGTGCATTGTCTGCGAGCTGCACACCTCTATCTCCTGGCCCCTGGCGCCCCTTGCCAGCTTCTCCAACGCCTAAAGCGCACAATCAATATGACGAGGTCAGGGTTGCCTGGTGCGCGCGCCAATCTTGTACGATATCCTTCTGCCCACACATGCCCAACATGCATTAATTGAGGTGTATCCCCCGTGACCACTGGCCCAGCCCACACTTGCAGGGTTCAGTTTCCAAGCTGGTGCTCGACAAAGGCTCCGCCCATGCGTTGCTCCGTCAGTCCCTGTCCAGTCATTGCACGCCCGCATCGCCCCAGGGTCATCCGCTCCGCCCCAACCTACCCCCAGCCGAGTCCCACCGCTACCGGTACCTAGCAGTCCTAGCCGCTCCCCACCGCTCTCCGAGGCCCCACAGCTGGAGGCGGCTAGACGACTGTACCCCGCACGGCCTCGCATCCCGCGAGCATCGCTCTCTCCTGGCAACACGCAACACCGCCTCACCACTCGAGTCTCAGCCTTCGCCTGGTCGTGGCGCTGGTTGGCGCAGGCGCAGGCGGGGGCGAGCGGCCTGGCCTCCGGGGCGAGGGCGGGGGCGCAGGCGGGAAGCCGCCGGAGCCCTCACCGCCAAGACCCGCCTCTGGCGGGTCCTCGGGGAAAGTCCCACCCTCGTAGGTTCCAATGTCCGGCCGGTTCTTGTCCCAGACCCTGCAGGCGAACGAGAACGGGAACGGGGAAAAGGATCCACCGTGGATTCACAACGTGCGGAAGAACAGGGCCCAAGGCAAAGTGCACACCCTGGCCGCGCCTCTGCGTGGCTTCATCAAGTGTGAAGCCCTCAGCCGATCGTTCTGCGCCCCGGCAGCTTTCGACCTTCAGATCGCCGGGACTCACCCGCCGGTGATAGGGTTGCCCAACGGCAGCTCCCACACGGGCTCGTACGGATGCGCGCACCTGCAAAGGAGATCGATGACAGGGGCAAGAAAGTTTCGAGTGAGGATTGAACGCGGTGGGTGTGGTGGCCGAGGCAAAACGTGCGGGTGCAGCAACAGGCACAACCAGGGGCCACCACGCAGGCTGCCGATGCTGGGACTGTTGGTGGATGCAATAAACCCAAACGGTCAATCTCACTGTATGGTGGCATGTACGTTTGGCAGCTCGAGCTTGCAGCACTTGGGCTTGGAACGGTAGCGACGAGGGGCGGTGTTCCGAGGCAATCCGTACTTGGCCGCCCATTCGTAGCCCTTGGTTATCTGAGGGAAGCGAGCGGAGAGCATAGAGGAGGACAAGGATCAGGGCAGGCTGGGGAGAGGGGCGTTGAGGACATGTATGTTGGGCAGGACCGTACACGGCCCGTGTTTGGTGCAATGATTACGCTGCTCACCATGTCTGGGTTAGAGACCGCGCGTGATTGGGTTCACAAGATGGGGACAGGGGGGAAGGAGAAGGCAAGGAGGGGTAAGAGGTCTGGCAAACATAGCAGAAGGGGATTTACAGGACTGAAGCTTGACACTGGCGTTGCCCTACGGTTGCCCACGCACACCCGCTCTGCAGCACCCACCCACGCCCACGCCCCCCTGCATGCGCAGTTTGCGACCCACGCCCTACGCCCACAACAAGGCGCTTCGCGCTGCGTTGATGTCTTCTAACCCACCCACGGCTCTCGTGCGCAGGTGCCAAGCGACCTGTTCCGGTTTGACATGGGCGGACAGGCGGGGAGGCAAGCGGTGAGGCGGAAGCAGATGCTGGGCCCACATGTCCCGCACAGGCGTGCTCTTGCTTCTGGCGCCAGAGGGAAGCCCCAGGCCCCACGGCGATCCCACGGCGCTGAGGCTTCGGCCCTACCCGTCCTTGCGTGAAGCCGTAATGGGCTCTGATCTGCGAGGTCAAGGACGGCGTGGGCGCATGCGGTCAAAGCCTTATGCCGGCAACTATACCCGTGCTGCTTCCCTCCCTCCCTCCCTCGGCCCTTGGCAGCCTGCCCTGACTGCTCTGCCCACCACTGACACGGACATGGACAGCCCCGGGCGCCTCCCGTGCGTCTGTGGATCCGTTCCGCTCCACCACCAATCGGCGCCCCACGCACGGCCATGCCCAGGCCCACCTGTTCGGGCGTCATGTCCGCAATGTGCCTCAAGCATTGCTCCACCTGCGGGGGGTAGCTGGTCCCCATGGCCTCCCGTCCCTCGGGCAGCGCGCAGCGGTAGTCCAGCAGGATCTGGGGGGGCAGCAGCGGAGTTGCGAGGTAGGAGGACAGGTCAAAAGCGGGCGCGCGGGTATTATTGCCCGTGTGGCATCTGCACCGGGCCCCGTGATGTCCATCACGACCATGGTCGACCTGCTGGGGACTCCGGGCGTGCCTGCCTGCCTGAATGTGCCCAAGCCCGAGGATACCTGAAAGTCCAGGGACGGGGGCCGAGGGACGGTATCTGCGCCTGGCAGCTTGAGCACCCAGTGGTTGGCCGTACGCGCCGCCTCGTACCTGCGCGGTGAGTTGCGGTTTGCAGTTAGCGGTTGTCGCGCAGCAGGCCAGCATTGGGGGCGTGCTCGCTTCAGCTGCCTGCCCCGTCCCGGCCCTTGCCTTCTTCCCGCCCAATTGGTTCCTCACTTGAGCGTGTTTGGCACAAAGATGGAGTCAAAGCCGCAGGTATGATGGAGGAGATTGAGAGTGGCGTCATTGTCAATGAGAACGAAGTTTCCGTCCTCCTGAGGAAGGTGTTGGCACGGGCGGGCAGTCACAGAGAGTTTGGCAGAGCGGCCGCCCTGTTCAACGCTGCGCCCCGGGTCCCGCATGTGCGCAGTGCAGTGCACGGCTGCGTACGACATCGTACGACATCGTACAGAACCAAACCTGCAGCATCACGTTTTGTGCGTGTCTGTCGCACTGGCTGGTGAGCAGGTCGAAGATGGCTGCCCTGAGGACGCGAGTCTTGTTGAGCTTGTTGTTGAAGACCTGGAGTTGGGGCAGTTGGTAGTTGAGGCCGGCAGCTGGCAGTTGGCAGTTGTTCCGTGTCCGCGGGGGTGGGGAGTGTGCATCCCAAGCCCGGCCCCACTCTGCTGCCGCACCGCCAAGGGCGCAAGCGCAGTTTCCGGACCATGCGTCATCTGCTGACAGCGCGCCTTCCGCAACCACCAATGGCACCCCCTCACCACACACGGGGGTCCCTCGGACGCACCTCCATGTGCGTCTCCCGATCCAGCATGCGGGGCCGCCCCCGGTACTGGAAGTTCTCCAGGGACACGCCCTCCGCGTACTCCATCCACAGCCCCCACCTGCATGCGAGTGCAGGCGCAGGGAGGCGACAAGAGCGCAGTCGGGGGCCAACTCGGGAACTCGGGACTAATTGAGCGTTTGTGCAAGCGGCCACTGGACTTGGACTTGGAGGCCTGGTCCGAGTGCTCCTCGTGCAGATCTGAGCAAGGTTTCACGGCCCAGTCCTTCACTGGGTTGCCAGGTACCCAGCATGCGCCCTGCACTGGCCCCTGACGTTCCTGCCCCCTCCCTGTGGGCATAAGGCCTTGCCTTGCCCCCGTACGGCCTAGCATGTGCCGCAGGGCCTCCGTGATCCGGCCTCGTCCCGCCCCCTCCCTGACAGGGCCCTTACCAGTCTATGGGGTAGCCTATCCCGGGCACCACTCCCCGGACCGGAGCCAGCCAGACGCGGGGGACGATGTCCTGCGGCACGGGACAGGCAAGGGGCGGTTCAGGTGAGTCGTGCTTGATGGCGGGCTGGCTCTGTCTGGGCCCTGAAGCTCAAGGGCCGGGCCTCCCCACGTACGCCTCCGTCCGCCTCATTTTGAGGTCCCTTGGCGGCACCCCCGCCCCTGTGTCCTGTCCTGCCTTGCCCCGCCCCGACCGACCGAGGCTCCCCCGCTCCGCTGCCCAGACCACAGCGGGACTGCCACCCTCGACCTGAACCTCGCCCTTTGATCGTCAGACCCCACCGCGACACCCACAACAGGCTCGTTGTAGACAGCCCGGCTGTGGGCTTTCCCCGTCAGCCCCCACCGCGAACTCGACGTCTCGACAACACTCGCTCCCAACTACCCGCGCCCAGCTTTGCTCAGATGCCGTGGACCCTACCTCCCTAAGGCCTGAGCACCCACCCACCGTGAATCCGCACTCGCGGGACAGCTTGTCGAGCGCTGTGAGGTGCTGCATGACTAATAGGATCGCCTCCGCGTCGCAGGAGCCCGGCGGGGGGCGGCCCTTGACTTTGGGCAGGGGCAGGCAGGGCATCTTGACAACCGCCTCGCCGCTGTGGATCAAGGAGGGGTGTTTTGAGGGAATTGGGAGAGGGGGGCAGAGAGAGGCCGGCGAGGGACGAAGAGTGAGTACGGGTGTTGCGAAGCCGAGGAGCCCATGTGCAAGGCCGAGGGAGCCAGTGGCCCTAAGACCGCTGCGCTTCACAGACATGCCCCGAGGAAGCACCCTCTGCCGTCAAGCCAAGGTAGAGCCACGGTGCACGCCTCACCTGGCCGTCCTGTCGGTCTTGGTCCTGAAGATCCACCTGTACGGAAGTTGGTTGAACGACAGCACAGAGCCGTTAGCGGATCGTACAGAAAGCCGGGTGTCCGACAGGCACCGAAGGACCCCGCCTGTCCAGACAACCTCATGACGTGAGTTCACACACCATGACGTCATGCTACGTCATGCTCGTCCCACGCAAGGCCCCAGGACCAGGATGTGGTTGTACGGCCGACAGCACATAGCCGCGGCCGCCCGGGTCCCCAGGGCCCTCCCCTCTAGGCAAAAAGCTCCAACTCAGCAACCAGCTGTCAGATCGTGGCTTTCAGCACTCACGTCGGCCCTGACCCATCGAGGAGCCCGTGCTACCATTTGTGCATTTGAGCATTTGAGCATTCGCCCTCGCCCCCCCTCGCTGCGGCCGTGTGGGTAGCAGCAATTGCGGCCGCCGCTCCGTCGAGGGCCCCCTCCCGCTCTGCCACGCACAGCGCTCTCCCCTCGACCGCACCCGCTGCTAGCGCCCGCCTCGTTCTCGAATGTGCGGTTGAAGGCTGTCGTGTTCCCATAAATAGGGGTGAGGTTGTGGCGGCAGCCGTAGCACGCGGCGCACTCGGGCAAATGCGCGCCCATGGGGCGGGGCCGGTAGTTCTGTGGGGTTCAAGGGTAAAGGCCCGAGCCGCCGGTTGGGGATGAACAAGCATGAGCAAGGCATGCAGAGAGAAGCCGCCCAGGCAAGCTGCCCAGGCAGTCCCGTCCAACTCTCCGGCACAGGTGTGACGACACAGATTCCAGTTGCACCCTCACCCTCGCTCCGACTTCAGGGTTAAATACGGAATTCCGTCGACGTCAAGCCCCTACCTAAGTCAGCCGCCAGGCTCTGCCCATCTGTCTACCCCAACCCGTCCCAGACCCGCCTGCCCTCCTGCCTCCTGCCCAACCAACCCCAACCTGCCTCTACGTTGAGCTCTGGGGGGCCGTCCTGGGGAGCTGAGACTTGCTCAGGGGGCAACCCAGGCTCGGGCTCAAACCCAGGCGGTGGTGTCTCCATCAAGTGGCAGACGTGGCAGAGGCTGCATTGCCTCAGATGCCGCATGGGAGTCGCGTCGGCCTGCAGCGGTGAGGTGAGAGTGAGGAGGGGGAGCCGGGTTGGCCGGGTTTGGCGGCCGACAGCTGCCGGGATGGACTTCGATTGCCACCCTCGGCCGCCCTTCCCACCCCCTCCCTGCGCCGCCCGTAGCTAAACGTGACAGCTCCCTTCAAGCGGTGGCAGCCAGCCCTGGGCCAGAGCCTCGTTCGCGCACCGTCGCAACCACGGATGATGCCAAGTAGACCGCCAGTAGCGCCAATGACCGCCACACACACATTTATTCTTCTAGCCTATCAACGTTTTAGCAGACCGGCAGGTGGCGACGGAGTGGACGTGCGGCCAAGCGCGAGTAAGGCGGAACAGGCAGGGGCCACTCCGGCGAGTCCACTACCGCTGCATTGCACTTTGATTGTGTACTCCGAGCTCGATGTGATACAAAGGGGCTAGGAGGACGGCTTCGGGTTGGAGCGAGCTTCAGAACTTGAACGGTTTGGGCACTGTACACCTTCGGAGCAGCATGGCAACACAATGAAAGCGTTACTAGATCAACTTGCTGAAACACACTCCGCGGCACTTCTGTTTGGGATGATGGGGTTCATCGGTACACCGGGGGTGTAGGCGAGGTGCTCCACACGAGCGTAATGGCGCTCTCAGCTGCTGCCGCGTGGCGAGAAGACCCAGTACAGCACGAAACCGGGGTACTGATTTGTGCTTGCGGCCAATGGCATACAACGAGCCCGGAACGTCTTGTGCGTGCCGTCTGGAAACGGACACTGCTGGTACACGCCAGCGTGGGCAGTTTGCCGCCGCTTGCACATTGGATGTACTTCACGTTCTGCCTGTGACACGGCTGATATGCCCTTGGGGTGAGGAGCCGGTTTCAAACACCCACACACCTCGCCCATCCATCGACTTGTCGCACCTCCGGCACCGCCGGCACAAGCAAGCGCGTGCAGCCGCAGCTGTGTCGACACAGCTTCACCTCATCGCTGAGGTGCATTGACAGTAACGCGGTCGCAAATTGGCTGCCGTGGGGGCCTGGCGGGTGCGTGGACTGCTTGACGCTGGGCCCTGCTGCAGCCCCCCCCCTTGCGGCAGCGGCAACGCCGACGCGCTCAGCCTGTCGCTTGGCCTCTCCCTCTTTCTGTTGCGTTGCGCACAGCCTAGTTGCTGCATTCTCCGGCGTCGCCCTGACTACGCTGCATGGCCCCTGCGAGTACAGAACCCCCTTGCATGCCCCGAGGTATACGGTACCTCCGACGTCCGAGGCGCCTCGAGGGTTCATGGCTTCAAGCCCATGCCACATGAACCGCCTCTGTTTCGCGCTGCCTCCGCCGTGAACCGCACATGATAGATATTTTCCTTGCCCCTGCGCTACCACGCGCTGCCCTGCACTGCCGTCTGCCAAATGTGAATCCTACAGACACGTTGCCTCGATCCTCAGCCCCACCTCTGCTTTAGATCCTCACCCCCAGACGACTGCTTCGCCTTATTCCCATGCAGCTCAGGCGGCTGCCCCCAACCCCCTGATCACATGAAGCACCACGCCCTCACCTGCACCCCGGCCACTCTCCATCAAGGTACCTCCTCTCACTCACACCTCACACCTCAGCTCCCAGGCCCTACAGCGTCCAGCCTCAACCACACCTTGCAGCCTCCTGCCCTACCCTGCCTGCCAACTCGTGTACCTAGCCTCTTCCTGCTAACATAGCTATCATAGCTAAGTTGCAACGGAGTTTAGGCCAAAGCGGCTGAAATTCATGCCCGGGGCCTCAGGGCCCCCTCATTGAGCCAGATCATGCCTCGCAGTAACATCTCCCTACTCAGTCTTCCTTTCCGGTCTCTCAAGCGTTCACCTGTATCTTACCTCTCTCGTTCAAGCGGACCCAAAGCTGCCCGCTCCTGTGTTCAGCTTTCATGCACCTCCACCCTTGCCTGAGCTGCGTGATCCGCTTCCTCCTCTTACGCCCCCTTCCCCTTCAACCCCGCTCCACCCCCCCGGTCTTCCCTCACAAGCCCTTACTCCGACAGCAACATATCACTGCTCTCCCCATGCTCCATCGGGGCCGGCTCCCTGCCTGCAGCCCGTACGCCGCCCTCCCCCCCAGCCTGCCCCCGCATCTCTCCGCCCCCTGCTCCCGACTGCCCAGGCCCCGAGGGCACCGCCGGAGCGCCAGCGTTTGGCAGCTGTGCACACACCGGTACCGCGGGGCGCAAGCCCGGGACCAAAGCTGGGCCAAACGGGCGATGGCCTGGGAAGGCCGCAGGCCCCGGCGGCTGAGGCTGAGGCGGGGGGCGGGTGTGCGGCGCACGGCCGTCATGAGGCGCGGGAGGGTGGCCGTGGCGCGGTGGCGGCGGGCGGCCGAGGGGCGGCGGAGGCTGCCCGCCCGGCGGCAACCAGGGTGGACCGCGCCCCGGCGAGCGGTGCCGCGGGGGTGACGCGCGGTGCGGCGAGCGCGGGCGGTGCGGTGGCGGCGTGCGGTCGCGGTCGCGGTCACGGTCGCGGGTGGGCCAGGCGTCGCCGCCGTGACGGGGCGGGCTGCGACGGGGCGAGCGCGAGCGGCGGCGGCCGCGGGGCGAGTAGTCGCGTGGGGGTGACGGGGGGTGGCGGCGGTGGTGCGGCGGGGAGCCGCTACGCGGCGGGGAACAGTGGGGTGGGTCCGCCGCGTGGCGGCGGCCCGAGCCGAGTGAGTGGCGACGCGGCGGCGACGAGCGGCTGTACGACGTATTGCGATCACGTGGCGGCGAGCGGTAGTTTGACCGTTCCTGGCGGTCGTCGAAGCGCTCAGCAGGGTGACGGCGGTCCGTCGAGACCCGGTCCCGCCCACGACAAGACGTGTGCTGTGGGTGACTGCCGTGCCGTCCGCCCCTGCCCTCGTCCCCGCGGTGCCACGTGCCTTCGCGGCCGCCGTCCGGGCTCCGCGGCTCAGCAAGGCCGCGTCCTCTGTCGGGCCGCCGCTCGCCGCCGACGACGAGGTTCCGGCCGTGCGGACTTGACCCGCCGTATCGATCCCGTTCGCGGCTTCCTCCACGTGCACCGGTACCGGGAGGCAGGGGGTCTGGGGGCGGCTGCGTGCCGGCCTCGGCCTTTGCAGGTGCGCGCTGGTCACCGGCGTCGCCCCTTCCCTGGTCATGCCGGAGGCCCACAGGCGCAGGGGCCGCGAGGCTGGCGCCCAGGAAGCCCGCGGCAGCCTGCAGGACGGGCCCGCGGTCACGAGCCGCGAGGCTAGGGCCCAAGACGCCTGTGGCACCACCCTCCTGCTGTAGCGCCGCCCCCATCTGCGCCGCTTTCGGCGCACCCATTCCTGCCACTGCCCCTGCCCGCGCAGCCCCCGGCGCCTGCCCGCCTGCTGCGGGAGCGGCCCGCTCCGCCGGCTCTGCCCCGGCACAGGCGCTGCCGCCGCCGACCCAGATGTCGGGCGGGGGCGTGTACTGGGACAGCCAGGCCGCCTCGTCCGCCCCGACGGAAGCCAGGCGCATGGAAACCGCCGCCGCTGCCTCGGGGCCCGCCCGGGCAGCGGCAGGGGCAGCAGCGGCGGGGACAGCAGCTGGCTGGGAAGCCCCGGGCGTTGGCGCTCGAACGCCTGCAGCCCCTGCCCTGCCCGCTTGCATCCCTGATCTATCTCCAGGTTCCGGCTCCGGCGCTCCCGCCCGGCCTGTCGGCGGTCCTACTGCCGGTCCTCCCGTGGCCGCAACCCCGCGAGCGCGCTTGGGCGTGGGGCTTCCGCTCTCCTCCGCCCCAGCTCCGCCCGCTCCCTTCTCCTCCACCTTCGCCGCCGGCACCATGACCGCCATCAAAGCGGCCCGGCCAACCGGCTCTGGCGTTGCCGCATGCGCACGTGCGCCCTGCTCCAACCCCGCTCCCCCTTCCATATGGGTCGGTGCGCCCTGCTCCTTACCCGCTCCCACTCCCGCTCCTGCCCCCATGTGGGTCGGCACCTGAGACCCGGGAACAAGTGCCGCCCCCGCTCCCGCTCCCGCTCCCATGTGGGTCGGTGTTTCTGCCGCGGCAACGTGTGCTGGGTTGCGCGTGCGCTTGCGGAACAGCGAGATGCAGGGCGGGGGGTCCTCCGTCGGGGCGTGAGCTGGTGCCGTGCAGCTCGCGTCTGGGAGGCCGGCGGCACGGCCGGTGGCGGTTGCAGGGGGTGCAGCAGCTGCTGTGGTTGGGGCGGCAACGGGGCCGGCGGGAGGGTCCGTGCCGGCGGTTAGGCGGCTAGGAACGACGCGGGTTGCAGCGGCCGCGGCAGCGGCTGTGGTGGGGGCCGGGGTGGGGCCGGCGCTAGTTGCTGGAATGGCTGTGGCTGGGTCCGTGGCGGCGGAGGTGAGGACCGGAGAGGTAACGGGTGCGGAGCCGTCAGAAGCAGCAGCCCCGGTGGCGGTGGCGGTGGCGGCGGCGGCAGCGGTGGTTGCGACGGTGACTTTGGCAATGGCGGTGGCGATGGCAGCGGCGACGGCGTCGCCGCCAGCCGCCCTGGGCGCAACGGCCAGGGCCTCCCGTAGCAGCTGCTCCAGCCGCCGCGTCGCCGCCTCCGCCTCCCGGGCCGCTGCCCCCTGCACTCCCGCATCCGCAACCGCACCCCCAGCAGCAGCCAAACCCGCAGCACCGACGGAAGGCTGGGGTGGCTGGGCCGCCAGCGATGCCCCTGGCTCCGAGTGGGGCCCGTCCCGGGTAGCAGGCGTGGCTGCAGGCTGGGCTGCCTCTGGCGCCGCTGCTGGTGGCCCCCAAACCGCAGCCAAGGCGTCAGCTGTCGATGCAAGGGGCGGTGGGGCCGGCGGCGACAGCCGGCGGGACTCCGGGCCGCTACCGAGCGGGTGCGCCCCCTGCGGTGCGACAATCAGCCCCTCCTCTTTCTCAGCCGCGACGGCCCGGGGTACCTCGACGACTGCACCGGCAGTGGCGGCGGCGGCAGGCGTGGTGATGGCGGCGGGGACACCGGTGGCAGCCGCGTTCCCGGACGCGGGAGCTGCGTCGTCAGACTGGGCCTGGGCCTGGGCCCGGGCCTGGGGCTCGCAAGGGGCGGGATGCTCCGTCGGCTCCGCGCGTGGAGGCGCTTGCGCCTGCGACCTCTCCGCATCCGCCGCCGCAGCCAGCTCAGGGCCTCCCGGTGCGCCACGCGCCTGTGCCCCAACCTCCGCAGCCCCCGGTGCCCCGAGGCTAAGGTTCGCCATGGCAGCCGCCTTGAGGCCCAGATCCGGATCCAGATCTAGATCTAGGGTCACGGCGCCGGAACCCGCGGCCGCCGCGTCCTGCGCCTGCCCACCCGCGTGCGGTGCCCATGCCTCGGCTGTGGCCGGGCTGACGACGTCGGCGGTTGCGCGCTCGGTTGCATGGCGGCCGGCGTCACCACCAGTGCCAGGGGCGGCGTCGGCGGCGGGATTCGAGCCGCTAACGGCGAAAGCAAGGGCGGCCGGGGCTGGCGCAGCCTGGGCGATGGCTTGTGGCCGTCTGGCTGCGGCCCGAACGGAGGTCTCGGCACCTCTGCCGTCTGCTCCGACATCCGCCTGGCCTGCAGCGGCAGGCGACGCGGCGGCGGCAGCGCGTATGCCACGCATCCCCGCCGCATGCACTCCGCATGCCTTCCGCCGGCGCTCCGCCAACGCCGTCTGCGCCACGCCAGAAGCTCCACCTGGTGCTCGGGCCACAGGCACAGGCCCCGGCTCCCCGGCTGCCCCGCTGGGCCCGGCCGCAATGCGAGTGTTCCGACGGGCGGCGGCGGCGCTGGCGCCAGCGCCGCCGGCGCTCTCGCTGGAGCTGGAGCCGCTACTGCCGCTGCTGCCGCCGGAACCCGAGCTGGTGCTGCTGCTGCCGCTGCTACTGCCGCTTCCGCTGCTGCTGCTGCTGCTACCGCTATCGCTGGAGCTAGAGCTCGAGCTTGGGTCGGAGTCGGAGTCGGAGCTGGAGGCGGCAGCTGCCCCTGCAGCGGCGGCGTTGCCGCGACCAGTGGCAGCGGCGGGAACAGCTGCTGTGCCTTGGGGTGCCTTGGGGCCGGGGAGCGGTGCGGGGCTGACGGACCTCGAGCCCTGCAGCGAGGGCCCGAGCAGCCGTCCCCACCTCCCACCGCTTGGCTCGGCACCCGCCGCCGCACCTCGGCTCGGCGCTCCGCCCCCGCCCCCGCCTGAACCCACCGCGTCACCCACACCCGCAACAGCGCCCCGCGGGCGGCCGCCGTCACTGCCCCGCTCCCGCTCTTTAGAGCCGCGCACGCGCCAGCGGAGTTCGGGGAGGTCCCTGACATCGTGAGGCGCCGCCGCTTCCCCCGCCGTTCCAGCGGCCTCGTGATCCCGACCCAGCGCGGGCGGAGGCCTGGCGGGAGAGCGCTGGGGCGGACGGCCCCTGGGCGGCAGGGGCAGTTTGGGCGGGGCCGAAGGGGCGTCGGGGCGGCGGTGGTCTGGGCTGCGCTCGTGCCGTTGCCAGCCGCCGTGGCTGCCGCGCCGGACATCGTCGCATCGGTATCCGTCGGGGCTCCGGGTCCGGTCTCGGTCGCGGCCTTTGCTCCTGCTCCTGCTCCGCCCATGCCGCCGGCCTTCCCTCCGCTCTGGGCTGCGACTCTGGCCCCGGCCTCGGCTGCGGCTGCGGGTTCGGCGCCTGGGCTCAGCCCGACGCTCCGGAGAGCCGTGGCGTCGAGTGGGGCTGCGGGCCACGTGACGATCGCCCCTGCCCCTGTGCTCGTCCTCCATGCCGTACGGGTGGGGCGCCAGCGGCGGCGGGGGCTTGCCGTCGGGCCCGCGCCAGCCGCCGTCGCCACCGCTGCCCCGAGGGCCCCGGGGATGCTCGTGTGACTCACAGCCTTGACGGCGCGGTGGGCCCAGCCAAGCCGTGCCGCCGCCGCCGCCGCCGCCGCCGTCAGCAGTCGGCGGCGCCAGGCCAGAACTGTGGGGCTCATCGCGGGATGCCGCTGCAGCGGCGGCGGCAAGCTTGGGAACAGCGGGGGCGGCGGCGGCAGCGAAGGCGGCGGCAGCACGAGCGGTGGCTTCCGCCAGCGCCGCGTCAAAGTCCCGCCGACGCGCTGACGTCAGCTCAACGCCGCCGCCGTCACCGTCGCCGTCGCCGGTCAACGCAGCGCCGCGCACGCACGACGCTGCCGCCAGCACCGCTGCCACTGCCGCCGCCGCCGCGGCGCCGCCGGCGGCCCGTGGCGGCGGCACCGCCTCGCCGCCGACACTGCCCGTGGAGCACGCGGGCGTGTGAGGCGCCGCCATTACGTAAGCATCCACGTCAGCTTTGATCCCGGCCCGGAAATCGCCTGCGCCGGTGACGCCGCCCTCTGAAGCCGTAACCGCAGACGGCACGGGCCCCTCGACGGCGGCAGTGCCGGCGTACGCGGCATCCGGGCCCAGGTCCGGCGTCTTACTAAGGCGTGCCTTTGGCGTGGCGGCCGTACATTCGCCTGCGCTTGGGCCTGGCAAGCCGGTACTACCATCCGTGCCGGGGTAGCAATGGGGGTAGAATTCGGCAATGCAGGACAGGATGATGTCAGCCGGCGGATGCAGTCCGGTAACCGGCTGATGCAGTCCGGCGGGCGTCCGGTTGCGTCCGGCGGGCGTCCGGGGCAGTCCGATGAACGCCACAGCGTCCGCGGGCCGCTCCACATCCAGCCCGGCGCCCGGCACGTGCTGCCGGGCCTCTGGCGCGGATGCATGCACGTGTACGACATCTGTACGTGCGTGTACGACACCTGCATCTGCATCTGGATCTGCATCTGGGCTGCGGAGTGCGGTTGCGGCCAGAGCGCCGCCCAGGTCAAGCGGCGAGGGCCCTGCCCGAGGCGGGCTGCCCATGGCAGCGGCAGCTAGCTCCCGCCCCGGCTCGGGTGCCGGCGCGGGCTTGGATTCCGGCTTGGCCTCCGGCTGGGGCCCCGGCTCGGGCCCCGGCTTGGGCCCCGGCTCGGGCCCCGGCTTGGGCCCCGGCTTGGGCCCCGGCTTGGGCCCTGGCTTGGGCCCCGGCTCGGGTACCTGCGCGGGCGCATCCTCCGGCTTGGGCCCCGGCTCCTCGGCTGGCTGCGGTTGGGCCGAGGCAGCCGCCACGTGAGCGCGCTCCTCCACTGCCGCCGCTGCTGCGCCTTGGGCAGGTCGCGGCGGGACCGCGGCCGCGTCTGCCTGCGCGGGCGCCGCCGCCGGCGCTGCCGCCCCGGCGCCGGTAACCGCTGGGGCGGCGGCAGGCGCATGGTCGCCCGGGCGTGACGACTCCGGCCAGGCGCCGGCGCCGGCGTCGGCAGTGGCAGTGGCAGCGTCAGCTGCGGCGTCGGCGGCGTTGGCGGCGGGGTCAACGGGGGCCGCAGCGGTGGCGGCGGCGACGGTGTTGGCGGCGGCGTCGACGGCGACCGCAGCGGCGGTGGCAGAGGCAGCGTCAGCTACACCGTCGGCGTCGGTGGCGCCGGTGTCGACGGCGGCCGCAGCGGCAGCGTCGGTGGCGGCGGCGTCGACGGCGTCGGCAGCGGCGTCGGTGCCGACAGCGTCAACGGCGTCGGCGGTGACGGCGACGGGGGCAGTTACGTCGGGAGACCCTGCGCCCTCGTCCCTACCCACGTCGACACCGGCGTCGAGACCGCCAGCCGCAACCTCCTCGATTGGCGCGCCGGCGGCGGTGATCGCAGCCGGGTCGGCCACAGGGGCCGGAGCAGTCGGCGCAGCCGCCTCTGTGACGGGTGACGGCACCGCCTCGTGAGGCGCACAGCCTTCTACCGCCGCCACCGGCCTTTGCTCGAATGCCGCTGTCGACTGCCCCCCGAACTCCTTAGCCAGTGCCTCCTCCTCCTCCGGCAGCGCTGGCTCAACCGCGGGCGCAACCGAAGGTGTGGCCTCGGCAGCCGCCGCCTGTGCCACGGCGGCCGTTGCCTGGTGCGCAGTGGCCGGGGTAGCTTCGGTGGCCCCAGCCTCAGCAGACTCGCACAAGTTCACCACGGCCGCGGCCAAGGGGGCATCGAGTGCCCCAGGGCGAAGCCCAGCGCCCGGATCTGTCACCGCTGCCGCCGTGTTACCGTCCGCTGCCTGCGGCGGAGGGCTCCGTGCGCCTAGTACGCTCGCGTTGGAGGCCCCGACGGCAGCGGCGGTCGTGGGCTCCGGCTCCGGAGCTGGCGGATGCGCCGTTGCAGCCGGGCCTGGCAGCGAGCCGGTTGCAGCGCTGACGGCAGCTTGCCCTTGCCCATGTGGGTCGGCCTGTACGTTGAGCTGTACACCGGTCTGTACGTCGACCCGTACAGCGGCCTGTACGTCGGGCTGCACGTCGGCTGGTACGTCGGGCTGTATGTCGGGCGGCGCGTCGAGCTGCACGGCGGCCTGTATGTCGGGCTGGCGGATGTCCTCGTCCAGATCGATCTCGATCATCGACGGCGAGGACGACAGCGGCGGCAGCGGCGGCAGCGGCGACATGGGAGGCCACGCCGGCGGCGGTCGCGCCAGCCCCGTCACCGCCGCGGAGGGCGACGGCCACGCAAACAGGCTGCCGGGGAAGGCGCCCGCCAGGGGAGAGTCCCGGCCGAGGCCCAGCGGAGTGTGCGGTTGCGGCCATAGCGGCGACGGCAGCGGCGACGGCAGCGGCAGCGGCAGCTGCAGCGCCGGCGGCGACGGCGTGCCTGGCGCAGTAGCCGTTGGAGGTGCCGCCGCCGCAAGCCCTGTCGCCGCCGCCGCCGCCGTCGCCGCCAGCGGGCCCGCAGCAGCGTCCGGCCGTGCTGCCGCAACGGCGGCGTCCGCCGCCGGCGGAGGCGTCGGGCCGGGCGCCTGCACCGGCCCGTGCGGCGCGTGCTGTTCGTGCAGCGCCTTGCGCCACAGCACGAGGGCCCGCGTGGACTGGACCGGCTGCGGTGGCACAAGGGAGTCCGCCGCGGCCTCGGCCGCGACGCCGTCGCCCGCGGCTCCCACTGCGAGCGGGCGAGGCGATGCAGCTGCCCGCTCGTAGCCTAGTCGCGCTGGCCATGCGGCCTCCGCCTCTGCCTCCGCCGCCGCCGCCGTCGTCGTCGCCGCCGCCCCCGCTGCCTTGGGCCCAGACTCGACGCCGCCGTCGTCAGAGCTGGGCGGTAGGGCCAGGGGGCCTGGCGGGCCGAGCCCTGCCGGGAGAGCCTCGGCGGCGCTGGGCTCGAGGCCGAGCATCAGGGTGGCCGCGCCGCAGGCTGCCAGAGCGGTTTCCAGGGCGGACAGCAGCGCGGCCGGGAGTCCCCGTGTGTTGGAAGCCGCGGCATCGCGGCATGAGGGGCGCCGGTGGGCCTGAAGGGGCACATGCGGAGGGAGGCCAGCGGTCGGTGGTTGAAGCTATGGAATGGGCTTCCACGATCCCAGGGCACGAAACCGTCCGAGTGAGCGGGTGTGAAGTCACGGGGCCGCGGAGGAGTCCCTTGACTCCCTTCTAGGCAATCGTGCGAGAGCTGAGGACAGTGATACTGTGACCAATGCAGCGAGCGACTCACCACCAAGAGCGCGGGGCCTGCCACCGTCAGCCGCACCGCCGCTCCCAGCCGCCCGTCATGTAACCACATCACAGCCGCCAGATGGGAGCACGGCCGCCAGCCTGCCACACCCCCGCCGCCGCCGCCAGTGCTGCTGCCACTGCCGCCGCCGCTTCCCGCGCCGTCGCGGCACGGCTGCACTGCGCCCGAGTGATCAAGAAGGCGGGGTGCTGGGTTGCAGACTGGGCCGAGCCCAGACAGGAGCTGAGCTCCTAGCCAGTCAGCCTGCGGAAGGAACGAAGGAATAACGGCAGTCAATAGGCAAGAAGTTAAAACGTCGGGCGCAACGGTTGCTTCGAGGCAAGCCGACGTCTGGAAACTTGGGGCTCATCTGCGTGATAGAGCGCAGCATGGGGGGGGAAGAAGAGCGCTGGACGGCTGAGCACAGATCATCAAAGCCCGCCACGCACCAGAGCGTCGTGTTGAAGGTCCGACGCGCTTCCTCCGCCGCCACAGCCACCCGCCGCCGCCGCTGCCGCCTCCCCAGCGCCTTCCCAGCCCTCCTCCTCGCGCTCCGCCGCCGGGCACAAGCTCAGCATCTGCCACCAGGACCCGGGCTCTGCGCCGGAGGCACCCGCTGGCGCAGCTGCCATGGACGAAGCCAAAGGCGGCGCTAATACCCCCCTCCATGCCGCGGCATCCGTGCTGGGCCTGAGCGCCTGCAGTCCGCTCCTCCGTAATGAGTCCAGACCGCGGGTCATGGCCCCACAGGGCTCGGAACAGGCCCAGGAGCTCCCCGCTGCGCCCTGCCCTGGTGCCGTGGCCAGGTGTGGTGCCCAGGTGCCCAGGGGTGGTGCCACCTCCCCCCCGGCGGCTCCAGCTCGGGCTCCGGCTCCTGGCATCACCGTGGGGAGCGGTGCGTGACTCGAGGGCGGAAGGCAGCGCACGTGGCACGGCCGGGCGCAGCACGCGCAGCGCAGCCAGCACGTGCCGCCACGGGCCCGGCCCGGGCCCAGCTTGGGCCCGCTCGGGTCCTGTACGGCGTCAGGACGAGCACCGGCTTCCAGCGCAACAGCGGGCTCCACGGCGGTAGCAGCTGCTGACGAGGCCGGGCCTACCAGGGCTGCGGCTGGCTCCAATGTCTCGGCCGGCAGCATTGACAAGTGCAGGGTTGCTCCCTCGCCCGGGGCGGCGGCAGCTGCTGCCAACGTCGGGGCCATGGGTGCTGCAGCGATTCCCACCGCCTCAGCCGCAGTTGGCCCTGCCTGGCCCGCCGGTGGCGGAGCTGGGTCCCTGGGTCCATGCAACCCCGCGTCCGCCGCCAATGCTGCTGCGGCCGACAGCGCCTCCCGCCCCCCCTCAGCTGGCAGCGGCAGTGCGGCCGCCTCCGCCGGCTGCTGTGGCGCCTCACGAGGCGGAGAGGGCGCTGGGGCCGGCAGCGGGAGCGGCTCAGCTGGCGGCGGCGCGGCTTCGGGCTGAGCGGGGGCAGGTGGCGGTGGCTCATCGTCATCGCTGTCCGACACACAAGCCTGTTTGAAGGTCTCCCATGACACCGTTGTCGAGATCACCTTCCTGCGGACACAGGGAGTTCGTGGCCAATCAACTTGAGGCCCAGTTTCTGGCAAGACCGAGTGAGAAGTGCCGCTCACCGCATGCCCTGCACTAGAGGTTGGGCGCATGAGACCTTGTACCCACCACCATCCCTGCCTTGCAACCCCACCACCATCCCTGCCTTGCAACCCCAACACCTCACCCGGTCTGCACGCGTCCGCGCCCGGAACCACGCGCCGTGCCGCCCGCCCCCACGCGACCACCGCCGCGCCGGCCCGCGCCCGTCGACCCGGGCCGAGGCCCCGGCGAGGGCCGCAGCGCCGCACCTCCCCTGCCCGGCGTAGCGGCGGAGCCGGCGGATGACGCCCGTGTGAGCTGTTTGGACGGGGCGGCGGCGGTGGGGGACACTGGTGAGGATGCTGCGAGGTTGGCGGCCGTGGAGGGGGCCGACGCGGCCGGGGCCGTGGGAGCCGCGGACTCGGAGGTTGAGGGAGGTGGGTCGGACGGCGGCTGGGGCTCGCCTGGGCTGGGGGCGTCCTCGCAGGGTGCCCGGAGTTGCAGTGGCTGGGGCCGCTGCAGCCCGTCTGGCGGTGGTGAGCTGGGCTTGGGCAAAGGCACCGACTCGCCGGCTGCGTCCTGTCCCACCTGCCCCTCCTGAGCCTTGCCAGGGGCCTGAGGTAGGGAGGGGCTGCCGGCAGGTTGCCGTGGAGCAGCGGCCGCCGCCTCGGCCGCCGGCCCCACCTCCCCCGCTGCCCCCGTGCTTGGCTGCCCCGACGGCAGCCCCAGCCCTGGCCCGGCTCCCTGAGGGCCGTCCCGAGCCTCAGGACCGTCCCGCGGGTCGCTCGTGTCTGGCCGTTCGGAACTGCCCTGGCCCTGACACGCTTTCTGACCCTGGTCCTGGCCTTCACACTGACTTGGGCCCCGCGCCTTGGCCCCGGACATCGCCTGAGCTTGGAACTGGGATTGACCGCCGGCCGTTGAGGCCTTGGGGCTACCTGGGGGCTGGTCCCGTTGGGGCCCGTCGACAGTGTCCGGCCTCTGGCTGTCATGGTCCTGGGCCTGGCTGGGCCCGAGAGCCGACTTGTCCGCAGCGGGCCCAGGCGGGACCAGGTGGGGCCCAACGGAGCCCTTCGGCCGGGGGCTGCCCGGTGTCGCCAGCACGGGCCCGGGCGGCTTGAGGCTGTCCGGTCCGGGCGCTGTCCGGAAGTTGTCCGGTCCGGGCCCGGCCCGGGGGCTGTCCGGACTGTGGGACAGATCGGACAGGAGCTTCTCCACCGCCTTACGCCCATCCGGGGAGGCCATCAGCAGCTTCAGTGCCTCGAGGCTAGCCGGGCCCAGGTCGAAACCCGACAGTACCGCGCCCGAGCCTCCCGCTGCGGCTGCGTTGGGGCCAGGAGTGGGGGTGGCGGCGCCGCCAGGGCTGCGCAGGCTGGCGTTGATCGCGTCTGCCAACGTCGCCAGCGCCGCCGCCACGGCGGCGGGCGGCGGTGGCTGCGCCGCGCAGCCGCGTGGCACTCCCGGCGCGGTGGTCGCAGCGGCGGTGCCGGCGGCGGGGAGCTTGGGGGGCCCTGGCGACGCGGCTGCGGCCGGCACCCTCACGGCCTCGCCGGCCCCAGCCGGTGGGGGGGCCAGGGGGTCGGCTCGCAGGCACGGGCGCTTCGAGGGCGGGGAGCGGGCGCCGGGGTCGGGCCCGCGGGGCCTGGCGACGCCTTGGCTGCTGGTGGGGTCCAGCGGAGCGCTGGGGCCCGCATGGGCCTGGGGTGGAATCGATTGGTCCTGCGGGGCGCGAGTCACGAGGCAGAGGTTTCGGGGGATCAGCCTTTTGCATACCGAAGGCTCAGCCCCCGTCATCCGGGAACCTGGCGGGTTGACCACTATAGTCTACACATCGTTTGTCTCCTGTCCCCGCTCCTCACCTGCGCCGCAGACGCCACTGCCCGCCATAGGGCCTGCTGCGCTGCCGCCGCGAATACCCGCCGGCCGGCCGCCGTCCCCAGCATTGCCTCGAGGCCCTCCGGCGCCGCGCCTGGGCCCGCCTGGGCCTGCCCCATCTCAGAGGGCCCCCTCACGCCATCCACGGCCACACCAGCGGGCTGCAATGCGGTGGGCCCGGTGGGCCTGACTGGGCTCGCCCCTTCATCATTCAGGCCCCACGGGCCCGCCCAGCCCCAGGGCCAGGGCCACGGCCGCAGCGCCGGGGCCCGGGGCAGGGGCAGGGGTGCCGCTGTGCCACTCCCTGTGCCCTCCCTTGGTGCAGCGGTCGCGGCGTCGGTGGCGGCGGTGTTGTCTCCAGGCGCTGGCCCAGGAGAGCACGGCCCCGCACAACGGATGCAGCGGCAGTCGGGGCAGAGCCAAGGATCATGAGCGGGTTGCGAGGCCAAAGCTGGGCCATGTGACTGGGTCCGAGCGGCAAGCTCGCGGGTCCCAGGGTCAGAGGGTCCCGGCGCGGAGGCCGCGGGAAGGCCGGTTGGGGTGAGGCCAGGCGGCGGCGCGGGTGCCGGTGGGGGTGTGGGAACCCCCGGGAGCAGGCCCCAAAGGAGGCAAGGCGGGTGGTAGCACGACCCGCATTCTGCGCAGGCGGCCAGGTGTCCCTCCTGGAGGTGTGCGGAACAGATGGAACGTACGGAAGGGGCTTTGGCGACGTGCATAGTGTGTGTGATACCAAGGGGTGATATGGCCCTCGCGTGTTGGAGGTTCGCGAGTTCTGGGCATGGTGGCGCTACGCGCCTCCTGCTTGACTCACGCAGCCATAGCACGCCAGGCAGCGCCGTTCAGCCATGCAGTCCCTGGGGCGGCAGACGAGTGGCGCTCTTGTCAAGTAGGTCAATGGGGCGGCGTGGTGGTGGGCCGGGCTCTCCTGTTCGCGGGGTTACCGTGCCACGGACGCCCCCCAGGAACCATGCTTCAACGGCATACCTGCAGTTCCAGCAGGTCCCTGCTAGCATGTAGAAAGCGGATGCAGGGCGAAGAGCGCCACGGCCGGGCGCCTACGGTCGGGCCAATCCATCGCGCGTGCGGAGCTCCTCACGCGCCCGAGAAAAGCCCCGGGCCTCCAGGATCACTCTGACACGCAAGCTGCAAGTATATGGGAATGTCAGGGCCACTCGGGACGCTCCCCGCAGGTTGCTGGGGAAGTTCGCGCGTGTTTGGCAGTGCACCGCTTGTAGGCAAAGCCGGGGGTCATGCGCGCATTGCTGGGTACACTTATGTGTTCGCAGCCTGCCTGCAGACAGCGTTTCGTAGCCAGAGCAAGGGCATGCACCATGGCACCCGCATGCCAGCCCGCAGGGAATTCCCTGACTCACAAAACACATCCCGACTGAAAATTGGCACTCTATTCACCACGACGAGCTGAGATGGACCAATAACACGCTTGTGCTCAAACAGTGTTGAGGATGTCTTTGCGTGCTGCTTTGACGCAGCTAGCGGAGAGCGTGTGCGTCGGCACCCTAGGACTCAATAGGTCATGCTGGGGAGCCAGTACCAGCGGGTCCCCAGCGGCGACCATCGGCGAGCGCCTGATGCGCACGCTGGTCTCGCGGGAGCCTGGCGCGGTGTCGCAGCTAAATGACGCTCTATCTACGAGCTGCTCCGAAGCGTCGGGCGAGCCCCAGCACTCCTCGGCGTGGCTCGGCAGCGGCATCCTTGACGGCACCATTCGCGGCGTGCGCTGGGTGAACCAAAAGAGCAAGGGCGAGGAGCGCTCGCGGAAGCCCTTCAACACGGCAGCGAGCTGGCAGGCGGTGCAGCCCCTGATCGCGGAGCAGCGGCGCGCCCGGGAGCAGCTCGCGGACGCCTCCACGCAAAACCCCTCCCCCTCCTCCTCCTCCCCCGCTCCCCGCGGCCGCCGCTTCCGACCGCGGCTCGGGCCCATCGTCGACACCTGCCTCCCGCCCATCCCGGCCGTCCCAAAGCCCGCGGAGTACACCCGCGTGGGGGTCCTCACCGGCCAGTACAGCCTCCCCACGGAGCGCACATTTGCCATCATCGAGCTCGCGGGCACGCAGTACAAAGTCACGACAGACGACATTGTCTTCGTGAACATGCTTCCCGGAGTCAACGTTAACGACGTGCTGGCGCTGGATCGCGTCATGCTGCTGGGGTCGCGGTCGGAGACGATCGTGGGGCGGCCGTACGTGCCGGGGGCGACGGTTCTGGCGGCCGTGGAGGAGCACTTTCGGGACGGCAAGGTGGGGATGAGGGGGTGGGTGGGGAGGGGCTGGTTGGATGGAGATGGATTGGAGCGTGGAGGGGGCCTTGAAGAAACGGCGGGTGGGGGAGGGAAGTGGGCGATGAGGGGCTGGGCGAGGGAGGAGGGGGGGAGGGGGGTGAAGCGGGTTGAGAGGGCGAGCGCGGCACAAGCGCCGGCGCTTCCAATTGGTACTGACTTGGTACTGATTGAAGGGCGCCATGTCAGCTCGTCTCCGGGTGTTGAGGACGCCAGGCTGGGCAGCAACAGACGAGACGCGAGAGGGCAGGGCCCATCCTGGGGCCGGTTGCATGCGGAGGCCGCGGATAAACGAGTGGTGTCGGCAAGGCCTGGGGCCCAGGGGCACAGGGACGCGGGCCCACGCCTCGCTGTGCGGCCGGCCCCTTGCCCCGCTCCTCCGCTTCAGCACCGACGCGCCGCGCGCGCCGCACGGTCGCCCCATGCGCTGCCCCACACCCCTCGACCCCGGTCAACAGCTCATCCCGCCCGTGCCCATCCCGACCCATCCCAACAGGTGCACGTGTTCAAGATGAAGAAGCGGAAGCGGTACCGGAAGTACCAGGGGCCCCGCCCCAACCTCACCACGCTTCGCATCCTGCAGGTGGGCTCCTGTGCTCCTGCTGTCCCCTCGGATGGCGGGAGGAGGGGTCGGAGACTGCAGGTGCCGGGGGCTGGGGGCTGGCCATACCCTGCGGTCTGCAGGGCATGTTGAACACGAGAGCTGAGCCAATGAGGGTGGCAAGGCCGGCCCCGGTTGCCACGGCTGGGACGCCATTCACACCCGCCCTTACATCTTCCATTCTCTCCCATTCTCCCCGGCCCCGGTTAGGTCCGAGGGATCGACCCCGCCCCCGGGGACTCCCTGGCCATCACCCCCGAGCTGCCCCTGCAGCTGCTCGACACGCGCCGGGCGGCGGAGCTGGCGGCGCTGCTGCCGCCGCCCTCGGAGGGGGAGGAGCAGGAGGAGCAGCGGACGGCGGTGGGCGCGGCGGCGTGACGGGGGCTCAGGGGGCTGGGGCTTTGGGAGGGACGGAAGGGGGACTGGGGTGAGGGGCGCGAGGATGGGGAGAGGAGCGGGGGCGGCGTGGGGGAATGTGGGGGTCAAAGAAGGGGTGTGCGACTGTAGGCAGACGGGAGCGGGCGAGGGCGGCTGGGATGAGGGGCGCGAGGCGCCGGAGAGGAGGGGCGAGGGACGAGGCACGAGGCACGGCAACTTCGGTGCGGTAATGTGCCGCTGGGCTCGCGCGTGAGCTGGTTGTGGTACCGGGTGGAAGCTGGTCAGGTCGGGCCCAGTCAGGGTGGTCGTGAGATAGGGAAGGACGCCTCGGACCTGTCTCGGAAGGACGTCATGGGTCCGCCCTGCCGCAACCGTTGTCTGGGAGCTCTAAATGTGCATGGCTGCACGTGCACACGTAGACCAGCGAGGACTCTGGACATGAGTTGCCCCCATTTCGGTGTGCATGACCGTCTTGACCAGGGGATGAGGCGGAGCAATAGCAAGCGCCTCCTCAGCAATGGAACCACGGAAGTGAACCCAACACCGCTTGAGCGCTGTCGAGCTACAGGGCGAGGTCACAGGGCCACCCCTGCTTAGCGCCTAAGCCATGCCGAAGACGATTGCAGCCATGCCCCGGGCAGCGGGCGACTGGCTCCTAACCCATGGAGCGGCCACTCCCTGGGACCCTACCCGGCTGCGGCTTTACAATGTGTAGCCTTCGAAATGGGGCGCCATGTCGCTTTACCGTAATGCACCAGCATGATGCCGGCTGCCCTGCATCCATCCATCCATCACCGCGCGCAAAACCTCACTGACCCTACTTCGAGCACTCGTGGCCATATGTAGTCCAAGGTGCTACTCTACTGCTCCCTGCCTGAACTGCCACCTCTCGTCACCCCATGCAAGCGCTCTGCGCCTCCCTCCCGTCAGCGGCCCTCCCCACGGATGCGTGTTGGCCCTCCGTTCCCTGCGATGTAGGCTACCGTGCCTTAGCTAACTCGCACTCAAACCCCACCATCAAGACCAGGCACCGACCGTTCCACTCTGCTTTGAACCCCTTCAAACCCACTGGCTTGAAGCCGGTGCAGGGGAAACAAGGGGACGGTCCCCAAAACCGCATACGTACCATGCATCGCCCTAGGGGCTAGCAGCGAGATACCGTTATCACACCAGACACGTGCGAACCAAACACGGCAGGGTTTCTGAAGTAGACCCCCTGCCTGCCTGCTTAAACATTTCCGGCCGGACGTGAATGGCACCCGAGTAGCCATCCTCCCGTCATCGTCCTAGCACGTCTACTTGGCGACGAGTTGTCAAGCAAGAGCAAGGTGCACCCTCGAGTGCATGGCTACAAGCAGGATAAATAAGTGCGGGTCCATTCATTCGTTATGCGCTAGAAACACGCGTCGTCCCTTGCCAAAATGGCGGCAGCCACACGCACACCGGCTTGCCGGCATGTACTCCTGTACCCCACGCCTCCGCCTTTACGCGAGGCTGCTCCCTCTCACAACAAACGCGTGCTTTCGCCGAGCCCAACCCCACCTACCACAGTCGCCGTCTCGCCGAACGCTTCAGCGCGGCTGCAGCACACGGCCCTGCCGCTGGGGCCAGCCCCCCGGAGCCCGCACCTCCACGGCGCTTCCACCCTCCCAACCACCTCCTCCCACCCCTCCTCCCCATTCCCACTTCCTCTCCACCCTTCCTCCCCCCAGCCGCCGCCTCGTCAGCCGCCTACGCGGCCGCCGGCGCAGGCGACGGCGCCGCCGGCGGCTGCCCCTCTCCGCTCGCGACGGCTGGCGCCGCCGCCGCCGCCGCTCCATTGCTGCTGCCGTTGCTGACGTGGCTGCCGTTGCCGTTGGCCCCCTCCGCCGCCTCCTGTGCGTCCGCGTGTGCCTGGGCATGCGCCTCCTGCTCCTCCTTCTGCTGCCCCATGAGCGCGTGGAACTGCTTCTCCAGACTCAGGACCGACCTAGGGGGGCGGGAGGGTGGGTGGGGCGGGTGGGGCGTTCAACTTCATATTTGTGGAGGGGTGCAGGTGGAGGTGTTTGACTCTGATAAGCGGGAGAGCGTCAAGTTGTTAGTGGGATCGCCGGAGATGCAGGTGGGGGGTGGGGCATGGGGGAAAGGGAGTGGAGGGGTGGAGAACGCGGCGCGGAGGAGGGTGCAGGGGATACCGGTAGGGCGCTGCAGCACTCTCCGCATCCCTTTCTCGACCCCCCCCCCCCCGCGTGCACCGTCCCCTCCTCCCGCCTTCTACCCATCCCTGTTTCCACGCCCGCCCCCCTCGAACCCAGTCCAGCTGGCAGCTAACAGCCCTCGCTGGCGGCTCACTGCATCCAGCCCTGGCCACGGCCTTGCCCCCGCCCCACCCCCCCTCCCGCCTGCTGTCCACGGCTCACCGCATCCAGTTGACGATGAGGATGGTGAGGATGATGCCCAGGTAGGGCGTGGAGGCGGCCAGGGAGCCGAACGTGAAGATGGCGGCCTGGGGGGGAGGGGGGGGGTTGAGGCAGGCCACGTCAGCAGCTGCCGTACTGACAGGGACAGTCTGGCGCACAGCCTACAACCTCTCCGTAACCGTCCCGCCGTCAACCCTAAGAGGCCGCATGCCCACGCTGCCCTTCCGGAGAAGATCAGCGTAGCTTTTCCCTCGCATCCCCGCCCGGCCCCCCCCCACACACACAGATAGCCGCACCTGCTGCACCACCGCTCCCCCGCTCTTGCCGAGCAGGTTGCCCACCACGTCCACCGCGGCCTTGCCCTTGGACTTGACCTCGTCGTCCAGGGGGACTTGGGGGGGGGAGGGGAGGAGGAGGGAGGGGTGAGGGTGCGGGGTGACTTTTGAAATATTGGAGAGCGAAGGGAGGGATAGAGCGGCAGCCTGCGACCCGTGGGGCCTGCGACCCGTGGGGTGAGAGAAGTGTTCAGTGGGGGCGGGGGGTGGGGGCCCTATGTCCTTCTCATCCAGCCGTGGTGAACGCGCGGGAGTGCGAGTGCGTTGCTCGCGCCAGGCCCACCCCATGCTCGGGCACCGGTACTGCTCCCCCTTCCCCTCCCCCCTCGTGCGCCGCGCTCACTGTATGCCATCTCCTTGCAGGGGTCGAACAGGGAGTACTTGGCGCTGCGGCTGAACACGTTCTGAAGGGGGGAGGCGTGGGGGAGGGAAGGGAAGAGGGCGGGGCAGTGAGCCCCACGGCGGCCCTGCGAGCGCCATAGCACCCTTCACAGCTGGCCTACCCCGGACCCCCCCCCCACACACACACCACACCAAGAGGGCGGGCAAGGAGAGGGCAATCCACCGGGTTGTCCATTCCCCACGCCACAGCGCCTTCCACAGCTGGCCTACCCCGAGTCCCCCCCCGCACACACACACATCACCACACCACCTTCGGAGTCTCGCCGGGCTTTCCGCTTGCTTACAGTTTCCTCGTTGCCTAACACACCAACACAGTGTCCTCGTTGCCTAACACACCAACACAGGCTCATGCGAGCAGCCCTTCACACACCAACACACCCCACACCCCACTCCCGCGCCTACGTTATCCCGGCCTTTACACGCCCACCCCCCACACGCACCCCAAACCTCACCTGCAGGCTGCCCACCAGCACCGCCGCCATGAGGGGGGTGGTGCCCAGCACCGCAAGGGGGGCCGTCAGCGGGCCCCTGAGAGGGGGAAAGGGGGGGGAGGGGGACGGAGGGAGGGGGGGACGGGGTCAGGCAGCACACGGCCAGCGGGCTCAGCACCCGTAAGCGCGGGCCGTCGCCGTCTCCTGTCAGACATTCGCCCGGCCCACTGACCCCCACTCTGCCAGCACCAGCCCCCACCCACTCTGCCCCCCCCCACACACACACTGCCTCCCCTCCCTCTCCCCCTCCACACCCACTCTGCCCCCCACCCACCCCACTCTGCCCCACTCTCCCTCCCCCAACCCCTCCACCCCCACCCACTCTGCCAGAACCAGGCCCAGGAATATGATGGAGGTGGACAGGATGACTGCGGGGGTGGCCATGGCGCCCACGCCCCAGCCGAAGCGCTTGATCACGAACCGCCCCACCAGCATCATGCCCAGGGTCACCATGCCTGTGGAGCGGGGGGGGAGGGGGGCGGGGAAGGGAAGGGAGGAGGGGGGGGTACGTGTGCGTGTGGGTGACACGTGGGGCGTTGTTACTCCTGCCACCGGGATCCCGCCCGGGGCCACCATCCTGGGGGGGAGGGGAAGGGGGGGTTGTAGGTGTGTTGCGTGCACATACTCTAGACAGAACGGGCAAGCGCCTTTGCCCTCAACCCCCCTCGCGCCTCCTCTTCCCCCCCTCGCCCCCCTGCTGGCTGCCGCTCTATCTCATCCTGCGCTCTCCAATGCTCCGAAATAACCCCCTCGGCACCCCCCTTGAGGAATCCCGTCCCCCTTTCCCCCCCCCCCCGACTCACCCACGACCTCGCTGAATCGGCCCATGAAGGCCGAGTAGTCCGCGGGCGAGGGGTAGGCGGTCTTGAGCTTGCTCTTCCACGTCACCTCCACCAGCTGTAGGGCCACCGCGAACGACACCACCTGGAGGGCGGGGGAGGGGAGGATGGGAGGGGGTGAGGGGGGATCAAGGCGATGAAAAAGGGTGAAGACCGGTACCGGTACCAACGGGCGGAGGACCGCGTCTCAAGCCCAAGCCGCCCTCTCCCCAGCCCCCCTTCCGCTTCGCCCCCTTCCGCACCCCAGCACCCCGCAACCCCCCCCCCCACACACCCAGGTGGCCAGGTCCCCCCCGCCCCGCTCCCGCTCTGGACCTCGGTGCGGATCGGGCTCGCTGGCTGCCGCCAGGCCATGAGGGTTATCCAAACTCTAACTCGTCAAAGATCAACCCCCCCCTCCCCCCGCCCCCCTCACCATGGTGGCCAGGTCCCTGATGTACGGCGAGGAGGCCAGGAACTTGAACGACTCGCCCATTGACATCTTGGTCTTGGGCTTCTTGGGCTTGATGGCGGCGCCTGGGGTGGGAAGGGGAGGGGAGGGGAGGGTGTTTGTTGCTGATTGGGGGGGAGGGGAGGGTGTTTGTTGCTATTCGGTGGGGAAGGGAGGGAAGGTAGTGGTTGGAGCTGAGCGGGGGAGCGCCTATTCGCCAGTGGGAGCGCCGAGGAGGAGGGGGGATGGGGGATGGAGGGGGGGTTGTCAAGAGGCTGCGGTCGACATGGCTCCACCCGGCCGCCAGCACACTGCACTCCCCCTCTGTTGCCCCCTCTGTTGCCCCCTCCGTTGCCGCTCTGTTCCCTGGCCCCCCCTCGGATGCAGCAGGCGGTGGCGGTAGCGGCCAGGGCGCCCCCAGGTGATGAGGCAGCCGCCCGGCGGCTCTGTCCGCCGCTGTCCCAAGCTCCCAGTCCCCTCCCCTACACGCCGCCATCTTTGCCTTAGCCCCCAGTCCCCTCCCCTGCACGCCGCCATCTTTGCCCTAGCCCCCAGCCCCCTCGCTTCCTGGCCGCCTTCTGTGCCCCCTCCAGCGCCCACTGTACGCACGCCCACGCTCACCCTTGCCCGCCGCCGCCAGCGCAACCCGCTGCTCCTGCACCCGAGGCAGCACCCACTTCTGCGCACGGGGCAAAGGGGGGGGGGGGAGAGGGCGAGCGGAGAGGGTGCCTTCAGCACAGTGGGCCACTCAGCCGGGTCCCCAGCGCGGCTGCCACGGGACTATCGTCGGCGGGACCAGGGTGCGGAGCGCCTTGCCGCCCCCCTGCTTCCCTGCTCCCCTCCTCTCCCCCGTGTGACCTCGCCCGACCGCAGCCTCCCCTGACGTGCGCCGTGCACCCTCCACCCCGCCCGCCGCTTCTCCCGTCCCGCAACCCCATGTCAGCCCCAGCTCAACGCCCCCCGCCCCTCCACCTGCAACCCCCCCCCCCTCCCCCCCCCCACCTGCAGCGCCCAGTGCAGCCCCGCGATGACCACTCCGTTGAGCACCACTGCGCCCATGAGGCACTGCAGGGCCACGCCCTGGGGGGAGGGGGGATGGAGGTGGCGAGAGGGGTGGGGCAGGGGACAGGTGTGTCAGCACTGAGCGAGGTTGCGCTCCCTTGTGAGGCGTGTATGGCAAACGCGGCTGCGGCCCCTGCGACCCCTCCTCCCCGCACACCGTCCCCTGCCCCCTCCCAACCCACCCGGTCCCCAGAACCCCGCCCCCGCCGCTCCTCCCTGCCCTTCCCCTCCGCCTCACCTATCCTCCCCCCCTCCACACACCCCGTCGCCTACTTACTTACGGCTTCCTCGCTGCACAACACACACTTCGTCGCCGCGCCATCGCTCCTCCGCCTCACTCCCCCCTCACCCCGCCCCACCCCCCCTCCCCCCACCATCCCTCCCCGCCTCACCCAGCCGTCCACGCCCGGCGGCAGGCTCGCCCGCATGGCGCTGAGGCGGTGCGTCATGTTGCCCGCCACGATGAGGGACAGGTTGGCGCCCATGCCTGGGGGGAGGGCGTGGGGGGGGGGAGGGAGGGGGTTAGGAAACGAGGAAACCGGAAGCAAGCAGAAAGCCCGGCGAGACCCCGAAGGCGTGAGGCGCAAACTGCTCCCGACATACTGGAATGCAGGGCGTGTGGGGGGGGGAGGAGTTGAGGTGCTGCTCGTGTAAGCCGGGGAAGCAGAGCGCAGAGGACTGGCGTTCCGGGCCCCCCGTTTGGGCCCCTCCCTTCCCAGCGGCTGCCGTCAAACTCGTGCCACAAAGCCCGGCCTTCACGCACGAGGCTGCCGCGGCGCCTCCCGCCACCGGTCAACCGGTGCCCTAGCTGCCGTTCCCTTCCCCCCCTGCCCTGCCCCGCCCCCAGCACCCCCTCACCTAACAGCGGGCCGTCGCCCCCGCTCCCTTGGTGCCCTTCCCTCCTCCTCCCCCTTCCCCCGAAGGCCCAAGTGACGCTCTCAGCTCAGCTCCAAACCCCCCTCCCCCCCCCTCACCGAACAGCGAGTAGGAGGTGGCGGCCCTCTCTTCACCGGTCCCTGCCCTCCCCTCCCCTCCCCCTCCCCCTGCCCTGCCCTCCCCTCCCCTCCCCCTCCCCCTGCCCTCCCCTCCCCCTGCCCTCCCCTCCCCTCCCCCCCCCTCTCACCGAACAGCGGGTAGAAAGTGGCCGCCTCATCCACCGTCATGATCTGGTTGGCCAGGCCCCAGAACAGCAGCGACACGACTGGGGCGGGAAGGGGAGTTGGGGTTTGGGGGGGGGGGGTTAGTGCGGGGGTTGGGGAGTGAGGGGTGGGGGGCAGAGTTGAACAGGGAGGGGCGAGGGCGGTGAGCCCAGCCCCGGGCAGCCCCTCAGCATAGGCCTCGACCCCCGAGCCATCCCCACGATCGCTTCGCGCCTGACATGCTCGGTCCGCTGGCCATTGCAATCCCACCAACTCTCTCACCTACCCCTTCGTCCCCCTTCGTCCCACCTTCGTCCCCCACGCTCCCCCACATCTCCGCCACCAGGTAGAAGCCACCCCCACGCGTCACGAAACACACACGCCCCCGCCTCTCCCCCCTCCCCCCCCCTTCTCACCCACGCTGCCCCACATCTCCGCGACCAGGTAGAAGCTATAGCGGGGCAGGGGATCGTCAGGGGGGAGAGGGGTAAGTGGAGGGCACACGTATGTCAGGCCGCAAGCCAAGCCGCAACGAAGACGCCGTGGGATTTGCGTTTCGACATCTCCCGCTTCTCACATAGCGACAGATACTCACGCCGAGTACGTCCAGGACTGCAGCAGGGCCAGGGGGGCGGACCATCGGTCGCCAAGGATGGGGGCAATCTTGTTGCAGAAGGCTGCGGGCGGGGGGCGGGGGGCGGAGGAGAGAGGAGCGGGGGGGTTTCGGAGGAGGTTGGGACGCCTGTTTGTCCCCCCCACCCTCTCATGCGCAGGTGTCTGCTTCTTCCTCCCTGGTGCCCTTTTCCCGCCAATGGCCAAGTCCGCTACCCCCCTTGCCCCCTGCCCCCCCCCCCCGGTCGGGGAGATCAGAGGCTTGAGGAGTGTGTGTGGAGGTGTGGACACGGTATCCGTCGGGAATTGTGTCTGCTTCCCCCCTTCCCGACCGCCCCCCGGCCCCCTCACTGGTGGGGTGCAGCCAGTCCTTATTGGGGTAGATGGCGAAGCCTGGGGTGGGAGGGGAAGCAAGGGTCATTCTGAGCCATCAGACATGGTGATTCCAACAATGGAGCGCTAGGGAAAGCCGGGAAAGCTGGCATGTAGTGCGGCCCAGTGCGGCCCAGCGCAGCCCGAGCCCTGGTCTAGTAGTTCTGTGTGGTCTGGTCTGGTACGGTCTGCTCTGGTTTGCTACTGAGGCCGCACCGAGAGACCTATGCTCTAGCCCAGGGCGAGTCCTGACGCTGATTAGGACCCACCCACATGCTAGTGGGCACCCACCGAACACGCCTTATGCCCCACTTGGAATCACGCACCGAAGAAGCCGAAGAAGCCGATGAAGGGCAGCAGGCAGGCGTAGAAGAGCGCGTCGTTGGACAGGCGGTTGGCCAACTGGGTCGGGGCGGGTCGCGGGGGCGGAGGGGGGGGGGGGGCATTGGGGATGTGGGTCGGGTCGGGGCGGGGACGGAGGGGGCATTGGGGATGTGGGTCGGGGCGGGGACAGCTAGTGAGCGCCGCGCTCGAGGTGGGAGGGTTGCCAGAGCGAGACCGCGAGTGAGCGCCGCCCAGCTTTGCGTGCCGGACAGATGCATGGGCCCTAGCGACATCGCATGCCTCCGCTCCCCCGGTGGCCCCCTTCCCAGCTACCGGTATCCAGCTGCGATGCCCCCGCCGGCTTCGCCCCGCCCGCCGCACCGCTGTGTACGTCACGGTGAAGAGTACGGCAATGGGCAGGTCCAGGGTCTTGAGGAAAGGGATGGCCTCCGCTCCGGAGCCGGGGGCTGTCACCACGAGCACATCCTTGGTGTTACGGAGAATGGTGCTGGGGGAAGGGCGTGGGCGGGTGTGGGGGGGCGTGTTCTGTGTCCGTGCCCTTGAGCGTGCAATGTGTGTAAGTGCGACGTACGTCCCAAGACAGGACGTACGTCTCAAGATAGGACGTACGTCTCAAGACATGACGTACGTCTCAAGACATGACGTACATCTCAAGATAAGCGGTGATGGATGAGTGTTAAGGAGGCCGGGGTTGGGGTAGGGAGGCGGAAGTGTGCCGGGGAGCCCCCACCCTCACCCCGGACTCGGCCTATCCATCTCAGGCCTCATCGCACATGGCCCCGCGCAGGTGCGCCGCCGCGCCGCCCCCTCCCTTGCAATGACACCCTTCCACCCCATGCACACCGCACCCTCCCGTCGTCCACCTCGCCCGCTTTGCCCCAACGGTATCCGCCCCCCTTGCTCCCAGCTCCCTGACCGCCGAACCCTCAACAGCTACACCTACTAGTTGAAGAGGATGGCGAAGAACATGAGGCCGAGGGCGATGGCCTTCTGCCACGTCAGCAGGGTCAGGCCCAGGAAGACGGGCTTATCGATGGCGACCGTTGCGGCTGTTGCGGGGGCCGGGTTGGGCGTGGGCGCGGGTTGCTCTGGCTGTTGAGCACCCGAGCCGTTGGGTCCCGCTCCGCTGCGGCATAGCACGGCCGGTCGCGGTCGTTGGGACGGCAGGAGCGGTAGCGCGGGGCTGGAGGTCCGGATGGGCTGTGCGGGCGCAGGGGTAAGGGGGCGAGGAAGGGTGGAGGGTGGCGTCCGGTTGAGTGCGGAGATGGAGCTTGGCGGCAGCTAGGGTTGTGCGCCGCACGCGTCAAGCGTGAGCCAGGAGGCTTGACACAGGTGCAATAATGCATCTGCACGCCAGCCACTGCCAGCTAGGGGCTAGCGTACGTAGAGGCCGCCGGATGCAATGGGCCCGATCGGTCAACGCGCAGCCCACCAAGGAACCCCGGCTTCTCAGACTTTCACGTGATCCGATGGTCAGGAGTCGACAGTTCGTGGCACGCCCCACCCCGCCACGTCAGAAGCATGTTGCACGCCATGCGTGAGCGAATGCCCCACCTGAGGCCTTGACACCCGCGCGACAGGAGGTATCGACATCACAGAAGTAGCGTGTACGCCAACGCTTGCGGTGTGGCGCATCCTCAAGGCTTGTGCCATCTCGCGCCGAGAATAGGCCCGTCGAAAGCTAGCCGCGAAGCGATCTAGGCGGGTGAATATTGCCTAACGCAATACAGGTAAGCTTGGCAGCGTCGAAGTCAAAGCTCAGCAAATTTAACGATTGGGGCGGCCGAGCGGGTGCGGGCGTTTGGGGGCTTGCTGAGAGTGCGGGTAGTAAGCACTAAGGGCTGATCGAAAAGGGAAAGGGGCAATAGGGCTTGCGGACGTCCGAGACGTCTTTACGGAGGCCCGCAGGATTCCGAAAAGCTGCATGGGCCTCTAAGCTGCCCGGCCCGGAGGCCCTTCGCAGTTGCTCACAGAAGATGCATCTCTACACGTCCGCGACGAGCGGGCTCGAGTCGAACGCACCGGGCAGCGCATCGGGGGTGCGAAACCTGTGCGTGTTCCTTCACCGCCCTCGACTTCCGTCGCTACCCCACTCGCCCCCGGGTCGACGCACCCCGACAACACACATGACAAAACGTAGCGATGTACTTTGCATATGACACGGCGGGTGCAACTGCGCACACGCGGTGGCGCCCCGCTGCACCGCTCGTCGCGAACCTGGCGCGCCTAGATCGCCCCTTGCCGGCACCGACTTCCTCCCTCAGCGCGTCATAGACAGCAACCAACGGGTGGCACAGAACCTTCACCGGCCCCTTCAGGAGCCCAACACCTTCACTTCGACTCCCCAACGGCTCCCAGCCTTTCGGCTCGCCTCTTCCCACCTCACCTTATGCAACTCCCAGACTCTTAGTTCTTAACTCGTCCACAGTTACGGTATGTCGCTCCTTCCAAGCACCTGCTCCAGGCCCTCACAGCTGCCCTAACGACGATGGAAGCCGCGCAGACCCCAAGCACAGGAAGTCCACCCTTCGACGAAGAGGGTCCCTCTTTGGCTGCCGCTCGCTCAAGGCACGTGACCTCATGCCACCAACCGCACCGTCTCACTCTCACCACAACAGCCTGAGCCCCCATTCCCGGGCCCCTTCGCCCCGTGCGTCCCCAGGGGCAACGGCAGGTGCGCGGAACTCTTCGGTCCGCACAACGCCCCCCGCCACGGACTGCACCTCCCCCCGGTGTCGATGTACGTCGGGGGCTTTCGGGGGCTTCCACCGGCCGGTGCGGCAGTGTGGCGGCGGCACCGCCACCACACTGCACCGCACCGCTCAAGTCGGGGCAGGTGCCTCTTCTTCAGGAGAACATCTCCAGTGCCGTACTGCCCCGTACCAGCGCCTCACGAGGACAGATGTAGGAGGGGCCGTCACGAGGCCAGCTCCAGCCGCTCTGCCTCACGTCACGAGCACGGCTGCGGGAGAGGCCGCCGGCCCCTCAAGATGACAGCAGGGGCAGGCGCCTCCTCCTCTCACGGAAGGCCCGAGCGGAGGCTCAGCGCTCCTCGCGCGGGGGCGGGGGCCGTACTCCCGTACTCCTGCCCCTCGCGAGCACGGCTGCCCGAGAGGCCGCCGGCCCCTCACGACGACAGCTCCAGCAGGGGCAGGCACCTCCTCTCACACTCAGCTCCTCACGCGGGTGCCGTACTGCCGTACTGCCGTACTGCTGCCCCTCACGACGACAGCTCCAGCAGGGGCAGGCACCTCCTCTCACACTCAGCTCCTCACGCGGGTGCCGTACTGCCGTACTGCCGTACTGCTGCCCCTCACGACGACAGCTCCAGCAGGGGCAGGCACCTCCTCTCACACTCAGCTCCTCACGCGGGTGCCGTACTGCCGTACTGCCGTACTGCTGCCCCTCACGACGACAGCTCCAGCAGGGGCAGGCACCTCCTCTCACACTCAGCTCCTCACGCGGGTGCCATACTGCCGTACTGCTGCCCCTCACGACGACAGCTCCAGCAGGGGCAGGTAGCGCAGCGCCTGGAGGTCCTCCAGCCGCGTCAGGAGGTGGCGGCAGCTGCGGTACGGCCAGGGGGGGAAGGAGGGGTCGGGTGAGCGGTCCTGCCAGCTTCCTGCCGCGCTTACCGTACGTTTCCCGGGCTTACACCGGTCAGCACACACACAGCCCTCAAGTTCGCTTCGCTTGATATAAACATGTGTTCAGCATGCAGCTCCCTCCCCACCTGGGCAGCGACAGGAGCGAGAGGCGCTGCAGGCCCGTGAGCTTGGACAGCTGCCCGCACAGCTCCAGGGCGGGGTCCAGGGGCTTTGGGGGGGGGGGGGGGGGGTAAGGGAGGAGAGGGTGGTGGGATTGGGGAGGGGGTGCTGGTGGTGATGGTGGTGAGGGCGGTGAAGGGGGAAGCTCACGCACGGGGGCGAGCTCATAGCTACTGCAGCAGCGCAGCGCAGCAAAGGGCGCCGTCCAGGGGCGCTCACCCCTTCCTCCGCTGCCGCCGCGAGGGTGGTGCGGCCGGCCCCGTTGGACCTCGAGCCGGGCATCTCGGGCACATTCCACCTGGTTGAGGGGCAAGGGAGGGCAGGGGGGATGCACAGAGGCGGCAGGGCGCGGTTGGGGAGGCACGGGGTCTACATTACACGAGGTGTCTGGGCAGCACACAGCACACGATCTGCGCTAGCCAGCAGCGCAGGCCAAGGCCCGCCAACATCATCCCCACCCCTCCCGCCCCACATCCCGGGCGCCCCACCTGAGCTCCCGCAGGGCTGTGAGCGAGGAGCACACGCCTATGGCGCGGGCCAGCTCCGCGCGGCGCTCGCGGCTGTCGGCAGAGTCCAGGTCCACCACCTGGGGGCGGGGAGGGGGCGGCGGGGGTTGCGGGGGTAACCGTGTGTGTTTCGGGCGCTCCCGGGTGTCGGCAGAGTCCCGGTCCACCACGCCACGCCACGCAAGGGGGCTTGGGGGCAGGCACTGACCACACCACGCCAATCTCCCTCATTCCGCCCCCTCCTCACCAGCGTCCTCAGCTGCTCCAGCCAGCCAACGCAGCTCAGGTCCTGCGGCGCACGGAAGGCAGTCAGAAGAATGCTCGTCGCTCTGGCATCTCACATCAGCCCTCAACCACTTCACACCACGAGCGTTCACACACGCGCATCCCGCCCCCTCCCTCACCGGTGGCGCCAGGTGCGTGGGCCTCCCCAGCTGCAGCTCCGTCACGAAGGGGGTGCGACCCACCACCGAGGGCAGCGCGCCGCTGGGCAGGCCGATGCTGCGCGGCGGGGGGGGGGCGGGGCGGGGGCGGGCAGGAGGAGCTCAGGAGCTATAACAGGTGCCGTAACGCACGCGATACGCGAATGTTGAGGACGGTACCAAGCGGGGGCAAGCACTGATTGTTGGAGTGCCTTCCCGCACCAGCCCGCCCTTCGCTGCGTCGAGCCTGCCCTTGTCTCACGCCCTTCACACACGCCTCCTCCGGAGCCTCGTCTCACCCCTCGACCAGGGACAGGCGCCGTAGCGAGGTCCACATGGGCCCAGGCGAGGCCGAGCTGCTGCCGGCCGCGCCCAGGTCCCCGGCCGTGATCACCAACGACACGGGCCCACCCAGGTCCAGGTACTCCAACTGCCGCGGTAAGTCGGACAGCTCGACGGTTGAGACGCTGGCGGCGGAAGCCGAACCGCCGCGACCGCTGGCGGTTGACGGCGACTGCTCCTGGTCGTTGCCCCAGCGCAGGCTCAACCGCCGCAGGCGCGGCAGCGCCTGCGTTAGCTGAGTAATGACGGTTGGCGGCATCCGTACGAAGTGCAGCGTCAGCGCCTGCAACCGCTGCCCGTGGATCGCCAGCGCCGCCATGTCGGACGGCAGCAGGCTCAGTACGGCACGCCGTAGCATCAGCCGGTCACGTGCCAGATCTTCCAACGCCTGGGCCGCCGCCGGCATGTGCGCCGCCGCCGCCATCATCTGCGCCGCTTGGGCTCCCGGACCACCGCCGCCGCCACCGCCGCCGCCACCGCCACCGCCGCCGCCACCGCCACCGCCGCCGCCGCCTGGCGGATGCAGCAATGCGAATGGAACCGGTGCCGGAGCCGGGGCCGGAGCCGGGGCGGGAGCGGCGAGTGCTTGGTGTGGGGGAGGGGCCTGGGCGGCCGTCCAGGGGTTGTACGCCTGGAAGGGCCGGAAGGGCTGCACGGCGGCCGGGGCCGCCGCGGCGCCGGGCGCCGGCACGGGCTGTACCGCCGGCGGTTGGGCCGCCGGGGCCGCTTCTGGGCCCGTGCCCGGGACTTGGAAGGGCCTGTACGGCGCGGGCACGCGCGGGGCGAAGGGCGGCAGGGCCGGGTGCAAGCCGTGGGGAGGTTGGAAGGGAGCCGGGGTCGGGCTTTGGGGCACCGAAGGCGCGGGCATGGCAGCCGGCGGCGCCAGATGGCCCGGGTGGAATGCCGGGATGGAGGAGCGCCAGGAGGCGAGGCCAGGCGCGCTGCCGCCGGCGGCGGCGGCAGCGGCGGCGGCGCCGCTGCCAGCGGCGCCGCTGGCGCCGCCACCGCCAGGCCCGCTGGCGTTCAGGCCGCCGCCGCCGGCGGTGCTCCCGCGGTACGTGTCGCCCTCCGAGAACGCGCGGTGCGGCGGCGGCGGCGCGTCGTCGACGTCCATGGGATCCACCTCCGCCGGCGGCGGCGGCGGCGCCGCCAGCCCTGCTGGACCCCATGCAGCGCTTTCGCCCTCGGCGGAGGACGAGCCGCCAGGGGTCGACACCTCGGCGCGGCGGCGGCGGGTGCCGGCGGAGGCGGTGGAGCCGGAGCCGGCGGCGGCGGCCGCGGCGGCGGCGGCGGGGTTCCGGCGCGCGGCCCGGCCGTCGCGGCCGGTGCCAATTATGAACCGAAACGCCGGCATTCCCGGCGGCCCGGCGGCGGCGACGGCGCCGCCGCCACCGCTGGGCGCCTCCTCCTCAGAATCGGTGGAGTCCGGCGGCGAGGCAGCGCCGTCGGGCGCGGCGGCGCCGCTGCCGCGCTGTTGGGCCTGGCGGCGGCCGCCGCCGCGGCCCTCCCGGAAGAGCCCCCACACGTTGTGTATTCCGGAGAACCAGCCCTTGCCCCGGCTGGCACCGCCGCTGGCGCCGCCAGGCGCGGAGGCAACGGAACGGGACGTGCTGTCATCCGCCGCCGCCGCCTTGTTCACAGCGTTGGCTGGCTGTTGCTGTTGCTGTTGCTGTTGGTGCTGCTGCTGCTGCGGCGGCGGCCGCTGTGGAGGCGGCACCGCCGCCGCTGACGGCTGGCCTGGCGGAGCCGCTTGCCCCGCAGTTGCAGCTGTCACTTGCGCTTGCGCCGCCTCCGCCACGAGCTTCTCCGCCACCGCCGTTCCCGTACCTCCGGCCGCAGCCTCCAATGCAGTAGCCACCGAGTCCTTGATCTCGTCAACCGTCCGCGGGGGTCGCATCATCGCCGCCGCCCGGGCCTGCGCCGTTCGCATCCGGTCGTCCCGTACCGCTCGCATGGCCAGGTGCTGACTCATCAGAGGGCCCGGCCCAGCCCTTCCGCGGCCGCCGCCGCCGCCGCCACCCCGGCCGCCGCCAGGCCAGTAGCGCCCGCCCCCGCGCCCGCCGCCAGGGCCGCCGCGGCCGCCGCCGGCGCCGTCCATGCCGTACGGATGCGGCATCATGCCGAGGTGCATCATGTGATGGTACGGATTGTCCATGTCAAGCAGATCGGGCTCATCTGGGTCGTCCATGTCGTACACGTTGTGAAGATGGTGGGCGAGCATGTGCTCCCACTCCGGCCCCTCGCGTGGCCCCGCCGCCCCCTCCTCCAGCTCCTCCCACTCCGCCGCCGCCAGCGCCAGCGCCGCCGCCAGGGCCTTCTTCTCATTGCTCGGCCCACTACCGCCGCCACCGCCGCCACCGCCGCCACCGCCGCCGCCGCTGCCACCGCCGCCGCCAGGCCCTGCGCCGCCGCCGCTGCCGTCGGAACCGGGCACGGAGAATGACGGCGTCGGCAGCGTCGGCAGCGACGGCGGCGGCGCCGTCCCCGGGGAAGCCCAAGAGGCCGGACCCGAACCAGCTCGGTTGCCCGCGCTTCCGCTGCCGCTTCCGCTGCCACCTCCGCCGGCCAGGGCGCCGCCGCCGCCACCGCCGCTGCCGCCGCCGCCGGCGCTGGCACCAGCGCCAGCCATGGCCAGGTCTTGTGCGGGTGCTGAGCTCCTCGCCGTAAAGCTCGTCGCGAGGAAGGGCATGTACGGCGCGACGCCGGCCGGTCGCACAGCGAAGGGCGGCAGCGGCGCCGGCGGCGGCGGCAGCTCGTGTGTCGCAAGCGCCGCCAGGCCCGCCGCCACCCGCGCCGCCATGCCCACCGGGATAAGGGGACCCCTGAGGTGCAGCTCCCTGAGGCAGCGCAGATTACGTAAGTCCCCTAGGCCGATCCCGTTGACGCCGCCGCCGCCGCCGCCGCTGCCAGGGCCGCCGTCGCCGCTGCCGCCACCGCCACCGCCGCCACCACCGCCGCCGCCGCTTCCGTCGTCGCCGATAGGGCCTGACCCCGACCCAGATCCAGATCCCGACGCCACCGAGTCCTCCCGCATCGTCATGTCGTACTGTACGGCATCCTCGACCGCCGCCGCCATGGCTGCCTCCATGTCGTCATCGTCGTCAGCCATGACGTCATGCGCATCGGGATCGTTTCCGGCGGCGCCGCCAGGGCCGCCGCCGGCGGCGATGGCGGCGGCCTCGGCGAACGCAGCGGCGAGGGCGGCGCCGCCGCCACCATTCGCCGCCACTCGGCCCATGGCGGCACGCATGGCCCAATTCATCCCCGGGCCAAGGCCCATGCCCTGCCCGTGGCCCAGGCCCAGGCCCAGGCCCTGCCCGTGCTGCAACCACCGCCGCCGTGCCATCGCCGCCATCGCCGCCGCCGCCATCCGCTGCGGTTGTCGTCCGTACATGCCCCGTAGCTCGCGGTCGCGATCGCGCTGCAGCTCCGCCGCCGCCGCCGCCGCCATCGCAGCTGAGTCATCACCGCTGGCGGACAGAGACAGCGTCAGCACCTCGAGGCTCTTCAGCTGCCCAACCGCCACCAGGTGATTGGTGGTTAGTAACCGGTGCGAGAAGAAGAGTGACCGGACCCGCGGTACGAGCGGCAGCATGGCGTCCAGGATGGCGGCGGGCGTTTCGCCGTGCGCGCCGGCGACGTACAGGTGCAGCGCGGGCCTGCCTGGGCCCGGCGGCGGCCCGTACGATGACAAATCCTCTTTCCCGCCGCCGCCGCCGCCGCCGCCGCAAACGCTGCCGCCGCCGGCCGTCCCGCTGCTTCCGCCGCCGTCGCAGGGTCCGTTTGCCGCCGAACCCGGGCCTCCGCAAACCGTGCCGCTGCCGCCACCGCCGCCGGCGCCGGACGCGCTGCCGTCGCGGCAGCCGCAGGGCACCGGGGGCCGGGTGGGGGGCTTGGCTCGGACCAGGGGGATGGGAGGGGGCGCTGCCAGGGCCTGGAGGACGCGTGTGGCGCGGCCCTGTTGGGGGGCGGCCGCTCCGTCCTGCCGGTCCTCCCGCCCTCGCAGCCGTACTGCGTGGCCGGGGGGTTTAGGGAGGAGGGGTGGGGCGGGCGGGGGCGGTGTTTCGTTAGCGTGTAAGCAGGCCTTGGGACTATGACCGCGGGAGACTCTTTTCAAGGGAAGCTTGCAGGGCGGAGGCCTCCCGCGCACCATTCCCAGCCCCTGTGATCCGGTACCCCACCCGCGCCCCGTGTCCCCACCCCGCACCCCGGCCACAACTTGTGGACCCACAAAACCCACCTTCCGTCACCGCCACCCGCAGCTCAGTCAGCGCCGTCAGCTTGGCCAGCGCGCCCGCCGCCACGGTCTCGTCCAATGCCGTACGGCGCAGATCTAGCGTCTCTATGTCGGGCAGCGCCGCCAGCAGCGCCGCAAGTCGGTCGTTCGGCAGCGGCGTCAGGGTCATGTTGTCCAGCAGGGACATCTGTACGGCAGAAAGGCACGGGATCCCAATGCAGACCTAAATCATGGAGACCTTCAGCGGCGTACTGGCTTCACTTGGATCATTGTCAGGGACGACGCAGGGATGTGAGTATTCAAGCTCATGGCGTCTTGTGCACGTCACGCAGGGCCGTTGTGGATCGGGGAACGCAAGCATTCGTCCACACCTCTTCGTGGAGGATGGGTTCCCAGGGCCGCATGGCCCAGGAAGAGGTTTGGCCCAGCGTCCCTCCAGCGGCGGTCAACGGCAGTCAAACTTCCACTCACCAGCGACGGGGCGTCGTCCATGTGGGCATCAGAATCCAGTTCCAGGTGCCGTAAACCCCTGTACGGCTTGGCAACGGTGGCGGCGCCGCCACTGTCGGCGGCGCCCGCCGACGCCTTGCGCCGCGGCTTTCCCCGCCGCAGCCCAACCGCCGCTGTCGCCGCCGTCGAGCCGTTCGCATCCGCCTCCGCCATGTCCACGTCGCCGCTGGCGTTACGGTTGGCGGCGGCGGCTGGTCCGTTGGCCGAGGCGTACGGCGCGCCGTCCTCCTCCTCATCGTCCGCGTCATCGTCCATGCCGAACAGCAGCGCAAACTGCTCCATGTCCAACTGCGGCGGTTGTTCGTTGAGGTTGCCGTTCTCGTAACCGCCATTACCGTTGAGCCCGCCAACGCCCGCTCCGGCTCCGGCCCCGCCGCCGGCGTTGCCGTCGGCAGCCCCTCCTCCCCCTCCAGCGCCTGCCCCGCCGCCACCTCCGCCGCCGCCACCCCCGCCGCCGCCGTCGCCGCCGCCGCCGGCTCCGTCGCCCCCTTCCGCCGGCAGTCGTCGGCCCGACGGCTGCGGCGGCGGCAGCGGCGCGCCGGCGGCGATGGCGGCCTGAGCGCTGATTAGTAACTCGATGAAGCGGCTGCTGACGCGGCAAGGCGACGCCAGGGGCGACCGGCGGCTCCGTACGGCAAGCCGAGTTAGTTTCGAGCAGCTGCGGAGCGAGCAAACGGGTTTCAAAAGAATAAGTAGTTGAGCCCAGGAGTGCACCACCACCACCAATAGATGAAACTGTGTAGCATTGCAGCACTGAGCACAGGCAACAGCAGCAACAGCTTCGCAAGGCCGAGCAGGAGTCCGCAACGCACCTGAGCGCAGCGTTGATGGAGACCGAGGGGTCAAAGCCCTCCGTGCTGAGAGACTGGGGCATTGAAGAAGGCGGGGGTCTCGGTGTGAGGAGAACGCAGGGAACGCCTTGGCCCAGCACTGGAGAGCACCACCCTTTCAGGCACCGCTCTCGCCCCGGCCCCCACTTTCGCCCCCTTTCCCTCCCTGCCCTCCCCGTCCTCTCCTTCCATCGCATGCTGCAATCCCGTACGAATCTCGTCCTCCCTGCGCCCCCCTCCCCACGCGAAGGCCCTTCACCCTACCTGCAGGCTCTTGAGGCTGGACAGGCCCAGCAGGGAGTCCGGGCCCATGCTGGGCCCAAACAGGGCCGAGCCGTTTGAGGGCCGCATGGCCACCAGGCCCAGCTCGTTCAGCCTGGTACGACATGGAGGTGGACGGCAAGTCCCGCGAGTTGACAGCAGTGGAGCGCTGCCCCCTGTCCGCATGTGACCGCCACCCATGCGGCCCTCGGCATCATTTTTTGTGATAAAGATCGGAACTTCCCGGTTGCAAACGATTGTGCCCCTGCATCCGCCCACACCTGCTCCACCAAGTCAAGTCCCCAAACATGGCGTCCAGCGCATCCTTTGATAGGGAGGAAGCGGTGTGGGCGAGAGGTGAGTGCAGCCAGACCCCCTTCTTGCCCAAGCGCCGCTTACAAGTACTGCCGGTACTGCCGGCATCAGCAGCGCAGCGTCAGCACCAGGATGAGCACCAGTGATCCCACCTGGCACGTGCGGTTGCTGAGGGAGATGACTAAGCGGCTGGCTACAGGGCAGATGGAGTAGAGGGTGCCCCGGAGGTAGTGCCAGTGGAAGGGAACCACGGGTCCGCGGACGCGCCACTCCTAGGGGGGGAGAGGAGGGGGTGCGAGGAGGAGGGGGCCGTGGAGGGGCGGGTGCAGAGGTGGGTGAGTAGTGGAGGGTATGAGAGGGGTTCATGCGCGAGCGGCACGGGGGCGGAGGGTTTGGCGTGCATCTGCCGATTTGGGTGCAATGTGGCTGAGGCGGCGTGCGGCGATGGCACTTTGCAAGTAGGGTTTTGGGGGCGTGGCTGGTAGCTTCAAGGGGACAATCGCGGGCGCTGGTATTGATGTCGAGGCTCAAGAGCCAGACCCAGATCCGATGGCGCCGGGGCCGGGGGGCATGGGTGGAGGGGCCAGACCCAAAGTCCCAGCCGCCCCGTTCCGGTAGGAGGCCCCGAGAGGCCCGACACCGGAGCGCCGCGCACCTGCTGCTCCTGCGTTATCGCCTTCCATCTTCGGCAAACGCTTCGCAGGGACGCGAGATCGCACGGGTCGTCCACGTATCGCGCGATGTTGCCCAGAACCAGCTTGTCGAGCTTGTCGCCCCATGGCCGCTCCTCGTGCTGCGGGCCCGGGCTGCCCCCCAAAGCACCAATTCCGGCTGGCATACTTCAGCCTGCATCACAGGTGGTCAGGGCGGGGTGGCAGCAGCGTTCGGAAGCGCGCACGCGTTGCGCGGTTTAACGAGCGGCGACAATCCAGGGTCTCGCGCCCAAAGTAAACCAGCTTCGCCGACAGCTCCGGTAGCAAACACACCAACCCTAGTGATGTCGTGTGCGGTCACGGCTCCGGTCGGAGGCTCTCGAGACCTTGCAGAGAATGCAGGCGGCATGGACTGTCGGGAGGGTGTGGGGCTGTGACTTTCGACCTCCCAGTGACGCAGACGACTCTGTCGCTTTGCAGATATGTCGGCCAAATGCGCGCAGCATCCCCTTTCGCGGTCCAGTCGGCGGTGCATGCGGGCCGAAAAGCTCGGTGCTCAGCCAAACAGACATTGCACCCGTTCAACAAAAGCTGCAATAGTCTATTAATTTGACTGCACGCATGTGGTATCTGGGTGTTGGGAGCAGGACCTTCTGAAGTCACGTCGCGCCTAGCGCGCACCGCGGCAGTAGGTCTGTCCACAGCGCACAAACATGGCTTCGCTAGATCCTGCGGCGCTGGAGCGGGAGCTATCCGAGCTGCGCAGGCAGCGATTCGAGGTGGGCGCCCAGCCTGCACACCGCGCGCTGTTCCCGAGCTCGAACCGCTCCTCGCCTCTGGGCCTAGTATCTACTCCTTACCTCACTTGTCGCCTGGCAGCCAAAACTGCGTCGCTTGGCTGAGCCACTCCGCGCGTTGATCTCTCTTTCCCGCAGGCCAGCCAGCGCGTCCGCGCCTCGCGTCTGCCTCCGGGCCCACCAGGCGGAGGCCGTGGAGACGGGCCGGGGCCTCGGGGGCCGCCGGGCCGATTCGGGAATTCGGGTCCGGACCGTGGCGGCTTCGGCGGTCCGCCCCCCCCGGGCGGCCCCCGCGGCTTCCGCGACGGCCCCCCCGGGCCGTCCCCCCGCGGCCTGGGCGGGCCCTTTGACCGTGACGGTCAAAGGTTTGACCGGAGCGGCCCCTTTGGCGGCCGGGACCGCGATGGTCCCTTCGGTGGCCGCGACCGGGATCGGGACCGGGATGGCCCCTTCTCTCGCCTCGACCGCGGCGGTGGTCCCCCGCCCGTTCTCCCTCCGCCTCGCAAGCGCACCGTAGCATCGATGGTGGTTCGCGCAGACGACGACGGGGATCGCAACCGCGACCGGGACCGTGACCGGGCCCGGGACGGGGGCGACAAGGGGGAGCCCGGGCAGGAGGAGAAGGGCCGAGGGAGAGAGGAGGGCGAGGCGCGGGCGGGGGCGCAGGGCGAGGGCGAGGGCGGCGAGGGCCGGCACGAGCGCGAGGCTGGGGAGCACGGCGGCGACGACAAGGGCGGCGACCGGGAGGAGAAGCGGGAGCGCTGGGGGCCGCCGTCGGCGCCGGCGCCGGAGGTGAGTGCGCCCTGGGCTCGAGGGACACACGGGGGTGGCGTGTGGGGTCCGTGCGTGGGGTGCTTGGCGAGGCGCACGGTGCCATGTGGGGCCATGGGTGCACGTGATGAATGGGGCTTGGGGGCATTGGTTGGTGACAAGTCCTGGGGGGTTGTGGAGGCACGGCCCCGCCCCCCCCCCGTGCGCTTGGCCTCATGCCTCCTCCACCCGGCTCACCTCCCCTCTGCCCCCACCCACCCACCCACCCCAGCCCCAGCCCGACTCCTGCAAGCGGGCACACGCTGACCCTCCACCCCCAGCCCCTTACATCCCGCGACCCCTCCGGCCGCCACCCACCACCCACCACCCCCAGCCCCTTCCCGTTCCCTGCCCCCTGCCCCCACCCACCCACCCCCAGCCCGACTCCCGCAAGCGGGCCGCCGCCGCTTCTACCGAGGACCCGGGGGAGCGCAAGCGCGCGCGGCGGCTGCTGGGGCGCAGCCTGCTGGGCACGCTGCAGAAGTTCAGGCAGGAGGACGCGGCGTTCCAGGTGGGCCCGGGCCGGGCCCGGGGCCCGGGGCCGGGGCCTCGGGTGGGACCCGCCTGGTTGGGTGGTCGTGGTGCTCTGTGCGTGTTGGCGAGGCATGGGGCTGGCGGGGGCTGGGTTGCAGCGGCCGAGTGGGGGGGGGGGCGGGGGTGCAGTGGATGCCGCCTCGACCTCCTGTTCCACCCAACCGACCAACAACCGCCACAACCCAACCAACCAACCGCCAACCGACAATCCGACCAACCGCAGGCCACGGACGCTGCCGCCCGGCGCGCCGAGCTAGCCCGCAAGGCCGAGGAGAAGGCGGCGGCGGAGGGCGAGCGGCTGCGGCGGGCGGCCGTGGAGGACCGGCAGCGGCGGCGGCAGGAGGAGCTGGAGGCGCTGCTGGACCTCAACCTGGCCACCGACATCAAGGTGGGGGAAGCGGGGGAAGGCGAGGGGAGGGGGCGGGGAAAGCGTGTGTGTTTTGGGACGCGTGGGAGCGGGGTGCGGGGGGTCTAAGCAGCGACGTGGCAGGAGTCCTGCAGTGGGGGGGGGGGGAGGGAAAGAGAGGGGGAGGGTGAAGGAGCGGGAAACGGGTGTGCTTCCTGACTCGTGGAAACGCGGGGGTGCGTGGGCTATGCCATGGCCGCGCGGGGCTCAAGCGTAGCTCTGCCAGCCACCCCACGTCGATCCGGATGCACGCGCACGATCTGGATCCCGAATCCGCGCGCCCCGCCCCAGGTTCTGGAACTCATGTACGCCAAGAAGCTGGCGCGGCGCAAGGCCCTGGCGTCCTTCCTGCGGGCCGACGGCATGGCGGCGGCGACGGCCGGGGCCAAGGCCGCCGCCGCCGAGGGCGGTGATGCTAAAATGGCTGACGCTGAGGCTGGGGCTGCGGCTGCGGCTGGGGCCGAGGCCGGGGCCGGCGCTGCGGAGGGGGTTGCGGAGGGCGCGGCCGCGGAGGGGGCAGCCGCGGAGGGGGCTGCGGGCGCGGAGACAATGGACGCGGAGGGCCCGGCGGCGGGCGGCGGCAGGGCGGCGGGGCCCAAGGCGGGGCGCGGCGGCGGCGGCGGCGGCGGCGGGGGCCTGGCGACGCTCATGCGGCACCCCAACGCCGTCTACTGGGCCCCGGCGCGGCACAGCGAGGAGACGCGGGCGCTGCGGGAGGCGCAGCAGCGGGAGCTCCAGGCCTGGGAGGTGGGGCGGGGGAGGGGTGGGTGGGGGCGGGAGGGTGGTCGGATGGGGGGCGGACGGGGGTGGGGGGGGGCTGAATGGGGACTGGGGAGGGGGGCGTATCCGCATGTGCTGAGGGAGCTCAAGGACTGGGAGGTGAGGCGAAGCGGGGGGGCGGGGGCGAGGGCGGCAGGGGGAGGACGGGAAGTGTGTGGGCTTGATGCGGGGGGTGCTTGTCCACATGGGCGGGACTCAACCGCCGCCGGTTGGCGCCGGGGCTGCCTGCATGCGGGTGGGGGCAGCGGTGGCTCGGCCCTGCGGGAGCCTGCCGACGTGTGAAGCCGCCCCTCACGCCTGCTCTCCCGGTGGCAGCCCTTACGGCACCCCACGCCCCCCCCCCCCAACACAACGCGCATGTCGACAACCCACGTGCCCCATTCCCCGTCGCTCCTGGGCACAGGCGGCAATAATGGCTGAGCAAGCCCAAACCCTTCCCAACGAGAACTTAACCCCGACGATACCTAAACCTTAAGCTACCCTTTACCTTAAAGCCTGTGCCGACACCCTACGCCCGATTCCCCGACGCTCCCGCAGGCAGCGATGATGGCAGAGCTGGAGGCGGAGCGGGAGGGGCTGCGGCAGCGGGCGGCGGCGCGGCGGGATGGCATGGCGGAGCGGCGGCGGCGGGCGGCGGAGGAGCGGGAGCAGCGCGGGGCGCGGGGCGGCGGCGGCGGCGACGAGGCGGCGGAGGAGGCGGAGGACAAGGAGGCCATGGAGGGTGAGGGGGGCGGGGCCGGTTGGGCGCTTGGCTACGGGTGGGGGGCGGAGGATGTAGCTGGTCCGGCGGCGGGTGTTGAAGCAAAGGAGCCGAGGTCAGGCGGGGCTCAGCTTGTGCGGCGAGAAAATCGCCTTCTTTCTTGCTTGACGAGTTGCAATCCCAACCTCCGACGTACTTCCGTACAACCGTACCTCCGTTCGCTCCCCGCTGCAGCCGTGGAGCTGGACGCCCACGCCCACGCGCCCGCCGCGGCGGAGGAGGAGGAGGCAGGCGCGGGCGGCGACGGTGAGGTCCCCGGAGAGGGCGAAGGTGAGACCGGGCTGTCTGGGGTGCAGGGGCTTGTGGGCTGGCTCGCCGCAGCAGCGGTATGGGCGTTGGGGCATGGCGGCGGTGGGATCCAGGGGGCTGCTGTAGAATCCAGGGGGCTGCTGTGGGGTTCAGGGATCCTGTGCGTGCGTGACTGAACCCCAGGGCGCGCTGCTGCTGCACACTCCCACTGGCACCGGTCTCTGAGCTGGGTTGTGATGCTTCGTAGCAGCTATCGCCATACACGTTTGAGCAGGCGTAGTGGGTGAAGGCAGCAGTGGGGAGGCTTCGGGAGGCAGTTAGCCTCTGCCCCGCCACCACCCCGCCCTGCGCAACGTACTCGGGCAAGACCGGTACGGAGGTCTTCCATAAACCTTGCATGGGCCCTTGTCTACGTGCCGCCCGTTCCTTGACCATGCACGCACCCCCGCTCCGCAGACGAGCGAGCGGCACGGCACGCCGAGGAGAAGGAGGCGGAGGGCGATGCGGAGGACCCAGACATGGAGGCGGAGGCGGAGGCCGGCAGGTACGCTTGGCGTGTGCGGTCGGGATGGGTGTTGACGCTGGTCGCTTTTGTTGCTGTGAACCGTTCGGGGCCTGAGGGCTCTTCTGGCGCGGTCCAATCGTGACCCCTGCCCACCCACCCCACGCTCCATCTCAGGGACGAGGGCGATGATCTCATGGCGTGAGGCGGCCCCACTCCAGACCTCTGGATGCCAGCGCGTAGGATTGCAGCACAGCAGTAGGTGCCGATGAGGGCCTCGGGGCCGGTGTCCGGTTGCTAAGGATCAAAGAGAGGATGCCCTCGGGTACCGGGAACTCTAGAAGTGAAGGGGGGGTCGGAGCTACATTCGGAGGAGGAGCACTCGGGTTGCATCAGGGTTGGCGTGGCACCTGTGCAAGCAGCAAGGCTGGCTAGCACTGCAGCAGTGGGGGCGGAGGGCGTAGCCCCCGTATCCAAGCTACGAGGCCTTCTAGCACTGCACGGAGCGGTACGCGTGGACAATGTCGTCGGAGATGCCGCTGCGCAAGGCTGTGCTAGAGCTACCAGCTTGGGGCTGGGGACGTGCGCCGTGTGATGTAGACGCATCGTTGGAACCCTGATGCAACAGTAGGGGGTAGGGGCTAGGACATTGGGTTTTTGGGGTCCGCACGTGCTGCTGAGGAAGAGCACAGAACGGACGGACGGCTCAGCGGTCATGACTTGATCGTGTAACAGCTGGCCTTACTGCCATGATCCAGGCATCCAGCGGGGGCGTCCTGCGTGCATCGCGTAGGGATCAGGCGGGTCTCAAGCCAGTCAATGGTGATGGACCTTGGCGCAGGGTCCATCACGCTGGTCCAGGCGACACGGCCTAAACATGTTTTGTCGTTCCGTGTACACAGGCGGCGCTTTGGTTTGCGTTACTCGCTACTGTTACAAGCCTCATCGCCAACAGCCCCATGCGTAGCAGCGCTCAGCGGCGTCACCGGCCTCAGCGGCGTCCGCGGGGGCAGTGCCCCGTGCCCAACTCCTACCGTATGCATGAAGCGGGAGCAGCCACCCCTGTTCGGCTCTGTCGAGACCCATGCGGGGCGTTCAGAGCCGTGCCACACGACCATACAATGCCCCACTTCCTTATTTCTGCTCGAAACCCCGATCCTCCTTGCGAGCAGCCGCCCAGGGGACCAATCGGCCTTCACCACAGTGTACCCTTGAAGCGGAGCCCTCACTAGTGCAATGCCGTGTGCTCAGACCATTGGTCACAAGTATCGATCCGTCCAAGACACGATCCACCGCTCACCTAAAAGGGGGGCAAGCGCAGCCACCAGGCACGCAGGCAACCAACCCGCCTGTCATCTCGAGTCACCACCTTGCTGAGGCCACCGCGCAAGAAGATCACGAATACCCACACCGCACAAGGAAAGGAAGATTACATGCAAATACCGGTACATGATAGTTCGATCGACGAGGCCAGCCCCGCGCTCCAGCCCCCCCCAACCGCCGCATCCGGTCCACGCCTGCGGCCTCACCGCCCTCGCCCGCTACGCGCAGACTGCCGGCTTCACAAGAAGAAACAGAAGACTTGCATACTGCAGACCGTCGGGCAAGGGTGCGTGGCCGGCGATTCCTTGTGCTTGCTTGCGAGCCGCCAAGGTCAGGCACTGGCGCCCCGATCCCCATGCCTGGTGCCTGCGAGCCGCCCCCTTTCCGCCCATCGTCCTCGCCCCCGGACCGCCGGCGCTAGCTGCACGCGTCCACCCGTCGGCTGCCGGGGGTTCCGGGGACCTCTGCGTCGCACAGGCTCTTGACCTAAGTTCGGGGAGATAGAGGGGCGGGGAGGTGAGGGGTTATCGTATCGAGTGTCTCGAACTTATCAGCGGGAGGGGAAGGGTTGCAGCGACTGAACTAGTACCGTTTGGCATTGGCTACGGTCCATGCCAAATTGCTCATCTCACTCACCTCCACCGCACCGCCTCAAACCAGAGCTCCACCCCGCAGCCCATTCTGGCCCTTTCGTACATCCACGCACGGTATGCATCCCCCCACGAAACACAGCTACACCCTGCCCTAGCCCCGCGTCCTCGGCCCCCACCCTCCCTCCCACCCCACCATTCCCCCCATACACAAAGTCGCCCCCCACCCTGCTGCAGCACACACGCCATACCCCCCAAGCCTTCCCTTCCCACCAGCTGCAGTTTGTCCTCCGGGAGTAACAAACACGCGTCCCCATCCCCATGCCCCCACCTGCTGCAGTTTGTCCTCCGGGAAGCAGCACTCCTCCAGCGGCTCCTCCTCGTCAATGGTCTTGCCCTCGCCGTACCGCACCTGGGGGCGGGTGGTGGGCGGGGTGGAGGTGGCGGGTGGGATGGAGGTGGGGGGGAAAGCACGGTGGGAAGGGCACATGGGGCCGCCGTACGCCGCGCCGCAGCACGTGGGCTCGCAAAGGGTGCCCGCAAGCACGCATTGGGGTCGGGGGTCGCAGCACGTGTACGGCACCACGTACGGTACCCGTACGGCACGCACTTTGGCGGTGGGCGGGTTGACCGGGAAGGGGATGCCGCCCCACCCGTCCTCGTTCCACCACTCCCGGTCCAGCTCCGCCCGCCTGCCGTACACCTCCGTACGCGGGTGCGGCTCGGCGCCCGTCACGAGCTTGGTCATGCGCACGGCGGAGTCTGCGGTACATACGGCGGCGTACGGCAGGGGCAGGAAATGTGGCTTGCGGCGGGGACTGAAAGGCCTTTGGGAGGCGTCGCATGCACGCAAATATCCACGTCGCCCCGCCCCCGTCCCCGTCGTCTTTTGCTGCTGTCGGTAAGGCCGGGCAGTCCCGTCCCCAATTTGTCTTTCCAGCAAACGCAAGAAGGTCTCTTTCTGCCACGTGCCGTTGCCATGCGCCAAGTCATCTGGCCCTTACTAAGCGCCATGCATCAACCGCTGCCCATGCCTCGCTCGACCCGTCCCGTGCCCGATCTGTACGTCACCCCAAGGCTGTCCGTACGTTGTACGGCCACTCACTGCGCATGCGGACCAGATTGAACTGCTTGCGCACGTGGGGGTTGCCCAGCCGGGCCAGGTTGACCAGGGTGGCTAGGGAGCCTTAGGGGGGGAGGGGGATTGGGGTGGGTAGGGGATTGGGGTGGGTAGGGGATTGGGGTGGGTAGGGGATTGGGGTGAGTGGGGGATTGGGGTGGGTAGGGGATTGGGGTGAGTGGGGGATTGGGGTGGGTAGGGGATTGGGGTGAGTGGGGGATTGGGGTGGGTAGGGGATTGGGGTGGGTGGGGGATTGGGGTGGGTGGGGGATTGGGGTAGGGGGACAGGGACACAGGCACAACACAATGGTGGCGGTCATTTGGCTCTTGGGATGGTCGCGACTCGAGAGCAGGCCAAGGGGGCCCTGGGGGAGAAGCAGCCCTCTCCGTCTCGCTTCGGTAGGACGGGTGGGGCGGCGAGGGGCTGACCTGGCCGGCCAAGGGAGCCATTGAGCCCTGTGCCTTTTCACCCCACACGGGCTGGCCGTCCATCCCTCCGCCCCTCCGCACCCGCGTGCCCCGTGGCCGCCCCCTCATCGCAGATGGCCGCCCACACGCCGTCCGCCCCCGATGCCAGGCACTCGAGCACCAGCGCCTTTGGGGGGGGGCGGGGGTGGAGGGGGGGGGCGTGAAGGGAGGGGCACAGAGGGCACGGGCCACGTGGAAGGGCAGTGAGCTGACGTGGCAGCGGGGCGAGCGATGGGACGAGGCATGGGCTAAGAGAGTGGCAAGGCATCTAGGCAGCAGGGCTGGGATAGGAGAGGCGGTAGTTGGAGGATGCCGATCTCGATCTGCGGATCCTGGATCCAGGATCTCACCTGCGCCAGTCCGTAGTTGCGGTGGATGTGGACCAGGAAGTGGCCCTCCATCCAGCCGGCGTCGTCCATGGCCTGAGAGGGGGAGGGGGGAGGGGGGAGGGGGGAGGGGGATGGCCGCTGGACGAATTGCGCGAACCGTAGTCAAAGAGAAGGGGAGGGGGAGGGGGGGGATGGAGCGGAGCAGCGCTCGCGTGCGACGCGAGGAGCCGGGCGAGCAGGGGTGGGGCATAGGAGCGCGGTGGTGGCAGGAAGCGGGTGAGAGCGCTCGCATATGCTTGGCGCAGCCGGCTGTAGGAAACCACCGCAGCACCGACCCAGGAACCCCCTTGCATTCCCTGCCTCCCACCCTCCTGCCTACCACATCACCCTTCCCCCCTTGCCCCCCCCCACCTTGCGCACTGATGCCACCCAGGGCGCGAGCTCAAAGGGGAACTTGCCGCCCGAGGGGTCCTCGAACATGAGGCCTGGGGGGGGGGAGGGGGTGTTTGAAGCTGATAAGCGGGAAAGCGTCGAGTTGTTAGTGGGACTGCCGGAGGGGGGGGGGGGAGCGGCGTCAGCTCCTCTGACGCAGTTCCCCTTACGTTCGCCCCCTATGCCTCTCCGTGCCCCCCCTCCATCCATCCTCTCCATCTTTCCCAGCCCGCGGCCCTTCCTCGCCCCCTCCTCCCCCCCTCCCCCCTTCCCCCCCCTCCCCCCTTCCCTCCCCTCCTCCCCCCCTCCTTCCCCTCCCCCACCCGCGGGCCGGTACTCCGGGTCCATGCGCCCGATGCGCCCCACGGTGCGGAGCACTCGGTCGGGGACCTCCACCATGGCGGTGGTGAAGTCGCGGATGTCTGGGGGCGGGGGGGGGGGCGGGGGGCGGGGGTTGGGTTTGGGTATGGCACGCACGGCACGGCACGGCAGGCGGTCGGGGACCTCCACCATGGCGGTGGTGAAGTCGCGGATGTCTGGGGGCGGGGGGGGGGGGCGGGGGGCGGGGGTTGGGTTTGGGTTTGGCACGCACGGCACGGCACGGCAGGCGGTCGGGGACCTCCACCATGGCGGTGGTGAAGTCACGGATGTCTGGGGGCGGGGGGGGGGCGGTAGGGTGCGAAGGTTTGGGCGGTGTTGGTAGGTCTTGGGGGGGTTGAGTGAGGTTGCGACCTGTGTAATGGGAGCCCTGAAGGAGCCCGGAATCACGCTGCGGCACCCCTACCTCCGGTGGACCCCAACCAGCCCCCATGTACCTTTGCTGCCAGTTATGGAGGCAGGACCCCGGTCAGTTTCTACACCCCCAACCACTCAATCCCCCCCTTCCCCGCCCCCCCATGAACCCAACTGATGAAGCTGGCCGCGGGCCGCAGGCGGTGCGGCAGGCTCAGCTCCCGCCGTACGTAGCGGCACCGCTCCGTGATCAGCGCGAACAGCCCGTCCTCGCCGAACCTGCCGTACGGGCGGATGGTGGTTGGTGGCAGATTTGCAGAAGATGTGACAGGGCAAAGCAACGACATTGCACAGAAACGGGAAGCTTCGGGCTTCGGGCGACGCGGGGGTTGGATCTCACTTGCTCCAGTCGGTCTGGCGGCAGGCGAAGTTGCACTCGATGAGGGCGTTCTGGATGCCGTACGCCTGGACGAGCGCGGATGACACACACGTGAGTAAAGTTGAAACCATTGTGCCGTACACAATATACGGTAGCCTGCCGTACGCCGTACCTTCATCTTCTGCAGCCCGAGCGTGGCTTCCTTCTTGGGCACACGGTTAGCGTCCCACTGCTCCCTGCGTGGCGTTTTGGAAAGGGGCGAGGGGTTGGGACCTTGGGAGGTCTAGGATAAAGCCTGAGGAGCTGTGCACACGGTCCGGTCCTGCCCGCAACCGGCCCCCCCGCCTCCCGCCCACCAGCCCTCGCAGAAGGCGTAGCAGTTGGAGCAGATTACCCCCTTGTCCTTCATGTCCTGACAGGGGGCAGACGGAGGGGGGAGGGGCAGGGGGGTAGGGGGGCAGGGGGGTAAGGGGGCAGACGGAGGGGGGAGGGGCAGGGGGGTAGGGGGGCAGGGAGAGTCAGGGCATGGGAGCCCTCTGTCCTTCATGTCCTGACAGGGGGGGCGGGAAGCGGGGCAGGGGGGGATGCACGCACGCATGGAGTTTTTGCGGGTACGCTAGGGGCTCGGCAGGGCCTGCCCCGGCGTACATCCGTCCAGCCCTGCTCCCCGGTCCGCGCTGCTGCCCGTGTCACCAGACCCATGTCAGTACCCCAACCCTGCGCAGTCTGCCCCCCCCCCCCATCCCCACTCCCACTCCCCGAGCGCACACTGGCCGTTCCTCCGCTTCACTTGCCACCCCGCCCCCATCCCACCCCACCCCAACCGCCCGCGGTCCCCCACCTCAGCCCCAAGGTAGGGGTAGCTGCTCTCACCAGCGCGAACTGGTCGTCCACTTGCTCCCTGTACGCACCCCACCCCAATCCACCCCAACCCCACCGCTGCCTCCTCCCAACCCGCAACCCAGTGCCCCCCAGGTAGGGCCTCTCACCCCCCCACCCCCTTTCTCGCTACCATCTGGGCTCTCTTACTCTTACTCGTCAAAGACCACCCCCCCCACACCCCCACACACTGCCTCACCAGCGCGAACTGGTCGTCCACCTGCTCACTGTCCGGGCCCCCCTACATCCCCCCCACCCCCACCCCACCCTCCTAACCCCCACCCCCCACAACACGAGCAGCCGTTCACACACCAGGGTTCTCTCACCAGCGCGAACTGGTCGTCCACCTGCTTCATGGCGTTGAAGGAGGCGATGATGAACTGGTTGAGGCCCGACTCCTTGATCATGCGGATGATCGACCACTTGTCCTGACAGGGGGGGGGGAGGGGAACGAGGGGTGAGAGGGGAGAGCGTGGGAAGCCGAAGGTGCCGAACTCAACGCCCGAGTGTGTATGTGCGGGAGCGCAAGGAAGACGTGTGGCTGAGCGACAAACGTCTGGCTGCGTTTTGGGATGGGCACCCGTCCTGCGCAAGACCAATGCAAGACTGCTCAGCGCCGCGGGTTCTTAAGGCCGAGGTGTGTCCCTGGAGCGGCAGACCCCGCCGTTGATGGGAATGGCACGGCCGATTCCGGTTGTGCTCGTCCCGCTTTGTGCCTTTCCCCCTACCGCGCTGCGCCCGGTTTGCGTCGTGCGGGCTCGAGCCCAGCATGCGCTTGCCCCACCCGCCTCGAGCAGGCCACGAGACGTGGAGGTTTCCTGACGCCAGGCCTCCCTAGCCATGCGGTCTTCGCGGAGTACCGGTACCCACGAGCAGGAACATATCAGCTGTGTGTGTGCTCTATCGACTCCTGTACCGGCGGCGTACCTTGAGCGTGTGGTTGCGGATGGCCGCTACCGACGTCTCTCTGCGTAGGCGAAAGCAGTCGGAGAGGTGTACGAAGTGAGTCGCGGAGTTGTCGTACCTCCGGGCCCGGCTCACACCACGCGGGACGAAGGTCGGGCACCGTGTCGATCCCGTCCGTCAACCCTTACGCACGCTCGGGCCCAGGCCCGACCCCCGACCCCCTTGCGTGCCTTAGGGAGTTGTCCAGCACGAATGGCTGAAGCGTCCTCAGCCGCTCCAGCTTTGCGTCACGGAGGTCGTCGAGGACCGCCTCCTCATAGATGATGGGGTCGTCCTCGAGTTCGGCTTCCCACTCTTTGTGAGCTGGCTGGGCCACGCGCGACGCAAGCATTGTTGCCTTCATCTCCACTTGTTGACGGCGGGCGCTGCGGGCGCGGTCTAGGAACACCGCAGAGAATGACTTGCGGGACGGTCGCCCTTCCTCAAGAGCGGCGGTGTCACCGCTGACCGTGCGAGACTTCTTTAATGTGTTTGCAGCATTGTTGACTGAGCGCCAGGGCGTGCTGCTGCACACACTCCCGCTGGCACCGGTCTCTGAGCTCGGTTCTGATGCTTCGTAGCAGCTATCGCCATACACGTTTGAGCAGGCGAAGTTTGTGTAGGCAGCGGCGGGGAGGCTTCGGGAGGCAGTTAGCCTCTGCCCCGCCATCACCCCGCCGTGCGCGTAGCTACCTCGCTCCCCGCTACTCATGGCATGAGTACCCTTCTAGCTGCGACTTAGCATACTCCCGTGCGCTCTCTCTCTAAGGTGCCCCTGGCACGAAAGCTTCTGCAGGTTCGAGAACCGAGGCTCTTGCAGCAGCGCAGACGCCCTCTAGGCTTGGCACTTTCGGCTTAGAGCTACACAGGCAGCAAGTCGGACTCCGGCAGTAGAGGTAGCAAGGAAATTCAGGCCAAGGCCTGTCCTCGGCCCACAGACAGGCAGGCCTGAAGGGGGGCCCGGAGGCCGAACTCGGGCTGTCAAACCGGCGCGCAGGCACTTTTAGGATGGACCCCGGAAACGTCTGACCGGTGCACGCCGAATGGTCAGCTGCTTCGGTGGGCGGCCTCCGGAGCATGAGTCCTCCGGGACAAAGCCGACTTCAGCGGCGGATAAGGAGGCGAAGAAGGCAAAGCAGCTGAAGTCACGGCAGCGGAAGAAGTCTGGCGCTGATGTCACCGCTCCGGTTCAGTCCTCGGGCAAGACCAGCACGGAGGTCGTCCATAAACCTTACACGGGGCCGGTCTACTGGCCCTATGGACCGGCATGGCTCCCCTTTGGACCGAAGTGTATGTTCGTGAAGCTGGGCGTGGTACGCCCACTCCTACCCCCAGGTGAGCCGGCCGGGGACGGGTCAGGCAGCCTGGCGTGTGCGTATACGCGTGCGTGAGAGGGGACATCACACTACTGCCGTATCTTTGTGTGGCAGGAAGGGGGAGGGGCCTGCCAGAGCCCCGTCCCTTCCCTCTGCCCACGCCCCCCCCTTCAACACTCTCCTCCTCCTGCCCCCCCTCCCCCCCTCCTCCCCCTCCCCCTCCTCCTCTCCATCCCCCCCTTACAGAGGTCAAGGCCGCCCACGAGGCCCGCGAGGCCCGGGCCGCCCGCCTGGCCGAGGCGCGGCTGCAGCGACTGCGCCACCTGCGGCCCGTGGTGCTCGACACCACCCTGCTGGAGATGCTGGTGTGTAACGTGCCCTGCCTTGCCTCGCCCGGGCTCTGGAGGGGTCCTTTGGAGATATGTACAGTGCTATCGTGCCCCGGGGGCCGTATGGAAGGGGGGGCGTAAGGGGACCGGTGAGGCGTGGGCGCCTGTTGGGTCTCCTGGCAATACGTGCACGTGCGCGTGCAGCCCTCACCACGCTTCTCATGTGTGTTCACCTCCCCCTCCTGACCCCCTGCACGTGTGCAGGAGACGGACGTGGGTCCTCTCCCCGTGGACCCCGATGCGGCGGCCGCACGGCGAGCGGAGACGTTCCGGCTGATCAAGGGAACCGGCGTGTACAAGTGGGTCGGGGGCCGGGGACCGATGTGCACTGCAGGCAATTGCCTCGACACACCCCACTGTGTACTAGCCCTCGTCATCCACGCTTTGACGCATCTTGCCGTACTGCCGTACGGTCAGGTATTTGGCCAGCGTGGAGGTGGGCGGGCGTGTGATCCTGCCCAACGACCTGGCGCGGCGGGGGCTCATCTGCGGCAACTGCGCTGGCATGGTGCTGCTGTACGACGGGTGAGTCAGTGTACGACAAGGCCGTACAGCCCTATAGCATGGCATGCCCGCTTGGCGGGATGCGGCAGGGTGCTCTGTTGTTATGTGTACGAGTCCCAGCACAGCAGCGCTCGGGTCAACATCAACTGACCGTCCCAGCAAGGGGGGTTCCCACGAGGGGTTCCCAGTTCTGGGTCGTCACTTCCCCCCCGTTCCCGTCCTAAGCCGCTCTTCCCCCCTGCCCGCCTGCCCGTGCGCCAGGCTGGACGCCCAGGGCCTGCCCAACCAGGCGCTGCCCGAGGGCATGACACGGCTCAAGGAGTACCGCATCCAGGTGGGCGGTTGACGGTTGGCGGTTGGGGATGGGGTCAGCCTGTTCAGTGCTGAGCCCCACGAGGTTTCGGGGCCCAACCCGCTGTGACAACTGATCAAACTCGCACCCCCTCCTCAACCCTTGACACCCCCCACCCGCACCCCCCACCCCCGCCCCAGACGGTGCTGTTGGAGTGCGACCTGACCGCGGCGGAGGTCAACTGGGACAAGTAGGAGCGGGGGCGGACGGGAGCACACGCGGCACAGCAGGCACCGGAGGCCACATCGGGGCATGGGAGGCTTTTGCAGAACCGCGCCCTTGGAGCCGCATCGCCGCACCGCGGAAGCCGGCTCCTCTCTCAGGGCCGGCGGCCGTGCCTTCCGCCTCATTCTCCCCTCCTCCCTCCTGCTCGCGCCCCGCAGGTTGGGCGCCGAGGGCTACGTGTCCCTCATCGCCTCCCGCTGCCGCTGGGTGCACTCGGAGCTCGCGTGGGCGCTGCGGGTGGCGCGGGAGGGGCTGGCGGGCTTCGCGCCCTCCACCGGCCTGGTCCGGTCCACCAAGGGGCCCGGACTGGTGTCCAAGGGGTCCGGCCCCGCAATCAACGGAGTGGGGACGGCAGCGGCGGCGGGGGCGGGGGCGGTGACGGAAGCGGTGCAGGTGCAGGCGAACGGCAGCAGCAGCAGCAGCAGCAACCAGCTCAACGGGCCCAGCAGCCCGAGCAGCGGCGGCGGGGCAGTGGCGGCGGCGTCGGTGCCAAAGGCCGGCGCGACCGACCGCCCCAGCAGCGGCGGCGGCGGCACGGCGAGCAGCCGCGGGCTGGCGGCCAACGCCGAGCCCTCCGCCGCCGTCGCCTCCACCTCCGCCGCGGCCGCCGCGACCTCCCCCGGAGGGAATGGTCCGGCGGCGCCCAACGGCGCCCGAGACAGCCGGAGCCGGCTGCTGCCGGGCGGCGCGGAGTCAGGTGCCGACGACGGGACGGCAGGAGCGGCGGCGGCGGAGGGGGTAGCGGAGGCGGGGTTGGGGACCGAGAAGCTGCCTCAGTCCTGCCCCGTGGCTCCCGTGTCGTCAACGGTGGGGTCGGCGCCGGCGGAGGCGAGCAGCGCGGGGATACCCCCCGCCACGGTGTGGGTGCACCTGGCCAACTTCCCGACGGTGAGGGGCTGGGTGCGGGGCTGCGTGGGTGCGTGGAGGCGGGGCGTGTGGAGGGCAGGGCGGGACGGGGCGGCAGAGGGAGGTGGTAGGAGAGCGGGCGTAGAGTTCGTGCGGGGACCGGCACCGGTGGTTTAGGCCGCAGAAGCTATCGGGTCCAGTCTGGACCCGTCGCGTCAGGAGCGGCGGCTGACACCCCTTGGGCGTCTTCCCGAGGCAGCCCTCTCCCTCACACCGCCGAAGCCCTCCCGCGGCTTACCACGACTCCCCCGCTGCACAAGCGCCCAGCTTCAAGCTCCCTCACTACACCCCCACCCCCTTCTCCGGCAAGCCCACACCCCCCCTCACAACTAGACGCTCTCCCGCTCAGCTTTAAACACCCCCACCCCCTTCTCTGGCCTCCCCCCTCTCCCGCTCAGCTTCAAACACCCCCTCCCTTGCCCTCACCCGCCACCGCTCCTGCTTTACCCGTCCCCCTCGCCCCGCCCTCCTCCCCCCTCCCCCCTCCCCCCCAGGCCATGCGCCAGCCCACCCCCCGGCTAACGACAGCTTCAACGCCACCGCCACCGCTTTACCCGTCCCCTGGTCCTGGCCTCCCCCCTCCCCCCTACCCCCTCCCCCCCAGGCCATGCGCCAACCCGCCTCCCGCTCCCGGCTGTTGGACGTGGTGCGGAGGCTGGCGGCGCTGCCGGAGCCCCTGCGGCCGGCGGGGCTGCTGTTCGAGGACCGACAGGGTGGGGCGGGGGGGTGAGGGGGTGTTTGAAGCTGAGAAGCGTGAGAGAGTTTAGTTGTTCCTGGGATTGCCGGAGAAGGTACATACCGGGAGAGGCGTTCGTTGAGGCTGGAGTTGAAAGTGGCGTTGGCAGCGGGGGAGGGGTGGGGGAGGGGGAGGAGGGGACACTCGCGGCGGGGCTGTGGGAGGAGGGGTTGCGCCGACCTGGGCATGGCCCAGTCAACGGTCCGTCAGACCTGGGCTGGGGAGGGTCAAGGGCAGTTGGAGTCAGCAGCGGTGCATGCCAGGGGCTGGAAGCAGGTGCCGGTGCGGGGGGCCCTGGATGGGCACTTCCCCGGGGTTTGCCCACAACCGCCTTGAAGTCTCTCTGCCCCTCCCCTACAGCCGTGTCCTCCTTGCCCCCCTCGCCCACCCTCCCAACCGCCCACGTGCACCCCCCAGGCCAAGTGGCCCCCTTCGAGCTGGCGCCCATGTGCGCTGCCGTACGGCGGGCCATGCGCGAGAGCGGTTGGCCACGTGGGCACCTGCTCGTACACGTGGCGCACGGATACGGCTTCGCGGGTGAGTATTGCTCGCCTCCCGGCATCCAACCACACGAGAGGGGAGCTCTAGAGGTAGTGAGCAGGGGGGCGGCTGGTCCCTGCCCCGTGCTTGCCGGTAACCGGTGACTGTAACCTGCCGCTTCCTCTCCTCCCCGGCCCTTCGCAGAGGCATCCACCATAGAGTGCCTGGCGTCGGGGGCGGACGGCGTGTGGGCGGGCGTGTGCGACGAGGGGCCGGTGGTGGGGCACGCGAGCAGGTGGGTGTGTGGGGATGCCACATGGGGGGGGGGGCGGGGGCAGGGGCAGTGGGGCAAGGAGGCAGAGGCCAAGAAATCTCCTGTGGGGAGAGGTCCCGGTCAGTAGGATGAGCCCTGCCACGGGACGTCAGGGTCAGCGGCAGAGCTCTCAGCCGTGCCGGGCTGCGGTCTTCGGGGCCCGCACCTTAGAACCGGTCGGCTTTCCGCCTCGCCTGCGCTTCCCTGGCTCGCATCAGCAGCTCTTCACCTTCCCTCTCCTGTTCTTGCGTACGTACAGCCTGGTGACGCTCGTCAACCTGGCCCGACTGGGCAACCCCCACGTGGCTGCCATGTACGACCTGCCCAAGCTGCGGGAGGTACGACAAGGGGGTCGTATGGTGTGTGCGGTACGGCAACTTACGGGGGCCAGGGGCCAGGGCCGGGCTCCCGTCCCGTCGGCACAGCTCGTCGGGAAGCTCGCACTAACCCATCCACTCGCCCATACCACACCATCTCAACCCCCCAGATTGCCATTGAGGCAACCAAGATCGCCACCGGCCTGCCCCCCCACCCCCGTACGGAGGTGAGAGATCCGTGATGAACTCACGGGTCAGAATGACTAATGTGTCTCCGCTCCTCCCTGTCGAGCGCGGGCAAAGGGTTGAGGCGAAGGACGGTTGCTTCACTGTTGTACTTGCCGTACTCGCCGTGCGTGCAGGTGTACGGCGCCCGTGCGCTGGACGTGTGCTTCGACTCCAGCATGGGCGACGACGGCACGGGCATGGTGGCGGCCATGCTGGGTACGGAGAACGAGATTCGGATCACGACCATGGTCACGCCGGGTACGACAGATTGGTCCTCTTTACGGGAAGGGGTCTGCTCGGGGTCACATGCTGCATGCCTCCCCCACCAAACACCCTCCGCCTCCCGCCCTCTGCGCACCCGCACCCGCAGAGATGATCATCGCTTGCGTCCACTGTCTCTGCCCCCCCTGTTGTCCCACCCTCCTCCGAGTAACAAACAGACCTGCTCCGCCTCCCTCCCTCCCTCGTTCAGCGATATGACTCGATCCCGCTCGGCACCAAACACCCTCCGCCTCCCTCGCTCCCTCTGCGCACCCACACCCGCAGAGATGATCATCGCGCGGCTGGGCCAGACGTTCGGTCCCTACTCCTACACCAAGGACCACGCGCAGGCCATGCTCGAGGTGGGGGGGACGGTGTCGCTTGCGCAAAGAGAGACAAGAGGCGGGGGCCCAGTGAGGCGGGGGCATGTTGTCGATTACGCGATCAGCCCCTTAACACAGCCCGCTTGCCCTTCACACACACCCCCAGGTGCTCCACCACGACCTGTTGGTGGGCGAGAGGGAGGACTACAACTCCCCCGTGGGCCTGGCAACGCTGTGGGAGCGGTCGGGGCAGACGCTCACGCCCGCAATGCTCAAGGTGCGTGCGTGGGGCGGGGGGGGGAGGTCAAGGCGGAAGGGCATGCGTGTAGGGAGGGCTGGCCTGAGGCTGACCTGGGTTCCGGGTCCAGGAGCGCGGAGATATGGTCAAGGTGTGCGGGGTGGGCGGGGCCAGGGGGGGGGGGAGCCGGAGGTGAGGTAAGCGGACCCAGCCGTACCAAGATGAAGCACGGGATGCATTGTCCCGTACGCACCCGGTCAGCTCCAACCCCCCTCCCCCCCCCCTCTCCCTCCCCCCCCTGTCAGGTTCTGTCTGATGCCTCCGAGGCCGAGCACCACCCCCTGGTGCTGGAGCTCAAGGAGCTGTGGGACCAGTGGGCGGTGCAGGAGGCGGAGATGGGGCACACGGGTGGGTGGGGGGGGGGGGGGGCAGATGGATGCGGGGTGGGATGGGTCGGGTCAGGTGTGTGGGGGGCGGGGGCACCTGGAGGGCCCAGAATCTGCTGGGGATGTCGGGCGTAGACGCAAGCTTGGCGGGGCTCTCGGTCGAGCACACGGGTGGGCAAGGGGGCGGATGGACGCGGGGTGGGATGCGGGTGGGATGCGGGTGGGGCGGGGAGTTTAGACGCAAGCTGGGCTGGGTTCTCGTCCGGGTGACCGTCGTCTCCCGGACCGACTACGGTCGGCGCAGGGCGTCAGTCTGGCGGTACTGTGCCCGTGTGGGCGGGCATTTGGCGGAGGGCCCGGGCCGCTCACCCCAACCCCATCAACCTGCCCCCTCGCCCCCCACCCCAGACGTTCCCGCCGGCTGCCTGTCCTACACCTCCTTCTACCACGGCTTCATGGGCAAGTACTTCTCCTGCTTCAGCTGCGACGTCACGGCGGAGGTGCGGAGGGGGGATGGGCGGGAAGGCAAGAGAAGGGCAGGGGAAGGGAAGGGGAAGGGAAGGGGAAGGGAAGGGGAGGGGAGGAGAGAGCGCTTCTCATGCGACGTCACGGCGGAGGTGCGACAATGAAAGAGGGGGGGGGCAGGGTAGGGAAGGGGAGGGGAGCTCAAGGAATGGGGACGGGGTTCGCACAGGTTGCGGAGTCGCTTCAGGGTCCCATGACCCAGACGGCCCCGCCGCCCTCGTCCGCACTTTCTTATAGCCCCCCTCCCCTCTCACTCTCCTTCCCCTCAACCCCCCTCAACCCCCCTCAATACAGCGGCTTTCCTGGCACAGGCGTAAAGAAGTTCTCCCGCTCTCAGCTTCAAACACCCCCTCAAACCCCCCCTACCACCCCCCCAGGCCTACGCCCTGTTTGCCCTGGAGCGTGCGGGCGCCATCTCCTGGTCCGCCCTGCTGCTGCGGCTCAAGTGGGGGCTGGTGCAGCACGGGGAGCAGATACGCACCGCGGACGAGCTGGTGCAGGTGGGGGGGGCTGAGGGGGCGGGGGGGCGACGGGCGCATGTGTTTCGCGGGACGTGTGTCAGGGGTGCTTTGGTGGGGTCGGAGGAAGAGGGGGTGCATGCGGGTGGCAAGAGGAAGCCGAGGGCGGTAGCAGCAGGGGTTGGGGGAAGAGGTTGGTATCAGGTGGTGGTGTTTTGGAAGCTCATTATGGCCTTCTCTGATCCGTTCCCTTCTCATCTCCTGCTCTTCTCTCCGTTAATCCACACAGGTGGTGTTCGAAAAGCTCATCATCCCCGAGATCGTGGCCCGGTTCAAGCGCAAGGTCCGCAAGCAGGCGGCGGCGGCGGCGGCGGCTGGCGGCAAGAGCGGCGACGCGGCGGCGGCAGCAGGCGGGGCCGTCAGGGCGAGCGGCGGCGGGGCGCTGGAGTCGGGAGATGGCGTGCCGCGGGCGGCGGTGGAGGGAGTGGCGCCGGAGCTCTTGGGGGGGCTGCAGAAGGCGGCGACCATCAAGAGGTGGGTCGGAAGGGTTTTGCGGAATGGGGGGAGCCGCGGGAGGGGACAGTGCGGTGGGGGAGTGGGGCTGTGAAGGGCGGGGTTTGCCACGTGCGTGTCGTGGCTTGGGGCTGGTGTGGGGGCGGCGGTGTGGCCAGATGCCGCCTCAACAACCGCGTCCGTACTGCCGTACTGCAGGGAGGAGCTGTACGAGGAGTGGAAGGGCGCTGACGTGGCGAACGACCAGGTGCGTGGGAGGGGGGAGCGGGGGGGGGGGACAAGGGAAGGGAGAGAGGGTCGGACGGGTTCGATAGCAGTGTCCTGAGAACCATCCGCGCGCCTCGGCTGCCCGAGCTCCCCGCACTCTGCTCCGTGCTTCCGTCTCCCACTCATCCCATGTGTCTCTCTCTATGCCGACAGGTCGGGGTCAACCGGCCCGTCACCGAGATCATCTGATCTGGATCCGTCGGACTCCTCAGCTGCCGTGTCCGGAGGGCGGATCTGACCTGTCCGGTCCGATCCCAACCAGTCCGTTTCCGTCCGGACTGTCCAGCGGGCTGGAACGCCCGTGCACCGGCCGGACCAGCGGGAAATGGTCTCTCTATGAAGCCAAACGCCGGAGTACGAGAGTCCGGTTCGGTTCGTTTCGGTCCGGCCCGGTCCGGACTGCACGCACTCCGGACAGACCCGCACTCACTCAACTCACTGCACTGACTCAGGGGCGGCGTGTAGTTTTGATCCGTCGGGGCAGATGCATCTCACGTACGGCAGTGCTTCGTCGTAAGAACGGTAGGGCATCGGGCTGCAACGCTGACTGACGCTGACTAAGACCGGGTACAGCAGCGGACGAGTATCGCCGCCGGCGGCGGCGAGGGATGGAGTGGGAGGACCGAGGTGGGGGGCTGCGTGGCAGGGGTGGGGCCGTCTGGGCTGCTAATGCTGTGCCAATGCTGTGCAGTGCACCAGTTGGGGAAGGGTGGGGCGTGTCTCTGGGTCCAGGAATTCATGCATGAGGGTTTTGGGGCATGGGACTCGTTTGCGAAACGGCGTTGGGCTTGGGGACAGTCGGGCGGGCAGGGCTGCGATGACTTGCCTGTGAGCTGGTGTGAGGCCGCGGGTGTGCATAGTTTCACCTCATCCCTCGCTCCGGCGGCGTGGGGTGTGGACAAGTCGGGGTTACCTATGGCTGTATTGCGCTTTGCAGCGCGCTTGAGCTTTCATTTAGCATTCGACAAGGGAGTGATCTCGGGACGGGTGGGTGGCAGCGCGACCGATTAACGTGATCTGACGGTCAGATGGTTACGAGTATGGGCTCAGCGCACTCATCCGATGCCAGTCGTTAGCCTTTCTGGCGATCTGGCTGATCCGAGACTAAGCAGTACGTGTGATGGCTTGCCAGCGAGGAGCTATGGACGATGCTTGGACGGTGGCGGAACCGGTGCCGGTGCGGCGAGGGGTGTGGCGGGTGCACTGGACAGAAGGCCCAAGAGCCAGGCTTGCAGAGAAACGGGCGGTGTGGGGGAGTAGCAGGGCAAGGTATGAAACCTGAAAGACGCCTGGTACGACTGTCCGAGGCTGCCGCGGTACTGAGGGCGCCGGCAGGTGCTGTCAACGTGAGTCACGCCTGCCGTCTTGGCCAGTCTGGATGGGGCGTGTGGAGCCAATCTCGCCCCTTGGCTTGCTAGCATCTAGGCAGGCATGGGGCTGTTGAAAGGAAAAATCTTCGCGAGTAGGCGGAGCAAATGAGGCGAAGGGCCAAGTGAGACATAACAATGCCAAGCATCCTCGCTGCCCTGCGCCTTATTACCCTCGCACAACTAAGTGCCTTCCGGGAGGGGTTCACGACAACAGTAACATGGGGGGTGGGCGTGCACCTGGAGGAACAGCGGCTCGAAAAACACGTGCCCAAGGGCGTCGCGTGAGCGGCTTGAGGCCGGGAAGCCCCGCCCGCCGCATGGCCGCGCACTGAAGGGCTGACACGGGAAAGGCGGGTTAGGCGGCTGCAGCTGCAGGCGTGGGCACTGGGCAGCTGCGCGCTGCCATGGCAAGGCACGAGGCACTTGTCTTCCCTGCGGACCCCGTCGGTCGTCGGGTCCGTTCCCCCCAGCCCCAAGCGTCCTGCTCCGGGGCTGCTCGGGGGCCGCCTCGTCATGCTCGTGTGTCTGATGAGCACCTTCCCGGCCCCGCATTGCCCCCAGGGGAACGCGCTCGGTCTGTCGGGGGTGCGTACCACGGCCACGGCCCCTCAGGAGGTTTCTCAACCGGGGGACAACTGTGCTTTGTACCAGGCGGAGGTGTTGCTGGCTTGCAGCCGGGAGCGGGGCAGAGGCGCATTGACGTCTACTCTTCAATTGTTACAGCGTTTCGAGGAGTGCCGTGATCCAAGGCCCCAGTCGCGTGCCTTGCAGTGGATCCAGTTCCCCTCGTACCAAACTGGACACGAGGGGCAATCACTTTCCCCCGGCCCCCGGCCTAGTAGGCTGTCCTAGTGGCAGAATCAGAGTATGCAGCCAAGTAGAATTAATGGGAAGCGGTCAGTTTGAAAGCTCAAGCAATCAATGGTTGCCCACACTACGTGCTATGCTGCACCCGTGGGGTTGCCTTGAAGTCCCATTCTCCCATACCGCCTAGATAACAAGTAAATGAATGCCATGTTCTTGCTAGTCCCATGCACACCGATGCCCTGGATCGCAGATCAATGAATGCCGTATTCACACACATCCCAACCCCACTAACCCTCAGGTCGTCAGGAGCAGCCCTCAGCCAGGCCTCAGTGCCATAGCCGCTCCACAGCCGCAGGCACCGCCATCCGAGACCAACCGCTCCCGTACGACCACCCAGCGCCGTACGACGGCTGTGCGGACCATGCCGCGGCCGAGGTGAGGCAGGGGGCGAGGTCGAGGGCCCAGCACACGTTGTTAGCCGCGAAGGGTCGCTCGGGCTTGAAGGTGAGTTCCTCGGGCAGCAGCAGGTCTTGGGGCTCGGATCGGGGGCTGGAGCAGCCGCGCGGCGTACCCTCGGGGCTGCCGACGGGCGAGCCCTGGGGGTAGTGCCTGTTGGAGGGAGGGCACGAGGGAGGGCGAAAGGGTGAGTGCCCGAGGGGGGCACGCGAGAGGATGGCCGCATCGGGTGCGCCGGCCTCAAGTCCAGCCCAGCTCAGTGGTCCCAACGCGTTGCTCGTATGCCGTATAGACCAGTAAAGGAAACGCAAGCTCGCGCGAGGCTGCGGGCTCGGCTCCGGCCGCGCATGTCCCATACAACGTTGGCGCCATGCAGAGCGAGCCACCCAGAGGCCCTACAGGACTCACCAGTTGCTGATGACCATGTCGCGGACCATCTCCGCCTTCACCGAGCGCGAGGAGGTGTTGGGGAACGACGACATTCCTGGGAGCTGTATCGCTGTTTGGAGGCTTGAGGCTTTGAGCTTGAGTGTATGAGCGATTGGAAACGACTGTGAGCTGTGAGCGAGTCCGTGTATGCTTGGACAGGCGCCCAGGGCCCGGCTTTGAGGCGTTTGTGGATGCGCGTCGCGGACCTCTCGGCTCTCACCAACCGCGGTACGGCCGAGACTGCCCGGATCGCCGCTGCGCGCTCTACACACTCCTTGCAGCAAATAAGCGTCTCCGTGACCGCTCACGCATGGACCTTGCAAGCGCCAACCTGACATGCACATGACTACGCCGGCGCCGAGGAGCCACGCCGGGGCCCGCGACCGCCCCCAATCAGTAGCTGCACACAGATCAACATGACTGGTTTGCAAAGCCTGATCGGTCTGCTCAAAACCGACTCTGCTTTCCCGGCCATGTCGCCACGCTCCATCTCGGCCTCTCACTCCCCCCCGCCGCCGTAAGCCCCCCCTTGCCTCCCCTCCCCCGCGCTGAAACTCCCCCGCCGCCTGGCCTCTGCTGGCCCATCCACTCACCAGCCACCACCCGGCGCAACGTTAGCAAAAGCTACACGCTCCACGCAGGTCCGAACTGCACGGCCTCACGACCGTCTGTCTATGCTTGCCCGGGAAGCGAGCACCCACCACGCCTGCCCGTGCGCCTCTCACACCACGTTGCAAGTCATTCTCATCGTTGCCACCGATACGATCGCCAGGTAAGCAGACGCGGCCGCCGCAGTTGCGAGCAGAGTCTTGGCCCTACGCAACAGCGACTCGCCTCCTCCACCACCGCCCCCGCCTCCGCCGCCCCACGCTCCGCCCCTTGCTGTCGTTGTCATTCTGAGCAGCGTTGGGAGTGGCAGAGCGAAGGCCAGTAGCCGGTGGCCGCTGGCCACTAGCGACTCGGCTTGTGCGTGCCACAGGACCGCCAAGACCTGATGGAAGGAGGGATGGGGGGGGGGCGATTGGTGCGTGCTGGGCTGCATCACACGTACCCCTATGCCGGACTTTGCTCTGGGCCGCGGCGCAGCGTGTGTCTCGATTCTGCTGCTTTGGGTACGCCTTACTTGCTACTCACATAGCGTAGCACCTACGGTAGCCCACCCACCTGCGCCCACAGCAGGGTCTGCGCCAGTACGTGGAGGCCCGCGCAGCAGCCCGCCTGCACCGCAAAGTCCAGCAGCGCCTGGGGGGGGGGGGGGTTAGGGGGGAGGGGGGGAGGGGGGAGGGGGAGGAGACAGGGGGGTAAGGGACACGGACTGAAGGGGCTAGGAAGGGTAGCACCGCAAGGTCCAGCAGCGCCTGGGGGGGGGGGTTAGGGGGGGGGCAAGTGGGCACCGACCCAGTGTCCATCTATGCACCTGCGCCCATGCGCCACGGCCCTTCGAGTCGTGCCACATGGCTCCACCCTTCTCTTCTCTTCTCGAAGGCCCAACCTGCCTAGGACACTAGGTCCCCTCACACCCCCTGTTGCCATTCCCCATCCAGCAATGTCTGTTCCCCCGGGAAACAGGGAGCATGAGTGTACGTTATGTTGCGTGTGCTAAAGGCCGCATGACTTCCCCTTTTCCCCCGCCCGTGCCTCACCCTTCCGTAGCCCTGCATCCGGGTGCCCAGGGAGGCGTGCCACATGGATGAGTCAGCGCGCTCCGAGGCCAGGGAGGGCCAGGGGTTGGAGGGGGGGTCGGGGCGGCAGGCGGGGCGGCGGCGGAGCAGGGGCCGGTAGGGCTTGGGCTGGCGGTGGCGCCTGTGGGCGGGGGCGGGGGCGGGGGTGGGGGTGGGCGTGGGGGGGGCAGGTTATAGGGAGGGAACGGGGGTGAGGGCGCAGCTGCAGACCGCTGGCGAGGTACGGGTACGCCGGCGAGGTTGCGAGACACGCTTTTGTCGTTCCTATCGGTACCCTGGCCACCCTTCCCCCATGGCCACGTGACCCCCAAGGCCGCTCCATGTCGGCACGTGCGCCCCTCGCCCCTGCCTTGGACGCCCCCCCTAAGCCCCCAAACCCACACCTGGACGCCACCACGCCGCCATGTATAATTTGTTTTTCCCCCCAAACCACACAAAAGGCCCACCTTGGCCCTCCACCCCCCAGCCCCCAAACCCCCTTGGCACCTGGACGCCACCACGATGGGCGCCGAGCTCTGGCGGGGGTCGTACGACGTCTTCCGTGTGGATGACGTGGCGCCGTACTCCTGCGTGCGTGGCGGGCCACGTGGGGGGCAGAAAAGTCAGGGAGTGTCGTACAGGCAGTCGGGCACAGGCTCATTCTCGTACCGCACCGTACAGCGCCAAGCTTTCGCCATCGGCAGGGGCACGCCGCGCCTGTGCTCCCTCGGCTTAACACGGACAGCTACAGCTACAGCTACAGCTACTCACCCGGGGCAGGCAGGTGGAGAAGTTGTGTCTCCGGATGTTGAGTGTGTATGCGGTCTGTTCGTAGCAGTGCTGGTCGCGGGAGTGGCCGGGGGGCGCTATGCAGCGGTCCTTGTCCAGGCTGGGGGGGGGGAAGGGGGGGGGGGCAAGAGGGGAGCAGACATAGGGGGGGTGGGAGGGACCTGGTGTGCCAAGGCGGGAGGGTCGGGAAGCCTGGGACGGGGGGGGCGCTATGCAGCGGTCCTCGTCCAGGCTGGGGGTGAGGGAAGGGGGGGGGAGGCAAGAGGGGAGCAGACATAGGGGGGGTGGGAGAGCAGAGGAGAGGGGCATGCGAGGGCGGCAAAGCCCGAGAGTCAACGGAGGGGCACCAGAGGGGACGGCGTGTGGATTACCCCCCAAGGGGGCCTGTGAGGGCGATGCTCCGTCCCGGTTAGGGGGCAGACACGAGGACCCGTGGGCGGACAGACCACGCCCCACCCCAGACCCCCCGGGAACCCCCCACCTGCAGGCCACGGCCGGGAGCAGGATGAGGCGGTGTGCGGCGCTGCCCCGCACGAAGCCTGGAGGGGTGGGGGGTGGGGCGGGGGTGGGGTGGGGGCTGTGGGGCATGACGGTTAAGGGGGTTGGGTTGGCGTCACCGCGTTCAACCAAAGGACTCCGACGGGGTTGGGGTCACCGCTCCCCACCTAACAGGTCTAAGGCGCCGGGGTCGCGCAACCGCTCAACACTGAACAACTTCCCGCCGCGCCACCGAACCAGTGCGTGGCAGGAGGGGGTGTGGGGCGGGGTGGGGGCCATAGGCCAGGGGGTTGGGTAAACGACTTAGCGTCACCGCTCCGGGATCTGGGGTGCGGCAGGCAGCGGCAGATTGGGTCGAAGCCCACTGCACGCTCCTGCCACTGCACCGCCACCGCGCCACCGCACCACCGCTGCGTCTTTGGGGTGGCACCAGTGCTTGGACTGAGGCTCAGGCTGAGGTTGGGTGGGCACCCTCTGGCACTCGCCACCCCTGGCCACTTCGGACCCGGCGCAGGTGGGTGTCACACCCGGCCGCAGCCGTCGGTCCCTCCCCCGGGCCCGGCCGGCTCACCCTGCACCCCCGCCGCGCAGTACGGCAGGTACCGCACTCGTTCGTACTCGGCCTGAGTCATGTTGAGGTACGGCGCTTGGTACTTCTCGGCCATGTGACCCTGGGGCCAGCCCTGCGTGGCGAAGGAAACCGGGGGAAGGTGGGAAGGGGTTTTTTGAAGGCAGCCAGCTGGCCAGCCAGGAAACAGTTGAGTTGCTTGAAAGTTGATATATGGTCAACTGAGGCCCACCCGGGCCCAGCCCGGGCCCAAGATCCCGGGCCCCACCTGTCGCCCCGGGCTGGTGGACTGCTGTGCGCTGACGTGGCCGTGGGCTGCCATGGAGGCAGCGAAGGGGGTGAGGGGGGAGCGGACCTGACAGGGCGCCAGACATGGGGAGGGGAGGTGTGGGCGGAGGGAGGGAGGGGGGAGGAAGGCATGAGCCGGCGACCGTGAAGCTTCCCTGGGCCTCCTCCTCCTCTTCCTTTACCCGCGCAAATCTATCCCACTCACTGACCTACCTCCAATCCCCTGGCCCAAGTCCGTTTCTTCTCGTTGCCTGCCCAATCCCCACCCCACCCGCAGGACCCCGCAACGGCCTCCCTCCCCCCTTCTCCTGCTCCTCCCAGCCCTGCTCCTCCCAGCACCCTTCCCCCCCCCCCGCCGCCCTTACCTCTAGACCGCAGTCCAGCCAGAGGGCTGCCTTCGCGGCCTCCTCCACCCCAAGCTGAGGGGGAAGGGCAGGGGGGCCAGAGGAAAGACAGGGCGGGGAGGGATTGCGTGTGGGGCTACTCTAGAACAGTGTAAGGCTGTAGGAAACACGGACGTGGTGCAGTTACGCAAGCAGCCCCAACGTGCAGGAGATCGTCGTACGAACCTGCACGACAAGGGCCTTGAAGGCGTAGTTGGTCCTCTCCCTTACGTAAGCCGGGTAGCGCTCCCATGGAAACCGGCGGACCTGCGGTAATCGCGAGGGGCTCAGGATTTGTCGACGCCCCTTCAACCCCTCCAGTCTGACCGGTTGCAAGAGTTGGGTGCGGGGCGGGCACGGGGCCACGTGCGCCGCTCCTCCCCCTCTCCCCCTCCCCCCCGCCACCAGGTAGCAGCCCGGCCCCACGCGTCACGAAACACACACGAACCCTCATCTCCCCCCCGGCCCCCACCCACCTCCACCCCCTGCCAGCACCGCATCTGCGCCAGCTGTGCGCTGGTGAAGCCCAGGTCGTACACCACCACTGGACTGCGGGGGGCCCAGTACTGGGGGGGAGGGGGGGGGGCGGAAGGGGAGCAGGACTGAGAGGGGTCTACCGTAACAGGGCAGGGCAGGGCAGGGCGAGAGGGTCGCACAGCCCTAAGCGATGGCGGGGGGGCCAGTATTGGGGGGATGGGTAAAGGCCCAAGGGCAGCAGTGGGGGGTGTGACCCTCCAGGGAATCGGGGAGGAGGGTCCAGTACTGAGCGGGGTGGTTGGGCCGTTGGGGGCGGCCGACCCTGACCAGCAGGACATGTACGGCATGTACGGCACCCCACTCACCTGCAGCGACCCCACCAGGTTCTCCAGGCGGTCGAAGAAGCCGTGCGAGCAGCCCGTGATGACGGTTAGATTAGTCACGTCGTACGGCGCCGCCGGATCGAGGAATGGTCGGTCGGGTACGAAGTGCGGCGAGGTGGGGAGGGGTGGCACGGAGATGGTCCAACTGGGGGTGGAGGAGGGGGGGGTTGAGGGGGAGAAGGCAAGGGGGGCACAGGGTGTGTGTTGGACGGTAGAGCGCTGGGGGTGGTGTCACGTGTCAGACGCTGGGGGCCGCGGGTTGCTATCCGGAGGGGGCTGCCCTGAAAGGCTGACGCTGGGTAGGGGGCGTGGGGTGGACCCAGCGCCCCCCCGCGTCCCCCCCCCCTGACCTAGCCCCCGGCTGACGGATGAGAAGCCGGGCTGAGCACTGCAGGGCTGTCGGGCTGTGAGGGCTGTGGGACAGAGAGAGAGATTCCACAGGCTGATGGGGTTGGGGGCGTGGGCTTGGGGGCCAATCCCTAGGGGTGCAATCCGGAGCTGGGGGTGGGTGGGGCGTGTTTGTGTCCGCCGCTATGAGTCGAGGGCATGGGCCTGAATCCGGGGCTTTGCAAACTGGGCATCCCTCGGGGCCACGGGGCTTGCATCCCCGGCCTGCGTGCGACACGGCTCTGCTGACTAAGCTACGTGCCTGGACGCCCCCACCCCCACCCCCACCAGCCTGGGGAATCTCTCTCTCGTTTTCCCTGCTGCAGCCCAACGCGCGCCCGGCCCCGCCTGCGCCAGGCTGGCCTATAAACCCGTCGACTCTCAGCGTTGCAGCCGTGGCGTTGTGGCTGCCACACCCCTGCTCCCTTGACTTGTTGCTGGAGGCCCTATCACAAGTACCTAACAAGTAACTAAGCGCGAAGCCGAAAGGGTGTTATATGTTGGTACCGTTATCTAGTCAGCGCCCTCCCGTGCGCTGCCCCGTGCCTACCGGGGGCAGGGCACCAAAGCCGGGAACGCCGCCATCAGCCCAACCGCCACCGCCACCGCCGCCGCCAGCATAACCACCACCGCCGCCACCGTCCCTAACAAGCCGCCGCCGCCGCCAACCGCCGCCGCCGAAGACGTCGGCATCGCCAACTGCAGCTTCGACGTCGCGAGCCGTAACCGCCCCAGTGCCGTACCAACGGCTGACCCCGCAGAAGACGGGAAGCAGACGAAGAGCCGCCGGGCAACGTACGCGGCTGCGGTCGACGTAGCGGCGGTTAGCAGCGCCGCCGCCATCAGTACGACGCCCAGCTGGATGAGTATCAGCTGCCGTACGACGGCCTTGAGATCCACGAACCACTTCTCCTTGGCCAGGAAGTGCATGTGACCGTCCGCGTACCTGACAGGGGGGGGGGAATGCCGGGGCAGGGGTTGGGGGCAGTGGGCATGAGGAGTACCGTGTTACTGTTTCGAGTTGGTGTGCTTGGAGTGGCTCAGGAGGCTATGGCCGTGTGTCAGCAGGCAGCTGCGTGAGGAGTGCAGCACGTCCGCTTCCCGCGCCCCCGGGTGGCTGTTTGCCCACCGCCTTCCCGCCCCGATTTAGGGCCCAAGCTCCCTCCGGCCGGCTCCCTCCTTCCCCCCCATCGCCGTCCGGCCCCACCAGGCCCTGTGGGGGTCCTTCGGGTCCGTCACCCCCGGCCCCCACCAGGCCCTGTGGGGTCGTCAGCCCCTAGCCGCTCGCCTCGACCCGAGCCCCTCCCCCCTTCCGACGCCGCCCTCCCCTATCTCCCACCCAAACACACACACACACACACACACGCCGAGCCCACACTACTCCCCCAACACACTCCGCGCCGCATGCCCTCCAGCCCCCCGGCCCATCCCCAGCGCCCTCCGGCGCCCGCCATGTGCCACCCCAAAGAGCTTTGCCCCCCGTGCGTACGGATGCCGTACGGACGCCCACCTGTCTCCGTCCGCGAAGCCCCACCAGCTCCCGTCCGGCAGCCGTTGGACGTCCACGTGGTGCAACCGCTGCGAGCGCCACGTCACGCCGTCACGTGTGGGCTCGTACCGTACGACCTCGCTCTCCTTGTACGACTGCTCGTCCGCCACGTCAGCGCGCAGCAGCGTCATCGCCTCGCCGTAGTAGTGCGTGCAGTCCTGCGCCCAGCGGTAAATTGTACCGTCTAGTACGAACGGCCGCCCGCCGTTCCTTGCCGTACGCTTGTCGGCGTCGATGCCGAACGGCACGCGGCCGCCGGGCGCCGGCGCGTACGGCACACCCGCCAGCGCAGCCGGGTGCGGCTTCCACTCGCCCAGTAACGTTTCTGCCGTGTACAGCAGCAGCGTGTACTTGGGCTGTCCGGCTGGCGGCGTCCCGACACGCGTCGTGAAGATCCACCAACGGTCGCGGTAGTACACCGGTGACGTGTCAACGTATTTTGCTGGCATGCCGAATTGGAACCAACGGCGGGTGGAGGGCCAGCCGGGGTCGGCAGGGTACTTGGTGGCAACCACTTTCCAGCCAAACGGAAACGCCTCCGCCGAAGTGCCGTAGACACGGATGGATCCCTCCTTGGATCCGATCGTCTCGGCGAACATGAGGTACTGATTCGAGTCCTTGTCGTACATGACGAGCGGATACGACAGGTGGAAGGGCTCGACCAGTGCGGGCCCCAGGTAGCGCCAGCTGGCGCCGCGGTCGTACGACACCGCCGTGCCCAGCTCGCCCTTGTACGGCCCAAGGTTCTTCATCTCGAAGAACGCGAACCACGGCACGGCAGATCCAGATTCGGATCCAGCCAGCTTCGCAAGCGCGGATCCGGCGGGCGCTGACGTGCCGTTGTCGGGCACATAGAGAAAGGGATCTGCCACGAAACTCACGGCCGTGATGTTGCTCAGCGTGGCGCAGTTTATTGCGGGTTCCACTGAGAAGTTGAGCTGTCGCGGGTCGCCGGAGACCGAGCCAATGCGCCATGAACCCTCGTAGTCCCAGGCGCACGGGTCGAGGCCATGACTGAGCGGCGCCGATGTGAACCATGCCAGCTTGATCAGGCCGGAGGGGCCATCGATGAGCGGGTCGATGAGAAGCAGAAGGACGAGACCCAGGCTGAGGAGGACGTAGGCTGCGAAGCCCACGACGCCCCAGCGGCGGGGCGGCCAGCTGGACCGCTGCTGGTGGAGGCCGGACATGCCGGGCCGGGCCGGGCCGGGCGGGGCCGACCGACCGCTGCTAGCTCCTCCTCATCGACGCCCAGGCCACCATCGCGCAGCGACTATACGAGTGATATTGGAGCACGAGCTGGCGAGTAGAGGGGAGTGAGCGCTGCGGACCGGGCGACTTTGGCGCGCGCCAGTCCGTCTCAGCTGTCGGGCTCACTTGTTCGGCTCGGCATCAGCAGTGTTGAAAGGTGTCAGTGTATGAAAGCGATTCAGAGCAGGTAGAGTGGAAGCAAAAGCGTCTAAGTGAAGCGCGCTCTCCGGATGAAGGGGCCCGCTCCGCATTGGAAGTCGGCAGGTTCGGGCAAGCCGTAGCAAATTAGGCCGCAAGTAGCCGCAAACTTTATCTCTCAGCCGCTCTGGCCCGGTCCACAAGCGGCGAAACTTTGTGGTGGCCATTCCTGCACAAGCGTGCATTTTGCCCTGACGAGGGACCTAACCTGTCGGTTGACTGCCATATAGACGCTAGCAGCCTCAGTTAGTCAAACGGTAGGGCCATTGCGTGGACCGCCGCCAAGTGCAGCATGCGGCCACTGAGCTGCCCCGGCCGGACCGCGGCCTTGGCCGCGGGGAGGGGGGGTACTGCGTCCACGTCTCTGGTGGCGCGCGTCGCGGTGCCATGCGGCCCCATCCAGGCCCGCCGCGTCGCTGCCGGTTGGACGTGTCGGGCCGCTCGCCGCGACACGGGCCCCAGCATTGGCGACATGAACCAGGATGAGCGACTCAGGCGACTCGAGGAGCTTACGGGCCAGGCGCAAAACATGCGCACGCCCTTCAGCCGAGAATCGCTGCTGAAGGACATGGGCGTCATTGACCCCGCGCTCTACGTTGACGACGAGGTCGCTGACCCGGAGGACGTGGAGAAGGAGCTCGAGTGGATCGACTGGAACGAGGACCCCACGACGCACAACGTCGTGCACGCGCGGACGGAGACGGCTGACGATGGCATGACCCAGCGGCTAATCGCTACCACGGACCTGGAGGAGGACGAGGCGGCCATCCAGGTGCGGCCTCGGCCTCGCGGTTTGGGAGGAGGAGGAGGAGGGGGGGGGAGGTTGACGCAGGGGGGAGCTAGAGGTGAGCTGAGAGGGGCATGAGGGCTCGGGAGGGTGTGTGCGTATGTGGCTGAGGGCTTCCGGGCTGGTGGGGTTAGCAGAGGTGGGGGGTGGATGGGTCCAGCTGCACAGCCCAATGCCAGCAGGGCGCCCGGGGCTGGCGAGTCAGGCGTTTGTGGGAGGCGCGAGGATGTGGGTCGCCGGAGGTGTGCTACAGTTACTTGGTTGGGGGACGATGGTGCCGGTAGGGGCAGGGGCGGCGTAGGTAGGACGGGTTGGGGCCAGAGCAGGGGAAGGGAGGAGCAGGGCTGCAGCCGGCCGCTAGGAGGGGCGGCCCGGGTGGGTGGCATCGGGGAGGAGCAAGACCCGTGAGGGTGGGGTGGGGGTGTGTGAGGAGCCGGACAGGGGTGGGGACTGGGTGCGTCGCCTTTGCTTGTGGCGGGGGGTCACGGGAGGGCTCGGGCTCTGGGCTGGGTGGGGGGCTGTGTGAGCTTGGAGAGGAGTGTTAGGCAGGGGCTGGCGGGGGCAGGGTGGCGGTACCGCGGGTTGGGGTGTTCGTGTGCACTGCCGAGGGAGGAGGGTGGCCGTCCGGCCGAGCTGCCACCGGGCCGGGGGTTCGGAATCCGGGGAGGGTGGGGGGCATGTGGGCCTCAGTCGGGCCTGGCGGGGTGGCGGGAGGTGGCGTTTGTGCTATGGGGAGGGGCGGCGACGGAGGGGCGCTAGGATGAGGGCTGGAGGCTTTGGGGATGCTGACGGGTGGGTGTGTAGTGGGTCGGTCCAGGTCCAGGGGTGGCAGGGCTGGGGCCTGGGGTCAGACTGCAGGCGAAGCAGAGGCCCTGGGCCTGGGCCTGGGCCTGGAGCAAGGTGTGTGCCGGTAGCCAGGCGCACAGCCCCACGGGAAGGGGCCTGGCTGGGCCTGGGCCCGGGCCTGGGCATCGCTCACGGGGGGTCACCGTCAGGACCACCTGGGCCCCTCCTCAACCTCCCCTCCCTCAACGCCCCCCCCTCCCCCCCTTAGGTGCCGCTGCACAACTGCCTGACCCTGTGCATGGCGGACGACGACGACGGACTGCCGGACAGCATCGAGCGACAGGTGGGGGTGGGGTGGGGTGGGGGTTGAAGCTGATAGTAGGGGGGTGGGGGTGGAGGGGGGGTGTTTGAAGCTGATAAGCGGGAGAGCATCGAATCGTTAGTGGGATTGCCGGAGAAGGTACATACCGCCACAGTGTCCATGATAGGGTCGGGTGTCCGTGGAAGAGGCGTGCGCTGAGGCTGGAGCTGAAAGTGGCGTAGGCAGCGGCGGCTGAACGCTATCCCGAAGCACTATATAGTCGCAGGTAACAGACCGGCAGGTCGCTGGGGTGCTTGGGGCATGCAAGTGCAACGCGCCGCACACCACCACCCGAAAGGCACATAACATTATCCCCCGAAACGAGACCCGCCTCGTCCCGGACTCACCTGGGCATATCGAAGAAACCACCACGGAGGAGAGGGCACGGCGGAACGCGGGCGGGGAGGGGAAGGGCGAGAGAAGTGAGAACATGCGAAAGCGCGGAAGGTTGGAGGCGTGCAGTGGCGTGCGTGCGGTCGCGCAGTACGCAGGGAGAAGCTAAATAAGTGGGGGAGCTAAAGAATGGAAACACGCAAAGGCGCGTGGAGCAAAAGAATCCCGGGGGAAAAACGTACGGCGGTGTGCTCCCGCGGTGGGGAGGAGTCCTACGTTGGGATGTGGGGCGCCGGACCCAATGGGTTCACGGACAGCGCACCCACGACCAGGGGGCTAATCCCCGCTGGCCATTTGCAGGCCGCATCAGTTTTGGGGGGTGGAGGGGGGGGGATGTTTGGATGCTCGGGGTTGTGCGCGATGTCCAGGCGCCAGTGCGTATACCGGTAGTAAGCGGCGAGCAAGCAGGCAGGGGGTGGGGTGGGGGTGGGTAGTGGGGTCAGTGGGCGTGGGCGTGGGTGCGTGGCGTGCTTGTGGGTGCGGGCGGGAGGGGCACCCGCGCGGTTTCGGCGCATCCCTAGGACGTTGGGCGAACTGGGTGTGTACAGCAGGCAAGGCGTCGTCTTCGCAACCCCTCCTGAAACCCATTTCTTGAACCCCTCCCCCCCCTCCCCACAGAACGCGGTGCTGGGTTTCTACAACATGCAGTCCGCGTTCCTCGACCAATGGGAGGACCACCACGGCCGCCTGCCCCTGGCGCTCAGGTGGGGGGCGGGTGGGAGGGGGGAAAGTGAGGGGGTGTCGGCGTGTGTATGGGCGTGTGTGCGCGTGCCACGTGCCGGGCCCCCCGCCCCCACACCCCCACACCCCCACAACCGAAACCGAAACCTTACCCGCAACCACCTTCCCCCATCCCCTCCCCCTCCCCATCCCATCCGCCCCCATCCCCTATCCCCCCATCCCATCCCCCCCCTGTCAGGTCCCTCCTCCTGGACTTCACCAAGGGCGCCCCCACCTCCCGCACCAAGATGGCTCTGTGGCTGCTGTGGGTGGCGGACGGGGACTGCGGCAGCCCCTACTGGCGGGAGGCGCTGGGGGCACTGCCCAAGGCGGAGGACATGCCCAACGTGAGGGGGGGAGCGGGGGGGAAGGGTGACTGTGTGTTTTGGCACGCGTGGGGGTGGCAACAGAGGGGGGAGCGGGGGAGCAGGGGGGAGAGGGGAGGAGGCGTGTGTGTTTTGACACGCGTGGGGGCGGAGGGCGACAAGGGCGTCGGGAAGGGGGCGGTTTTGCGGAGGGCCAGGGGCATGCCCATCGTGAGGGGGGGGGAGGAAAGGGGGCGGGCGTTTGAGCTCAGCGGGATCGGTAACCCTACTCTTACCCCCTACTCTTACCCCCTGCTCTTCCCTTTTCCCCGCCCCCCGCCCCCCAGCTGGAGTTCTGTGGGCCCGCGGAGCTGGCTCAGCTGCAGTGGGGGCCGGCGGGGCTGGAGGCGGCGGCGCGGAGGGATGCTCTGGAGGTGGGTGGAGGGGAGGGGTGGTGTGGGGGGAGCAGACCACCGGGGGGAGGGGGGAGCGCGGTGGGTTGGAGCATGTCCGCGGCCGCGGGTCGTGGTGGGGTGGCGGTGGGGGCGGGAGGGCGAGGCGAGGGCAGCGGCCCTGCCTCCCCTCTACCCACCCCGCCCCTCTCCACACGGCCCCCCCCCGCTTTCTCCCGGTTTCAACCATTCCTTCCATCACAACCCCCTCAACCCTCAACCCCTTCCCCAGGTTTCCCTGGCGTCGGCGCGCTCCCGCTCAGCAACAAACACCCCCTCTCCCCCCCCCCCCTTGCCCCCCCCCCCCAGGCCTTCTACCAGGGCTTCTCCGCCTCCCCCCTGTGCGCCGCCTTCGGCTGGCAGCCCACGCGGGAGGAGTCGGTGTGGGAGGCGGAGGCCATGGGAGCTAGCATGGCGCGGCAGGTGGGGGGGGGGGGCTGGGGGGGGGGGGTAGAGGGGGGTGGAGGGGGGGGGTTGGGGGAGGGGGGCGAGGGAGATGAGGTAATCAGGGGGGGGCAGGCTGGGTGGGGCAGGAGGGAGGGCGGGCGGGCGGTGGGGAGGGGCCGCCGCACGCAGCAGCACGTGTATGCCTCTCTGGCATGGCGTGACTCGATCCAGATCCACCTCAGACACCCCTCTCCAGCCCTCCCCCCAACCCCACTACCCTCCTACCCCCCCTCCCCCCTGTCAGGTGATCCGCTACTACGCCGCATCCCAGGGCTGCCCCGACCCCGCCCCCCGCGGGGAGGACGACTACTCCCCCGGCCGCTCCTTCCTGGACGAGCTGGACGAGGCCCTGGACGAGATGGAGCAAGAAGCCGGATCTGGATCTGGATCCGCATCTGGATCCAAATCCAAGGCCGCGGCCTCCAAGGCCGCCAAGAAGGGGGCGGCCAAGGGGGGAGCCAAGGGCCCGGGGGGGCAGGGGGACGGGGAGGTCTCCCCCCCGCCCCCGGGCTATCAGCTGCTGCCGCTACCCTCCTTCGAGCGCTTCCTTTGGGCCTACTGTACGGCAGAGGCCCGGTCCGTGGGATCGGGGGAGCGGTTGGTTTTCTTCCCGCAGGTGGGGGGGGCTGGGGTGTGCGGGAGAGGGGAAACGGGGCGGCCGGGGTTCGTGCGGTGCGTGCGTTGCGTAGGAAGAGAGGCGGAAGAGAGGGCGGGGCGCGTTGGAGGAGGCTGCTTGCACGAGACCCAGGTCCACTGCCCCCAAAACCTTCCGAGATCCCCCCTCCCCCCTCCCCCCCACCCCCCAGGCCGACCCCTTCCTCTACACCACCAACCCCGCCTCCGTCAACTGCACCCTGGCCATTGTGGGCGACGACGGGCCCGTGATGGACGAGTTCGCCGTGGTCACAACGCTCTAGTGAGTGTGGTCAAACGGAGGGCCGCTGTGTATGCACTAGCACGCTCTAGTGAGTGTGGTCAAACGGAGGTGTCTGTCCCACTGGGTATCTAATAGCTGCAGTGGGTCGCTGGCAGGCCGCTAGCTAGCTAACGGTGCAACGTCTAGGTTGCCACGGCTCAAGTTAGCGCTATCTACGGTAGCTACCTTCGCAGTCCAACCAAACGCCCCCATGCCCGTTCCTACCCCCCCCCCCGCAGTCCCGTGAAGGAGGGCGAGGAGCTGCGCTGCTCTGCGCCCTTTGGCCTTGGGGTGGACGGAGGCGGAGGCAGCTCCAGGCAGATGCTCGAGGTGGGCCCGGGCCGGGCCCAGGCGGGCCCAGGGCGGGGCGGGGCCCAGAGGAGGCCCAGTCCAGTATTTTGTGTGGCCCCAGGCCCCCTCCCTCAAGCCTCGATCACCCCCTCCCCTCCATCGCCCCCGCTGACGCCCGCCTCCCCTCCCCCCCCCCACACACACAGGTGTTTGGCCGCGTGCCGCTGGGTCCGTGGCAGTGCGGCGGCAACGAGGCGGACGGGGTGGACCTGGAGCCGGAAGTGGTGAGGGGACGGGGGGGAAACGGGGGGCGGAGCGTGTGTGTGTTTTGACACGCTCGTGGCGTAGGGGGACATGGGGGTTACCCCCCGGACATGGGGATTACCTGGAGCCGGAAGTGGTGAGGGGGGGGGCCCGGGGGGGGGCAGTGCAGTGTTTGTGTGGTTTGACGACTCGTGGCAGAGGCAAAGGCGGAGGGCAAAGGGGCTGTTAGCTTGCACTGCGCAGGCGTGTGTGTGAGCCCACGCGAGGTCACCTGGGCAGATAGCCTGATGTGAGGGCGTTTTGTTGCCCCTAGCGCACCCTCACTCACGCGCGCTCTCCCTCGCTCATGCACCTTCTCGCCGCCCCCCCCTCCCCCCCTCCCCCCCCTCCCCCCCCTCCCCCCCCTCCCCCCCCTCCCCCCCCTCTCAGGGGAGCCCCCTGGACACGTGGCTCAAGCAGCTCATGGGGCAGGAGGCGGACACACGGCTGGACAGCGTGGGTTGGGGGGAGGGGGGGGAGGGAGGGGAGGGAGGGGAGGGAGGGGAGGGAGGAGAGGGGAGCTTGGGGCTGGGGATGGGAATGGGGGGGGGATGGGGATGGGCAGCGGCTCAACCGGGATCAGCAGGCCTCATGGACCGACATGCGGAACTGCCGCCGCCAAGGCAACCACCTCAGGCACGTGCCTGATCTCCCTCCTTCCCCCCCCTCCCCTCCGACCCCTCCCCCCCCTGTCAGGTGACCGACCCCCGCCTCAACCACCTGCTGACCCTGGCCAGGGCGGGTGACGTGGACGCACAGGCGCAGCTGCCGGCGCTGCGGAACATCCTGCCGGCCCTGGACGTGAGGAGGGGGGGAAGGAGGGGGAAGGGGAGGGAGGAGGAGGGGAGAGACGGGGGAAAGGGAGGGGGATGCGGAGGGGGCGAGGAAGGGGGGGAGGGGGGAGTTTATCTCGAGCGAGAGACGATAAGGAAAGGGGAAGGGGGGAGGCCGCAGCCGCGACGGAGCAACGTGTACAGACGTTTGGGCGTGGGGTTGGAGGTTGCGGGGTTGGTTTCCTGCGGCTAGCGTCTAGGCCTCCGCACCCGCTTCTCCTCTTACCCCCGCCCCGATTCCCTTACCTCTGCCCCCCCTCTGCCCCCCCCCCACACTCCCTCTCAGGTCCCCAAGCTGTACGGCCCCAGCCTGATCGCGGGCGTACAGCGGATCATGCCCATGGAGCTGCACTTCGACGTGGATCCGGCGGAGGCCGAGCAGGTGCGTACGGCGTACGCCGTAGGGTGCACGGCGGTGCCCAGGCCTGGCCTTGCCCCTCTCTGTTGCCCCTGATGCTGTCACGGCCAGCTACTCAACCACCTTGCCCGGTTGTGCCGTACCCTCCACTCCGTACTGTCGTACAGATGAAGCAGGATCTGCTGGAGGACGAGCAGGTCGCCATGGAGGCGCGCCGCGCGCGCGCCGCCGCGGCCGCAGCCAAGCTCATCCCGGGCCTGGAGCAGTACGAATCGTACGACATACTGGGTGCGGGTACGGCAACCGCCGCCGACATCGCGTACGGCGAGACGGAGGCGTGGAAGCAGGACACGACCATCACCAAGATCGTGGACGTGCCGACCGACCCCGAACAGTTCACGACGCCCGAGGTACGTACGTACGTACCGTACGTCGCCTTTGCCCCTGCCACCCTAGCTTGTGCTCGCTTCTTCTCTCAGCTTCCCCCGCCAGCCTCGTCTCAATCCTCGTTGCGCCTCCCCTGGTCCCCCCTCCGCCCCTTTCAACCTCCCTTACCCCCCCTAACCCCCCTATCCCCCCTCCCCCCCCCTGACAGGGCCACGCCGACTACCGCCGCATGGTGGCCGCATGGTCCTCCCTGCCACGTGTGCAACCGTCGGACGTACGGCACCGGGACGACATGGCGGCGGCGCTGGCGGGCGAGCCCGTGGGCAAGGTGGGTGGGAGCGGCCGCCGCGGGGTTAATCACACATTGTGTTTAGGACTAGAGCCATGGTCGACGAAGGGAAATGCGGTGCATATATGCGGTGCAAAACTCGGCAAGGCTTGACCCCTGCCTCCCGTTGCCAGCTTGTTCGTTAACCACGGCGGATTAGAGCCGATGTGGGCCCTGTGAACGAAGGGATTCGAAATCCACATCAACCCCCGCCTCGCCTTCCCTTGGGCCCCCACGTGACAGATCCTAACTACCGCCCGGGAGCTGTCGGGCGAGCTGGCCCGCGCACGTGCCGTACGGGATAAGTTCCAAGCCGTGATCAACTTCTTCCCAACCGACATCGACACCGACTGGCAGCTGATCGAGAAGGCCAAGAAGATGGATTCTGGATCCGGATCCGGATCCGCAGAGCCCGCGCCCGCGCCCGCTGCATCCTCCGCGTCCTCACAGGATCCCGAGCCCGCATCCGAATCCGGATCTGGGTCGGCGGAGGTGGCGGTGGTTAAGCAGTACCAACGGCCGGCCGTCAACGTGCCGGGCGGGATGGACATGATCTGGGACGTCAAGCTGCCGTGGGAGGCCGGGCCAACCGCCATTACTCATCCACGTCAGCACGGGATCGTGGCGTGGCGGTTGGAGCACAAGCTCGTGTGGGGCCACATGCTCGGCATGACTAAGGAGTACGTGCAATCCCTGGAGGAGGCGCTGGCGGCGGCGGGCGGCGAGGAGGCGGTGGCGGCCGAGGAGGCGGCGGTGCTGGCGGCAGCGGAGGCGGCGGCGGCGGAGGGCGAGGAGGGGGACTGGGGGCAGGGGCGGCGGGCGTGAGAGCGGCGGCGTGGGTTGGTGTGGGGGCGGGAATGTTATCGCGTGGGGGCCGGGCGAGGCCTCCATGCTCCGCGTAAGTAGCAGGAGGGGCAGCGGCTAGGGGGCCTGGAGGGCTCGAGAAAGCCTTGGGGAAATGGGGATGCCAAGCGGGGCCGGGCCCGGGCCTGGCCTGGCCCGCTGGGGCCCGCTGCTTCGAGCATCAACCGTCGTGGACGGGCGTGGGCCCGGCTGATCCTACCTCGGCGTGTTTGGAAGGCAAAGCGGCGCGGCGCCTCGTAGGGCCCCAGGTGGACGAGGGCGCGGTCGGATTGTGCCGTGAGCACATGCTCTGTGCAGGCGGCTGTGCATTCACAGGGGCAGGATAGCGCTGGCGGCTGGTGGCGGGGATGGGGTCGGCATGCCGCCTGACACACCGGTCCCGGCATGGGCAGTTAGGCTGTGGCCGGGTCTTCACACGGACGATGCGGTCCGTGGGGCGGCATGCTGGGCTACGCTGCGTGCCAGGTGTGTCCCAGACTCTTCACCGGTGTGTGGTGGCTCTGATTCGTGCTAGGAGACTGTAAGCTGGGCTGTACGATGCGCTTCAAGGCCATACACGCGTTGCCACCTCGCTGAGTTGCTTGCATCAGTATATAATCTTCGTTTGTTACAGCCTTGCTCAGCCCGTGGTCCAAGGCCCCGGTCACATGCCTTGCAGTGGATCTAATCTGTACTATAGTGGCTGTCCCTCGCTGTAATAGAGCTGAGCGGCGGCTGGGCCAATGGACCGGACAGCAAGCAGCGGCTGACGACAACCTTACACCTGAGAGGAGCGCAAAACAAACCCCGTGGGCGCCCAGAGGCGGGCCCCGCTGCACCCGACAGCCACCGCACCAGCACGACCACGCGCCCAGCGGCAAGAGGCCCGCCGGCGCCCACTCCAGCAAACGCACAACCGCCAACGCCAAAGCACCCAACGCCCCAGCGACGCCCGAGCCCGAGCCCCAGCGCAAGCACCCCTGATTCCCGTAACGAAGAAGGCGTGCGAAGGCGAACACCGCGAGGGAAAAACCGGAACAGGGGTGCGAACAAGCGCAAAAACCCCACGGCAGCCTTCGCACGCACACACGGCCCCCCGCGCCGTCCCGGAGAGGGGCCTACGGCCGAAACCCCGAGCCACAGCGCCAGCCTCCAGCGCCAGCCTCCGAGACTGCGAACGGGTGGGAATTGAGCCGGAGGCTCGGCAGCAAAGCGAAAGAGGGGGGGAAGTGAGCGAGTTCTCGCGGCGGTAGCGAGAATGGCGCTCTCTCTAAGAAGGCAGAATGCCGAAAGAGAGCGCCTAGCGGCGCCTAAGCCGCTTCGGGACAGCAGTACACTACCGTACAGATACCTGCTTAGCACCCTACGGGCTCCGCCCTCCGGGGCTAAGCTGACGTTCCGCCCCTACGGTCGCGAGTCCGAGATGCACTTCGCTTCCCCCCTTCGAGCACATCACACATGCTTGACGGGCCAAGTGGGCCGTCCTAGTGGCAGAGTCATGGTAAGCAGCTAAGCAGAATAAATGAGCGAGAAGCGGTCAATCTCAAACCTCAATCAATCAATGGTTGCCCACACTACGTGCTATGCTGCAACCGTGGGGTTGCCTTGAAGTCCCATTCTCCCACACCGCCTAGATAACAGATCAATGAATGCCATGTTATTGCTCGTCCCATGCACACCGATGCCCTAGATCACAGATCAATGAATGCCGTATTCACATACATCCCAGCCCCCCTAGAGGCTCCTCGCCCCTTAGTCACAGGCAGCCCTTAGCCGGGCCTCAGTGCCATAGCCGCGCCACCGCCGCAGGCACCGCCATCCGGGACCAACCCCTCCTGTACGACCAACCAGTGCCGTACGATGGCTGTGCGGACCATGCCGCGGCGGAGGTGAGGCAGGGGGCGAGGTCGAGGGCCCAGCACACGTTGTTGGCCGCGAGGGGTCGCTCGGGCTTGAAGGTGAGGTCCTCGGGCAGCAGCAGGTCTTGGGGCTCGGATCGGGGGCTGGAGCAGCCGCGCGGCGTGCCCTCGGGGCTGCCGACGGTCGAGCTCTGGGGCGAGCGCCTGTTGGAGGGAGGGCACGAGGGAAGGGCGAAGATGTTAGGGCACGGAGGATGGCCGCATGCCCGGGTGCGCCGGCCTCAAGTACAGCCCAGCTAAGCGGGCCCAGCGCGTTGCTCGTATGCCCCATCGACCAAGCTTCAGTGCAAGCGCAGAGCTTGCGCGAGGCTGTCGGTGCCGACAGATTAAGCAAACGCAAGAGCTTGCGCAAGGCTGCGGGCTCGGTTGCGGCCGCGCATGTCCCGTATCACCTTTGGCGCCACCCTCTCTATCTCAGCCACCCAGAGGCCCGACGGGACTCACCAGTCGCTTACGACCATGTCGCAGGCCATATCCGCCTTGACCGAGCGCGAGGAGGTGAACGACGACATCCTTGGCAGCTGTATCGCTGTTTAGAAGCTTGAGGCTTTGAGCTTACGTGTATGAGCGAGTAAAGTGAGTTGTGGGGGAGTCTTTGTATGCTTGGACAGTCGCCCAGGGCCCGGCTTTGAGGCGCTCGCGGATGCGCGTCGCCGACCTCTCGGCTCTCTCACCAACCGCGGTACGGCCGAGGCCGCCCGGACCGCCGCTGCGCGCTCTACACGCTGATATCAGCATATAAGCGCCTCCGGAACCGCTCCCGCATGGACCTTGCAAGCGCCAACGTGACATGCACATGACTACGCCTGCGCCGAGGAGTCACGCCCGGGCCCGCGACCGCCTGCAATTAGTAGCTGCACACGTGCGACCACTTATGGAGAGCAAACCCACATCGGTCGGCTCAAAACCGCCTCTGCTTTCCCGGCCATGTCGCCACGCTCCATCTCGGCCTCTCACTCCCCCCCGCCGCCGTAGCCCCCCCTTGCCTCTTTTCCCTGGCCTCGCACCCTCCCGGCCTGCGCCCCTCGCGCTCATGACACTAGCCCTCAGCCTGTTCTCTTCCGGCTCCCCCCTGCTCACCAGCCATTTACCCGCCGATGCCACAATGAGCACCGTGTGATGTGATTCCCCGATGTGACTCCCCGTTGTGGTTCCCCGCGCCCTCACGCCCTTTGCCCTCCGCTGCCTATCCACCCACCCGACTGAAGCCGGTCAGTCAGGGATGCCCGGGGCTTGTGATGCGTCGCACCACGAAGCAGACCCTCACACCCTTACTCCTCAGTCCTCCCCCTCCTCCTCTCCGCCCCCTCCCTCCATCAGGGGCTCCAGCAGGGCCCGGCTCTGCAGCAGTCCCCAGGCAGCCTGGGAGGCGGCCAGCTTGGGGGGGGAGGGAGGGGAGGCAGGGGAGGGGCGGGGAGGGGGTTCGGGCAGCGCGGCAGGAGAGGGGGGAACGGCGGTGGGGGGTGGGGGTTTCCCTGCCCATCCGCGCTCATCCCCCTGCGCCCATGCCCTGCGCCACTCCGGTCCCCGTTCCCACCTTCAACGCAGCCCTCCTCCACACTCCATCTGAGCCTGCTTCCCCACCTTAAAGCCTCGTTTTGTGGCTTCACGAGGCCCTCTTGGCCTCGCCGGGCGCACGGCAATCGCATGCCCCTGCACGCCCGCATCGCCCAAACTTTGGCTCCCTCCCCCCGACCCTCGCGATTGCCCGACACACATCCAAGTGCTCGCTATTAGCACCTCTGCTGCATACGGATAGCAAGAGCAAAGCCCGAGCCAAGCTTACTTCGAGCGCCAACGAACCGCATGTGCGAGTACCCCGGCCCCTGACACAGCCAGCATAGGACATCCCGCGACCATCTTGCACCTTGAGGCTATCCACAGGGCTGGCAAAGCCCCTGGTGTTCAGATAGAAGTGCCGTGATACATCCAAATTGCGAGCTTCCCACCGTGTGCAGCGTGAGCCGCGGAGGAGCCCAGCGCCGCGAAAGCAAGAATGGTGAGCACAGAGTTGACCAGTGCTCTTTGGCTGTGTCGCGGGCGGTGGTCCGGACGGCATGCCCTGCGTGTGCACACATGTCCAGCGGACTCCTGGTGCTCCCCGCGTGTGCTCCGGCCGGCCCCCCTGCTCCGGCTGTGGCGTCTTAGCCCTACGCACACACTCCTAATCTTCAGATTTCAACACTCCATGCCCACCTCACCAGGGCTGCGGCAGCTCTAAGCCTCCCGGGGTCTCCACCCCGGCCCCCGCCGGTCCAGACAAGGCCCCGCCAGCTCTGCCGGCCGTGGCCCCTGACCCCAACCCCCCGTCAGCGGCCCCCCCACCCCCCGCGGACGCCCCCGCCCAGCCTCCCCCCGCACCCGCCGCCTCCCAACCACCACCTCAACCGCCATCCCAACCGCCGCCCAGCCAACCGTCCCAACCGCCCCAACCGTCGGCACCGCTCACCCCCGAGGAGGAGGAGCTCCTGATCGCCCTGCTGCAGAAGAAGCAACGGCCAACCGCCCAACCGCCAACCGCCGGCGCTGACTCAGCCCCACCTCCCGGCGGCGGTACAACCACCACCGCCACCACCACCGCCGCCGCCGCCGCCGCCGCCGCCGGCGGTGACGGCGGGGGTCTGGAGGGCGCCCTGCAGACCCTGCAGTCCCGCCATGGGGGGCAGTTGGCTGAGATCGAGGGTCGGCACCTGCAGCAGCAGGAGACCACGCGGCAGCGGGAGGGTGAGGGGGGGTGATGGGTATAGGGGGGAGATGGGGGGAGGGGGGGTGGAGGGTGAGGGGCGGGAGGATGAGGGGAGGGGGGGGGGGAGGGTGAGGGGCGGGAGGATGGGGGGGGGGGGGGGGGGGAGGGGGGTGAGGCGGGAGGAGCCGTGTTGCCACGGGTGTCGGGGGCTGGCTATCGTCAGCCATGGACCGTGTTGGGGGACGGCACGAGGAGAGAGCTACTGAGGAAGGAGGAGTGGCAGGAGAGACCGCGGAAGAAAGGGTGGCAGCGGCCTCTACCCCCCTCCCTCGTCTCACCCTCGCACTCTCCCACCCTCTCACGCTCTCTCCTTCCTCACGCTCTTCCCGCCCCCCCTTTACCTCCCCCAAGCTGACCGGGAGGCTGCCGCCGCGCTGGCCGCCTCCCAAGGGGCCCAGGGGGAGGGGGAGGGGGAGGGAGCCCAGCAGGCTGCGCTGCAGGCCCGACTGGCGGGGCTGAGCCTGGATCAGGTCAACATGCTACAGGTGGGGGGGAGGGGGGAGAGGGAGGGGGGAGGGGGGTGGGGGGATGGAGCGCGCGGCTGCAGACCGTGTGCTGATGGGGTCCAGGCTAGATGTTTGGGGCACCCAAGGCGGCCTGCGACCCCAAGGCCCCCAACCTCTGGCGGCGCTTGGGACCCTTTCCCCACCCAACTATCTTGCCACACCCCCTCCCCCCGTGCCCTCTCCCCCCCCCCTCAGGCTAAGCTCCAGGAGAGGCTGATGGCTCAGCTGCAGGTAGGGTTGGCGTGGGGGCTACGGGCGAGGGCGGGGGGCAATGGGGACAGGGAAAGGGGCAACGTGTGTGTTTTGACACGCGTGCCGTGCCGACCGGAAGCGGACGGCTCAGCTTCAGGTGGGGGGTGGTCGTGGGGGCCGCGGGAGGTGGTTAGATGGGAGCTGGAGGTTGGTACAGAAACGGTCCGATTCCAACGCCCATCCCAACGGAGACGGGGATGCGATGTGGGCGAGGCGCGTTGGGAAAGTGAGCAGCCGAGCTCTCGCAGCCGGGGCCCTGCACCCCCCTGGTCATCCCTGAAACCACGCCCCCCGCTTTCCCGCGCTCCTCCCCGGGGTGCCCCCCTCCGGCCCGCAGGAGAAGTTGAAGCGTCAGCAGGAAGCCGAAGAGGCGCGGCGGCGCGAGGCGGCGGATGACGCGGCCTGGGAGGCGGCGCGGGGCGAGCGGGAGGCGGCGCGGGAGGCGGCGGCGCGCGAGTACGAGTCGCAGCTGTTGGGCCAGATCCAGGGCCTGTTCAAAAAGGGCTCTGGATCTGAATCTGGATCCAAGCCCGCCCAGGCTCCGGAGGGCGTGCAGGAGTGGCCGCAGGTGTGGGCGTGCGGCCTGGGGCCGGGGGGGGGGGGGGGCAGCTGTGGGGGCAGGGTCGGACAGCTGAGGGAATATCGTAGTACCCGTACCGGTGCAACTCCGTGCCTACCAAGCTCTGTACCTTCCACACGACACGCCTTTGGCAATCGTATTACCCCTTCCTCCCCCCTCCCCCCCTCCCCCCCCCCAGGTCCGTGCCAAGGTGTGGTCGGGGGACTCGGGCGACGGCAGCCTCCTCTTCCCGGAGCAGGTGTGTGTGTGGGAGAGGTTGTCAAGGGGGCTGGGGGGAGGTTGAGAAGGGGGCTGGGGGGATGTTGAGAAGGGGGGTGGGGGGAGGTTGAGAAGGGGGCTGGGGGGAGGTCACACCGTGCAGCTCTTGGGCCCGTCGGCCGTCCCGCCCTGCCTCTGCCCCGCACACCTTTTTCGAACCCAACCCCCGTTTGCCCCCTCTCAGTGGTTTACCTCTTGCCTGCCCCCCTCCCCCTCTCCCCCCCTTACCCCATGTGCAGGACGATCTGGATTTCAAGGTGGCTGGGATCCACCGGAGGGCGCCCCTTGCCCTGGCCATCGCAGGGGACACGGGGCTGCAGGGGGCCATGGCGGTGGGTGGGTGGGGGGGGAGCGAGCGTTCAGTTCTAGTGAAGGGGAATTTCGGGCACTCAAGTTGGGGCCTGCAAGGGAGGGGGGGGCGGGGGCTCCGTTCGATCAGTTTCGCTAGCCTGTGGTCTGGGGGATTTCAGTTCTGATGAAAGGGGGCATTTGGGCACTGAAGTCGGCTCGGGGCGAAGGGTTTAAGCCCCCCTGCCATTCTCTTGTCCGCTTGCGATGTCGCACCCATGAGCCCGCCTCGCCCGCCTCTCCCGCCACGCCCCATCCCGGACCGACCGTTCCCTGACATGACACGCCCATACACGCCTGGCAGCCCCCTGTCCCCCCTCCCCATCCCCCCAGGGTCTGGGCTGGCTCCGTGCGCTGCACTCCCTGGGGGCGCTGCGGCGGGCGCAGTACATGGTGCTGACGTCAGGTGGGTGCTGACGTCAGGTGGGTGCTGACGTCAGGTGGGGGCCGGCGGGTGAGGAGGGGGCGGGGGGTGAGGTGGGGGCCCTCCTCTGCATCGCCCGGCTGATGCGACGGGTGACTGACAAGCGGACCTCAGCTCGGCCTCTCGCTCGCTGTTGGCCGCCCACGCCGCCCGCAAACACATTCCTCTTGACTCCCCTGGAGCGTCATCTCCTCAAACGGTGTCCCCACCCTGAAACCAATTTCCCGTCCCTCCCCCCGCCACCCCCAGGCGCCTCCTTGCTTGCCCCCCTGGTCTTCTTGGGGGGAGCCAACGCCCTTGACGCAGCCCTGGGCCCCCACCTGCCCCCGGAGGGGTGCACCCCGGGGGCGCTGCAGCAGGTACGGCAGTGTGTGCATCGCGTACGGCAGGGCGTACGACGTGCACGTGTTGCTTGTCGTACGCCTTTGCCTGGCCCCCACCTCGAACCCCTCCCGGCCGGTATGTCTCTCCCTAGGCCGGAGGCTCCCTGGCGGCGGCGCTGGCGGCGGCGGGGCCGCGGCTGGCGGCGGCGGCGGCGGCGGAGGTGGCGGCGGCGGCCGACGAGGGGGAGGCGGGGGCGGCCAAGCGGGTGCGTGGGGGGTGTGGAGTGGGGTTGGCCTTTCATTATTGTGTCGTCGAGGTCAGCTGGCATTCGAACCCTGGACTCCTGATCTAGACGGAAGCGATCCTGCTTCTCCCCATCGTACTTTCGACATCCCACTCCCCCCTGCTCTCGTAGGCCGCCGCATGGGCCTCTGCCCTTTCGTCTGCCCTGCTGGAGCCCCTGGGCCTGGCTGGGCCCGGGGACACGCTGGTCACCATGGCGGGGACCAAGGTGGGCCCACTCCCGGGCCCAGGCCCTGTGGGACCAATAGGAGGAGGGTACGGCGACGAGGGGCGCGGGCAACCCCTCAGTGCACCTCCGCTTCCCCCACCCCTCATATTGGCAGGCGCTCCCTTTGCCCATGGCTCACCCTACCCGCCCCACTGCCTCCCCCAAACTGCACCCCCTACCCCTGCTCTCCACCATACCCCCCCAGGGCGACGTGCACCGCTCCCTCGCCGCCCGGGCCGCGGCGCTGGGCGCCTCGCCGCCCCCCCGCCTGCTGGAGGCCTCCCCCGAGCTGCCCTTCGCCATCGTGTGCCAGGTGGGGCCGGGAGGGGGTCGGGTCACGTACGAGGGAAGGGCTACAGCAGCCGTAACAAGGGGTGCCGGGTCGAGATGCAGGGTGTACCGTACGAGGAACGTGCAGTGAGGGCACGGGTCTGGCCCACCAGGCGTCCATGTTCAACCCAGCGTGTTAGAGGCAGCACCTAATGATATAGCAGCCGCGCGGTCTCACGTGTGGCCGTCAGGATCAGGCGAGGTATAGGAGATGTGCATCAGGGGTCCGCAGATGGGCCAGGTCCACAGTCCGGGGTCCAGGAGGTGCCCCAACTGTCGACGAGGCCTTCCAACCTCCCTGCCGTACACTGTCTCGATCTGCCGTACCGCAGTCCCTGATGCTGCCGGACGACCCGGCGCTGTACTACCCGTACGAGTGGACCCCGCTGTACGGCGGATGCCCCGTGCCGTACAGGTGGGCCGTGTGCACAGCACCAGCTCCCTCGTCCGGGTACCCGCACACCCCGATGCCGATCCAACACCTTGCCCCCTCCTGCGTCAGCCTGCGTTGATGTCTTCTAATCCCAGCACCTGCCCCCTCCCCAACCAACACACGCTCACAGCACGAACCCCCAGGTGGGAGGTGGCTGGGCGGAGTCCATCGCCGTAAACGCACACATCGACAATCCGGTGAGCTCCCTTTCCTTCATTGCTTGGGGCGTATGACCACACCCTCGCCCAGACGGGCCGGACACAACCCCTCATGCAGGCAACAGTGTTTTTCTCTGCACACGCTCGCCCGTGCCCCTAAAAATTGTTTAAACCCGTTTCTCCGCCCCTCGCAATTGCCACCCCGGCAGCCATCCTCCGCCGCCTCGGGGCGGGAGGTGTCCGTGCGCCCCGCCCCCGGCCCCCTGGCCCCCCTGCCCGCCGCCCTGGCCCCCGCCTGCTCCGCCCTGGCTGCCCCCGCCCCCGGGGGAATGGGGAGGCCGCTGCGGGGGCGGCCGGCGCACGAGGCGGCGGCCTTCTGCTCCGCAGCCTACTTCGATCAGCAGGTGGGGGAAATGAAGGGGGATGGAGGAGGCTGGGAGGGGGTGTAAGGTGTGTTTTGACAGCGTGTGCGTGTCGTGCCGGCGGCGGCCGGCTGCTCCGCAGCCTACTTATATCAGCAGGTGCCAGGGGGCGGGGGGAGCGTGCACTTGTGCGTCAAAGTGCGTTCGACAAGATGTACGCCACACGGTCCATGTCTTACAGCTCTCCTGCCCTCCCCCCCATGCCCCTCTCCCCTCCCCTCCCCTCCTGCCCCCACCCCCCTCCAAGGGCTGGGCCAACGGCCGCCTGCGCCTGGCTGACGGGGGGCCCACCGCCGGGCTGGGGCTGTACCCCGCGCTGCGGCGCAAGGTGGCGCACGTGGTGTCCATGAGCTGCGCCAGGCGAGTCGGTTGACGGTTGGCGGTTGGCGGTTTACCTGTCGTTGACGGTTGATGGCTGGAAGGTGGCAAGCATGGTGTGTCCGGTTATAGGGGCGTTGGCCCAAGCAAGCGGATAGCGGTTGAGGACAGCAAAACCAACTCTCCCCCCCCGCCCCCCCCGCCTCTCTCCGCCCCCCTCCCAGGTGCCCCCTGGACGATAAGGAGGGCTTCCTGCTGCAACACAAGGAACTGGCTGGGGTGAGGCGGGGCGGAGGGCAGGAGGGACGTGGCGGGGAGGCCCAGGCCCTCGCCCGCACTCCCCCGAGACTGCACCCGCGCTTCTCCAACGCCTCCCTCTGATGCTCCCCGAGCGCCCTCCCTGCTCCGTCCTGACCGCTCCCCACTCCCCCCCCCTGTCCCCCCCCTGCAGCTGTTTGGGCGCTGGCCCGGCATCACAGAGGCGGGGGCGGGGCTGCCCCGGGAGGAGCACAACAGGCAGCGCCAGGTGCGGTTGGGTGCGCGCGGGGGGGGGGAGGGAAGGGTGCGATGGTTGGTGCGACGAGGGGGAGGATCTGGGGGCGGCCGCGGGCGGCCTGGCAGGGGGCACCAGTCCACAGTGCCAGCGAGCGCCGGAAGTGCTGGCTCGTGTGTTGCCACCGCCACCGCCACCGCCACCGCTTCCCTGCCTTACCCTCCCTGCGTCTGCTTGACACCCACTCCACCCCACCCCACCCCACCCCCCACCCCACGCCACCCCACCCCACCCCACCCCACCCCACCCCACCCCAGGTGTTCGCCCCCGGGGCCTTCGACGCTCTCCACGCCGCCCTCCTCGCCCGGGCGCAGGCGGGGGAGCCCCCGGTGCACTCGGACAGCTACGAGGTGCGTGTGTGCGGAAGGGATGTGCGGCTGGAAGGAAGGGGGGCGGAGAGCCGAGGAATGTTCTCAACCCGGAGCCTGACGGTGCATGCAGTGACTCGAGGGTTTTGTGACCTTCAGACGAGAGGAAGGACGTGTCCTGCGCACAATTCTTAGGCTCGAAGCACTGTGCCTCAGCCTCCTCTCCCTTCATCCCGCCTCCTCTTGAACCCCTCTTCCCCCCTCTCCCGCCTGACAGGTCCTGGACAACACGGCTGTGGGGGTGCCGGGGGGGTGGACGGTGCAGGTGCTGTGGGTGCTGCACCCGGGGGCCGCGGCGGCGGGCTGGGAGGCGGCGCTGCCGGCGGAGACGAGGGCCCAGCTGGTGAGGCGAGGGGAAGGGGGGGACCCTACCACTGGGGGTCACAAGTAAGGGGGGGGGGCACACACAAGGCCCCGACACGCGAGCTAGCACGGCTCCTGGTTGCAGAGCCGAAGAGGCGAAGACACGTCACGCACATCATCAGCACCCACATGTGTGATTTTAGCGCCGAGCTGACGACCTTTGCATCGAGTCCTGCAATCCTGCTGAGCTTGTCGTGGACATCACTGCCCTTATGAATGTGATCTTGCATGGGCGTTTAGTAAGGAACTGTTCCCGTGGTTGCCCCCTCCCTCCCCTGCGCTCTCTGCAGGCCGGGGGCGAGGGCGGTCTGCGCGCCTTCCCCTCGCTCTCCGCCTTCCCGGCCGACTGCTCCCCGGCCCTGGTGCAGGTGAGTGTGTGGCGGGGAGGCGGGAGGGAGGCGAAAGGCGCGAGGCTGGCGGCGGAGGGCGGGGGCACGGGGTGACGTGGCCTGCTGGCGCAAGGGGTCAAGCAGGGCCGCCACGCACGCCGTACTGTACAGGATGCGGACGGCGGGTGCCGGGGACCACAGGGTGCCACAGGGTACTGCAGTCCGATGCGGGCGGGGCTCAGGCACCCCCCGTCCTCGCCCTGCCCGAACCCCCTCCCCGCCCCTCCCCTGCCTCCCCTCCCTCCCCCCTCTCCAGCTGGCCGCCTCCCACGCCGCCTGGGGACTGCTGCAGAGCCGGGCGCTGCTGGAGCCCCTTTTGGAGGGAGGGGGCGGTGAGGAGGAGGAGGAGGAGGAGGAGGAGGAGGAGGAGGAGGACTGAGGAGTAAGGGCGTGAGGGTCTGCTTCGTGGTGCGACGCATCACAAGCCCCGGCCATCCCTGATCGACCGCTTTCAGTCGGGTGGGTGGATAGGCAGAGGAGGGCAAAGGGCGTGAGGTCGCGGGAAATAACATTGCCGTTGGATGGCTGGTGAGCAGGGGGGAGCCAGAAGAGAACAGGCTGCGGGGTAGTGGCCAGCAGAGGCCAGGCGGCGGGGGAGTGTCAGCGCGGGGGAGGGGAGGCAAGGGGGGGCTTACGGCGGCGGGGGGGAGTGAGAGGCCGAGATGGAGCGTGGCCGCCATGGCCGGGAACTGCTTAAGCAGAGGCGGTTTTGAGCCGACCGAATCAGGCTTTGCACACCAGTTATGGTCATCTGTGTACAGCTACTGTTTGGGGGCGGTCGTGGGCCCGGGCGTGGCTCCTCGGCGCCGGCGTAGTCATGTGCATGTCAGGTTGGCGCTTGCAAGGTCCATTCGGGAGCGGTCACGGAGACGCTTATATGCTTATATCAGCGTGTCGAAAGCGCAGCGGCGGTTCGGGCGGTCTCGGCCGTACCGCGGTTGGTGAGAGCCGAGAGGTCGGCGACGCGCATCCGCGAGCGCCTCAAAGCCGGGCCCTGGGCGACTGTCCAAGCATACGAAGACTCGCTCACCGTCGCCTCTACTCGCTCATACACTCAAGCTCAAAGCCTCAAGCCTCCAAACAGCGATTCAGCTTCCAAGGATGTCGTCGTTCTCCAACACCACCTCGCGCTCGGTCAAGGCAGAGATGGCCCGCGACATGGTCATCAACGACTGGTGAGTCCTGTCGGGCCTCTGGGTGGCTGGGATGCGGAGTTCGGCGCCAGAGGTGTGCATGGGACATGCGCGGCCGGCGCCGACAGCCTTGCGCGAGCTCCGCGCTTGCACTGAAGCTTGGTCAATGGGGCATAGGAGCAGTGTGCGTGGCCCGCTAAGCTGGGCTGGATATGAATCCGGCGCACCCGGCACGTGGCCATCCTCTTGCGCTCGCGACCTCCTCCCCTGACCTCGTCGCCCTTCCCTCGTGCCCTCCCTCCAACAGGCACTACCCCCAAGGCTCGCCCGTCGGCAGCCCCGAGGGCACTCCGTGCGGCTGCTCCAGCCCCCGATCCGAGCCCCAAGACCTGCTGCTGCCCGAGGACCTCACCTTCAAGCCCGAGCGACCCCTCGCGGCCAACAACGTGTGCTGGGCCCTCGACCTCGCCCCGTGCCTCACCTCCGCCGCGGCATGGTCCGCACAGCCGTCGTACGGCACTGGGTGGTCGTACGGGAGCGGTTGGTCCCGGGTGGCGGTGCCTGCGGCTGTGGCGCGGCTATGGCACTGAGGCCTGGATGAGGGCTGCTCTGTCACGACCCAGCGTGTCCTATTGACCCCATGATGTCCCTAGCAAACGGTGGGAAGACGGCGACGTCCAGCAGGCACGCCCTTGCTGACGTCCTCTGACACGTAGATCTGGGCCTATCGCCCCCTCGCACGCTCAGCTTACTGGCGGATCGACGGTCGATGGCAAATTCGGCAGGAGCGCACTCAACTCCTTACAGCAGCTACGCAGCTCTCCTAGCTGCGTGCTCAGCAATAACGGCTTGGTCTGTCCACTACGTAAGCAACACCGGCAAGCAGTACCAGAGAGCTTGGGAACAGACGCCGATGGCGGCTGTCCCCGCGCCCATTACCCCGCTATCCCCGATCGTACGACACTCTGTCCACCGATGATTGCTCACCCTACCACATTACGCCACTAAGCCTCGACGCAGCTCCACCGGCTGCGGCGAGCAAGTCTGCTAACGAAATCCCCCGTGGTGCAATTGGGTTCGTGCGGCGCCTACCTGCGTCCGCCGACCCTTCGACTTCCCGCGACTTCTCCATGCATTTCCCGACACGGCCTCCCGGTACCCCTCCCGGTACCCCTCCGGATACCTTCCAGGCACGGTGACATGCCAGTGCCTGACAGCTGTCACGACCCAGCGTGTCCTATTGACCCCATGATGTCCCTAGCAAACGGTCCCCCCCCCAGCTCCGGCGGCGACGCTGCCGTGGGCTGGAGCGCGGGTTTAGATAAAGCAAGTGGCAAAGGCTAAAGAATCCCGAAAAGAAAGCTCAAACTCTCACACAATCACGGGCTGAATGCCCTCCGAGCGCAGAAAGCCCAGGCGCCTCGCTCCGGCCGCCATCAGCACGATCCAGACACACGTCACGCATGGCACGACCACCAGTCTGCCTTCCGCAATCCTGGCTCTCAGCCATCTCAGTCGCGCCCCGTCGCTCTCCTGCAGGTACTCCCAGGAGCACCTCGCCACTACCGCCTCTCTCGCCTGCTCGGCTGCCCCGCCCATGTAGGCGTCGATCACCTCGGGCGCGCTCTCCATCCAGATAACCCCCATATCAATCCCGTTCTTCTTTGCTTGCTCCAGCGCATGGTGTTCGCAGACCCTTGGGCCTGCGGCGGTTGGGCCGCGACGCAGTGCGCAGCCCTGCGCGCGCAGCCATGCAGCCGCCTCCGGCGTGGTGCCCCATGGGGCATAGACGGTCAGCGCCAGCCCCACGTCGATTACGTCCGCCAGGGCCTTGCACTCAGCCTCCGTGGCCTGCGGCGCCCCGGCGCCTCCGCTGCGCGCCAGCTCCGCCAACCTTCCCGCCTTGGCGGGATGGTGCTTTCCTGGCATGGCCGCCGCCAGCTTGCCGGCTGCTCCCGCCGAGTCGGTCTGGTTGGCCGCTCCTGCGGTGCTGCCCGTGGCAGCCGCGGCCTTGGGCTCGCCCGGCTTGAGCAGACGCGGCCTGAGCTGCGTTAGCGTCACCAGTTCGGAGTCGCCCTTGCCGTACTCGATAAGAAAGTGATGCACGCGCCTGCGCGTGCCAGCGTAGCTTACTATGCCAGTCTCTCGCTTGTTCCTTGCCTTGCGGCCCTTGCCCTGCCGCATCGCCGACGCTCCTTGGAGCTTCTTCAGGTGGGGTGGCGGCTCAGCCTTGGTCCGCCGCTCCGCCGCCTTGGCGGCGACTTGGCCCACCGTCACACCCTTGCTTGAGCAGCGCGGGCAGACCCAATTGCCGTCAGGAATCGCCTCGAGCGCGGGGCTCAGGCAGTACGTGTGCCAGCCCGTGCCGCACGCGTCGCACAGCAGCATCCACTCCTCCGCATCCGGCATGGAGCATACCTCGCAGGCGAGCGTGAGTGGCGGCCTGGCCAGTCTTGGATCGATCTCCGGATCCACGATCGGCATGTGGCATGGGGCCACGTGCGTGACGTGTGCGGTCACTACTGTGCCGCACTTGCCCTCCAGTACCAGCACGCCTGAGGCCCTGACCTCCGCAACTCGCAGCACCTCGGGGCGCACTTGCGGGTCAAGACTTGTCTTGGCTGTCGTGTTGCGGTAATACACATAATCTCCTATCTCAAACTTGCGCAGCTTGGGCTCGAGCCCTCCGCCTCGTAGGCGGGCGTAACGCAGCATGTCACGATGCTGCGCCACCGTCAGGTTGCCCCCAGCGATGGCCATGTGGCGCCGCATGGCGGCTGCCCTTGAGAGCACGGAGCGTGCCGCCGCCTCGGGGTCATCCAGGCTCAGCTCCGTCTCAAACCTTGGTTTGACAGCCGGGGGAATCACAGGGTCCACTGCGTGAATCAGAGTGTACGGGCAGAGCTTGGTGGCTGCCTGCGTTGAGCAGTTGTAGCCCAACATGATGGCAGGCAGGCGCTCGTCCCAGTCGTTGAGACCGCCTGCCGCTTGGGCGAGCTTGGTCAGGGCCGACTTGCAGCTCTGAACAGCTCGCTCGCTCAGCCCGTTGGCCTGGGGGTGCTCGGCTGAGGTCTGCCTGTGGTCAATCAGCGCCTCGGCCAACAGCGCGGCGAACTGCCCCTTCCACTCGCCGCCTTGGTCCGAGCACACCTCGGCACATGCGCCGTAGCGCCCCAGCACGTGATGCGAAAAGGCGAAGGCCGTGACCGCCGCCTCCTTGCTGGGAATCGGAATCAGAATAACGTACTTGCTGAAGTGTTCCACGCACACCATGCAGTAGCGGTTGCCGTGCACGGTCTTGTTGAAGGGGCCGCACAGGTCCACGCCCCAGCGGTAGAACAGGCCCCCGATGGGAAGAGGGTTCAGCACGCCGGGCCTGCCGCTAAACTGTGCCCGCAGCTTGTCGCATGCGGCGCAGTGCTTGACGGCCGTGGCCGTGTCTTCCTTGATGCCGCGCCACCAGTAGCTGTGAAGCAGCAGCGCCAAGGTGCGCCTCACGCCCCAGTGCCCTGTCTGCTCGTGCACCCTGCGCACCAGCTCGCCTCGCTCGGCGGGCGGTGGCACTATGCGGGTCTTGCCATCGAGCGACACGGTGTGCAGCTTGCCCGCAAGCCACCTGTAGCGGTGGGCGCGCTTGCGGATGCGAGCTTGCTCGCCCTCACTCATGCCCGTGGGCATCTGTCCTGTCTTAACGAACTCCAAGGTTGCATCATCGTCCCAAATGTCGCCGTACGGCGCTGACGCTGGCGGTGACTCGCTGTCCAGGGCGCCGCTCGCCAGGACGCACAAGGGGCTGGCGTCCGGGGCCCAGCCGCAAGCGAACGCCGCCGCCACGCCGTCTGACGCGCCTGATGCTGACGCCACCAGCGCGGCTGGCGCTTGCGCCGGAAGTGCCTGTGGCACATCATCCGCCAACACCCGCGCCATACTTAGCACGCCCGCCAGGCAGGTGACGTCAGCGGCCGCCGCCAGCAGGGCTCGCCGCTCCGCCTCAGGCAGGCTTGCCGTAACGCCGGGTGAGAAGCCCTTGAGCAGCTCACACTCGTCCGGCGTTGGCGGGGTGAACTTTTGCTTCTCGACATCGTACACTGGGCATGCGCTTGTTGCCTCAAGCGCCTCCAGGTTGGCGCCTATCGCGCCCGCCAGGACAGCCCGTGCGGGCTGTCCCTCACTCTCGGAAGGGTAGTACGGCGGCCGCAGGTTGCGGCGCGCCGCCGCCATCCGTCGGCCTTGGCCGATTGCATCTTGTGCGCTGAAGCGCGCCGGCCTGACTGCCGACGCTATGGTCTCTCGCAGGCCGCACGGCTCGGAGAGGTTCGTCCAGAACCGGTACACCTGGTGCACGCCCGAGCCGAAGAGGGCCGAGTCCGCCACCAGCGGGGAACCCCACGCCTCATGCAGCCTGCTCTCCGAGTTCCGCTGCTCGACAGGCGGGGTGGGCCCTGACGCAGCCGTGGTGCCGCACAGGAAGGCCACCCTATCGGCGCCCAGCGCCTGCTGCGCCCCGCCCACCAGCCTCAGCACGGCCTCTTGAGCCGTCGTGTCACCCCGCGCCCAGAACGCCACAACAAGCAGCGGCGCCCCGTCTGGCACTGAGGCTAGCAGCCTCGGGGTTGTGAGCTTGCTCACATCATCGTTCAACAGCAACAGCGCCTGCCCCGCCGCCGTGGCGGTGAACAGGTCCGGGTGCAGCCGCGCCAGCTCAGGCAGGCGGGCCAGCACCGCCCCATGTGCGGGTGCTGAGGAGTCAGCGTACACGTAGCGCTGCACAGGCAGCCCCGCCCGCAGACACGCCTCAAGCCCTGGCGCCAGCCCTCCGTAAAGCTCGGCGACGACCGCGCCTTGGCGCATGGCAGAGTCGTGCCACCGTGCCGCCTGAAGCATGGCGGGCGCAGGGGTCGGCGGCGCGGTGGTTGGTGCACCATCCTGCCGCAGCCTCCTCTTGCGTGCCGCCCGCCACTCCAGCGCATCATTCCGCAGCTTGCTGCGCTCAGCCCGGACCTCCTCCACCTCATCCTTCGGCGGGGGAATCCTGGCCTCAAACGCCCAACCGTTCCATCCGTCCAACGCCCCACTTGAGTCAGGCGCGTAGGCGTCTATGAAGGGCGCGGCCTTAGCCGCGGTAGCAAGCGCCACGTTGAGCACCTCACACGCCGTAGCGCTTGAGTTCACCACTCCAGAGTGGGCCGGCGTGGTTCCCGCAAACCCGCCTGGCTCATCCTCCTCGTCCAGTCTGGCGCCTGACACGTCCTCCGAGCTTGCTCGGGGGTTGCGTGACAGCCCGTCCGCATTTTGGTGCTTGGCGCCCGCACGATGCTCAACAACAAAATTATACTCTTGCAACACCAGCGCAAAGCGCGCATACTGCCCCGTGAGGCCCTCAGAACTCATCAAGTAAAGCAGCGGGCGGTGGTCTGTCACGATCTTGAAGGGAACGTCCGTGCCAATCAGGTGGTGTCGAAACATCTTAACAGCCCACACGACCGCTAACATCTCCCCCTTGTACGAAGCATAGTTTGCCTCGTGCTTGTTCAGGGAACGACTTATGCACGCGCACATGTACTCTCTCCCGTCTGCCCCCACCTGGCCCAGCACGGCGGCTATGCCACGGTTAGAGAAATCGGTGTGCAAAACCAACTGACGTGAGTAATCAATGTGCTTCAACACCAAATCAGGTTGCGTGAATATCTCCTTGATCTTGCTGTGGGCCGCAGCTTGCTCAGGCCCCCAGCTCCATGGCACCCCGCTCTTGAGCAGGTCATTTAGCGGTGCCACGATAGAGCTCATGTTGGGCACGTAACACCTATAGTAATTCACGAAACCCAACTGAGTACGCAGCTCAGACACGTTGCGAGGAGGCTGCAGGGCCTGGATCGCCGCAACCTTGGCATGATGAGGCGAAATGCCGAAGGGGGAAAGGTTGTGGCCCAGGTACTCGACCACCTCTGCCCCGAAGATGGACTTGTCGGGGTGGGCCCGTAGCCCCACGTCCCGCAAGCAATCCAGCACCGCCCCAACAACTCTCACGTGCTCCTCTGCAGTCTCCGTCCCGATCACGACGTCATCAATAAAACCGGTGGCCCATCTGTCCAGCCCAGCTTTAGTCAGCGCCAGGTCGACACGTCGCTGGAAGGCACTGCTACCGTTGCGAACGCCGTACGGCATCCGTTTGTACGCCACCAGACAGTTCCCACACCAGAAGGCAGTTTTGCCTATGTCGTCAGGGTGCATAGGGATCTGCAAGAACCCCTGACGCATGTCCAACTTGGAGAAAAACCGGGCCTTGGCCATCTTCTGAAAGATCTCCTCCGGCCGATGCAGCCCGTACTTGTCTGGCTTGCTCCTGCTGTTTACAGGGCGGTAATCCTGCGCCATCCGAGCGCTCGTCCACAGTCCTGTCGCCTCGCAGCGCTTGGCTGCTATAACGGGGTTGACCGCCACCTGTGTTGGGCCGGTCCACTCCTCGGCGAGGTTGGAGTTGATCAGCTCGGCGGTTAGGGTCTCGATCAGCTCGGTTTCTTTCGGACTAAAACGGCGGCGGGGCTGTACAATCGGTTCGTTAGTCGTAAGTTCGATCCGGAAAGGTCCCAGCTCGCCACAGTAGCCCGGCATCTCGGAAGTGCTATAGGCAAACGCATCCTTGCGCGCCCGCACCGCTGCTTGCAGCGCTTGCATCTGCTCGGGGGTCAAGCCCTTGGCGTTGCCCCAGATCCAACCTCCCTCCTTGTCCTTCTCGTACCGCTCGTGAGCGGTGGCTGCCATTCGTCCATCAAACGTGAACGTCTCGGCACTGGCCAGCGCATGCGCCAGGCTGGCGGGAAGCCCCAAGGTGTTGTACGGGCCTTGGCCCGTGTCGACCCCGTAGGCCAGGCTCATGCCCGGCGGAGCAGCGCACAGCGCCGCGCTGACCATGTTGAGCTGCTGCATTGCCTCCACAGCTGCTGCTCCGTTGAAGGCTGCGCCCGTGGCGCCTGCCCCAGCAGCCAGCGAGAGCAGGACCAGTGCCGTCAGCATGAAGGTGAGCGATCCCGCCCACGACCGCTTGCGGCCCATCAGCACTGGAGTCTTGTCAGGGCCCTTGCGCTTGCGCTTGCCGTGCCTCTTGGCCTTGGCCGGCTCGGCCCACTCCTCCTCCGTGCGGTCCATGGACGTTTCCACCACCGCCGCAAGCTTGCGCAGGCTGGTGTCGATGCCCGTGGCCTTGGCCACTCTGCTCGCCGCCGCCGCCGTGTACCCCAGCGCCACCCCGGCCGTGGCCATGGTGTAGGACTTGAGCTGCTGGAAGTACGAGGCCGTGAACTCGAGCTCGAACCCTCCATTGTCGCCCTCGCTTTGCTCGGTCTGGGCTTCGAATCCCCCCCCCAGCTCCGTGAAGCAAGGCGCAGCGGAGCTGGTGCACAGCGCCGTGGCGCCCAGGCCGTAGCCTGCGGCGAGGGCCTGTCGTACCCCGTGTGCATTGCGCATGGGGATGGTGATGATCTGATTGGGCGCCCGCAGTACGTCCGGCTTGAAGTGCAGCTGCGGGGTGGGGTACTGCGTGACGAAGTCGCACAGCATGCGCATCTGCTTGTTGCCCGCCAGGAAGTCGAACAGGTGCGTTGACGGCACCACCAGGGTCTGCGTCAGCGGCATGGTCACCGCGTGCGGTGTGCCCGGCAGCAGCACCAGTTCTAACTCCTCGTGACTCAGCTCGTGAGCTAGCTTGGACGGTCCGTTGCCCGTGCGTAGCGTAGCCTTTGTACGGCGGACGGGCAGGCCGTGGCGCTGCACCATCTCCTCTGTTATGAGGCTGATGGAGGCGCTGTGGTCTCGCAGGGAGTCGGGCGCACAGCTTGCCTTGCCGTCGCCGCCGCCCCCGCTGCCGTGGCCTCCGCCGCCTCCCTTGCGGCGGATGAGGATGGCCCCCGGCTCGTAGTAGAACATGTACGGGTTCTCCTCGAAGTAGGCCTTGGCCTCAGCGTTGCCCTCCAAGAGCTGCTCACGCTCCTGATCAGACATGTTGAAGATGGAGGTGTAGGCCTTGGCCGGGTGGGTGACGCAGTAGGCAGGGCCCGCCTCGTTGCGGTGCACATAGACCTGCGCCCCTCCGCCCCCTGGCCTCGCCTTGGCGCTGGCCAGCGCGGCGCTGCCCTGCGCCGCGGCGCACTGCAGCTTGCTGAACACCTCCTCCTGAAGTGCGCTCAAGGAGCTGCTCGCCCCTAGCGACACCGTGCTGTCGAGGTCCAGCACCAGCTGGAGCCGCGCCGTGGGCTCCCCGCTCGGTGCAGCACCCTTGGGTGCGGGTGAGGCGCGTTCCGGCGGCGCCTCGTAACGCTGCTGCGGAATTGCCGCCACCTGGAAGCCGATGGGCGCAGGCTGCTGCTTGAGCGTGGCCAGCGCGTGCGCCCCCGCCTCCGTCAGCCCTGCGGCGTGCGCCGCCGCCAGCGCGCACGTCGCCCTGCTGCTTGCGGAAAACTCCTCTGTGTCGGCGGCGTGCACTGCCGCCGCGTGAGCCTCCGAATCGTACAGCTCCTCATCGTACTCGTCCTCAGCCCCAGCGTCCGCCGCCGTGGCGGCTGCTGCGTGCTGGTTGGCGGTGGTGGTGGCCAAGGCCGCCAGAGCCTTGCTCACTTGGGCCAGCTGCTCCTGCAGCGACGTGACTGCGGCCGCCTGCTGCGTGCCGCCGCCGCCGCCAGCTCCACCGCCGCCACCGCCCCCGCCCCGCCGCTTTTTCTCATACTCGGCGAGGTTGCGGTCGAACTTGTCCTTGAGCGGGCCGGGTGGCGGCGCGTAGTTGCGCGGGGCGAACTCGGGGTTCTGGATGAAGCAGATCCTCCCGTGCCAGCGCCCGCACTCGTCGCACTTGTTGACGCCAGCGGGGCGGCTTGCCGTGCCTCCGCCGGCCCTGTTGCCGCCTCCGCCGCTGCTGCCGCCAGCGCCTTGGCGCTTCTGCTGCTCCGCCTGCCACTTGGTTGCGGGCGGCGGGGCCTGCGCAGAGACCAGCGCTGCTTGCAGCTGCTCAATCTGCTTGACCAGCGCGGACACGCTCTCTGCCGCGCCGGTCACGAGCGCAGGCCTGCCAGACTTGATCTGCCTGCACCTCTCCGTGGGGTGCGAGCTGTTGGCACCGTGCACCGTGCAGAAGAACCTGCCCTGCTTGGCGGGGGCCGCTGGTTGCGCCGCGGCGGGCGCCTTGGCGCCGCCTGCGGGCTTGCCCGCCTTGGACCCTCCCGCGGCGCCCTCCTCCGTCGCCGCCGCCGCTTGGGCAAACCTCAAGTTATCCCAGTAGTTGTTGGCGTCAACCGCCATCTCGTCCAGCTTGCCGTACCAGTCCGTTTCCGGCACCCGCCGCCAGATCGGTCCCAGGTCGTTGCGGACTTCGGGAATCAGGCGGTTGAAGTAGTTGCGGGCGAACGTGGTCTTGCCGATGTCCAGGTACGGCTCGTACCTTCGCGCTTGCGCGAGGTAGCTTGACGGCGACATCTCCATGGTCTGCTTCAGCTTCTCATATGCCAGCCGGTAGTTGGCTTTCCGCTCCGGCTCGAAATGCGTTCGTACCGCATCACAGTAGTACTCCCACAGCGCCTTGCCATGCAGGTTGGCGGCTGCGTTGCCCGGCTTGGCCTGCAGCCATGCAGTGGCCTTGGCCACGAGCGTGCTCTTGCGCGAGTTGTGCCAGTGCTCAAACTCGCTCTCGGAGATGGGGATCTTGTCCAGCATGTACTCGACCTCGGCCACCGGGATTTTGTCTAGGTCCCAGTTGCCCTGCCTTCTGACCTTAGTCAGCTCACGGTCTCCGTACGACGTGAAGTCTGGTACGGAGGAGAAACGGAACGGCTCCATGCGCTGCCGCCTCCGTTCCTCATCAGAGGAGCGAGACGGATAGTCGTCGTCCATCTCGTCCCACCCGCTGGTTGCTGCAGGCCGTGGCCTGACCGGTGCCTGCTGCCGCTGGCCTTGACCTGGTTGTGGCGGCGCTGGCACCTGGGGGACGGTGACGAGGGCAGCAGCTCCGGCAGCAAGCGCGTTTAGTGCAGGCTGCAACACGAACTGCTCCGTCTCCCCACTGTCTTCTGCCTCGGCCTCGCCGTGCCCTTGGTCAAGGGCCTGCCCCTCTCCGCTTCCCTCTGCTGCTGCCGCTGCGCCGCGCGCCTCCCGCTGCAGCAGTTGCTCGTGAAGCCCGGCTAGCTGCTTGTTCAGCCCGTCTATGGACGAAACCTCCTCACCGATCCCCTCTCTGTCTGCTGCACCCGGCTGTTGGACTGGCGCCGGGCGAAAGCTAGCACCCGACCGGGTCTGTCCGGCCCTGTGCTGACTGCCCTGAATGGACCCCTCCTTAGATCCCGTTGGCTGCAGACCCTCGACCCCCCCTGACCCACGCTGCGACGTTGAGCGCTGAGGATGAGGCGTCGGAAGAGGCGTCAGGAACGGGAGAGGCTCGATTGGATCCAGTGGGACTTAACAACTTGAACCAGCCGCCTTAGCGGCTCCGACTGCAAACAGTTGCCTTGACAGCTCACGCACAGATGACTCACGCCGCTGCCTTGGCAACGTTCCACCACAGAACCTCCACGGTCCGGTTGACAGGCTATCAACGGCTGCAGAGCGGCTCAGAAGCCCTCCAGCAGCTCACGACGCTCCTATGTTCTCACACGCCGCCTTAGCGACAACACGCCAGATGCAGATGAAGCAGCTGCCTTAACAGCGTCTCTACCCACACCAAACTCCTCCTGCCTTAGCAGCCTGGTATGGCTGCCACGCACACCCAGCTGCCTTGGCAGCACTCGCTACCCTCCGTAGCCGACCGCCTTGACGGTACGCTAACCCCTGCCTTGCTGGGCCCTTGCTCACGAGCCCCCGAAGCCTGGCTCACGTGCCTTGACACGAAACACGGCCCTTAGGCCACCGGCCCTAGATGATCCAGATATACTAGTTCCCCCGCGCCACAAGCCCTTAGGCCCCTCAGTCGTACAGCGCCCGGTACTCCTCGATGCTCTGGTTGGGGCGACGGGGCAGGGGCTCGGTGGGCAGGCCGCGGGAGGCCAGGTACATGTTACGGCTGGGAAGACGGTCCTCCGGAAGAGACTTAGCCATGGCACGGGCAATGGGAGGATATGTCAGACGCAGTCTTGACTGCACAGGTAGCGCAGCCTTGGTCTGAGCTTGATGTCGCGGATGTCACAAGGCACGTAACCGGATGCACGGCCTTGGCCGCTGGATACGGTAGTCGCAAAGGCCTTAGCCTATCCAATAGCTCTGGCGCTCTGCCGGCGGCTTGCCGCAGAAGCGTGCTTCTACCCTTCGCGCGCAAGTATCGCGCGCGGTCTGTTCCCAAGCTGGGAAGACGGCGACGTCCAGCAGGCACGCCCTTGCTGACGTCCTCTGACACGTAGATCTGGGCCTATCGCCCCCTCGCACGCTCAGCTTACTGGCGGATCGACGGTCGATGGCAAATTCGGCAGGAGCGCACTCAACTCCTTACAGCAGCTACGCAGCTCTCCTAGCTGCGTGCTCAGCAATAACGGCTTGGTCTGTCCACTACGTAAGCAACACCGGCAAGCAGTACCAGAGAGCTTGGGAACAGACGCCGATGGCGGCTGTCCCCGCGCCCATTACCCCGCTATCCCCGATCGTACGACACTCTGTCCACCGATGATTGCTCACCCTACCACATTACGCCACTAAGCCTCGACGCAGCTCCACCGGCTGCGGCGAGCAAGTCTGCTAACGAAATCCCCCGTGGTGCAATTGGGTTCGTGCGGCGCCTACCTGCGTCCGCCGACCCTTCGACTTCCCGCGACTTCTCCATGCATTTCCCGACACGGCCTCCCGGTACCCCTCCCGGTACCCCTCCGGATACCTTCCAGGCACGGTGACATGCCAGTGCCTGACAGCTCCTGACCTGAGGGGCGAGGAGCCTCTACGGGGGAAGGAGAAACGGACGAGGGTACGCGAAAAGCAAGGTCAGCAAAGTACAACGAATGCACTGGCGAGAAGCTACCCGCAACCCTGCTCTAGGGGGGGCTGGGATGTGTGTGATAATACGGTATTAATTGATCTGTGATCTAGGCGGTACGGGACTTCACGGCCATCCCACGGGTGCAACGGGTGCAGCATAGCACGTAGTGTGGGCAACCATTGATTGCTTGAGCTTTGAGACTGACCGCTTCTCATTTAATGTGCTTAGCTGCATACATGACTCTGCCACGAGGACGGCCTACTGGGCCCGTTCAGCATATATATTGTTTGGCCCGTCAAGCATGAGTGCTATGCTCGAGGGAGGGACGGCGAATGCCTCTCGTTTCCCCTTTGTATGAGAGATGAGACCCACGCCTAGGGCCCCGGCCCAGTCCCAGTGGCCATGCCATGGCGATGGCAGGTAGATGCATGCGACCGAAGGGGCGGAATTGGATCCACTGCAAGGCACGTGACCGGCTTTGGATCGAGCGCTGAGCCCGCATTGCCCCTCGCAAGACTGTAACGACCAAACATGAGAGGTCAATGTGCCCGTGCCTGCAAGCCAGCAACTTACAAGCCAGCATCACCTGTGTGTTGCATCATCGTGCGTACAGCGCCAACACAGGGGGGCTCCAGTCCCAGCTGGGTCCGTGTTCTGTACAGCCCTCCTGTCGTGCTCTGCGCTGCATTGCGCTTTGCTTGAAACCCCTCCTGTCCAACCGGCCTCAGTCCTCGCCAGAGCCTGTCAATCGCCGGCAGCGGCCCTCTGCCACGCCACCTCAACGCCACGCGCCGCGCCTTCCAGCAACATCCCCGCGGTCATCGGTCATTGCACCGACACAACATGCGGCGTGCAAACGCGCAATCCACTTCCCCTTCGGAGAACCCCTACCCGCATCACCCCCGACGATGCATTCCCGCCGCTGCACCTGCACCCCCGACCCCCCCAATGCATGCCCCCACCCCCCCTGCAATCTGAACCACCGACCCCCAGCCGCCGGGTCCAAGACCAGCACCCTCACCCTCACGACCCCGGCCCGCCGCCCCCACTGACCCTCCCGCTCCCGCTCGTTCTCCCCCCCGCCGCCCCCGCCCCCGCGCCCGGCGCCGAGGCAATGCCTGCGGCAGGGCCCGGCGCCGGCGGTGTGAGCGCCTCCGCCAGGGCCGAGGGGGAGCGAGATGCCACGATGTGGTGTGCTAGGAGCAGGGCATCCACCCAAGCGTCTGCGGATGCGGGGTCGTCCGCAACGAGCCATATGCTGCAGCAGGGCGGGGCGCAGCCCACGGTAGAGGCGGAGAGGTGGTGGTGGTGGGAGGCGGAGGAGGCGTGGTGGGCGTGGTGGTGGCGTGGGGGCTGGGGGTGGGGCTGGGGGTGGGAGTGGTGGTGGGAGTGGTGGTGGGAGGCGGCGGAGGCGGCGGCGGGAGGGGCGGAGGCGGAGGCGGGCAGGGCGGCGTGCGGGTGGGAGAAGGAGGAGGAGGTGACGGGGCGGGAGAGGTGCAGCCAGAGGGCCTCGCCCTCGGGCAGGCTGGGGTCAAACACCCTGCGCGGAGCGGGACAGAGGGGGCGGAGTGGGCGGAGGGCGGACAGAAGGTGGGGCCGAGGTGGACTTACCGGTACCCACCCCTACACGCGTCCCACGACCTCCCAACTTCCGTGTCACCAAACCTTCACAACTCTGCAGCCTCAGCCGCACACTGCATGACCCTCTCACCGCCTGACGCTTAGAATGGCGTCCAGGGGGACCACCAGGGGGGACTCCCCCACCGCGTGCCCGATCTTGAGCGTGGGGATGGCCGCGCCGCCGCCTGGGGTGGGGCCAGACGCGGAGCGGGAGATGGGGAGCAAGCGGCCGTCAGGATCAGGATCATTTGGATCTGGCTTTGGAACTGGGTGAGCTGGGTATCTGGGGTGCCGCCGCATGGGGTGGGCCGAAGCGGTGGGGTGGGGTGATGAGGCCAGGCCCAGCACGACCAGCGCCGTTCCGCCCGTGCCAAAGCCAGCCGCTCGGCATTGGGCTGCAGATTGCAGCTCCATCCCCACCGCCGCGCGAGGACACAACAGAGAAACAGAACGCACCGTGGACCCTCTTGGTCTCCAGTCCCCCGCGTGCTCCCTGGATGGCCGCGAACTCTTCACCCGCCCGACCCCATGCCCCTCCCAGTCCCATGTCCCGTGCCCTCTCCTCTGCCCCCTGCCTTTCCCCCTCACACCCACCCGACGTTGCGGGCGACAGCGAGCTCTCCATGGCGGATGCCGACCCTTGTCCCTTGTCCCCTGCGTACCTGCCTTAAACCCCCTCATCCCTGACATTAACCCACCCGAGGTTGCCGAGGACAGCGAGCTCTCCATGGCCCTCCCCCCCCTTCCCAACCCCTCTGCCCTCCCCCCTTCCCCCCCTCTGCTCCCCTCCCCCCCCCTCCAAAACCCCCTCCCCACACCCACCCGATGTCGCGGACGACAGCGAGCTCTCCATGGCGGATGCCGACCGCAGCGACCCCTGGTCCAGCACGAACCACTCGCGCCGCCACGTCTCCCCCGGCCCCCCCAGCCCCGCCTCCAGGGGCGCGGTCAGGTAGCCGGCGCGCAGGAAGGGCAGCGGCAGCATGGGCTTGACCACGGCCAGGGAGCGCCTGGAGGGGTGGAGGGGTTGGGGTGTTTGTTGCTGAGCGGGATCGCGCCCACGCCAGGGAGGCATAGAGAGGGGGGGGGGGTGGAGGGGGTTGGGGTGGAGGGGTAGGGGGTAGGGGAGGGATGCACGTGGGTTAGGGGACGAGGAGGAGCCGCGGGGCAGCATGGGCTTGACGACCGCCAGGGAGCGCCTGGGGGGTGGAGGGGGTTGGGGTGGAGGGGGATGTGGGTTACGGGAAGCCACTCGGAGAGAGGGGGGGGGATGGCATGGAGCCGTGGCGGCACGGAGCCGTGGCGGCTGCAGGGCAGGCGGCACTGGGCAGCGGCGGCATGGGGGTACCGGTAGGTCCGAGCCGCGGAGCGTTGGCGGCACGCCCCTTGGTACACTGGGCCCGGGCTCCCACGCCTCTCCTCCGCAGCTCCAGGTCCTTCTACTCCTGCCACGGACCCCCACACCGGTCCCCCCCCACCCCACCCGACAGTCTCTAGCCCACCGCACACGCAACCTCGCCTCGTCTTCCCCAAGGACGCCGCCATTACCCGCCAGGAGCCCCCGGTACGCGCCCCGGCCCCCATGACACGTGTCCCACAGCCCGCGTCCCGGCCCCGGTCCGCAGCCCCCCCCGCCCCGCTCCCGCCCCACCTGTAGATGTCCCGGGAGGGCTGCAGGGCCGCAGCCAGGCAGATGTACTGCGCCGCGGCGGTGAAGAGCGAGCGCACGCGGGTCTCGCGGGCGTGGCGCTCGCGCGTGGTGGCGGGGTCGGAGGAGGCAAGGCGGCCGGCTGGGGGGAGGGACGGGATGCGGTGGGGTGGCGTCAGGCGGACGGAAGGAAGGAAGGAAGGCGCGCGTGTGTGTGTTGTGCGCAGGGTGGGTGGGGGGCACAGGAATGTGGTCCGCGCAGCGGCCCCGAACCTCACCCTTGAGCTGCGCCGTCAGATCCGCCTGTACGGCACACGCGTACGTGTACAGCACCGTACCCAGGTTGTACACGCCGCGGTCGAAGTCGGGGCGGAGGCGCAGCGCGTGCCTGCGTGCGGGGGGATGAGGGGAGGGTGGGCGGTGGGCGTATGTGGGCGCAAGGGGGGCTTGCGGGGGGGGGGGGGGGGCGTCCCCAGCCTCCCCAGCTCACACCCCCGGCCGCCCTGGCGCCGTGCCCATGTTCCGCATCGCAACACGACAAACGCAGCCCCCCCCACACACACCTCCCTCCCCAGCCGGCTAGTCACCGCGCCTACGCTTCCTTCGGCTCAATCGAGCAGCCCTTCACACCTCCCTCACCCCGCCCCCGCCTGCTACCCCCTTTTGTCCCCCCCCCCCACATATCTCCCAGGCTCATGCGAGCAGCCCTTCACACACACACCTGAACTTCTCCAACGCAAAGGCCACCAGTCGGTCCCGCTCCGACACAGAGGTGGCCAGAGCCGACATCTCCTGAGGGGCAGGGGGGAGGGCAGGGGGAGGGCAGGGGGAGGGCAGGGGGAGGGCAGGGGGAGGGCAGGGGGAGGGGACGACGGCCTCAGCACCCCGGTCCCAGCTGGCCCTCTGTGCCTGCTCTGCTCCCCATGAAGGCGTCCAACAGGGTCTGAAACCATGCATTATGCGCCGGGGGCTCGTATCCGCCTGTTGCCAGCTTCACTCCGTCCCAGCAACACCCCGTGGCTGGGCGCAAGCCCCTGCCCACTGCCACCTCCACCAGCAGCGCCCGGACCCCTTCGAATGCCCTGCGCCCGGGCTTGCCCCCTCTGGAGCACGCAGTCTATCCCCCTTCCCGCAACCATGCCCAGCCCCCGTCCTACCCCCCCTCTCCCAGCAACGGCACGTGGTTGCCCCCGCCCGCAGCCCTTCGCACGCCCAGCGCCCCCCTTCACCCCCCTCCTCACCCAACTCGGCGGTGTGTAACCTCTACACGCACGGATTCCCTGGCGTCGGCGCGATCCCGCTCAGCTTCAAACACTCCCCCTCACCCCCCCCACCTGCAGCACCAGGCCCCAGTTGTTGAGCGCCTCGGGATGGGACCAGGGGCCCCCACGCGTCACGAAACACACACGCTGTACCCCTCCCCCTCCTCTCCCCCCCACCTGCAGCACCAGGCCCCAGTTGTTGAGCGCCTGGGGGTTGCCCGGCTGCAGATCCAGGGCGCCCGCGTACTTGTGGCTGGCCTGGGGGGGGGGAGGAAGAGGGGGAGAGGGCCAGGGCGAGGGAGGGGGGGAGGAGGTTTGAGGGCAAGGCGACGGGGGCTGGGGCGGCGCGGTGCAGGCGGTGGGCGGCCAGGAGCACGGTGGGAGGTTGGGTGATCTGGCCCCACAGGACACGGCCTGTCGCCCTCCGAGAAGCGCAGACCCACAGCCAACCCCCCTCCTGCAGTCCAAGCCCCCTCTTCTCTAGTTCTCTTCCCGCCCCCTCCCAAACACAGCCCCTGTTCCCCCTCCGGAGCTTCGGGATCCACGCCCTCTGGGCGAGGGGCGCACAGCCGCAACTGCCCCCACCTCCCGTCCTTTGCCGTTCCCCCCCCCTCCGCCCCCCCCGGCCCCCCACCTGCTGCAGGCAGTGCAGTGCCTCTGCGGGCCGCCCCTCCCTCAGCAACCGGGCCAGATCGCTCAGAGCCACACCCCAGTTGTAGAGCGCGGAGTGGGCCGAGGGGCGCGCGGCGGAGGCAGCCGCGTAGAGCTCGCAGGCCTGGTGGGGCGGGGCGTGGGGGGGTGGGGTTGGACACGTGCTTGGTGTGACGTGTTCGGGGGGCAGGGGCGGTCTGGGAAAGGATGGGTGCGTGAGCAGCTCGGGGTTCTGTGCTCCAGCCACGCGGCGGTACGGGGTCGGGGTACTGCGTCGCTGACCGTGGCATGCCCCAAGCGACCTCGGAAGACCGAGCCTGCGCCTCCCCGGGTTGAGCCCGCCAGCACTCCCCTCCCCCCTCCGCCCGCCCCCGCGGTCCCTCTCAAATGACCCCTGCCCGCCGTCGTGTCCCTCCGCGTTCGTTCAAAAATCATCCCCGCCTTTCCCCCCTCCGCCCACCAGCACGCACCTGCTCCAGCAGCTGCAGCTGCTGCTCCGCCTGACTGCCCGCCAGCTTGCCGGCCAGCTCCTGCGGCCAGGGTGAAGTGAAGGGTAAGGGAGAGGCCAGGAAAATCAGGTTTGGAGGCGGATCGGTTATAAGCATCCGGCACCCAGCGGCGAGGCCCCACCGCCTGGCGAGGGCGTCCCGCGGCCTGCTGCTGACGAGCGCCGGCAGTCAGCACCCAGCGGCACCCACCCGCCCGCAACCCTGCCTCGTGCTGCCTCACACGCATCACGCAAGTGCTAGGACCTCTTCCCCGCCACCGCTGAGACCGACCACTCACTCCCCCGCGCAGCCCCCTGCCCCTTCCTCAGCCGGCCCCCCCCCCCAGCCCGGCCCCGATCAGGCGCCAGTGCACCCCCCTGTCCTGCGCACCCACCTGCAGCACCAGGCCGTGGTTGTACGCCACGTCATACTCTGACAGGGGCCCCGAGCTTGGGTCTGCGCCTGCCTCGGCGCGAGAGTATTGGTTGGCTGCGAGCGCTAGCTCCCGGAGGACGAGGTCAGCCTCCGTGGCATCAGGTGTGCATGTTTGCGCCAACACGGTCGCGACGGTGTCTGCTGCAGTCGCCGGGGCGGGCGCTGACGGCTGCTCCTCGGCTGCCGCAGCTTCCGAGGCGGGGGCTGAGGTGGTGGGGGACTGGGAGGGCGGGGAGAGGCGGGGTTACAGGCGGGGGTGAGGCGGGGTGGTGGGAACGGGAGCCCTTTCAGCCGCGGACCCGCGCCTCATACCTTGCCCTTGCGCGCGTCCAAGGCACCGCCCAGAGCCGCCGTAGCACGCTTTAGCTCCTCGCCACCGAAGGACGCCTTGAAGCCGGGGAGCTGCGCGATGCAGCGGGTTCACCCGCTTCAGCCAAGGCTCCAGTGCAGCACTTACGCACATGTCAGCGCTTGGCGCAGCTGCTCCAGGCTCGCACCTTTTGCTCCAGCTGCTGCGCGAGGGATTCAGCCATTTGCACGCAGATCAAAGAGCTTACTCCGCCTTGCTAACTTGAACCCAGCTACTGCTATACTATTGGTCAGGCATTGTGCTGGATGCCAGCAAGGCCATTGAGCGACCGAGTCGAGAGTTGACTGCAGCTATGGGACTGGGGCTTGGTGCTTACAGGCGTCCTACGCTTGCTTCGTGCGATCTGCTGTGTATGTATGATGCGACAAGCACGTTTCGCCAACGCTAGTGCACGGCCCAGGCACCGCCACGAACCCCAACCTGACCCGACAGCCCCGCTCATCCCGCGGGCACGTGAACCCCCACCACTGTCGGACTCGGCTCACCCTCTGGCTTCCTACATAAGCTCTCTCACCCTGCCGACCAAGAATACACACTACTCAGGCACCAATAGCCCGCTCTGCTCCAGGCTTCTTCGCGTCTGCGCGCAGCCCCATCTCCGCATGCCGCGATCATAACCCCCGGAGGCCTGCCTCCGGACCTGTACCCCAGACCCTGCCCATCACGGGCACCAAACCCCACCCAACGTTATACAAAACCCTTCTGACCTTTCGTGCTCCTGCCGATACGTCACATTCATAGCACGTTGTACCCTACACGTCTACCCCAGCCCCATCAGCGCCAAGCGCTCAGCGCTTCTTGAATGCCTCCAGCTGTGTGAGCAGCTCGTTGCACATGCGCATCAGCTCGCCCTTCTCCGTCTGCGCCATCGACAGCGCGTGTGCCGACTGCAAAAAGGCGGAAGGGAAGCACCGGGTCAGCAGGGGACAGGGGGCTTGGGACATGTGACCACATGTGCAGGGCCGAACTCCTGCAGCCCAACCCTGCAACGGCCGTGCTCAGCCCACGCAGCCCACCCACACATCCCCTGCAGCTTTCACCCCAGCTCACCTCCTGCACCTTGACCTCGAGCTTCTGCGCGTGCGCCTCGAACTTCTGTGCGACCGCCTGCGAGTCCGTGTAGGCCTGCTTGAGCTGGCGGTACCGCTCCTTGGCATCGTTGAACTGCGCCATCTGCGCCGAGGCCGTCTGTAGCTTCTGCTCGTACTCGGTCAGCTGGGGGAAGGGGAGAGCGACGGAGGACGGGGGCAGGGAATTGAGTGATGGCAGGTGAGGCCCGGGTGGAAGGGAACGGTCTCGGGATGACGAGGAGGGCCCGGGATGAGGTGCAGCCTTGCCTCGACGAGCCACGAGGTTAACCCAATTTCCCCTGTCTTCCTGGCCCCCCAGTCCGGCCCTACGCGCGTGTGTATCTGCATCTGCGGCTAGATAGGGGCCGGGAGCGCACCTGCTTCTTGTGCGTGGTCTGTGCGTTGATGAGCTGCTCCATGGCCTTGTTGAACTTGGCCTCCGCCTCGTCCTTCTTGGCCTGCATCTGCATCATCTGCGGGGTACCGGTAGACAGAGGAGGCGCAACAAGGGATGAGCCAGGAGGCATCAGCTGGGCCGTTTGCCATGGGCGACAGGGCGGCGGAGAGAATGCGGGCCTGCTCGCCCCGCTCTTACGCACCTGGTGCGCCTGCAGCCCTAGCGTGCCCTGCAGCTCCTTGCGCCGCGCCACCTCCTCCTCGCACTTGGCCGTGGCGGCCTCGGCTTGCTGCCGGAACTGGGCCACAAGGGCCTCCGCCTCGGCCTGCGCCCGGGCCACGCGCGCGTCCGCCTGGGCCATCTGGTCGCGGGCGGCGTCCATCTCGGCCTTCATCTGCGGGTACGGCGCAAGACCAGGACGGGGCGGGGAGGGTCGGCAGGAGGACTGCAGCCTGGGCTATGTTGACTATGTCCCTGCCCCTGCGGCTACGTCTTTACTGGGGCACACCGGCTCCATCTAACTTGCGTGTTGATAAATGAACGACTTGACGTGTTCCCCGCACCCCAGTCCCCAGCTAGGAAGCCGACACCCCGAGGGGCAGTCGCTCAGCACAATCCGTCCTCACACGGCACGCACCTGCTGCGATCGGACCTCGAGCTCCGCGTCACGCCGCGCCGCCGCCGCCTCCTTGGCCTCCAGCGCGGCCGTGGCGGCTGCGTGCGCCTGCTCGTGGCGCTTGAGCTCCTCCTGCGCAGCCTTGAGCTGAGCCTCCAGACTGGTCTTGTCCCGCTTGAGCGAGGCGCTCTCCTGCTCCAGGAACTGCCGGGCCTCGCGCTCCATGTCCAGGTCGTTCTGGGGAAGGCGTGGGCCGGGAGGTGGGGCAACGTAAGAGAAGGGTGAGAGGAAGTTGGGGGAGAGTGGGCGTAACGCTGCTGCTGGGTCAAGAGGTGAGGTTGTGGGGGCGCGGAATGGGGAGGGGCAGACGTGGAAGCAGAGGCCGGCTGCAAGTGCGCGGCTTGGGCAGCGATTCGGGGCTCCCGAGGACTCACCGTCATGCTCTTCTCGAACTCGAGGGTGGACAGCGCGTCGCGCAGCATGGTGTTGCTCTCCTGTGGGGCAGCACGCGCAGCAGGGAAGGGATGGTTGTCAGAGGCGCGGCGCCTGATGCCGCCTGACGCAGCCATAGCCAGGTCCAGAACTACAGAGGCTCCACGGGAACGCGTTAACCTGCTGAACCCATGCATCCCGGCCTGCCAAGAAGTTGCTTTCCTGCCTACCTGCAGGCTGTTGATGGTGGCCTCCGCCTCGGCCAGCTTGCTGGTGAGCAGGTTGACGTGCGCCTCCATGACGGACTGCGTGGGCGTGCCGGCGAAGGGGGCTGTCTGGGGCACCGGCCGGCTGGCGGCCACACCTGCACGAGGCACCACAGCACCAAGGCAAAACGTCAGCGGCAAGACCGATACGCGAGCTGGCCAGGCTAACACCTAATGTGCAGTGCAGCACGGCTAGCGCAGCGGATTGCTTGTGAGAAAGGGCAAGCAGCAGGGCGACGGCGCGTGAGCCGCACCTGGCGTGCCTCGCAGCGCCGCGGGGACGCCGGGCGTGCCCCGGGGGCCTCCAAGCATGGCGATGGCCTCCGCGATGGCGTCGGGCGGGAGCTCCATCGTGTCCAGGTCCCCGTCACCTGTCAGGGCAGGGGCAGGTCCACGACAGGGTGACGATCCAGTCAATTGGGAAAGCGCAGCAAGATGATGCTTTGCTGTAGCGATAGCTAGGCCCGGCTCAAGACGTGCCACGATGCAGCATCGGCGCTCACCGAAGGGCGTGTCGCCTCCCAGCGGCAGACCGGCGGCCTTGAGGACTTGGGGCGTGTCGAAGAGCGTGGCAGGCATGGCTCCGGGCCAGGCGGGCGGCGTGACCGCAATGCCTGAGCCGACGGGCGTCATGGCCGCGGCACCACGGGTTGCGTACCCGGTCCGAACGCCCATGGCCGGCGGCGTGTTGCCGACGAGCGGGCTGAGAGCCAGGCCCCCCTTGGCAGCGGTGACCTGAGCGGCGGCAGCCGCCTTGAGCGATGTGCTGGCGGCCGGCGTCGAGAGGCCGCCACCGTGGCTGGGGCCCCGGCCAGCGCCCGTGGGGGTTACGGCTGCCGTGGCAGTGGGCTTGGCGCCGGTTGCGGAGAGCGGGCTGGGGCTGGGGCGCCTGGCGGTGCCGAGGCCGGTCTTGGGGGCTGCGCCGCCGTTGGCTGCGGCCATGGCCTTGAGGGCGGTGGGGGTGGTCTGCGGACGGCCGCCGGAGGGCGTGGCTGCGGGGCCCTTGGAGCCGCTGCCGGGCTTGAGGCCGCTGGCGTGGCCGTGAGCGCCGGTGCGGCTGGGGACGCGCGTGGCAGGGGTGGCGGCGGGGGCCGTGGCGGTGGGCGTCCCGTGAGCGGGCGTCAGCCCCGGCGTGGGGAAGCCCTGGGGCGAGCCGGTCGAGGGAAGCGGCGCGAAGGAGAGCCCCGGCGAGGAGGAGCCGGCGGTGTCCTCCAGCTCGCGGCGGCTGGCCGCCGGCGTGGCCATGGAGCTCGCGCCGCCCTGAAAGTGGCACGGGTAGGGAGCGGAAGCAGTCAGGAGCAAGTAGGGACAGACCAAGGACGCTGCAGGTAGCCTTGTTGCTTGTCTACAAGCGCTTCAGCCCGACCCACATGGACAAACCGAGGAGCACCATGCGGCAAGACCCGTGTGGGGTAGCGTGGGCAGCCACAGCCCCGACCCACATGCTCGCTTTGGGGCAGGCCCCAGGGACCTGTGCTGGGCTCACCTGGGAGTTGGTGTCGTCCTCGGCCGCCTCCGTGACGGGCGCCATGGGCACGAAGGCGGACAGCAGGCCGCTCTTCATGCACATGCTCTTCTTGGCGGCCAGGCCGGAGCTCTCGAACGAGTCCAGCGACTCGGCCATGAGGCTGTCGCTTACGCGGTTGGTGCAGGACTGGCGCAGGGAGAAGAGGTCCAGCGACTCGCGCTGCACCTGGGGTGAGGAGAGGGGCATGGGCGGAGCAGGGTGTGGGTTGAGGTGCAGGTAGAGAGGATGGGTGAAGAGGCCCAGCGGTGCGTTTGGGGGCTAAGGGCGCGGGCTAGGCAGGGTAGCTGTTTCCAAAGCGAGGCTTTACCTGGATGGTGACGTCGGGGGCAATCTTGCGGGCCGAGCCCAGCACGGCCGAGGGCTTGCTGGCGCTGACGGGCGAGGAGGCGGCCTGCGGAGATCAATTGACCAGGAAAACGGCCTTCAACACTTGGCACCAAACCCACATCACTACGCATTCCTAGGCGTGCAACTGCAAACCCTGCTCCCTTCCAGGCTGCAGCCCAAGCCCCGGCCCTCTCCGCCCGACCCACCTGCGGCATCAGCTCGGGCAGCAGGTCGTCGTCGCCGTTGAGCAGGTCCCCGAAGCCGCCGCCCAGCGTGGCCTCCATGGCCTCCAGCGAGTCGTCCATGGGCGTGTCAGTGTCCATGGCCGAGGCTGCAGCGGCCGCGGGCGCAGCCACGGAGGCCGGAGAGCCCACGGCCACGGACAGGCCCGCCGGCCAGGCCGACATCGAGGCGGCGAGCTGCACTGGGGACGACACCGACGCCTCGGGGGCTGGCTGCCGCTGGGGCTCGGGCTGGGGCTCCGGCTCTACGGCGGGCAGGTCTACCATGTCGACCTCCATGGTCTGGTCCTGGTCCACGGCCGGCTGGGCAATGGGCTCAGCCAGGACCTGCTGTGCCTCCTCCTCCACCTGGAACTGCTCCTGCTCGTGCTGCTGAGGCTGGCTGACGAGCGCGTGCTCGGCCTGCGGCTCAGCCGCGGGCTGCTCAGGCCCCTGCTCGTCCTCCGCCGCCAGCTCGGCCAGGGGGTGCGGATCTTGCTCGTCCACCTCGTCCAGGTCCAGCTGGAAGGCGCGCACGCCCACGTGGGCGGTCTCGGGGCTGATGGGCGCCGGCGAGCCCTCGAGCACTGGCGAGCCCAGGCCGCGGGACGCGGAGGCGACGGGGGCAGGAGAGGCCGAAGCCGAGACGACAGCCGCGGGAGAGGAGGAGAGGCCGAAGGCGGGCTCCTGGGACGGCGCCGGCACGGCCTCCGCGACGGCAGGCGGGCGCAGGCTGAGGCGGGCGGGCATGGGGCTGATGGCCATGGCGTCCTCAACGGGTGCGGCGAAGGTGATGCTGGGCTCCTCCAGCACCGCCACGGCCTCCTCCTCCTGCAGCGGCTCGGCCTCCGGCTTCGGCTCGGGCACGGCGGCGGTGGGCTCGGACTGAGCCTCCGGAGCGGCCTCGGTCTGGGGCTCGGACGCTGCCTCGGCGCTCAGCACCGCCTCGGTGGCGACCGGCGGCTCCACCTCCACCTCCGCCACGGGCTCGGGCTGGGCCTCGACCTGCGGCTCCGCGGTCTCGGCAGCGGGCGCCTCGGGCGCGGTGATGGGCTCCAGCTCGGAGGCAGCGGTGGCGACCGGGCACTCGAGCGTGGCCTCCGGCGCGGGCGCCTCGGCGGCCTCGGGCAGGGGCTCGGAGGCCTGGTTGAGCGCAGCCAGGTCAGAGGTAAGCTCTGCGGGCGCCTCGGCCTCGGCCTCCGCCTCCACCTCCGCTGCAGCCGGCTCCTCTGAGGACTCCACGGCGGCCGCCTCCGAGGGCAGCGCCTCGGTCTGCGGCGCCTCCGCAGCCGGGGCCTCAGGCTCGGAGTCGGCCAGGGCAGCCTCCGGCTCCACGGCCGCCTGCGCCTCCGCCACCTCGGGCTGCACCTCGGCGGCCGCCTCTGAGGGCGCCGCCGCCTCCTCGGGCTGCTGCGCCTGCTCCACCTCAGCGCTGACGGGAGCCGGCAGCTCCGGCTCGCAGGGCACGGCCTCGACGGAGGCCTGGGCCTCGGCCACGGGCTCAGGCAGGGCAGCAGAAGAGGAGGAGGAGGCGGGCTCCTGCACGGGCGAAGCGGCGACGGGGGCTGCCTCGACGTCCATCATGTCCTCGTCCTCAGAAGCGCTAACGGGGGCGGACGCGGCGCTGTCAGCCGCAACCTCGAGCTGCGGCTCCTCCTCCGCCTGCGGCTGGGCAGCCGCCACCTCCGCCAGCTCAGTCTCGGCGGCGGGAGGCGGCAGCTCCGAGCTGGCGGACTCTGTGGCCTCATACCAGGCGGGCTCAAGCTCCGCAACCGCCTCGGCCGCTGGCTGCTCAGCGGGCATCACGGCGGTAGCGGGCTCGCCCACAGGCGCCACCGGCTCTGCCGCGGGCACCTCGGCCTCCAGCGCCGGCTCAGCGAGCGCCGCCGGCTCCTCAGCCGCCGCCACCTCGGCGTCGGCCGTCACCGCCGCCACCTCGATGTCGGCCGTCACCGCCGCCACCTCCATGTCGGCCGTCACCGCCGCCACCTCGATGTCGGCCGTCACCGCCGCCACCTCCACGTCAGCCGTCAACGCCTCCACCGGCTCTGCAGCGGGCGCCTCAGCGGGCTGCTCGGCGGAAGGCACGCCCTCGCACGCCGATGCAGAGGGCTGGCTGACCTGGAGCTCCGCCTCCGGCGCGGCAACAGGGCGCTGGGGTGAGGCAGCGGCCTCGCTGCCGCTCTCCTCCAGCGACTCGAACTCGAACGCCTCCACGTCAGCCATGTCCACGTCCATGCCGGCCTCAGCCTCAGCCTCAGCCGGCACCTCAGCGGAGGCGGCCGCCGCGGGCTCCTCCTCAGCGGCGGCCGCCACGGGCTCCTCAACGGCAGCCTCCGGCTCCGGAACAGCCGGGGCGGCCTCCTCAGCGGCGGGTGCCGGCGGCTCCTCGGCGACGGCGCAGGGCTCGACGGCGGCGGCGGCGGGGGCCTCGGGCTCGACGGCCTGCTCGGCGGCAGGCTCAACGGCGGCCTCAGCCGCCGGCTCGACGGCGGGCTCAGGCTCAGGCTCGGAGAGGGCCTGGGGCACAGCGGTGGGCATGCCTGCCAGCTCTGCCGCCGCCTCGGTGGCGGGCTCGGCTGCGGGCTCGGCGGAGAGCTCCACCACGGTCGCCTCGGGCTCGGCGGCAGCGGGCTGGAGCTCAGCGGCGCTCTCAGCCCGCTCGACAACGGGCTCTGCCGCCGCCTCAGCAAGCGGCGTCGCCTCGCTCTCAGCTGCGGGCTCAGCGGCCTGCTCGGCAGTGGCGGCGGTCTCGAGCTCAGCAGGCCTGAAGCCAGCCGGCTCGTCCAGCTCCATCTCGTCCGCCTCCACCGGCTCCGCCTCGACCGCCGCGCTGCCGGCAGCGCACAGCGGCTCCGCCTCCACCTCCGCCGCGTCCGGGGCAGCAGCGCCTGTGGGGCTGGCGGGAGCGCTGCCCACGCTGGCAAGCGGCTCCAGCTGCTCCGCGACAGCGGGCTCCGCAGCGGGCTCGGGCAGCTCCGAAGCGGTACCGGCCGCAGGCAGCGGCTCCGGCGCCACGGGCTCCACGGCCGTCACGTTGGCCATGTCCACCTCCATGCCCTCGGGCTCCGCAGCGGCAGCGACGGAGGCCGCCTCGGCCTGCAGCTCCGACGGCATGGCCGCCTCCGGCTCCGCCTCGGGCGGCCCTGCGGCCACCGGCTCCTCCGCTGAGGCCAGCGCGGCGGTGCTGCTGGCTGCGGCGTCGGCAGGCTCCTCCGGCTGAACCGGCGTGAGGCCGATGATGCTTGCGTCCGGGGCAGCGATGGGGCAGGTGTCGACGGGAGTGACGACCTCGGCGGCGGCGGCGGCGGGGCTCAGCGGGCCAGCAGGGACGTCCAGCACCGCAGGCGTGATGGTGAGGGCCGCGGGCACGAGCGCCTCCGCCACGGGCTGCAGCTCCGCCGGCTGCTCCTCAGAGGAGAGCGCAACCGCGGGGGCGTCCTCCATGCCCACGTCCATGTCGACGGCAGCTGCCTCCGCTGCCGGCGCCTCCACAGCAGCCTCCGGCTCCGCCAGAGGCTGAACCACGGCGGCTGCGAGTTCCGACGGCAGCTCGAGGGCGGCCTCCACGGCCGGCGCTGAGGCGGGCTCGGGCATTTCCGCTGCCGGCGCCTCCACCTCCATCTCCACGTCAGCCTCCGGCAGGGGCTGCGCGGCGGCGAGAGGCGAGGGCGCGGCGGCGGCAGGTGAGGCCACAGCGGCAACGGGGCTGCCTGCCGCCGCCAACTCTGCCTGCTGCTCGGTGGCCGGCGCGAGGCGCGCGGGAGAGCCCGCAGGCTCCTCCGCCTGGCTGACCGTGAGGCTGGGGAAGACCAGCTCGGTGGGAGCGTAGTCCTCGGCCGCCTGGGAGGCGGCAGAGGCACCGCCCTCGGAGCAGCCCGCAGCCTCGCCGAAGTTGACCTCCCGCATGGGCGGGCTGCCGCTGTGGTGCGAGTCCGTGGCTGCGTCACCATTGGGGCTGGCCGTGAGGGAGGCAGCAAAGCCCTCCTCGGCGTCCATTGCGCATGCCTCAGCGCCCAGGGGCATGCCGTCTCTAACAGAGACGTCACAGGCCTGGTCCGCAGCCGCCGGCTTGGCGCCGCGAGGCGTCTGATCTGGGCTGGTGTCCACCGCGCGGCGCGGGGAGGCGACGACGTGGGGCGACTGGCTTGACAGGCGGGCGGCAACGCCCTCGAGGATGGAGGCGCTGGGCGTGGGGGAGACGCGGGGAGAGAGCGGGGGCCGGGCGTGGGAGGTGGTGGGCAAGCGCTGCGCCTTGATGGCGGGGGTGACCTCGACGCTGCCCTCTCGCGAGCGGTCGTGGGAGTGCTCCCAGTCCTGCTCCTCCTGCGCGGTCTGGCAGTCGTGGGTCATGGAGGCGGCGGGGGAGCGGGGCGGCAGCTGGTCGCTGCGGAAGTTGAGGTCCGTGGAAGAAGGCTGGTTGCTGTGGCCAAAGGCCAGCGGGCCTGAGGGATGCGGCGACAGCTGGTCGTTGTCGCTGCCGGCAAAGCTGCTGCGCTTCTGCTTGCCGGAAGACGACTTGGGCGTCATCGTCAGCGCCTTCTTGAGCCCGCTCCCCATGCGCTTGAAGATATTGCCAGAGCCCGGGGACTTGGGGGGCAGAGTGTCCATCTCCGTGCCGTCGGCAAGGGAGTCGTTGCGGTGCAGCGGGCTGGCACTGCGGGGCTGCGAGGCATCTTGGGGGTGCAGCACGGCAAACAGCGGCTGCGTGGGGGTAGCCGGGTGCTGGTCTGAAGGCGCTGGGATAGAGATGGTGTGGTATGCCCCGGTTCCCATGGATGTGTCGGAAGCCGCTGTGAACGAGCTCAGGTCGTGGCTCGCTGAGACGGGCTTGCCGAGTTTGCCGAGCAAGCCGATGTCCTTCTGCTTGGGCGCGGCGGTTCCTGTGGTGGCAGCCAGCCGGTTAGGTTTATTGTTGTATTGCTCCCTGAAACCACAGCGTGCGCGAGGCTTCCGTCAACTTTCGCACCTTTGCTCTCAAACATGCCCTTCAGCTTGGTGACCGCCTTCGCTTTGCTCAGGGCGCCCAGCGAGCTCCTCCGCTTCCCGACTTGGATGGTGTCCACAAACTCAGGCTGCTCCTGCGTGCGAGGGGGGTTGTCGCGAGACATGAGCGAGGGAGCTGTCGAGCCCCTCCGCAGACAGCTTCCCTTCACAGGCTGCGCACCTCGGCCATCCTGGAACTAGTGCGCTCGTGCACCGGTGATTAGGCAGCAGCCGCACAAGCCCCCCTCGGGGCGGAAATCGCAAATTGGCAAATCCTATTTGCAACACGAGTGGAGCTGGTGGTTAGATAGTAGCGGCCCTCATACTGGCGCAGTGCGCGCAAGCAGTGTAACAAAACAACGCCGAACTTGGCCGCTTGACGTCGCGAAAATGCGGGGGCAGCTGGATCCAGCTGGATCTCGCCGCAACCTCGCGCTCTCTGAGGAGCGCAGCTCCCCTGGCTTTTGCAGAAACCAAAAGCTGTATGGGAGCGCGCTACTTCTTGGAGCGGTCTAGGCTGCGCCGTGACACGGCTTCCGCTCAGGTGCGCCCCGCAGCACCATCCACCACGCCCGTGGCAGCGCGTGGCGATGCCCCCCTTCCGTCGAGCGTGCTCCGTTCCCGAAGCCCTGTGCCCCATAACCTCTGCCCTTTCACAACAAGAGCAATGCGCCAGCGAGCCTTTGTCAAGCAGCAAACCCCATGAACGCCCCGCGCCCCGACGGCAGATAGGTTGAAGGAAATTCAGGTGAGGCCTGAGCCCCGCGCCAATACGTTGCATGTGGCGGAGGGCTGTGGCCGCTGTCCTTATACACTGCTCAACTGAGCGGGGGTAAGGGGCTGTTGTCTGTACGCCCAAGCATTGTGAGTGTGTCCGTGTGGGCCCCGCGCCTAGCTGGGACCCTGGCACCCTACTGGGACCGCTCGTTGTGTGGCTACGGCCACCTCTTCCTTGCCAGAACAGTGGAGCTCATCTGGGTCAGTGACCTTAAAGACTTGCATATCATGCGCCGCTTGCATAAACAACAGCCCCAAGCTTCCAGTCCTTCATCTGGGCCATACCATCACGTCCGCCGTTCTGCAGGGCAGCAGCCAGCATTGGGTCGCCGCCGACAGTGTTCCAAACACATTTCACGCATCGTCAGTCACAGCACGCAACACTAGGTCAGGCGTCCATGGGTTCTAGCTAATATGTCTGAAGACAAGAAGCACGGGGTGTCCAGCCCGAATCTCCCGAAGAGGGGTGGGCCGATGATCCCCGCAGACCACAGCCTCTCTATCCTCCCCCCAGGCCGTCAAGGACGCCCACGCGATACAGTCAACACCGTTCACTGCTCCATCAGCTCACTATGGCAGCATCATTGAGCTATAACCACCTACATCCAGGCCCGTCCAGGCTACGTTGCACAGGAGCCCCCCTCCGAGGGCCGCGTCAGCCGCTTGCCACGGGCGCAGCTGTTGCAGCAGCCCCTGCAGCATGCCCAGGTGCGCAGCTCCCGGGCTGTGCCCGCCCACCCACATCATCGTTGCACCGAAGAAGCAGGGCATGGGCCCGGAGAAGGGGTGTTGCGGCACGCCGTCCTTGTCACCCCCCGCGCCCCAGTTCAACCCCCTCCCTCCCCAACGCAAGCGCGCTCCCCGCTTAGTCGTCACCAGCAGGGCGGAGACCCATCTTAAGCTTCTCGCGCTTAAGCTGCTTCGCCCCCAGCTTCTTCCGTGGCCGCGCCGGCATGCTCGCCACCATCCGTCGGTGCTGGATGAAAGCCCAAAGCAGGATGCCACCCACGATGCCGAACACGGCGACGACCACGGTCCACACAGTTGCGCTCCCGTCGTCGGTCGGGAGAGTCGCTTGAGGCTGCAGCGACCATGAAAGAGAGGGCAGCAGCAGGTCAGCGGCAATTTGGACTTGTCTTGTTCAGGCCTAATCAGTGGCGCGAAAGCAGAGCGCAAAAGGCTTCTGCGGTAACTAAGGCGCGGGCGCAGAGATCAATGTGCGGGCTTGCAGCCTACCTCGCCCTCGGTCGCCATTGCTGTGCAGTCAGAGTACAGAAGCGGGTCGTCTGTGTGTTACTGTGTGGGAATTGGCGCCGGGCGAGCATTTCGCGGGGACACCTGTCTACCGCGCCGTAGCACGATCCCAGAGCGGCACGCCCGCCCACAACCCGGCGTCGAACCCCCGCCCGTCCCCCCGCCCGCAGAAGTCAACCTTGGCTGCCCGCCATCCCGCCCCCGCGCCGACCTGGCCAACTACAAGGCACGACGCATGTCATCAGGGCGTGTAGTGCCAGCGCTCTGCCAGAGTTAGTCTTGTGATGATGATGTGTGGCGAAAGCTTCGGTCGCACTTCCGGCCGTCGCCCGGCCCGTCAGGCGCAATGCCCCCCCCTTGTCGTTACATATCAACACACAAGTTATGGCATCGGCATCGGCATCGTGCAGGGGATGGTGCAGCAACCTCCCGATGTCACCGTCCTTCGTCGCTCAGCCTTCCTCGCTAAGCTCCCCTTGCACTGCAGCAGCCTGGCCCCGACAGCCCTCAACGCCCGGCGCCGCCGCAACCCAACCCCTCTCGCCCTCTTTCAGCACGCGCCACCCTCCCTCCCACAATGTGCCAAGTTGCCGTGCACCTAGCCCTGCTGCTGGTCGTGGTCCGTGCCACCTCGGTGGCATTGCCCGCTGCGGCAGGGTCTCGTGCTACGCTGATGCGGAGTCTCCGCCAGCTCGGCCACGGCGCTCCCAGCAGCTACCGGAATGGGAGGGGTTCAGAGCGATCCCACGCCGTGGCCTGGTTCCGGCTTAAGCCACCTGGGACTTGGTTGAGCATGACCTCAAGGCGCAAGCTGCTAAGGGGCGTCGGGCCATGTGGGTCGGCCCGCTCGGCGGACGGCGCGTCTCACACAACACCTTACACCTGGCTTCCTGGGACTAACATGAGCCCCCCCACGAGGGGGGTGGCCGAGCGCCGGGACATGGACCTCGACCACAGGTGTCACGAGCATCACGTCACGTTCAGGGCGCCGAGAGGACGGCCTCTCCCCGCCACCCCGCCACCCCGCCAACCCGCCACCCCGCCAACCCGCCACCCCGCCACCCCGCCACCCCGCCACCCCGCCACCCCGCCACCGCTACCTCACAGCCGTGCGCAGGCAAGCAAGCTCGCACAGCCTGCGGACCACCCACCGGACGCCCCGTGCCGCCCGCATGGCGCCGTCCCAGGCCTTGCCGCACTCCCCCGCCTCCCCATCCGCCCCCTTGCTTGCCCGCTCGTGCTCCACGAGCCAGCGGTAGACGTACAGGTTGCTACCCGCGGCAGCCGCCGCCATGACTTCAGGCGAGGGTTGTAAGCCTATGGCCTTGACAGCGGTCTTGAGGTTGGTCGTGTCGCCCGCGGCAGCGGTGAGGCAGACGAGCTGTCCGCGTTGCGCCGGGGTTAGGGGCCGGCACGCGCCCGGCGACCCCCAGCGCTGCGTGAACGCCCAGACCGGGACGGGCTGGGACAGGCGCACGATTGCGTAGCGTTGAAGCAGGTTCGCCGCGTCCTTGTTCACCAGGCGCAGCGAGCAGGCGACGTCGTTCGGGGGCATGAAGCTGGCGATGTGCGCGAGCAGCTCCGGCGGCAAGGCGAGGCTGTCTTGCCACTGGTTGATAACCACATAAGTGTTTTGAGTCATCTTAGCCTTTCGCCGCGTTGGTCGTGAGCCTCGGCAACCGCAGCAACCGGAGCATCGGCGACCAACGCGCGAACTACCAATGCTGGTAAGGAATCGCCACTGTTTCTATGTGCGTACCAAAACATCGGTTTGCCTGCAGGCATCAACAAGAGTCCGCGACGTTACGGTAAATGTGTAATAACCCTTGATCGCAGCCGCTTTTACCCGCTCGCCCCCGCCCGCGTCCCCGCCCCCCTCCGCTCCACTTCGCCGCCCAGGTTTAACGGGAACGGCGGGCATGTACCGGGCAATGCGGTACGGGCGAGGCGTTCAGGCTGCAGCGCGTTGCCGCGCGGGAGCCGCCTTACGATGTATGAGTCCGCGACGGTACGATATATGTTCCGCACACACTCGCCCCCCCGTCCCCCGCCCTCCACGCTCCCGCCCGCGCTCTCCGCCGCACTCTCCGCTGCCGCCCGCCCCCTCTGCCCCCTCCCCTGTTCGGCCGCTTCCCGTGCTCCCCGTGCTCCCCGCCGCCGTTCTGCGTGTTGCCCCTTAAGGCCACATCGGCAGCCGCCGTGCTGCCGCCCTACGCCGCACCCCCGCACCTGCGGCCCTGCGGCAGTGCGGCTTCTTGCCACGTTGTTCCCGTCAAACCCCCGCACCTGCCCTCTAGCATAGCCATGCTCATCGTCGTCGTCGTCGTCCGCGCGTACCACTCCGCGTAGTGCTGCATGCCGTGGACGAGGGTGGAGGCCATGCCCTCCGTCCCCCGCACCTGCCCTCGCTTTCCGCCCCTCTCGGCGTCTACCCACCGGCCTGGCCTCCCTTATCCGCTTGTTGCTACTATTCAAAGGGCATAAAGAGGCGGCCAAGATATGGCGGGCGTGGCAGGCGTAGCCGCGCAACTCCTTCCCTTCAGTGTCCTAGGAGCGAGGCGCATAGCTTACAACAGCTCGTATGCCCCCTGCAAACCGGTTCAGTCCTGAAAGCCTCCTTGCCACGTACGTCATGCAGCTCCCGAAGAGCTGATATCCTCACCCCCCATGAGCTCCCCCCCCACACACACAAACAATCAATGCTGGATGTCCCGTCAAGCTCTGTCAATGCCCCCTTCATGGTCCCATATGTCCCACGAGAGGCAAGCCTCTCATCTGCATAACGAGTCGGCGCACTCACCAACGCTATGGCTGGCCCCATCCCTGAACGACCCGGTCCGTCTTGCAGTTGGTCCGTAAGCTCGTGGCGCGCCGGGCTACTCGGCAGTCACCACCGCCCCCATTCAGCCCTGCGGGGCCGTGCTGAGCTGCTCCCACCCAGTGCAAGCTGACTTTGGAAGTACCACTCCAGGATGCCTTGATGCCCTCCAACGGACACGCCATCCCGCGCTCAGGCTCCTCCCCCAAGCTCCGATCCCCTAAGCTCCGTCCGATCTTCCCCCAAGCTCCGTCCGATCCTCCCCCAAGCTCCGATCCCCCAAGCTCCGCCCGATCCTCCCCCAAGCTCCGATCCCCCAAGCTCCGCCCGATCCTCCCCCAAGCTCCGATCCCCCAAGCTCCGTCCAATCCTCCCCCAAGCTCCAAGCCCCCAAGATCCGTCCGATCCTCCCCCAAGCTCCGATCCCCCAAGCTCCGTCCGATCCTCCCCCAAGCTCCGATCCTCCCCGCCCACAGCAGATCCTGCGCTCTCGAGGGGCAGGCGCCCGCTCCTTGCAGCCCCCGCGCTCACGCTTGCCAGGGCAACTGTGCAAGTAGGCAGTGGAGGTTGCACGCCAGGGACTCACCCCATGCCCCCTCCAGACACGCCATCCTGCGCTCTCACCCCGCCTGGGCAAACGCACGCTCAGGCCCCTCCCCCACCCGTCCAGGGGCCCTTGTCCTCCTTGCACAGACACTTGACCACGGTCCACGCCCACCCACACAGGGCGCAGACCAACCACCACGCCCCCAGTGCCGCGGTCTTGGTCCCGCGCCATGCCCGGCCGCCGCATGCCCCATCCTGCTCCTCTTCACTCTCCCTCTCCCTCCTGGCATCCTCCTGCTCCGCCAGGCAGCGGTAGATGCTATGGCGGCAGCCGGAGGCAGCCGCGGTCAACAGGTCGGCAGATGGCTTGTATCCAGCTGCTGACAGGGCTGTCCATAGGTTGATGATGTCGCCCGCAGCGGCGGTGAGGCAGATGAGCTCCCTCCGTTGAGCCGGGGTTAGGGGCCGGCACGCGCCCGGCGACCCCCAGCGCTGCGTGAACGCCCAGACCGGGACGGGCTGAGACAGGCGCACGACTGTGTAGCGTTGTAGCAGATTCGCTGCGTCCTTGTTCACCAGGCGCAGCGAGCAGGCGACGTCGTTCGGGGGCATGAAGCTGGCGATGTGCGCGAGCAGCTCGGGTTGCATGGCTTGGCGATAAAGGCTACTACTGGTGCTGGACATGACGGTCTCGCCGCGCCAGGATCAGGTCTTGAGCCTCAGCCCGGGCACGAGCACTGAACAACATCGAAGTGCGGGAGCGAGTTGCGCGAGACAAGGAGTTGGCGCTTAGTAGCCGTCGTGTGAGCCAAACATACACGGTCTGTGGGTCAGCAGCGTCATTCCACAACTCCGCTCAACAAGTTCGCACTGTAACCGCAATCGTACTGACCATGCCGTACACTGTGCGGTAGCACTGCCACGCCCGCGGCCGGGTTGTGCTGGTGTGTTGCTCTGGTGCAGTGGCCCATTCTTCGTGGCAGTGCTACCTTCGTGCTGGCGGTCAAGCATGTGGGATGAAAGTGTAGTCTGAGCACACACACATGGTACGGTCGCACGCTTCGCACGGTCCCGCACGGGGCCTGCCGGCAACGCTGCCGCCAGCAACACGGTAGCACCAGCAGCCTGTTCCCTATCCCCACGAAAAGGCATGCCGAGTGACGCGGCGTTTGCGGGTGAGAGCAGAGAGGGGGCCGAAGGAGGGGAAAGGAGCTGTGGAGAAGCCGTGCCAACGCTAAACACCGACAGTAAAGCCGCATGCTCACTCCCTACAGCTGCCGTTGCCCTCGAAATACCGTTCTCAGGAAAGGCACGCAACCTAGCCCCACCCCTGCAGGCAGAGCCGCATGCTCCTTGCCCCACGTCCTGCCACCGAAACAGGGAGCGCGCGTGGTGCGTTCTGCCCCAAAACCCATATCCGCCCAACATCAGATCCTGTAATCTGACCTGACCTGCTGCCGATGGCAGGGGACGGCGTGGACATGGCTACCTCAGCGAACGGGTGAAGTGCTGTCGGCAACAGAGTATCCGGGAGGTGCGGTGCAGCAGGATCGATGCATGCCGGACAGTTCTTGGACGGACCGAGTCAGCCGCAGCACAGGCGCGAACGTTACTGGTCCTTGTCAGCCGCCTTCATGGCATTGATATACTGCATTGTACAGCCAACAGCAGTTCGGCACGAAATAGTCTTCTGGCTTTGTCATCCTCAGCTCACAGTCCTCCGTCTGATTGTCTTGCACATGAGCAAACACACAGCCTGGCCGCCAAACGTCCCAAGACTTTCAAGGCCACTTCAAGGGTTCTGGCTCTAACGCACAATAGCTTCCAAGGCCTCTCAGTCTCACCGCAAACTTTACTCCAAACTCAACTCCTGTACGCCGCCTGTTGACCGCCCCACCGAAATCCGCCATGCCGCATACGGCCTCGCCCCGACCCACACCGAAAGCCAGGAGCAACGCCCCACAGCACCAAGCGCCGCCGCCACCACCGCCCAGAAAGCACGCAAGCTGCGTACAACGAATGATCCCGCCACAACGGTTCGGGCCCGCACACTCCGTACGCAGCCCTTCTCCGCGATGCTGGCATGAGCCCCGCCCCGAGCTCTGCTGCTTTCGATGGCCACAACATCAGCGCGCCCCCGCACGGCGAGGGCAGCTGATGCCGGCAATGAAACGCCCCCCACAAATCCGCAACCGCCGCGGTGTCGCCCATAAACTATAGCTTTATTCAGGCGCTATCTCTTGAACCCCTCGCAAATTGGGCGACACACGCATCACACTCTCGAACGGGCAAGCAGCAGCACGTGCGTCGCAAGAGGCCGACCGACCCGTACGCACGCGGGGGCAGGGGCGTGACCTGTGCATGCCCCGTATGCGCCTCGGCTTGTCCACACACCAACGGAAACTATGGGCCTCCTGACTGAAGGGTATGCGCTGGGAGCATGAATTAGCAAATGAGCTCTAGCACACCGGTGCCCTGCTAATGGGCTGAGACACACCGAAAGCGAGGCATGGGCAAACCTGGAGCCCAGGGCACGCATGCGCGTAGCCCTCGATCGCCTTTCGCCATCTGACAAATGGCACACACGCATGCAGCACACACTCCGTCTCCATCCGCTGCGGCCTCAGCTCTGAAACCCCTCCGTTTCCGGGCGAAATAATCCCGCAACGCGCTCAAATCAAAGCGCAATGCGCATGAACTATCGAATAGGAGTGGCGCCCAGCTTCAAGAGCATCGGCTTATTGATGCCTCCTCCTGCCTCCTGAGCTCCCAGAGTAGATCATGCGCTCTCTCTTGCTCCTCCTGGGGCCGGGCGGGTCCTAAATGCGAACCCCGCCCGCCAACCCGTCCCTCGCATCTTTTGGGGACCCTCACAGATCCATACAAGCCCGTTTGGGCGCACGGCCACAGCACAACGGGAATGCAAAGCAAAGCGCCTTTTTGAATATGCAGCTAGAATCAAAGGCGCCCCTAGCCGCCCGTCTGCACTACAGCCTGACAGCCCTCTCGCCCTCCCTTACGTCTCATAATGCCTCGATGCCAACCCGGACCCTCCGGAACCTTCCTTATTCATTCATTTGGTTACGCTTTGCCTTGCGCGCTGCCCCCATCAGGCGAGCCGCCAGACCTCACCCTCCATCACCCCGGCCTTTTTTAGCTCGCATGGCATGCCTCGACTGCCTGGCCTGTTGCCTGCCGGCAAGGCACCGACGGCTGGGGTGAGGCGCCGCCAGCGTCCGATCGACACCTCGCAGCCATGCTGCAGCCCTGCAGCTCCGCGGCGTCCGTGCTTCACAGGCCAGGGATGGGCCCAGATCCGACCCAGATCAGGAGCTGGATCCAGATCCCGGCCCCGTGGTGCCCCGCGCCCCGCCGCAGTCCTCCGCGGCCGCGTCGCCCTCGCCCTCGCCTGCCCCCGACCGCAGACCCACAAGCTGCCTGAGCAGCTTGGGATTGGACAGAATCTCATAGTCCTGTCCCAGGAACCTCTGCTGCTTCTGCAGCATGTAGAACACTGCGTTGTTGCGAGTGGAGTAGCCGAAGCGGCGCAGGGACCAGGCGACGCACGCCAGCTCATGGCCCGTGAAGTCCAGGAACTTCGAGCGGATCTGGGGGGGGCAGCAGACGGGGCAGCGAGGGCCGGTGGGGGTCAGGCGAATCACGCCACATGTATTGGTTGGCGCCCATCCTTGTGCTCACGGTTTTAAGGAAGCGGCCCCTGCCCCTCCCCCTGCTCCCGCTTCAGCCCTCCCGCGCCCGCTCCGCCTCCCGCACCTGCTCCTCGAAGCACATGAGCCACTCGGGCTGCGGGCGGTGGTTGAGCGTGGCCGTGCTCCAGGCCACGATGCTCAGCAGGCGCGCGGGGAAGGACGGGAAGCGCCACTGCGCCACCAGGAGCAGCTTGTCCAGCCACGGAGCGGGGAGCTCGGCGCCTGAGGTGCGGGGGCGTGGGGGCGTTTATTGCTGAGCGAGATTGCGGGGGCATGGGGGCAGGAAGACGAGGGCAGGCGGGGTCAGGAGGACGGGCCGTGCAGGGAGCTGGGCCTGCCGGGCGGTGCAGTGCACGCCGTGCAGCGCCCCGTGCGCAGCCGCCCGCCCGCGCTCACCCAGCTTGGCGAGCGCCCACACGATGTTGGAGAGCTCCGTGGGCGAGAAGCGGAAGAAGTGCTCCGCCGCCGCCGGCAGGAAGCCCTGCAGCCAGGCCTGCGAGGGCGCGTGGTGCAGGCGCCCCAGGGACCACATGAGTAGGTGCAGGCTGCCCGAGGAGAAGCCGCTGAAGCCGTTGGCGCAGCTGTGCGCCAGGAGAGGGTCCAGGACCCAGCCGCGCCGGCCGCCCGACACCGCCAGAGCAGCGGCGGCGCCGTGGGGGGAGCCGCCGGCGGAGGCAGAGGCGGAGGCAGAGGCGTCCGGCGCAGCTGTGGAGGCGGAGGCGGCCGAGGCGGGTGCGCAGGCCGCCGGCTCCGAGCGGCGCTCAAGCACCGCGAACGCCCACAGCAGGTTGGCCAGCTGCCGGTCCGTCAGGTCCGTCAGGGCGCCGTACACCTGTACGGCAGGGCGCAGCACGCGGCACCGCGGGGCGTCACGAGCAGGCGGAGAGACACGGAGCGGGCACAGGTGCCGGAACCGCACCGCGCCGTAAAGCAAAGAGTAGGGCGGGATGCGACTGGAGCGGCCTGCCGGCGCGAGGGCCCAGGGGCTGCGGTGCTGGAAACGTAGAGCTCTTTGTCTGTCGCCCCCGCCCGATGCTCTGATCCCGCTGGCATCGTTAGCATTCCAAGCTCCCAGCAGCCCTTGTCTTGCTCGTGTCACCAGTTGCAACCCTGCCATCCGGAACTCAGCCGTCGTCCAGCCCGGACGGATCGGACGGCCGCCGAAACGGCACACACCACCGAGTGCACGCGCCCTTCCCGCCCGAGCTCCGGGGCGCTAGCCCCGGGCTCGACCCCCGGCCCGCCCCTCCGCCTCTCCGCACCTGCCGCTCGAAGTCCTGCCACCACTCCTCCGTGGGCTGGTACTTGAGCATCGCAAAGGCCCACAGCGTGTTGCTCAGGTCCTGGGCCCTGGGGACAGCAGAGGGGGACAGCACGTGACGCGCACTGTTAACTGCAACATCCATACGAAGAGAGGGCACAACCTAGGAACCGCACAGACAATGTTCTTGGGCATAGTAGATGAGCACTGCCCGGGGTGAACGCTAGCAGACACAACGCGTGGAGGGGTAACCCTGCGCGTTGCACCGCAGACTTGAGGCCCGGGCACGGTCCCTTGAGCACCGTGCGCACACCCCGCCCCGCTTCCCCTCTACTCCTCAGCTCGCCTCGATTGCCCCTGTAATTACCAACGACCGCCGCTGCCCCCACCTGAACTGCCCAAGCTTGCTGTGGATCTCCTGCGCCACCGCGTCCATGAGCTCCTGGGTCGGCTTCACCTCGTGCTGCGCAAAGCACCAGACCGCATCCGCCAGCTGCTTCGGCGTCAGATGCGGGAGCACCTCCTGGACGTCCGCAGCTGACGGCGGCGACCCGCACTCGGTGAGCTGCGCAGGCGGCAATCAACCGTCACCACGTGCTCGCTGCACCCGCCCCAATATGTACTCGCCCCGCCCTTTTTGCGGCGAAGCCTTGCGCCATCTACCAAAGGTTGCCAGCGCACCTGGCACGAGTTTGCCGCGAACAAGGTGGACAGCTGGGGATCGCTTTCCGTGAATTGGGTAAGCGCCTGGCAGCGATAGCGTGTGCCATTTTGACGACCCGAGGCCAGGAGTGGGCACGCCCCGCCGATGTGCTCCGGTCGCCGCTTGACGCGTGCCGCGTCGCGACCCGCAAGTTGCGGTGCAGCCGTTGCTGGTAGCCCCGGCGCTAGTGATGACCTGCGCGGCAAGCGGCAGGAATCATTGTGAGACTCATTATGGCGCAATTCTTGTTGGAGCAGAGGCTAAGCGGTTCGCTTCGGCCCCAGAGCGCATCCTCGTCCGCCTGGAACAAATCGAGCACTCCCCCACGGCTCGCATCGTGGTAGCAGAGCCGAGCCCAATCAACCAGCGTTTCAGGCCTCCCGTCCAGAGCTCCGCCGCGAATGCCCCCGTATCTAGGCGTGCCCCTGGCCTCAGAAACACCGTCAGAACAACCGTATGGACGTACCGAGCAGCTGGTGCATGCCGAGGGAGCCCGCTGAAGCAGCCCGCTCGTAATACGCCTTCCATTTTTGCGCAAAGTCTCAACGGCCCTCGAGGAGGCGCTCCCCGGGCTCTACGAAGGTTAATATAGCTGTCTAGCTAGAAGTGCACGGTTGATGAAGGCGGGACCACCCCAGCAGAAGGGAGTCGTTGAGGCAAGCTCGCGAGGTCTTGCAGCGGAGCTCGTCGACTGCACGCAAAGCTACTGGGCAACCTAATTGGTGGGATGGAGTTGGGCCGCTAAGGTGAATGACGGACGCTGTGTTGAGGATGTCGCTTGTCCATTACGATTGAGGCCGAGGCTCTCAAAGCCACGCCCACGCCCACAAGCACATCACATTGCGCAGCAGCACAGACGACTATTGCACTCTTGAAGCTGGCTTGGACGCTCAGCCGGCAGTTGATATCCTGTGCGGGTGTCGCCGACCCTCAGCGCTCGAACCCCGCCCTTCCCCGCGACGTCCCCAGCCCCTCAGCTGGCGGTAGCAGCGCCTTTGCATTTGTATGAAAACTGGTACGCCCAACCCTTCCCCCTGGCCTCAACAGGTCCCGACCGGACCCTTCAACTCGTACCGCGCAAGACTGGAAGTGCAGAAACCAGGGTACTGCGGGCAAGGATTGTGACGTACTGACACGGCCACGGCCTTTGAGTGATCAAGCAGGCTCTATCTCTACGGACCTGGCCCTAGCGCCGATGTTCAGGATGAGTAGCTCAAGCCCTCAGCCAGGCTCAGCCCCTCCCTGCCCCGTGGAGCGGTTCAACGAGTTCCTGGCTGCGAGTCAAAGGCGATCCGCGTCCCCACCTGGTGGCGGCGCCCCGCCCTGGCGGACGCCTGCCGACGCGCGCGAGGATGACACCGTGGCGGTGCAGCGCTAGCCGCTAAGAGCCTAGGACAGAGGTGCGACAGGTATCCAGTGAAGCGTATACGGGGTTAACGGAATCCAGCCTATTGCCCAGGAGCACGGCATGTGGCACGTCACTACTGCGCGCCCAAAACCCAGGCAGTGTGCACCGCGCAGGCGCCTCACAGGGCGTCCTCTAACGATCTATGAGAGGTGCGACCGGTGGGCTCTTTCCCCGCCTCCTGGCGGAGGGGATCTCAAATGTTGAATGTAAGCGGGTGATCTACCTATCGGCGGCTCAGGTGGCGGCATGCCTCACTCAGCTCTTGTAAAAGGGGCTGGAGGCCCACGTGGCACCCAATTGGCGTGACGCTGCCGTCTGCGCTGGAGGATGAGGATGAGGGATGGGTTGGGAGGGCTGCGGGGCGTGGGGGCGGGGCGGGGGCGTGGGGTCGGGAGGTCCCGAGTTGCAGGGCAGGGCAGGGGCAGGGCGCTTAAAGAGAGTGGGGGCCGCGTGGAATGATAGTTGGGACAGGCAGCGTGGTGATGCCTGACTGCCTCCGCGGTGCCCTGCTCTGCCGCAGCGTACAGATTGGCGGTGCCAGCAGGCAGCAGCTTGGGGCGGCCGACGGGACTCTGGCGGCGGGGCTGCCCTGCGCAGGGGGTTAAGGTATTGCACGTAAGAGCATATCACTGAAGCGAAGGCCGCTAGGGTGCGGGTGCTGCGCCTGCAAGACCAGCCAGCAGGGTCGCCACGGTTGGATGGCGGCGACGCGGACGCAACATGTGCATACCGTATCTGCCCATCGACTTGGTGGTGCGGTCGCGGGGGCTTGCGGGACAGCGCATGGTGCGATCAGGATGGGACGGCGACGGAGACGACGCATCCGGTCTAAGGAGCGGAGCAAGGGCGGCCGAGGAGGGGGAATTCGGGAGAAAGCGCAAGGGCAAATCCCACGCCGTACGGCCAAAAAATCCCAACGCAAACCGGTTGACCTTGGTCCCAACGCCGCGCAACGCGTGCTTAACACTATACATAGCGTCGAACGGCCCTGCCCGTGTCGCTCCGGCAACCTTCTGAACGCTCTTGGTTCCCGCCGAGCGCACCGGGCCTTGTTTACCATCTCCTTGCAGATAGGAGCAACTTAACTCACAGAATAACAGAGTGGCCATCAAGACGGACTCCCGGAAGAGGACGGTTCCAGATGCAGTCGCCGCGGGGAGCGGGCTGCGTGCGCAGGCGCGCAGCCGGACGCCCGTTGCCTGAGGCAGGAGGAACTGTCAGGTAAGCGGGACTACGCACGGTGATGGCAGCGAGGCGGGGCGCTGGAGGGCGCGGGCGTTCTCGGGGCCGGCAGGGCCGGGCCTACCAACGCGTTCGCCTTCAGCACGCGCTGGTAACGGTTCTTAAGGCCCCGCTCTTCACGCTGCTGTCAACGCGCGTGCGCTTTGCGGCCTCCGAAATGCGGACGGTGTGGAGTGTTCTCCTTGCCCTGGGCACGGAGGGGAATTTCGACTGGTCCTCAACGTGCTCACCCCCATGTTCTACGCCGTGCGCGTTGTCTGCAGGCCGTTTGCTTGCGTTCAGGCATCTTCGCTCTGTCCTGTCGCATCGACCTCCGGGAGAGGGCAACCTGAGCTTTCGGTCGCGCCCTACCGACATGCCAGTGGACAACATAGGCCCGGGCATGACCGGATCGCGGTGGTCACCTGCGCGGCCACTCAGCGCGCATCTGCAAATGCAACTTCCCTGAGCTCTGCTTCCAGCCCGACCTCGCAGTTTGTGCTGGTAAGGATGCCTTATCATCGTTTCCGGATCGATACAAGACATTGAAATAGCCCCGCCGCAAATCGTGATGGTTCGGCCTGCCTGCTGCGCAGCTCACCGAGTGCGGGTCGCCGCCGTCAGCTGCGGACGTCCAGGAGGTGCTCCCGCATCTGACGCCGAAGCAGCTCGCGGACGCGGTCTGGTGCTTTGCGCAGCACGAGGTGAAGCCGACCCAGGAGCTCATGGACGCTGTGGCGCAGGAGATCCACAGCAAGCTTGGGCACTTCAGGTGGGGGCAGCGGCGGTCGTTGGTGATAACAGGGGCAACCGAGGCGAGCTGAGGAGTAGAGGGGAAGCGGGGCGGGGTGTTGCGCACGGTGCTCAAGGGACCTTGCCCGGGCCTCAAGTCTGCGGTGCAACGCGCAGGGTTACCCCTCCACGCGTTGTGTCTGCTAGCGTTCACCCCGGGCAGTGCTCATCTACTTTGCCCAAGAACATTGTCTGTGCGGTTCCTAGGTTGCGCCCTCTCTTCGTATGGATGTTGCAGTTAACAGTGCGCGTCACGTGCTGTCCCCCTCTGCTGTCCCCAGGGCCCAGGACCTGAGCAACACGCTGTGGGCCTTTGCGATGCTCAAGTACCAGCCCACGGAGGAGTGGTGGCAGGACTTCGAGCGGCAGGTGCGGAGAGGCGGAGGGGCGGGCCGGGGGTCGAGCCCGGGGCTAGCGCCCCGGAGCTCGGGCGGGAAGGGCGCGTGCACTCGGTGGTGTGTGCCGTTTCGGCGGCCGTCCGATCCGTCCGGGCTGGACGACGGCTGAGTTCCGGATGGCAGGGTTGCAACTGGTGACACGAGCAAGACAAGGGCTGCTGGGAGCTTGGAATGCTACCGATGCCAGCGGGATCAGAGCATCGGGCGGGGGCGACAGACAAAGAGCTCTACGTTTCCAGCACCGCAGCCCCTGGGCCCTCGCGCCGGCAGGCCGCTCCAGTCGCATCCCGCCCTAGTCTTTGCTTCACGGCGCGGTGCGCCTGTGCCCCTCCGCCTGCTCCTGACCCTCCGCGGTGCCGCGTGCTGCGCCCTGCCGTACAGGTGTACGGCGCCCTGACGGACCTGACGGACCGGCAGCTGGCCAACCTGCTGTGGGCATTCGCGGTGCTCGAGCGCCGCTCGGAGCCGGCGGCCTGCGCACCCGCCTCGGCCGCCTCCGCCTCCACAGCTGCGCCGGACGCCTCTGCCTCCGCCTCTGCCTCCGCCGGCGGCTCCCCCCACGGCGCCGCCGCTGCTCTGGCGGTGTCGGGCGGCCGGCGCGGCTGGGTCCTGGACCCTCTCCTGGCGCACAGCTGCGCCAACGGCTTCAGCGGCTTCTCCTCGGGCAGCCTGCACCTACTCATGTGGTCCCTGGGGCGCCTGCACCACGCGCCCTCGCAGGCCTGGCTGCAGGGCTTCCTGCCGGCGGCGGCGGAGCACTTCTTCCGCTTCTCGCCCACGGAGCTCTCCAACATCGTGTGGGCGCTCGCCAAGCTGGGTGAGCGCGGGCGGGCGGCTCCACACGGGGCGCTGCACGGCTTGCACTGCACCGCCCGGCAGGCCCAGCTCCCTGCGCGGCCCGTCCTCCTGACCCCGCCTGCCCTCGTCTTCCTGCCCCCATGCCCCCGCAATCTCGCTCAGCAATAAACGCCCCCACGCCCCCGCACCACAGGCGCCGAGCTCCCCGCTCCGTGGCTGGACAAGCTGCTCCTGGTGGCGCAGTGGCGCTTCCCGTCCTTCCCCGCGCGCCTGCTGAGCATCGTGGCCTGGAGCACGGCCACGCTCAACCACCGCCCGCAGCCCGAGTGGCTCATGTGCTTCGAGGAGCAGGTGCGGGAGGCGGAGCGGGCGCGGACGGGCTGAAGCGGGAGCAGGGGGAATGGCACGGGCAGTCCCGCCATTCCCTGCAGTCGCGTGCGCCAAGGACGGGGCCCTCGAGTTGCATGTGGCGCGGTGCGCCTGACCCCCACCGGCCCGCCCCCGCCTGCTGCGTCCCTCTAGGTCCGCTCCAAGTTCCTGGACTTCACGGGCCATGAGCTGGCATGCGTGGCCTGGTCCTTCCGCCGCTTCGGCTACTCCACGCGCAACAACGCAGTGTTCTACATGCTGCAGAAGCAGCAGAGGTTCCTTAAGGCCGACTTCGAAATCCTGTCCAACCCCAAGCTGCTGCGCCAGGTGCGATCCGGCGGCTTGACCGACAGCTGGAAAGATTCGTCTTGCTTGTACATGCTACAATGGAGCTGACCCTTGCGAGACCCAACATTTTAGTCTGACATTTGCTCGGGCCGTGGCTTTACCTGCAGGTACTGGGTGTGAGGTCGGCTCAAGGGGAGGGCGCGAACGACGGCGGCAGCAGCAGCAGCAGCAGCTTCGCCCCCTGAGCAGGGGCCAGCGGCGCGGCACCGGCCGGGGCGGCATGGCGAGCTTGTGGCAGCAGCAGACCGGAGTGCAGCGCATTGGGACGCGGTTCTGCAACGGACTCGTCCGGGGAGTACGCAACAAACCAGCTTAATAGCGAGAGGAGGCGTTGGTTGCGGTTTGGCAGCAAGCCGCGGAGAGCTTCTCGAGGGGTTGACGGGGTGGCCCCAGCTTTGGTTGAGGGACAGCACTGCCGCGCCATGCGGCTCGGGGCGCCTGTTCTCACCCACGCTTGCAGTCTCTGCAGTATGGGCGCCGATGCCGCTCGTTACCGTCATCGGCGAGGAGCAGTTGACGGGCCCCGTCGCCGGTCGCCAGGGGCTCCGTGCTAGGCCCGCTGGGGCCCGCATGTTTGAAGCTGAAAGGCCGGGCAATGCCATGGAGCATTAACGAAAGGCAGGCAGGAGCGAGGGGTAAAGGGATCCCGCGCGACGGGTCACGCACGCACTTGGAAGAGTATGGGGGAAGGCTCGCTTGCGTTTGCGTTTGCAGTTGCCGTGGCGGCGGTTTGTGCTCACGGTTGTACCTTCCCCACTTGTAGTCTGGCGTGGTGGTGTAGGGCACGATGTGCCCGCGGATTGTGCCGAGGGACGGTTGATGCTGGCACTGCAAGCAGCGCTGCTGCTCGGGGGGCCCGGAGGGGCGGAACAGCCTTGCATGGGCTCGGGTAGTGAAGGGGCCGTGCGGAGTGGGCCCTGCGAAGCACCATAGGAAACCAGGAACCGTCGACGAGCGGTTGAGTGAGGAGGAGGCGAGTTGGGGCCAAGCGTGAGAGGTCTTTGGCTAGACGTAAAGCCCACGAAGAAATGGCAAGGAGAGGGCGAGTTGGTTCCGCAAATGCTATGAGCTGCGGTGTTTGTGACGCTGGTTGGCCGTGGCCGGGTCCCGCGTCGGGTCGGTCCGGTAGACTGTATGGCACACGCCGCGGCGAGAGAAAGCCGAAATGTTTAGCCAGCACTGTTGGGTTTGAGAGTAGGGCCGCCTGATCTTGATCTCTCGGAAGCCGTCATGGGGGCGTACAGGGCGATAGGTTGCTTTGGTTCACCTCGTAGATCCCATGTGCGTCTGGGTTTGACTGCATGATTCGTGTGTCTTAGGGTGGTGGTGCTTGTGTACGTGTGTGTGTATGTGGAGTGGCAGCTGAGTTTGGCACTTGGTCGACATAACTGGCGCCGGCGGGTTTCCGGAGAGCTGAGGGCACCACAGACTCCGGTGCGCTTTTTGCGCATTGCGGCCTTGTGCGCCCGGCTGCAGGAGCCGTCAAGCAGCAGGGGACGTTGCATCTGGTTGCGGGCTGGGATTCGGTGGATTCGGTTCGTAGGCCGCACCGTATGTCTTTGGGTTTTGGATGGGTACTCAGGTGGTCATGGGTGGTCTGTGCGGGGTCTGCTGCAGGCAGTTGAGCGGGCGCTTGCGCTACAGGCGCGTCGCCATGTATCGCGGGCCCGAAGGGCGGGCGCATTGGTGTGTTTTGGGCGTTAGGCGCGTACGGACGCCCCCCATTTCGTGTGTGTCGCGTGCACTTCTTGCCCGTTGCAGGGCGGCGGTCGACATTCAGTGCGTTCCTGTCGTGGGTGTAGGTCCATGCGTTGGCCTTGCTTCTCTCGCGGCGGCTCGTGCCTTGAGCTTCTGCTGGATTGCGGTAGCTACTAGCACGAAAGCCGATTTGATGGTGTCGGACCGGAGTGGACAGTCGCTCCGGGTCCCGTTGCTTGCTGAGCCGAGGGCGAAAGCCCAAGGCTTGGGGCCTCCAAATTGGGGCGCGTTTGGCGTGTGGGATGGTCAAAGTCCGTACTTCTTTGCAGCGTGGAACCGGCCCTGGTCCTATTTGCGAACCTTGGTCCGGCCCGCTAGGAGCACTGCTGGCGGAGCTCCGGCCCGCCCAATTTGTGACTAACTTTCATGGAAATGGTTTAGGGGTTGTCGGGTTTGTCGAAATTCTTTCCTGCTCTTGTTAGGGGACAGCGCTGTTGCCGGTACAGTGGTTCGATTTAGTTCGGGTGATTTGGCGATTACGGAGGGGTGCAAGTGTAATGCGACGACCGAGTGCGGTTTCTTGACGTGACGGGCCTCGACTCGCCGCCTGCTTGTGTCCCCAGCCTGTGCACATTCGGTGCCGGCAAGACCAGCAAGCTACGCACACGGGACTGCCAGCAGGCGTCGCTGGCTCCCGTTTCTTGGCTTGCTGCTAGGTGGCGGCCCCGTGGAGCCCCCTGGACCCTGCAGCCTTCTGAGCCGCGCTGCTGCCTGGCTGCCGCACCCACCAGGGGCCGGAGGGCATAGCCCTCGGAAAGCACCTTGGCGGGCTTATTATAGACAACGGGGCGTAGTGCCGCGGTGACTGGCGACTGGTGACCTTGGCGGGGTATCCCTCCCACGCTGAGAGCCTTCTCCAACAGGGCGTCCATCGTCAGCCTCACAGAATCCCTTCTCGCTCCTGATGCCCCTCCTGTGCTACTTTTGGACTGCCGCCCTGGTCCACAGGGAGCCGAGGATGCGAGTCATCACAGAGCCGCCATCGCTCGCGACATGCTGCAACACGGCCCCAATCAGGCACAAAACCGCAGGCCCAGCCCTGCATGAGATTATTATGCGGCAGCAGATTGGACTGCCGTGGCTTGTCCGCCGCGCAACCCGACTTCACGGTCGGGTTTCGAACGTTTTGCCGCTCGCGGACGTCTTCTCGGTCAGGCGCTCCCAGTCTGCGGCGTGTCCCGCAGAACATATCCTATTAACTAGCGTGGACGTCATTCACCATCAATCGGCTCTTCGCGAAAGTGGCTCCGCCGGTTGTCCGGTACGCCGATCGCGGCGCCCCCGGGAGAGTCTTCGCATATGTCCTTGAGGTGTGTGTTGTTCGTGAGTGCAGGGGCGGCGCTGGGCCCGGCAAGGCCGCGGTTGACGGTTGTGAAACTCGATTGTTGATGCGGTCAAGCGCCTAAGTAGCCAGTACTCCGCCTTGCCCGCTCTACCTTTACACTTCGTGAACTCCAACGTTACAGAGCAGCCTGCGGGAGAGGAGAAGGTCACAGCGAAGAGCGGCATGGCCGGAACGCCACCCCCCAGGCCTTCAAGCCTCTCGTTATGGTGGCGCAAGTGCAAGAGGCAATCACAGGTGTGTTGAGGGAGCACGCAGCCTGCGGGCAGGTAAGGCAAGCTGAACGCCGCGCCCTGCGCCAAAACACCTCGTCAGCAGAGCGAGGAGCACTGACATCCTGCGCGCTTGTATGCGCTTAATAATTCTTTGGGACCGCTCATGGCTGGTGCGATGCTCGGTCGTCTCGCTCGAGCGTCAAGCTGCAGCGATGGAGGTGCCAGCGGCGTAGTTGCGAACCCGGCTGCACAGAGTCACCTACAGGCCTATCAAGGAGAGAGGAGAGAATGGCAAAGGATGCCTCTCGCTCTGCTTGCTCGCCCCCACGTTTTTGTGGGCGTTCGCGAGCTGCCCTGGCCCTGGCCTGAACCTGCGCCCCTCCTTTCCTCTGTCGAACCCCTCCCCCCGCGCACTCGCACACTTGACCCCTCCTCCCTTCCTGCTTCTCCTCCATGTTGAAATTTGCCGGCCCAACCCCTTGCTCCCCGGCTCCCTCGGCTGTCCCCGCCGCCCCCGGCCCAGGCCGCCTGTGCCCTCATGGCCGCCCGCCCCTCCATCCCCCTGACCGCTCTGCTGGTGCTCCTGGCCCTCCTGACCGCGGGGCTCGTGAGCGTGCTCACGGCAGCCAACAAAGAGGTCGAGCGGCGGAAGGCGAGTAGAGGCTAGGCGCTAGGGATAGAATTAGGGAGTACAAAATAGGGACAGAACACGCCGCAGGGACGCTGCAGGGATTGGACGGAGTGCCGACCGCCGAGCCTCATTCCTCCTGCCTCGTGCAAGGGCTGGCGTGGTCCCCTGGTCAACGCGTACACCCGCCGCACGTGTGCCGTACACAGGACCTGGCGTACAACGGTGACGCCAACGGAGCGGCTCAGGCGATCGTGGAGGCACTGCACGCATCAGCGTTCGGGAGCGAGCTGCTCAGCTCATACGTCACGCACGTGGGTAGCACCGTAGCACGGGGTGTGCATGGCATTTGCGGTTTGCCTGCAGACAGAGAAGCTGGGCAACGATGTGGGTCGGGCGGCGCACCGTCAGATGGTAGCAGGACTGGGGTAGGCCAGGCATCCGTCAAGCAAGGCAGCACGGAAGGACAATCCCGTGCAAGGGCACGTGCAGGTGTTACGTACCGCCGTGAGTGGGAGCTGACGCCACCTACCCTCGCGGTATCTCCCCGCTGCCTCAGAGCTCTGATTGCGGCACCATCGAAAGGCAGTGGGACTCTGTGGCTGCAGATACCTTTGGCCGGGTGCGGTGGGACGAGGGATGGGGAGCGGAGTGACGACGTGGCGTGCAGGGTTGCGCCGGCACTGGGCGTACGGCACTGGGCGTACGGAAGACTTGCGCCATCAAAGCAGCTTGGGTGCGGCACCTACCAGTACTAGCCAACTCCAGGTCCAACCCGTGCTCCTCGCCGTGCAGATCAATGCTGGTGTCGTACAGCAACTGGAGATCGACATGGCAGGCGTCATCTGGTAGGTGTGGTTCGTGTTACGCTTCATTGACTGAGTTCCGTTTCCGGAAGGTCGCGCCGACGGTTGAGGTGTTTCTCGAGCCGCTGGCTCCAAGGCGTGGCACGGCCCGTGAACACCTCCCCAAAGCTTCTGTCCATTATCCAATTTTTCATTGACCAGCCCACCACTCCATTCTGTACCCCTCTTTAACTGCAGGAAGGTGTCCCCCGAGCTTACGGGTGATCTCGCAAAGATCTTGATGTGCCGTGATCTGCTGACGGGAGATGACCGGCCTGGCACGATTGAGCGAATCACGTAGAAAGACATGGTGCGTGGGACAGCCACGATGACAGCGAGTGGCCGCTCCGGGCATGATCTGGGTACGGCTTTCTAGGCGTCCCCGCTGGCTCAGCCCCCGGTCCCTGCTGCCTTTCGGGATTCTGTCTCATGCTGGCATGCAGCTTGTCTTCAAACCTCGACCCGGTTTTGGTCCTGACCTCCTGGGCCCCCCCTCCCACCCCAGGCCATCATGGGTCCCTACCGTTGCTCCGCTGGCTTCCCCTGCATGTGTGAGTCGGTTGACAGTTGGGCAGTTGGCGGTTGGGCGTTTGGGCAGGGTTCGCGAGCTTACTGTTTCTGACCTCTCCCATCCCCTCCCCCCCTCGTGCGCTGCAGTCACTGTGAACCCCATCTTCCTGCCCGCCCCCAACGCCAACCACTCCTGGGGCTGCCCCTTCCAGCCCACCAACTGCTCAGAATGCTGGAACCAGGAGAGAGGGGAGAAGTGGTGGGGACAGGTGAGGGGCCCTTGATTCGAGCATGCAGGGAAGACCCTCCTTCCTCGCCACACCCCATGGCTTCCTTAACCCACCCGTACCCCAACCCCCCACTGCCCCCAGGTGTCCACCATGCTCAACATGGACCCCCTCGTGGCTGGCAACAGCTTCAGACTGCAGAGCCTGAGGGAGCGAGGATACGTGTACAAGGTGGGGGCGGGCTATGTGCACTTGTGCACGCAAGGTAGCACGCAGTTGGCGCACGCACGACTGACTCCTGCCTGCGCTGAAGGGCTGATGGGAGCAGCGTGTAATCCCCTGGCGCCTCGGTGAAACGAGCACTCCGGTGCATGATTAGGGCTGCTGATCAGCACAGCTGGCCCCTCGCCCTGGCCCTCGCAACTCCCCCGCAGTTGTGGCAACCCAACCTAAGCCCCTCCAATCCGGAGTTTGTGCTGGCGGTGACACAGCCGCCGCCGTCCGAACCTGTTATCAAGAGTATTGAGGCCTTCAACCTCGTCTGGTGGGAAGCGGTAGTTGGTGGAAACGGTTGGGACCTTGGAAGTGACAGTTGCCACAAGCTAACCGCGCCACGTGCGACCCCATGCTCAAAGCTGAAGTTTGAGCTATGTGCAGGTCTCACCCTTCCCAACCCACATCGACCTCTTCCCCTCCCACCCCACCCCACCTCCCCCTTTCCCCCAGGTACCTTGAGCTGTCCCCCTCTGGCGGCTGGTACCCTCCCTGGGTTGCCCCCTGCGTTGCGGCGGTGGTGGTTGGCTCCGTGGCCGTTGCGCTGCTCGTGCTGTGGCTGCTGCTCAGCAGGGCGCAGCACGACAGGCTGCTGAGGGCCATGCTGCCGCCAAAGGTCATCAAGCAGCTGCAGGTGGGGGGGCGGAGGGGGAGGGAAGGGGGAGGGGGAGGGGAGGGAGGGGGAGCAAGGGACAAGAGGGTGGGTGGAGTTTGTGGAGCTGTCATCCACTCAGGGGTGATGCTGGGTTGACGAGTCCTTGAGTGCCCTCCTCATTGCCCTCCGCTGCCCCTCCCTCGCCCTCCGCTCCCCCTCCCTCAGTCCGGCGTTACCACCATTGCCCAGGAGTACGGCAATGTGACGATCCTGTTTAGCGACATCGTGGGATACACCACAGTTGCATCGCAGCTGTCGCCCTTCCAGGTGCGGTGAGGGGTGGGGCTGACCGTGATAACCTGTAGATTGGCAGAGCTCCGAAGTGAGCACCGCCCGCCCCTGCCCTGCCCCCAGGTTGTCACTCTCCTGAACGAGCTGTTCACTGTGTTTGACGAGCTCACACAAAAGAACGGGGTGTACAAGGTGGAAACCATCGGAGACGCAATCATGTGAGCGGGGAGGGGCCAGAGTGAGGGAGCAAGGTGTCTCCTACTGAAGTGCAGTCTCCTCCTGTCCTCCCCCCAGGTGCGTGTCCGGCTGCCCCTGCCCCGACGACCCCGTCCGCTCCGCCCGCCGCATGGCCCACATGGCTCTGGACATGGTGCAGGCGGTGCGGAGCTTCAGGAGCAGCGTGGAGGGAGTCAGGATACAGATACGAGTGGGGGTGCACAGCGGTGAGGGGGGCGGTGTGGGTGAGGGAGGGGAGAGGGCGGCTTGGGGAGGGCTTATAACCATAATACTAAAGCCTCTTCACCCCTCTGCAGGCCCCGTGGTTGCGGGTGTGGTGGGTCGGCGCATGCCCCGCTTCTGCCTCTTCGGGGACACAGTCAACACAGCGGTGCGGGGGAGTGGGAGGGGGAGGGGAGGGGATTACAGCACCTTGCGTATCCGGCTGCTGCCCCGGCCTCAGCCTTTCTCCTATGGCGCTTCCTCATCCTCGCCCCCTGTCACCCCTCCCCAGAGCCGCATGGAGAGCAACTCGGTAGCCATGCAGATCCAGGTGGGGCCACGGGGGTTGGGCATGCGGATGAGGTGCTCATCACACATGCACGGGCTTAGGGCTTTGGCTTTGGCTTAGCAGCTGGCAACGAGATCCACTCCAGCGGACTTTGCCTTGGGCTCAGCAGCACCGCGGATCTTGCCCGTGTGACCCCAAGCCCTCACGTCCCTTGCATGCGCCCCCTGGCCCCTCCCCCCCAGGTCTCCGAGGCCACCGCTGAGCTCCTGCGCAAGGCGGAGGGCGGATTCCGACTCGAGTCCCGCGGGCCCGTGTCGGTCAAGGGAAAGGGTGAGGCGGGGTGTGGGGTGAGGCGCACCTCTCTGTGTGTGCGGTAGGGAGGAGGCAGCCGAGGAGGGAACGTGGCGAGGCAGACGGACGGCGCACTCCAAAGCCACTCTCGTCCCTTTGGCCTGCGTAGCCTGCGGCCTTACACAGGCCTGGCATGCAACTGTTTTCACCCAGCAAGCGCAACGTGCACCTCGCGCGCTGTGCCCTGAAGTATGACGATCTCCCGCCCTTGCCGTCCGTCGTCCCCCCTCCCTGCAACCTTCCCCCCAAGGCACCATGGAGACATTTTGGCTCACAGGTCGGGACGAGCCAGCGGCAGAGGCGGCCGTAGGAGCCTCCGGCGATAAGCTCTCGGGCAAGCAGGGGGCGGCGGCGGCCGTGGTCATTGACGTCGCCACCGCCCCCAGCCACACCACCCAGGGCCTCGCCTTCGGTGAGGTCACCAGCTCGCCACCGGCGGGGGAGCGCGGGGTTTCGGACTGCAGCGCGGCCCTCACCGATGCCGACGGCAGGTCCGTGCTGGAGTGCTAGCTAGACGCAACCTCCAATCAAAGGAGCTATTGACAGCAAGCTTGGGCTGGCTGGAGTGGCCGGAATGCACGTGGGCGCTTGATTGGCGGCTGGGCACACCGGGCTAAGCTTGCCACGTGAGTGGCTGCCACGTGAGCTCGAAGAGGAGTGCCCCAGCTGTCGGTGATTGTCTCCGGGCGAGCCATGGCATGAGTGTGCATTCCGCTGCCGAAACCCGGCTGTGAACTGCAACCATGCGAGTGACAAAGTGAGTTGAACGTAGCGGCTTTCAAGGCCTGGAACACAAGTCCTAATGGATGGAGTGCCAATCCGTGCACCTTCAAGTTAATTGTCATTACCCGCCTGACGGTGTGCCTTGATCTATCACCTACGATTGCCTTAGTAACTCGTCTGTGCATGCATCATCTGTTGTTGGTTGTGACTTGCGGTGGTTGGTGCTTGCCACGGTTCTGCCACCCCCATTCTTGGGTTATTGGGGGCTTGTGCACTGTGCGTGCTTGGGCTGACACTTCCCACGCGGATTGCAACCTCCACAAACCAAATGCGAACAATGCTCATGAACAAGGTCCGCTAGCTAGCACATGTGCGTGATGATGGAGTGGCGTGTGGTTAGGGTAGTTACGGGCAGCGCAAGTCACTTGGCATAGCAAGCTGGAATGAATTGCTAAACCAGACTAACAAGGCGGTCTGGGTCTGATGCCCGCATCATCCTTTTGAGCCCCTCAAGCTTGTTACCAGTGTGTGGAGTAGATGTATTGTTGGGCCAGATTTCTTCCCTGACAGGAGATCCGTGGTCAGTTGGTGGTTCGGGTGTTGGATTTCTGCAAGCCTTCTTGCCAGACCTGGTCATGCATCCGTACGTCTGTCCATGCATCCTCCCAAACTTGTGTTCATTCCTGTTAGTTGTGGCGGGTCTCCCCTGTATAGTATGCATTAATATACATCTAGCCACGCATAAGCAACAGGGGCCAGCCCTAGCTAGCTAGGATTGGCCTGGGCTTCCGTGCTGGGCACGAGCCCTACTGGAGAGGCAGTTGTCTCAGGTTCCACAAGAAATTCGTGCAATACCGGTACAGTTGCTCGGTCTGTTCCGGCTGCCACGCTGTCGACTGCTCCTGTAACCAAGCTAATTACAGACAAGACGTGCGGGATGATCTTCCCGAAAGGGCTGAGCCCATCACCCCCCCGCCGGTGCCCGGACCAGACCTTGTCCCATAGGCGGACTCCGAACGCTCCCCCGCTCCCCCGGGGCCATGCGTGTGTATGCTGCCGGCAACCCTCATCCTCCGAATGTTTTCGGTCCGTCTACACATCAGGCGCGTAGCGGGGCAGCTAGGCTATCTAGGCTAGACAAGCGCCCAGCTGCTGCCCATGGGCATCTCCTCCGCCCGACGGGCCCCTACCTGCCAACGCCGCCGCCGTCTCCTGGGAACGCACAGTCCTCTCGGGGCCAGGACGCTTTGATCCTTGACGTCTTTATATCCCAGTCCTCTTCTAGCCTGCGCGACCTCGACGTCTTATTATTAGTGACCCGCCACTTGATTGGGGTCCCTCATTTACCCTTGGCCCTCATCACTCGCTCGTCATTCTAGGTCCTGCGCCTCCATGCATGCACCCGGGGCCGTCTGTGCAAACTCTCTCACACATCTCCCAGCGCCCCCGACCACAACACAAAATCCGTTTCCTCCTCGGGGCGCGCGGCCCTGGGTCCTGACTGAGGCCTTCAGCTCCCAGCGTCCGGAAGCGAGCACAATCCGCGCCCCACGGCCAACTCCAGCTACGGATCAAGCGGGTGGACCAGGCCTGCCGATGGCGAGCAATCGAGGGGAGAGGCAGGGGCGCAGCACGGGGCGGTCAGGCGGTGTCGGGGGCACAGAACACCCAGCAGCCAGACCGTCTCAGACATCATACTCGATTGACAGAGACGCGGTTCCAAGCCCAGGCGCCCACCTGTTTTCGCCGTTGTGAGCGTTGCCCTCTGCAGACAGAGATGCGTTGCTCGCGCCCACGCTGAGCCGGTGGCGCTCGCCCGATGCCGCAGGCAGGCTGCTGCTGCTTCCCGTGGCCCCCGGGCCCCGCGGTGTAGGGGCCGACAGCGTCGCCGCCACCGCACTGACGCACTCGTACACCCTGCCGCCGCCGCCGCCGCCGCCACCGCTGCCGCCGCCGCCACCCCCGCCGCCAACCCCGCCGCCAACCCCGCCGCCGCCATTGCCAGAAGCGTCGAGCGCACGGCCCAACGGCTGTACGGGTGCGGTCACGGGCCTTGGCGTCGGCTGCTGCGAGCCTGACGCTAGTCCGCCAGGGGAGGATGCGAAGCATGGGCCGACCTCCGCATAGCCTCCGCCAGCGGCGGGGGTGGCGGAAGCTCCGGAACGCGCGCGGGGTGTCCCGTGACCGCTGCCTCCCCCGCCGCCGCTGGCACCGGCCGGTGCGCTGGCGGCGGGCATCAGCAAGCGAGCTATGCTGCGGGATGTCGTACCGGTACGGGATGCCGTACGGGATGCGACACGTGAGGGCGAACGGCTGAACCCGGCGGCGCCGGCCTCCAGGTCCGGTCCGGCTGTGTCCAGATCGGTGCGGCTGGCAGCGCGACTCTCCTGAGGAGGGCGGAGCGGGTGGATTTAGTGGGTGAGCGGAATAGTGCGAAAGGGCTGCGCTCGGGAGCGTTCGGATGCGTTTCCAGATGAACACCAATCGAGTATATATCATTGTACCGTGCGCGGGTACGAAGCGCTATCTTCCCTGGTGACATCCCCCCCAAACGTCGAGGCTCGCCGTCCTACCTGGCGGCTGCTGTAGCTCCCGCGGTGCCCCAGCCGCACTACGGTCACCATTTGCTGCAGCCTGCCACCCCTCTGGCTGGCGCTGGGGCTCGCACCACTGGCGCTTAGCCTGGGGCGAGGTACAGAGGATGGGTTGACAAGGGTGGCTGCCCGAAGGCAGGAACAGGGCTGAGCCCCGTGGTCCTCCCCAGGGGTCCCAATGTTTGAGTGTGGCTCCGTGGAGCCCACAGCGGGTGCACGTCCGAGCAAAGTATGGTTGTACCCCTGAGCACTGCCCAGGAAGGGGACTGCACGCACCCAGTGGCGGCGCAATGGCTGACAGTGCTGGGTCCCGTCAGGTCGAGGCCGTCGGCGGCGCCAGTGTCGGTCGCTGCCCGGGGCTCGTCCCGACCCGTGAGCCAGAATGTCTCCATTGTGCCTTTGGGGGTGCGGGTGGGGGTGGTTTGGGAGGAGGGGGACGGAAAGGGAGGTCGGCATACTGCAGCAGGGCACAAGGATAAGCCAGGCATGGTCTTTGCGAGTACGGCCGTCCGGTCGCACCGCCGGTCGCTCTGCCATAAAAAGAGCGCTCCCTCCGTCTGCCTCGCCACGTTCCCTTCTCGGCTGCCTCCTCCCTACCGCACACACAGAGAGGTGCGCCTCACCCCACACCCCGCCTCACCCTTTCCCTTGACCGACACGGGCCCGCGGGACTCGAGTCGGAATCCGCCCTCCGCCTTGCGCAGGAGCTCAGCGGTGGCCTCGGAGACCTGGGGGGGAGGGGCCAGGGGGCGCATGCAAGGGACGTGAGGGCTTGGGGTCACACGGGCAAGATCCGCGGTGCTGCTGAGCCCAAGGCAAAGTCAGCGATGAGAGCACGTGAGAGCTGCTCGCCCCATGGGCATGTGCGCACGTGAGGTCGGTGAGGCGTCCGTACTGCGGGAAACATCGCCCGCGCATGGGCAGAGTACGTGTCTAACGTGTCACCGCTCTAGATGGACCCACGCCCTTGATCCACAAGCACAATCCCAATCGCCCCACCTGGATCTGCATGGCTACCGAGTTGCTCTCCATGCGGCTCTGGGGAGGTGTAGCAGGGGACGAGGATGAGGAAGCGCCATCCATAGGAGAAAGGTCGAGGCCGGGGCAGCAGCGAGATACGCAAGGTGCTGTAATCCCCTCCCCTCCCCCTCCCACTCCCGCTCACCGCTGTGTTGACTGTGTCCCCGAAGAGGCAGAAGCGGGGCATGCGCCGACCCACCACACCCGCAACCACGGGGCCTGCAGAGGGGATAAGGGGGCTTTAGTATTATGGTTATAAGCCCTCCCCAAGCCGCCCTCTCCCCTCCCTCACCCACACCGCCCCCCTCACCGCTGTGCACCCCCACTCGTATCTGTATCCTGACTCCCTCCACGCTGCTCCTGAAGCTCCGCACCGCCTGCACCATGTCCAGAGCCATGTGGGCCATGCGGCGGGCGGAGCGGACGGGGTCGTCGGGGCAGGGGCAGCCGGACACGCACCTGGGAATGGGCAGGGGAGGTGTGGGGAGGGAGTCGGAGGGAAGATGTTATTGACTGCTCATCTGACCGCCTTGCTCCCTCCCACCCTCGCTTCCCTCCCCACTCACATGATTGCGTCTCCGATGGTCTCCACCTTGTACACCCCGTTTTTCTGTGTGAGCTCGTCAAACACAGTGAACAGCTCGTTCAGGAGGGTAACAACCTGGGGAGAGGGTGTGGAGAAGGGCAGAGGCTTGCTGAGCGCAAGACGGTTGCCTGCTGGGCCCCGCTCCCCAAACGCCACTCCTCTTCCGTGCTCACCTGGAAGGGCGACAGCTGCGATGCAACTGTGGTATATCCCACGATGTCGCTGAACAGGATCGTGACATTGCCGTACTCCTGGGCAATGGTGGTAACGCCGGACTGAGGGAGGGGGAGCGGAGGGCGAGGGAGGGGCAGCGGAGGACGATAGGACTCGTCAACCCAGCATCACCCCTGAGTGGATGACAGCTCCACAGACTCCCTCCCACCATCGTGTCCCTTGCTCCCCCTCCCTCCCTTCTCCCTCCCCTCCCCCTCCCCTTCTCCCCCCTCCCCCTCCCCCCCCCCCACCTGCAGCTGCTTGATGACCTTTGGCGGCAGCATGGCCCTCAGCAGCCTGTCGTGCTGCGCCCTGCTGAGCAGCAGCCACAGCACGAGCAGTGCAACGGCCACGGAGCCAACCACCACGGCCGCAACGCAGGGGGCAACCCAGGAGGGGTACCAGCCGCCAGAGGGGGACAGCTCAAGGTACCTAAAGGACGAGGGAGCGAGGTGGGGTGGGGTGGGGAATTAGCTTCCCTTGGGGTTGTGACGGGTGAGACCTGCACATAGCTCGGCAACCACCAACTACCGTGGCCAACGGTCGCACGCGCCGTAACTGCCACTGACCAGACCACCAACACCAACTTACCAGATGAGGTTGTATGCCTGGACCTTTCGGATGATGGGATCCGATGGGGGCGGGTCCGTGACCGCCAACACAAACTCCGGGTTCGAGGGAGACGTGTTGGACTGCCACAGCTGAGTGGGAGAGAGGAGAGGAACACGGCGACAACTTGTGGGCTTCAGAGCAATGCAACCCACCCTTGTTATGATGGCGGTCCGGCTTGTGAAACGGTAGGTTGCTCATGACGTGGCAGACGCGGAGGGAGACCAGTTGCTTCGTGCAGCCCCTCAGCGACCCCTAGCTAGTCACAGCCCGCCCCCACCTTGTACACGTATCCCCGCTCCCTGAGGCTCTGCAGTCTGAAGCTGTTGCCAGCCACGAGGGGGTCCATGTTGAGCATGGTCGACACCTGGGGGCGGGGTGGGGGTTGGGGTACGGGTGGGTTAAGGAAGCAATGGGGTGTGGCGAGGAAGGAGGGTCTTTCCTGCACGCTCGAATCAAGGGCCCCTCACCTGCCCCCACCACTTCACCCCCCGCTCCTGGTTCCAGCATTCTGAGCAGTTGGTGGGCTGGAAGGGGCAGCCCCAGGAGTGGTTGGCGTTGGGGGCGGGCAGGAAGATGGGGTTCACAGTGACTGCAGCGCAGGAGGGGGGGAGGGGATGGGAGAGGTCAGAGACGGCGAGCTTACGAAACCTGCCCAAACGCCCAACCGCCCAACCGCCAACTGCCCAACTGTCAACCGACTCACACATGCAGGGGAAGCCAGCGGAGCACCGGTAGGGACCCATGATGGCCTGGGGTGGGAGGGGGGCCCAGGGGGTCAGGACCAAAACCGGGTCGAGGTTTGAAGGCAAGGCGGCCAGCCAGCATGAGACAGAGTCCCCAAAGGCAGCAGGGACCGGGAGCTGAGCCAGCGGGAACGCCTGGAAAGCCCTGCCCAGAAAGCTGCCATCGTGGCTCTCCCACACACCATGTCTCTCTGCGTGATCCGCTCAATCGTGCCATGCCGGTCATCTCCCGTCAGCAGATCACGGCCCATCAGGATCTTTGCAAGATCACCCGTAAGCTCGGGGGACACCTTCCTGCAGTTCAAGAGGGTACAATTTGGAACGGTGGGAGTGCCGCGTGGGGGCTCATCGACTGCGCTGGTCAATGAAGTGTTACATGGACGAAGCTTGGGGGAGGTGTTTATACCCTGCACCGGCTTCGGCAACATCGACTCCCTTGCAGCATCCAAAACTTGCCAGATAATGGCTGCCATGTCAATCTCCAACTGTTGTACGACACTCGAGTCGATCTGCGCAGTGTTGCAAGAAGGCACGGTGAGTCTGTGCTACCGTGGCTAGCGCCACAATGCCAGGCGGCGAGCAGCATACGCACGCACCCTGCCATAGATGTCGGCGGCAACGGAGTTCCAGTTTGCCTCCAGGCTGCTGCACTCCGGGGTCTGCCGGCAGGTGGGGGACGGCGAAGCGGGCGGAGGGCAGGTTGAGAACGCAAAGGCCCGTGCCGGGGTGCCGCAGTCGGCATCGCAACGGACCAGGGCACAGGGCGAGGAAGACCCCCTGAGGAGTGAAGACCCTGGGATGAGGACTGCAGCGCTGTACCAGTAGTCAAGCCCCTGCCCGCCCCTAAAACAAACAGAGTGCTCATCCTCCAACGTCCGGCTCAACGCTCTCTTTGGGCCCCTCCTTTACTAGCAACAATGGACTGCCCATGCAGCCACCCATCCTCCCCCGTCCGGCTGCCTCACGTGCACCACGATGGAGCTGAGCAGCTCGCTTCCGAACGCCGATGCGTGCAGAGCCTCCACGATCGCCTGAGCCGCTCCGTTGGCATCGCCGCTGTACGCCAGGTCCTGTGTACGGCACACGTGGGGCGGGCGGACACGTTGACCAGGGGACCACGCCAGCCCTTGCACGAGGCAGGACGAATGAGGCTCGGCAGTTGGCACTCCGTCCATTCCTACGGAGTTATCTGTCCCTATCCCTGACTTCCACTCGCCTTCCGCCGCTCGACCTCCTTGTTGGCTGCCGTGAGCACGCTCACGAGCCCCGCGGTCAGGAGGGCCAGGAGCACCAGCAGAGCGGTCAGGGGGATGGAGGGGCGGGCAGCCATGAGGGCACACGTGACCTGGGATGCACGTAGGGGTTGGGGCACAAACGAGCGACAGGACGAAGGGGTTAAGACTCGCCACGCCAGCCTGGCCCCCGCTGCACAGCCGTGCGTGCGTCCTGTCCAGCCGCAGCAGGGTTTTCGCAAACTGCGGCTCAGGTCGGGTAACCTGGTTTTTCACCGGACCTGGTTCTCTATAAGTATTCTAAAGCGACCAAGCTGTGTTCCCGCGTCGCTGTGTTATCAGCGACAGAAGTGTACCGACGCCGCATCGCCAGCGACATGCGGGCTTGTGCTGATGCACATTCTTGCATGTGACGCGCACCTGGAGCTGCTTGCTGAATCCTCTCCACCACAATGTCAGCCTAGAAGGGCCTTGTTTCGTCGCGATGGCCGCCTCATCCATGTCCGTGCCTTTCAACGGGGCGCCATCCGCCATTTCGAAGTCTATGGCCTGATGGTACAGCAGAGTAGCGTGCAGGGCGCGGCTCGATGCCAAAACGCCACTATCTGGCGGCTTTCATGTCCACTCCCATTATGTGACCTTGTAGGCTCCTGATGTGTTATAACATAGATAGCGATTGTTAGAAGTAACTCTGGGGACCGCGGGGTGCAACGTTTCAGAAGAACGAGCACTGGATACCGTTACGCGATTAACTTTGCCAGTGGCCAGCGGTCTCGCATTACGGTCGACGTGCAGGGGCACAGCACAGGTGCGCAGCTTTACATCAGTCCCCCTCTTGTCCTCTGGCCGACCATGCCCCTGGCCGACCCATGCCCTTGACCATGACCCATGCCCCTTAGCCCTCCTTGACATCTGCCCACCAAGCGTCGAGTGCCCCCAATCCACGCGTCTTCAGAACCTCTGCTTGGAGAACTACCGCCGGCCCTCTCGGCTACTCCCGGCCGCCGGCCCCCGCCGTCACCCACGTGGCGTCCCCGAAAGCGCACATCTCACACTTGCGGTGGTCGGTCCCGCAAGCAACGGCTGGGAGCCCTGTAGGGCACTCACGGCCGCCTCACCTTGAGCGCCATCCCACGGGCCTGTGTCGTCTGTAGCAGAGCTCCTGCATTGCACGCCTCCCAAGCCCTTCGCATCCTGCCACGCTGTGGTGCCGCCACCCCTCGCATGGTCTCATCTGGGGGATTCCAGGTTTCAAGTCTGGCTCCACGGAGCCCTCGATAAGACACCGCTCATGTACCGAAAGGCACGGATCCCGGAGGGGGTGCTTTCGGTCACAGCCAAGAGCCAAGCCCCAGGAAGATAGCAGCACTGCCCCTAACCCCGCTCTTACCCGTGCCACAGTGCTTGTACTTGCATCTGTCACGCCCAAGGCTACGTGACTGGCAGGGTTACTCTTGTCTATCTACTGCATTCCCCCGAGTCATGCAGCCACGCCCCTCCACATCCCCAATGCCCTGCACCCCTGCGACACTGCGCGTCACGCCCCCCCCCCCCGCCTCATCGACTGCGTTTCCCACGCCCCATCAGCAAAAACTATATTGGCACTATAAACTATATTGGCACACCACAGGAACAGGCAGCTGCGCGACAGCCTAGGGCCGATGCTAAGGCTGCACACCAGGCACGCGAGGCAGAGCGGGCGAAAAAGGAGGCGGCTCTGTGCCCCGAGGCTAGGATGGTTAAAGACACTTTCGTGTCGCTCCTAGCGTCCCTTCTAGATACCCTTCGCTGCATAGAGGCTCCAGTCTTGCGCGGGGTGTTCGTCAGGGCAATCAACGAGCTGGCCGCCGTCGTCCGCGACTTGATGATGGCTGCGGCTGAGCGGCACGCGGCCCTTCAGCGCGACTTCTCCGCGCTCAGCGAGGACTATGGGGAGTTCAAGAGGGTGATAACACAAAACTACAACGTCACGGACCGCGCCATCGCGAGCCTCCGGAGGGAGCTCAAAGCGGACATCGCCCAGACTGAGCGCTTCTCTGAGCTGATCGTGGAGACTGCCCCTAAGGAGGAGCGGGGCCGGCTGCTGCTGCGGGAGGTCTCAGATGAGATGGCGGACCGGCTGCGGTCGGGAGACCTGTCGAGGCTGGGCTTTTCGGGGCGCACTGAGCTCCAGGCTACCGTCCAGCGGAGCTGGAAGGGGGAGGGGGGGTGGAATGTGGTTGTCGGGGTAACGGCAGCACAGCGGGCTGAGTTTCGGCGCAGGGCGAAGGAGGTGCGGGTGGTGAGCGGGGTGGTGGTGACGCCCTACCTCAACGCGCTCGGCAGGGCGCTGAGGAAGGAGCGGAAGCCTATCTTCGATGAGCTGCAAGCCAAGGGCCTGGCGCCTCGCTGGTTTAAAGGGGCGGATATCCTGTTTCGTGAGGGGGGGGGCTGGATGCGGCAGGGGTACCCTTAGGGGATGGGCGGTTCTATGGCCCAGTTACGGGCGGGGTCAAGCCCCAGGCGGTTGATGGTCGCGCTTTGCGCAGTTCTAGGTCTTGCAGGAGGCAAGGCCCGTGGAGTAGGCCGAACGGCCGCAGCGTCCAGCGCTGTGATTCTTTTGAGGATCCTTCATTGTAAACCCGAGGACTGCGTCGACATGATGCCCCGTCGATGCCGCACCGCAGCAAGGATGCTCTCCTCCTCGATCCGAGTTGAAATCATCGCAAACCCAGCCTCACAGGCGTACTCATTGCAACCAAACCACAACCAAGCGACCTTGGCTTCGTTGGAATCTTCCCCCAGGCTCCTCCGGTCATGCGCGACTAGTCAGATCCCCCAAGGACCAGGACGTCACCAAGAGCCCAGCGGCGCTCGTCCTCCATGGTTGCCCACATATTCCACGGCTCACACCCTAGCTTGGGCCATCCAAACACATACGTCTGGCCCCTAGAGACGGTGGTGCCCCGCCGGTTTGAACGCGTGGACCGCGACCTCCACACCTGATCCGGAAGAATTGGACTCGACTCGAGTTACCTGAGCACCCGCCAATCCCCAAGCCTCCAGGCAAGTAAAACAACACAAGTTCCTTCCCCATTCCGCAGCTCGTAGTACGTCCCTGACACTTACACAGGGCGGCGCATTTGCAGGTCCCTGGGAGGAATGAAGCTACATGCATAAGTAAGCAATGGCGCCAGTAATACCCTACTATCATGGAGCCGCATCGCTCCTGCTTCCCACTTCAGCAGTCAGTAAGCCTGCCTCCAACCTCGAGCACCGCCACAGATGGTTGCCCCGCGCCTCGACGGCTCCACCGCCCGGAGCATAGCATTATTGGCCCAGTCCTTGCTTTCATGCTCAGTACCCTTTCGCAAGCCCAGAAACCCCAGCTGTAACAAAGAGCAGCGCAGTCACCCCCTCGAAGCAGCGCAGTCACCCCCAAGAGCATGTTCGTATCACCGGGCTTACTTGATTGACCAGTACTCTGGGCTTGGAAGTGGGGTCTTAAGGTGAACTTATTGGCGCATTAATCCACCCAGAGAGTAAACGCCATTCTCCCCCCAGCAAACATGATGTGAGATCCCTAGCTCACAACCGGGAAGCCCCCAACCACTGTCCCGCTGCCCCCCAGGCAGTAAGCTGTACGAACCACCCGTACCCAAGACCCTTTCCAAGATCCATAATCCGCCCAAGAATTACGCAAACGTACAGTACGCACGTACAAGGTCCCTAGCATAGCAATTTCAAGCTTAGCAACACAGCGAGGTATCATCGTAACAGAGATACCATGGTCCAACTCCCTCGGGCGCTTCCCACAAACATGGATTCCCACAGCCCCGGGCAACACGTGTAACACGCCGGGGCACCCCGGCAAGGAGCGCATAAAGACAGAGTCTCAGGCTCTCAGCTGCTCACCACGCAACGTTGCATGGGAAAGGGTCACCTTGCTGCAATGCCCCCAGCGGGCATGGGCCTCCATCAAGCCAGTGAGGACCAGTCGGCACATCAGGGCCAGTCAGAGGACGCCCGGCCCTACGGCCTCCAAAGCATCCTCGCTCCTTGCGCCTCCTTGCTTGGGTCACACGCGCCCTCACGTGCCTTAGACCGAGGACCGCTGCGCCTGAAACGTGACGCACACCTCCTCGTCGGCCCCGTGGGGTCCAGCCGCGAAGTCGCTCTGTGCCACTGAGGCCAGCAGGGCCCCCGCCGAGCGATCCACGGGAGCCGCCATCTCCGCCGCCGCCGCCAGCAGCCCCGCCGCCGGCCCGTCGCACCCAACCGCAAAGCTCGGCTCCGACGGCTGCCGTACGAACAGACCACGTGCGTCTGGCCCACCGGATTCGACAAGCTCGACCGGCAGTACTGCCGGCGCCAGGTTTGGAGCCAATGCAACGGCAGCCGCGAGGAGTGCGGCCGTACTGCGCCTGGGGTCACCTGTGCTTGCCGTACAGCCCGCGCCGCAACTGCCGATGGCGATGCTGTGTACGCTGTCCGTGATGAAACCGTTTGCCGTACCGAAGCCGTTGGTGGTTGCGTCGACCGTACCGCCCGGAGTAGTATCGGCCATACCCGCGCTTGCGGCTATGGTGAGCAGACCGCCCGAAGTGCTAGCACCGCTGCGCAAGGCACTCGTCGCTGCTGCTGTACCTGGAGCAGAAACGGCTTCAAATGGGCCGATCTCCGTACTGCTGCCGCGCACGGTAGCCGTACTGCCGGCGGCGTTGTAACCGGCGGAGGCGCTGTCGGGCCGAGTGGCGTTGCTTCGCACGGGGCTGCAGAGGTTGGGGCCGCGGCTGCCCCCGAGGGGGCTGAGGGGTCTGCGAGGCGGAGGGGCAAGCGGGCGTGGGCGTGAGTGAGGTTGGGTAGATAGGCATGCGAGGAATGCGCGCGTGCCGGTCCTGTTGTTGTTGCAAAGCGGCCGCGCATTCTTCGATCGCCCTCCCCAACTGAATGGCTCCCTTGCCCGCACTCACTTGCTATCGCTCCCACTGTCGTACGTTGGCATGCCAGCCATGTGAACGCCAAGCCGATGCCTTGCAGATACGGAGTGTACGGAAGTGGATCCAGATCTGGGGGTGACTGGCAGCGCCGCCGCATCGCTGTGACTCATGACCAGGCCGCTGCCGGTACGTACGGGCGGCACCGTCGCAGGCGACGGCCTTCCACGGCCTCCGTCATCCGCCGCCGCAGCGGACCGCGGCGCGGCGCCAAAGCCGAAGTTCGACAGCCGCAGCGGTCGCGTGAACGCGCGTGATGCCGTACGGGATGTCGTGCGCCCGTGTACGGACGCATCGCCGTCACTGCCGCCCATTTCTGGATCCACGCGGCTGCTGGTCCCGGACTTAGGGAGCCAATGGGAGGGGGCAAGATGCAAGAGACGTCAAGTGGGAAGGCTGAATCAAGTGGGGTTTGAAGCTGCCTAACCCACGGCCCACGCCCTCCCACGCAAGTGCCCGTCTTGCCGCCCCTGACCGGTACCTCAGCATGCCACACAACCACGCCAGGACAACTGCCCGTCCGGGCCGGCCTACACGTTCTATGGCTAGCCGCTGCATACCTATCCCTTTACGCACCTGCTCTCTGTACGCGCCTCGGTACCCCAGCCGCAGCACGGTGACCATTCGCTGCATCCTGCTCCCCCGCTGGCTGGAGGTGGGGCTGGCGCGGCCCCAGCCCGACAGGCCGCCGCTGACCCTGCATGCGACGGGAGGGGAAAGCGGCAGGCGGGTGACTCCACTAAGCTAAGGGCCCTGCCTTTCTCACTGTGGAGTCACTTTGCCGAGGCCTCGTCCACGCACGCCGTCCTTGCGCTGAGGGAAGCGCGTGGGCTGAGCAGAGGGCCCCCGCGACTCACCATACCGCGACTCACAGCAGGGGGACCCCACAAGCTCACCGAGTGAAGAGCGCGCTGCTCACTTGCCGCTCCGCAGCACCCCCTGCGGCGGAGCTGCCCCCGGGCTGGCCACCGTCGTCGCTCCCCGCCAGAAAGAACGTGTCCATGGTGCCTGCCGGGAACAGACATGGAGGGAAGTAGGGCGGGCACAGCAGCTTAGGTCCATGGTGCCTGCCGAGGGGAGGCGAGGCCGCGTGGGAGCGGAAGCGGGTTCATGGTTAGGTCACACCCCACCCCCGACGCCGTCCAGCCCCCGCAGCTTCCCTCGCCTTCCAGAAGCAGGCGTACATCGTCCTTCGGCAGGCCCCGCAATGTCACAATGATACAACTTGTCGGTTGATACCTCAAAAGGGTGTGCTATTGACGGGCCCGCGGCACGCTCGGCTGCCCCGTCCCTGCGCCGTGACGCCTGCCCGCCTCACCCTTTCCCTTGACCGACACGGGCCCGCGGGGCTCGAGTCGGAATCCGCCCTCCGCCTTGCGCAGGAGCTCAGCGGTGGCCTCGGAGACCTGGGGTGGAGGGGCAAGGGGGTGCATGCAAGGGACGTGACTGGGGTTGGGGTTTGAATAGGGCCACCGGGAAGAGGAGCGAAGGATTCCCACGTGGAAGCAGCATACAGACAGTCGATAGAAACCAGCGGACAGTGGGTACCCGACCCAGATCCAAATCCAGATCCACGCCCCGGCATTTACCTGGATCTTCATTGCATGGGAACTGCTCTCCATGCGACTCTGCGGAACCGATCAAGGCAACAGTGAAGGAGAGGGCTTCAATGATCACGTAATGAGGTCCGAGCTCGCCGGCAAGGGGCCGAACCCCCCTTGGGGTGGGACCCCACCCTCTAATCCCTCCCCTTCCCCCTCACCGCCGTGTTGACTGTGTCCCCGAAGAGGCAGAAGCGGGGCATGCGCCGACCCACCACACCCGCGACCACGGGGCCTGCAGAGGGGATAAAGAGGCTTTAGTATCGGCTTTTACGCCCTCCCCAAGCCGCCCTCTCCCCTCACCCATACCGCCCCCCTCACCGCTGTGCACCCCCACTCGTATCTGTATCCTCACTCCCTCCACGCTGCTCCTGAAGATCCGCACCGCCTGCACCATGTCCAGAGCCATGTGGGCCATGCGGCGGGCGGAGCGGACGGGGTCGTCGGGGCAGGGGCAGCCGGACACGCACCTGGGCGAGGGCAGGGGAGGAGGCAGCGAGGGTGCTATTGGCTGCTCATCTTACCGCCTTGCTCCCTCCCTCTCGTCCGGCTCACATGATTGCGTCTCCGATGGTCTCCACCTTGTACACCCCGTTTTTCTGTGTGAGCTCGTCAAACACAGTGAACAGCTCGTTCAGGAGAGTCACAACCTGGGGGGGATGCGGCGAGGGCGCACGTGGTGCATGGGGGTACGCTCGCTCCAGCACCAAATGCAACCCGCAGCTCTGCTAAGGTCTCACCTGGAAGGGCGACAGCTGCGATGCAACTGTGGTGTATCCCACAATGTCGCTAAACAGGATCGTGACATTGCCGTACTCCTGGGCGATGGCCGTCTCACCAGACTGCAGGGTTGAGCGTCGGGGCAGTAGAGTGTTGGCGATAAGCTGCTCGCTGTCACGTACCGCCCCCTGCAAGCCCCCATGCAAGGCCCCCCATGCAAGCCCCCATAGACGCATCACCCCCCGAGAGCCCATGCAACACCCTGCCTCGCAGGTCGCCATGTAACACCCCTACGAGCCCCCAGCCAGCACTCCTGCAAGCCACCATGCAACACCTACCCTTTCGTGCAACACCCCTGCGGCAGGACTGTGACCCTAGTCGTCCTGGCCACCCCTCCCCCTCCGCCCCTCCACCTGCAGCTGCTTGATGACCTTTGGCGGCAGCATGGCCCTCAGCAGCCTGTCGTGCTGCGCCCTGCTGAGCAGCAGCCACAGCACGAGCAGCGCAACGGCCAAGGAGCCAACCACCACCGCCGCGACGCAGGGGGCAACCCAGGAGGGGTACCAGCCGCCAGAGGGGGACAGCTCAAGGTACCTAAAGGACGAGGGAGCGAGGTGGGGTGGCGAGGCCGGGGGTACTTCAGCTCTCTCCTTGTAGGCCACGAGAAACCCAGCGTGCCTCAGCGTGTCCCGGCATGTTCCAGCGTGCCCCAACTGTTTCTCAGACAAGGTAGCCATTTGCAGTAGCGATTCGTGAAGCACTGCAACTCCTGAAACCGACCACCCACCAATCCCAACGGCTCGCAACCGCCGCAGCCGCCACTCACCAAACGAGGTTGTAAGCCTCAATCTTCTTGACGACAGGATCCGATGGTGGCGGGTCCGTCACCGCCAACACAAACTCCGGGTTCGAGGGGGACGTGTTGGACTGCCACAACTGCGAGGCATACAAGGAGGGGACGTGCCGGCACAGCCATCGCGTCGTCAGTCGGGGCAGCCAGGCTAGGCCTGAATGCATGTGTGGTATCTTGTGATATCTTCGCGCACATTAGGAGTCAAAGCCTGCATGCCGCCCCGAAGGAAGGATAGGAAAGGCTGATCCCCGCCAACTTTAAGCTGCAGTGGCCCCAACCCGCCCGCACCTTGTAGTGATAGCCCCTCTCCCTGAGGCTCTGGAGCCGGAACTCGTCTCCGTCCACCAGGGGGTCCATGTTGAGCATGGTCGACACCTGGGGGGCGGGGGTGGGGGCGGGTTGGGGTGATGGAGCAATGGGGTACGACATGGGGTGACATGACACGGCGGCAAGCTTCAAGGGCCCCTCACCTGTCCCCACCACTTCTCCCCCCGCTCCTGGCTCCAGCACTCTGAGCAGTTGGTGGGCTGGAAGGGGCAGCCCCAGGAGTGGTTGGCGTTGGGGGCGGGCAGGAAGATGGGGTTCACAGTGACTGCAGGAGGGGAGGGGAGGGGCCGGTAGGTAGGTAGGATGCCCGTAAGCTTCCGGGGATAGGGGACATGAAGAGAGGTGTGACGACAGGAGATAGGGGCGCTGTCTATTGCTACTTCTTTGAAGTATGGATGGCAAGCTTGAGATTACAACCCAACGTCAAGTCCGCTAATTTGTTCACTTACACATGCAGGGATAGCCTTCGGCGCATTGGTACGGCCCCATAATGGCCTGGCGGCAAGGTCGGGGAGACCAGTCAGGGAGGCCAGGCGAGACCAATAGTGCGGCTAGCATACAGCAGTCCTCACAAGAAAGCTCACATACAGGGGCCATAGCGAAACGCACTTACAAGCCGCACCAGCCCCACCTATGCCCCAAGCTTGCAAGCTCCCCAAACCAACCATGTCCCGCTTAGTGATGCGCTCAATCGTTCCCGGTCGGTCGTCCACGGTGCCCAACAGATCGCGGCCCATGAGGATCTTTTCCAGGAAGGGGGGCAGCTTGGGGGACACCTTCCTGCGGGGGGCGGCCAGGGACAGGGGTCCCGACGGTATTGGTCAACCTGCTCGGACCGGCCAACCAGCCAGCCCGCTCCGAGCCGAGTCGGCGGCAGAACATCGCTGGTCCTGCGGGTGCAGTGGTTGATGAGGCCCCAGCCACTAGCCACACACAATGGGAGGCGGAGTAAGCGGGGCAGGAGAGAGCGGCGGATGGGATTACGTGTTATGCAGGCTGCAGCTGCCACTGGGCGAAGCCCAGAGGAGCCCCAACCCAACGCCCTTAGTCAGCCTAGTCAGCCACGGCCGCTACCCACCAGATGACAGCCGCCATGTCGATCTCCAGCTGCTTCACGACGCCCCGGTTGATCTGCAGTACGGCAGTACGGCAGCCACCTCGGCACGATCCGGCCGCCAGGCCAGTAGAGCGGAGCCGCCCGAGACCTTGCCGCAGGCGCGCCCCCTCAATGCACGCATCGCCCATGGCTGCTGCATGCATACATGCATCCGCTTGCCCCCCATGTAGTGAAACCCCAACCAACGCACCCGACTGAAGATGTCAGCGCTGACATCGTCCCACTGCGCCGCTATGCTGTCGCAGTAGGGGGTCTGGGGGAACACGGAGCCGAGACGCGAGAGGGCGACAGAAGTGTTTGTTGTGGAGGCCCACCACACGGGCATGTATGATAGCACCGGAGAGAGAGAGAGAGAGAGGAGAGTACACAGGCTGATGGGCACCGGGCCAGGGCTGGCCAGGAGGGCGCCTGTCGTGTGCGGCCTCGCACGTCCGCCGCCAAGTGAGCTGCCGTGCGCGGCATGCCGGGGGAGCGGCAGCAGGCAACCCCCGCTGCTCCGTCCTCTACGGCGCAGCCCAAGGCCCCGTCGGTCACACAGCACACGCACAGTTCACAGGCGCAGCGCTCCGGCGCCGTGGGGAGCCGCATTGTTGTATTACAAAGGTTGGCCGAGAAGTTTGGCAGAGGTTGGCAAAGACGGCAAACAAACATTGCCACCCACCCAAAGCCTTCTTAACGGCATGGCGCCTCAGCAGGGATCTGCCGGTTAGCTGCGGCGAACCTTGCCTGGCCACGGTATTGCGCATCAACCCGCCCCATAAAGCTCACGTGTGTTACGTAGGAGCTGAGCAGGTCGCTGGCAAACACAGTCATGCGCAGAGCCTCCACCGTGGCTTGGGCCGCGCCGTTCCCCACCCCGTTGTAGGCCAGGTCCTGCCAGGGGGGGAGCCGGGGGGGGGGGCGGGGGCGTGTGGGTGGGGGGTTGAGGGACTGCCACCCTTTCAAAGCGTCCCGGCCGCACATAATTACGCCCGCCAAGTAAAGGCGACCGGCGGGTAGTAGCCCAGCTCGGTCGCTACGAGCGGCTCTATCGCAAGGTTGACATGAGGCTATTGCCCCGAGCTTCGCGCTCTTGAGCTCCAGACGCCCGAAGACTGTCCCGAGTAGCGTCAACCGTCCTCGGGCCCGCCAGCACCCGCGGCTGCCTCTTTGTCCAATGCAGCCTCCACGGCACGCGTGCGCGCGCTCACCTTCTGTCGGTCGACCTCCGCGCGTGCCGCTGTGAGCACGCTCACGAGCCCCGCCGTCAGCAGCGCCGCCAGCACCAGCAGGGCCGTGACGGGGATGGAGGGGCGGGAGGCCATGACGCCGCACGTGACCTGCAGGGATGGAGCCGGGGGGATGGCGCACCGGGGATTCGGGTGGCGTGGGGCGTGGGGCGAGGGGAGTGAGAGGGCCATGAGAGCCTCCAAAGGGTGGGAGAGGTCGTCGACCGCGGGGGAGGAGGAGTGTGCGGGGGCGGAACCCGCCGCCGAAAACGAACTGAGGTCGAACCGGCGGTACAAAAGTGAGGGCGGTGTACTAAAGGTCAAGGACTTGTGGACGAGTCGGGCTGGCTGTGATGGGCCTTGACGCCTGGTCCGTGCCTGGCTGCGCGCAGAGCTTGTGAAGCCCGCAGCAAAACACGATTCTCGAGTCCGGAGCGAGGCGGACGTTGATAGGTAAGCCACCAAACTGTCCACATTAAGCCTGCAAGCTAGAGGACCTAGGCAAACCAGGCGTGCCAACACGTTTGGTGCGGAGGCAGGCAAGGCAACGAACCCTCAAACCTGCTGCCAAGCTTTGTTTTACCCCTCCCAACCCGCACCTGGCATTGTCGCCTTCGTCTTCTTATCCACAGGGCGAAGGCCGACGGCTCAATTGGGGTCGGGTTGGCCTCTGCTTCCTCCGGCATGGGCATGCGCACCTCTGGGCCCTCCGCCGGTGTCGCCAGAGCCTCCTCCGTCATACCGAAGGTGGTAATAGGAAGCCATCATCGCCGTAAAGGAGCGAACGCAGACCCGGCTGTCTATAACCTTTTTTGCGCCCGCCCGCTGTTGCCTAGTTGTTTCTAGTCGTACGGGTAGAAGATAGAGAGCACGATGAATGTGTCTGTAGTTGGCGACTACATTCAGCGAAGGATACGCGAGGTGTCGACACCGGATCGGCTCAGGCGCCGTTTTGTTCCTCACGTGCAATGTGTGTGTGAGCACTGGCTACATGTTGGCTGCAAGGAAGGCAAGAATTCAGCACCCGGCCCGGGCGCGTACTGCTCCCGGACTTGAAGGAGATAGAGGTCTGGAGCTTCTCGCTGCAGACACTAATAAGCCACAACTGCTGCGCCTGGTGCTCGCTACTTGTCACTTAATTGAGTTCGCTTGGAGGCGTGACTGTGGCCTCGGGGTCGGGGTCACCCTTAGCCGCAAAATGCCCGGGATTTCGTGCCCCGCCCCCCGGCAACCTTGATGCTCGCTCGCCGCGACACCACAACCCCCGCTACATTCCGCCGATCAACTCACCACCCGAAGCCCTCTTCACGAGCTTGGTGCCAGGAAAGTAGCTAGAGCGTGTGCTGGTACGCCAGTGACCGCTACAGTGTGCACCAATGGCCGTTCCAAGGCCGGTCTGCGGCAGTAGCGCTGCTAGCGCCAGCATGCGAGACGACAGTCCGGGCGTGATAGGGTGCTAGAGGGGTCTATACAGTATACCGCAAAGCATTGAGGGCAGGGGGTGCAAGCCGAAAGTTTAGCACACGAGCGTGCATCACGGGAGGGGTGAGCGAGCCTTACTTGCATGGGTGCCGTACGACCCCGCGCAGAGCAAGCCGCGTTTCATGGTGTCGCTGTGACTGTTAGCCCTCAGGGAACAGCTATGAGTTATAGTGGGTCCAGCCCAGTAAGGCCGTGGAGTAAGGCCAAACGCTCACATCCCATGGCCCGCTTGCCCCACCCCGGACGGCAGCTCAGCGCCCCTGCGCAGCGCCATAGAGCTTGCTGAACAGTGCACAATGCAATGCAAGGCTGGCCAAAGCAACTCAGCTCGGCGGGCCCCGCGAGCAAGATGATTGGGGGCTTGTTCGTCAAGTACAGAGCACGAGGCGGGGCGGGCGGCGGCCCAATCGATAGGGAATAAATCGGTCCAGGCCAGTAACCAACGGGGGTCTTGCCAAAATCCCGACCATTTTGCGTCATAGTGAAGGGCCGTACTATGGGCAGATCCCTCCAAATCTCAGGTTACGGAGGGTTTCGCCTGCCTGCCCGCCCGACGCGTCCCGGCACGCACCCCGCCCTGCCCGCGCACCCCCACTGACCCCGCCCCGCCTCCCCCTCCCAACCCCTCCACAGGCATGGCGGATCTGGATCTTGGATCCGTACTTGAATTGAACTTTGGCGACGAGCTGTCAGTGACAGAGCTGGGTGGCGTCATCCTGGGGAAGCTCTTGGCCGTCATCGCCTGCCTGGCGCTGTTCGGCCGCGGCGGCGGCGGCCGCAACCTGGGCAAGAAGTGGGGGCCGCAAGCCTACGAGCTCTTGAAGCTGCTCGTGAGCGGCCCCGGCAAGCGGCTGTGGGGCAAGACCAAGCCCGTGCTTCCTGCCTGGGCAACCCCAGCTGCTGCCTTCAAGTGGATGCGGAGCCAATGCGCCCACTTCCTTGCCCACGGCACGGTCTTCCCTGGCATCTCCACTGGTCGGCGCCGCAAGATCTCGAAGGCAGACGTGCAGAAATGCCTTGACGTGGTGGAGGCACGCGCTGAGTCACGGAAGCCGTTCCATGACCTGGACGAGATTGCAAACCACCCAACCGTGGCGCGGGTCCTGGCCACCCCGCCGCCCGGGGGCGGGAAACCGCCCTCGACCGACACCCTGTGGCGCAACATGCACGAGGCCGACCCGCACTTCAAGAAGAAGCTGCTAATTGAGCACCGGAGAGCCCTCACACAAGAGCAAATGGACGCTCGCCACCACATGTCGTGCCGGTGGGAGGTGCTGGGGGTCAAGCACAACGCCCCCGGCGTGCGCCTCGTCTCTGTTCCCGGCTACGACGACGGCAAGGTGCCTTTGCCCCCCTGCCCCACCAAGAATAAAGAAGACTACGACAAGATGTGGCTGTCAGCACGAGCCCTCCGCCACCTCTACGCCGGCATGAAGTCCGTTGAGATTGACAGCACAGACGAGTACTGCTGGACTGCGGGCAAGTTCCACCCGTCCTCATTGATGCAACCCGACATCCGCAAGAACGACCACCGCAACAAGGGCAAGATCGTCTTCTACTCAGCCGTCAGCCCGCTTGTTGGCGCCGTCTACATCAAGTTCGTGACCGGCACCAAGGGCAAGGGCTACACGCCGGAGCACGAGTACATGGTGGGGCGGGGGGCGGGGGCGGGGAGGCCAAAGTAGAAGGGGCTGCAGTGCATGCGTGCGGGGCGGAGGGAACGTGCCTCACCCAGCCCCTCCTCAACAACCTCACGCCACACAACCCAGTCATAAGCGTGCAGCCGCACAAAGTGAATGCCACACCCTAGGGCAGGATGCGATGGTTACAGCAGGAACCGCCTCCAGAAGGGGAGGGGTTGAGCGAAAGCGCCACCTACTGGGTGTGCCACCTGCACACCGACACCCACGCAACGTGACTGACTTTCGGTCGTCACACCCCGTTGCTAGGGCCGGGCCCGTAGAGCCCCCCTCAGTACTATTCCACTAATTCCGCTGTGCCTTTAATCATCGTCAATCAAGGCCAGGACGCCTGGGGGCTCCTGCACAGTCAATCTGCCACCTGAGACTCGCAGGAAAGGGTGGTCCGCCGGTATTGTCTCCCAGCCACTTGGTGGCCTGAGCGCAGCAAAAGAGTGAAGCGCTCCCCAAAACTCAGCTGACACCAACACACGTCCACGGTTCAGCACCCCGAGGCGATTCCCATTCTCCCTTGTCGCGTATAGATATCGGCGTCCCTTCTCCATGGCTGTCGTGGCTGCAAGACACACCACATCCCACACTCTCTGGTCAACTCCCTCCGTTGGTCGAGCCAGCCAAAGATTGAACCGGCGAAGTGGCCAGGTCCATGGCATGCCCTGCTCGCCCCCTAGACACGCGCACATCTCATCAACCAGGCCCTCAGCCAAGTAGCATTTCCAAAAGTGGTGCAATCTGTCCCCTCCGTGCATCGCAATCTCACATGGGCACGTGGCCGTTCCTTCATGTGCCGAAAAGCCAGTAAAGCCGTTGAGCGCCAAGCGCCAGAAAGCTTCCTTCCACACGTTCTCCCAGCGCAGGGCCCACAGCCTGCGCAAGGTGGCTTGTAGGTCCAACAGGTCTGACTCGTCCCCTACCCCACCACTCAGCGCCTCTGCCACAAAATTCAAATGCTTGCCTTTCACATACTCGAAAGCGGGCTCCATCTGCAGGGCCGTGGCAAGGCTCACCGACAACCTAGCCGCTGGCACAAGCGTCTGTCCGGCACGCCAACCTATGCATCCCAAGAGTTCTTTCCATGCCTCCTCCTCTGGGCAGGCCAAGTCCGGGTTCTCTTCCACCTCCGTTGCTGCTTGCACCCACGGTACGGGAATATGGCCCATCAAGCTATTGATCCTCCCTAGGAGCGCAGGGCCATTGCGTAGCGCTGCGGGTAGAGACTCATACCCCCCTCGTCCCCACAGACCAACTACGATGTTCTCTTTCACCTTCCTTGAGCACTCGCTCCTAGCCATCGGTGGCAGCCTGCCCCCCTGGGCTCCACTGAGCCCCGCCCTTGCTCCCGCCCCTGCCCTATAGGCTCTTACTAGTTGGCCAACAGTCCTCAATTCATTGATACCCATCAGGTCCGCATACATGCTTTCCAGCCCCCCACGGCCTGCTGCTGCGGGTCTGAGGGCCGGATTTCCCCATACTGGCGCGCTGTGTACCCACGTGGGCAGCCTCCTCCTTCCCCCTGTCGCGCGCCCGCTGATCTGCTGGGCTCTCGCCCCATCCCCCCGTGTTTGCCGAGTGCTGCCTCCCGTCCACCTCCACCACAAGCCTCCAAGTCTTGGGCCCGGCCCCACCTGCCGCTTCCCTGCTGGTTCTGCCCTCCACCATGAAGTCAAAAGGCCCCACGCCCCTGATAGGCCGTGCTTCCCACACAATCGTGGCTGAGGTGCCCACAACGTTGCATAGCACCCCGAAGGCACGGCGCGCCGGTGCACTGCAGCTGCGCGGGCCATGGAACCAGCAGCTGAAACACGGCGGCAGGCCGGGGGGGGGCTGGGCTGGCTTGTTGCTTGGGAGGGCGCCCACGCCGCTTGAGGGGTTGCTGGGAAGCGCCTCGTGGCTGCCGCTTGGTGAGGAGGCCAGCGGCGGCGGCTGCCTCCGCCGCCGCAGCGGCGATGCTGTCTGAGACCGAGTGCGGCGTGAGGTGTAGAGCACAGCCGCACGACAGATGCCAGATAGCCGGCTCCGTACCGTGCGTCCCCCTCAGAGGCGGGTTGAGCGTACTATACATCGCCGCAATCTCCGGAGGGAAGCTCCGGAGGTTATGGCCCCCGTGTAGCCCGGGCACCGCAGCGGGGGCTGCGGCTGCCCGCTGCCCAGGCTGCAAGGCCCCCACGCTGCTGCCCAACCGCTGCTGCTCCCCGCTCTCCCCAGGTGAAGACCAAGCGCAAGCAGCAGCAGAAGCGGGACGCTGCGGATGGAGAGGGGCCTGACGCGGCTGCGGAGGGAGATGAGGGGGGGCGAGGGGCAGCGGGGGGCGGAGAGGGTGAGAGGCCGGCCTTGGCGGCAACGGGGGAGGAGGCCACCGACTTCAACATCGAGGCCTACTGGAGGCTGTTAGGCAAGGTCGACAACCTCAACAAGCACCGCCGGGACAAGATCAAGGTGACCCCGGTGGTGCTGTCCCTCGACAACGCAAGCATCCACAACGCGCTGTGGCGGTCCCCCGAGTTCAAGGGGGTGGAGAGCACCGACATTCCCCCCTACAGCGGGGACATGCACAACATCATCGAGGGCAGCCACGCCATCGTGCGCACTGCCTTCCAGAAGTTCATCAACCGCCACCCGCCCAAGGAGGACGATGACATCTCGATCTACCAGGAGGAGCTGGAGCGGCTGTTCTACAGCATGCTCACCCCGGAGTGGGCCATGGCCGCCACGAAGCGCCTCTACGCTGTCACGCTCCCGGCCATCATTGCGGCCGAGGGCGACTACCCGGCGAAAGCCTTCCGCTGATGCGCCTGCGGGGCAGAGCGGGAAGCGGACAGGGGGTTGGAGCTAGGAGGGAGGAGGGAGGGAGGGAGGGCGGGTGGGAGGGAGGGCGGGGGGGACAGAAAGAGGGAGGCGGAGAGAGGGGAAAGAGGGGGGGGGGAGGCGTTGACGCATGCGGAAGGCGGAAGGCCTATCGCTGTATGATTCGGGTCGTCGACGCAAGCGTGGGGCGAGCGCTGCATGGGGGCACGTGTGGGGAGGAGTGACCGGAGCAGGCTGGGGGAGGGAGCGGCCCATGGGGGCTTCACACCATGGACTGGGGACATGTCCCGAAGCACGCCCAGCACTTTCAATAATTCCTATGATGCTCGATATCGTGGGCGGCATTATGGGGGCCGGGGGCCGCAGATGAGCAAGCGGCGCGGTTCATGTTGGTGCAGGGGCATGCCCATTGTCGATCGATGAACATCTTGCGTCGCGACTTTGCAAGGACGCAGCATTTTGATGTGGGTGTTGGGGCTTCGCAAGGGTTTGATCATACTGATGATAACTGCGAGCGGGCTTGCGGCGCGGGGTGGCTACAGGTAGCTCGCGCACGTGGGCGGGGAGGAGGGGGCTTAGGGTTTGACACGCCGGGCCGCCTGCAAGCCGGTCGGCCGACCTTGGCTTTTGCGGCCCGGGCAGTGCGCTTTTTGCTGATAGTACCCCCCTCTATACTTTCATACGCACCTGTACTTTGGGCTGCGTGTCGTGAGCAGTAAGAAGGCATCCGCTAGGCCATCGATGCCGGCTCCGGCAGCTCCACATTTCGCCCTGGCCGAACCCCAGTAGCGCCGCACCTGGGAACCAGGGCCACGCGAGAAGGCAAGTGCGACGGGTCTGGTCAGCTGCTTCCGGGGGCGATGTGAGCGCTATCAGTGTCAGCAGCTACTTGCTTGCTCGTGCATGCCCGGCCAGCTCTGCACCGACAGATCGCAGCCTTCTTTCGGCCAGCTTCAAGTCGGCCTCAATTGCACCACTACATCGCGTAAACAGGCGGGTGACTGGTAAAACTGTTCCGGCACAAGCTGTTGCCGTCACGGTTGCGAGCACGTGCGTGCGGCACCGTGCGGTGCGCACCCAACCCAGCGTCTGCCCCACCCCTTCACGGCCCCATCATAAGCCGCCGCTCTCGCAGCCAGCCGACCGCCTCGCATGCCGGCGAGCTCCTAACACCGCAGTTTTGTATCACTCATGGTCTTCGTGAGTCAGGGGCAGCCACGTCAGGCAAAACCCCGTCCCCACCCGCCTCACACAGAAGCTCGCCGCTCTCGTGCTACGTACACAGCGCGGGGCGATGCCCTGCGCGCGCCCGTTACACAGGCCAACGCTAGCTTGAGGGTCGAAGCGGCGGTCAACCTCATGGGGTCCAGGGAGGCCATGATACGTCTCGGGGCGGGGATTTGGAGCGGCGCAGTGCGCTTCCCATGGGCCATGGGGGTCACAGGGGTGGCCCAGCGCACTTACCTCGCACGCAGCCACTTTCCGGCACCGTTACTAGTTGCCCGCCAGCCCTCGCCGGCCCGCCCCTCCGCAGTGTCCGCTCTTGCCCTCCTGGTTGGCAAGCCAGGGGGGACGCTGCCAGGCTGCAAGCCGTCAGGGCGCACACAGCAGCAGGCCCCGGGCACCCGCCCCGCCCCGCCTCAGGCTCAGGTCTACCGGCCCCGGTCCGGCCGCGCCACGGCCGCGCCGCTTGGTGTGACACACTGGACGACTGCAGTGGTACGGCACCGTCGAGCCCCGCGGGGCTACGGGGGTTGGTGGCGGGTTGGGTGGCGTGTGCGTTCGACTGCTTCGAGCCTTCGACACGCTTCGACAGTGGAAACGGTGTACGGCACGTTCCACCACCCTGCCCGCCCTTTCCACCGACCACCCTGCAATCGAGCAATCGAGGCGGTCCAGTCACTGGCATTCGATAGCCGACAGCCGACCATGACTCATCCGCCGTGACTCCTCCGCTGCAGGGACAACGCCGGGCCCCCGCCCCCGGCCACCGTTCGTCATCGCGCTCCCTCGCCGCCACCTGCCTCATGCGTGCGTGGACGCCCCTACCCCGCCCGGCACAGCCGTGCTCCGCCGCACCCAAGCCCCCGCCCGCCCGAGGCCCCCCTGCCGCACCCACAACCCTGCCCGCTACTGACCCATCCCGCCGGCAACAGCCGCGAGCAACTGCACAGGCCGCGGCCCCATCCGCCCCACGCGTCACGGCGCGGTCACAGGCGCATGCTTCGGCGGCCCGCATGGCTGAAACCGACAACGCATGCCGACCCTGCTAGGAAGACCCGTCCCGCCCCGCCCCATGGACTGGGGCGTCAGGGCACGTCAGGCACGAGCTCTGAGGGCGCGGGCGCGGGGACAGCCAGGAGCAACTGCACCAGCCGTGTGCCTGAGGCCCGTCCCACACCGCGGGTCCTGGGTCCAGGGCGCGTCAGGGCACGGGCGCGGGCTCCGAGGGCGAGGGCGGCGGCCAGTCGGGGTACTCAGGGGAGCCGGCCCGCGTGCAGTTGCCCCAGTTGGTCTCCTCGCGGCGGTAGGGGCAGTCCTGCCAGTTGGAGATCCTTTGGGGAGGTGGTCAGAGGGGGGGTGGAGGAGGGGTGTAAAGAGGGTGTTTGAAGCTGAGAGCGGGAGAGCGGGAGAGCGGGGGGTAAAGAGGGGGAGGGAGGTGGAAGAGGGGGAGGTAGGGGCCGGGGAGGCGTGAGATGCTGGCCTGTGGTTGCTGGGGCGTGGGCAGTGCAGCAGACGGCGACAAGCGGAGAAAGGAAGAAGGCGCCTGGAATGGCAGACAAGGGACAGGCGGACAGGGCGGACAGGCGGACGAGAGGAACAAGAGGGAGGGGTGCGGGATGCCGCCGGGGCCGCGGCAGACCGCGGACCAGGGCCCGGCCCACCCCCACCCCAACCCGGCCCCGACCCACGTGAATGCCCCCATGTTTAGCTCCCACACGCGGTTGCACATCTCATCGTTCAGCTCGCCGTAGTCAAACCTGCAGGGTGGGGGCGCGGGGGCCGTGGGGTCGGGGGACCGGGGGGCCGGGGGGGAAGAGAGAGTGCTTTTAAAACGTAGCGGGAGTAGACTGCGCGGGGGACAGGAGATGGAGCGTATGGGTTGTGGTGGTGGGGCAGAGGCGGGGACCGCAGGGCCTTGACCCGGGGGGGAGGGGCGGGGAGGCTTGACACCGCCTAAGTCGACGAACCCCAAACCCACCCCAAACCGGCGTGGTGGCCTCTGCCCCCAACCCCCTGCACACACATCGTCACGGCCCCCTGCCCTTCCGCCGGCCCCGCCCTCCCTGCCCGCGGCCCCCTTCCCGCCCTGGCCGCTGCCGCTCACCGCTTGCCGAACGAGAAGCTGGCAACGTGCTGCTGCCGCCCCCAGCACTTCTCGCCGGATACGTACGAGTGGGTGCCTCCCGGATGGCCGTCGTTGCCGCGGCCCTCCAGATTGTAAAAGCCGACCTGGGGGGTGGGACGGGGTATCTGCTGCTGAGGGCGATTGCAGTGGGATGGAGGTTGAGGTTGAGGTGAAGGAGAGGGGCGGGCATGTGGGTCGGGGCACTGCCCTCAGTGTGGCATGCCCCTTCCTCCCCCACCCTGCTGATACCCGCCGCCCCGCTGGCCGGCAATCCACGCCCGCTCCCCTCTCTCTGCCCGCCCCGCTCCCCTCCCTCCCCTCCCCGCCCCTCCCCTTCCCTGCACCCTGCCCCACCTGCCGACCCTCCCCCCAGCCCCCTCGCCTCCCCACCTGCCACCCCGCCATCCAGGACCTCGAGCTCATCTCCCAGTCCCCCCAGATGCCGCACTCCCCCGGCTTCGACAGCCCCTCGTCCAGCCCCCCGAGCTCGTGGTAGAGCTCGGAGCGAACCACGAAGGGCGCGAAATCCACCATCTGCAGAGGGGGAGGGCTCGGGGTGGGAGGTCAGGAGGGGGAAGGAGAGACCCAATCTCGGAGTCGCCTCCGTGAGTCACCTCCGTGGGCCGCTCGAGCAGGAACGCCCTGCGCTCCCCCAGTGCCCCCACCGCCTGAGTCCCCTTGGCCCTGCTCCTGGCCCCCTGCCCCCAGTGCCCCCACAGCCTGCCCCCCCAAGGCTTGCACCCTGCCCCCACCCCGGCCCTGCCCCCACCTGCGCATACGTCCAGCGCACCCCGGTCCTGGGGTCGGGCTCCCACGAGGGAGACCCCCACCTGCGGAGGGCGGGGAGACCACCCAGGCCGTTGGGGTGGGGTGGGGCAAGGGCGGTTGAGCATAGAGATTGGGATGGAAGGAGGGAGGCACATGGGCCATGCCTGCCACGTGCCTTGGGCCGTACGGTACGAAACGGGACCGGATGAAGTGGCGCCGTACCGGTTCGTGGGCTCGAAGTTACGGCACAGGCGGTACGTGTTCATGCCTATGATCCCGATCTGCGGGTAGGTGTCGTACAGCTTGGCCAGATCCAGCATCCAGGCCGCATCGCCGGGGCCTGTCTGGTCGTCCTGTCAGGAGGTCAGGAAGGGGCCAGGAGGCGTGGGGGGTGCACGTGGTCAGACTGGCGGCCAGGGGCCCATTACTCCCCGACTCGATCGGTGATTCCCAAGCACCAAGCAGTGCAACGCCCTGCTACAAGGCGCAATACGCCTGTCAGCCAGGGCCTTCTCCTGCTTGCCTGCCAAATGATGAGGATCTTTCCTTTGGCCGCTTTGGCAGCGCGGTTGTAGCCCCTGCGGCAGGGGCGGGCTCGTGTAAGCAGCGGCGGCGATCGCAGGTCCGAGCGACGAACGGGGTTCAAGGGTGGGGGCAGCGCCAGGATCGCCCCCATCGAGTGCATCCCGCATGCCGTTTTTGCGCTTCGGGGTTCGCTACATTCAATCGCAGCTGATGAGCAGCGGCCAGTGCAGCTCAACACCTCCGGGCGTGTGCGGGGCACTGGGCCCCTGCACCGCTCAGCCACTGCACACCGTGCACAACCCAACATACCTGCTCATGCAAATGTCGCTGTAATTCCCTAATTGCCACATTCCCACATTCCCACAGATAGCGTCAGCGCACGCACGCACCTGCTTTCGTGCAGGTTGGCTGAGAAGATGGGCAACAGGGAGCCACCCCACTTTGTGGTCTGGTGGTTGGGGTGGGGTGGGGTGGGGCGGGGCAGGTGGTCAAGATCCGCGGTACGGCACGGAGCAGCAGGGGTTGCGCCCAGGTCGTGGCTCCCCAACTTCCCCCAGCCGCTCCGCAGCCGCCCGTGGCACCCTGCCGTACCGAACAGCTGGGGCGCTGGCCGCCTCCCGCGGCCCAACAATGCCCGCCCCCGCGTGTTCCGCCCCCCCTCCACGTGCTGCTCGCCTCTGCTAGGCATCCCCAAGCCCGCCACTCCTCCACCTGCACCCCCCTCTTGTACGTGTACCCCGCTGACCACCTGCAACCCCAACAACCACCTGCGCCCCCCTCTTCCACCCGCCGCCCTCCACGGCATACTGCTTCCGCTTGGGTAGCCCCAACACACCCTGCACACGCGCGCACCTGCTTGGCCCACATGCCCGCTGCCGCCCTGCTGCACCGAAGGCTGAGTGCTGGCCCCCACTCCAACCCCCCCCGGACCCTACAGTGCCCGCCCCCGCGTGTTCCGCGCCCTCCCCTCGCTTGCTGCTCTCGCCTGCTAGGGTCCCCCTGCTGCCCCAAGCCCCCCCGCACTGCCCTGCCCCCCGCTCCACCTGCCCCCCGCCCCCGCCACACACACACGACGCGTACCTGCCTCGCCCACATGCCGGCCTCATGTGGGTTGTCCACGTTCACAATAACCTGGAGGGGAGGGCGGGGCACGGGGTTCGAGGCGGAGACGACGGGGGCGCTTGGTAGCACATGTGGTATGGAAGAAGAGAAGCCGGCGGCCTGGAACGAAGGGAGGTGGATACCGGTAGCCGCAGGCACTTCCTCCGCTACCGTGACACCAGCCCAAGCCGTGATCGGGCTCTTCACAACACCAGCCCCTCCCCCCACAGGATGGGGCTCTCTTCACAACACCAGCCCCTCCCCCCACAGGGACCCAGGCCCTCCTGAGCCCGCGCTTGCAGCTCATCGACCCAGCCCTGGCCCCCAGCCCTGGAACCCCGGGAACCCCTCTGGCATGCCTGGCTCCCAAGTTACGATGTGCCCCTCGTGGCCCCGCCAGTGCCACCTGCAGCCACTATCTTGAGTGCCCTTTGGTTCCCAGACTCCTCGAGCCTAGACCGCGTCGCAGCCAGCCATGCTGACCGTTCAGCCCAAGCCCCCTGCGCCCCGAGCACGCCCAGGGCCTCCGGTCGCCCCATACGGCCATACCTCGCAGGTCAGTTACCATATCCCCGCATGGAGCCTTGCAGGCCAAGCCGTTGAAGACCCTTCTACCAGCCCTTTCGTGCCCTCTGCGGTGGGCCCCATCTGACCCCCCTGCAGCCCGCAACTTTGCCCCCCACACTCCGCCCCCACACTCCGCACATCAGACCCCTCTACCCACTCCCAGCCGCCGCTTGAGCCGATACACCCGGCGGTTTCGAGCGGGCCTACGGCCCTGATCGCCTGTAAGCTTCCAGAACCCACCCCACCCCAGCACGCCCCCCCGGTTGCCCTCACACCTCGCAGGCCAGGCCCCGGTTCTGGCAGGGCCGCAGGAGCGAGTCCACTATGAGGTCCAGCGCGAAGGGCCTGCGGGTGGTTGGTCCGAGGTTTGAGGAGCTGTAGAGGTCGGGGTGGACGGGACCTCTTTCCGGCTGTTCCCCGCAGCGGGCGTTTGCGCAACAGCCTTGCTGGGGATGTGGATGGATGGGTTCGTGCCCGCCCCTCCTTGCCTCTTGAAGTAGTTTACCATCACGCTCCATACAGGCGAAGGGCTCGCTCCCATAGGCTGTGACGGCCCCGACAGAGGCCGGTGGCCGCGCAGTCTGTGCGACTTGCACATGAGCGCCATTTTTGTTTTGTCCAGCTCGCGTATCCGCGTCTCGTTGCCCGTCAGCCACTGTTGTAGCATAGCAGTTCTAACCGTGTCGGTATGAAGCTGTGCCACTGCTACTAGCGAGCGCAACGATTGGGTGTTGTGCACCGCGGCCTGCAGCACCTTGCGGTCAGCTTCTGGGAGATGCGAAAACACGTGTGATGCGCATTGCGGTAGGGGCGTGGGGTCAGGGCCTGCGCATGCCGATGGAAAGCATGCTACTGCGAGAGCGACCAGCGCTGCCGCCCACACTAGATGGGGGCTCATGTCTATGGTCTACATGTGAGTTGTTATGAGGTAGGGGTCTGGGGATGGGAGGGGGCAGGGCCTGGCCAGGAGAGGCCAACCGCCAGCGCGACGGGAGCCAGCGGGAAAGTTACGGCCGTAGTACACGACCGTACACGGCGTACAGCACAAACCTGCTTCCCTGAAGCGGCCCCTGCGAGCAAAGACCCTCCAAGCCTTGCCCCGGGGCAAGGGAGCTAGGAGAAGGACTGGACACTCCAAGCTGAACCTGCCATCCCCTGTCAACATGAGCACACTCGAGCACACCTCCTGCCCTTGTCCAACCGCAAACTTGCAATCCTGCAACCCCCCTAGCACGCTAACGCGCCCTACACGTAGCCAGTTCGCTACCCACGCCGTATGCGTCCGCAAAGCACAATAGGAATGGGGCGGGGAGGAGGGGGTAACCTGACCACGCCAAGGGAAGTGTGTAAAGCGCGGGATCTGAGGTCCACGAAACCCCAGGCAGCCCCCTCGTCCCCGTTAGTCCTCTATCTTAATGGCATCGTCCATGATTTGCGTGGGCCTTGCCCTGACACGCACCGGCTCCGCTTGCCCATGCCGCGCCGCGCACCGCACGGTACCAAGCCCCATGCCGCCGACCGTCGCGCCGCGGGTCCATACGCACACCCAAACGCGCTCACATGACAAAGACAAAGCGCCGTGAGGCCGCGTGAGCCTCGCGGCGCTGCCACAACGTTTCCCGGCAAAACTCATCGGTGCCCTTCCGAAGCTTCCACCGAAATTACAAGCCTCTATCGTTCGTAGGACCCACACAACTCTCACAGATACCACTGAGTCGCGCGCTGCTCACCCGGCGACAAAGATGGCCGCGACGCATGCGCCCGGCAGCCAGCTCTTGCCCGCGCGCTCTCCAGAGTCGTTCACGGTTCCGTTTATCGCTCGCATTGTTAGCCTGGACTACTACATGGCGCCCCCGATACCGCACATCGACTACTGCTACTCATCGCTGGAGGGCAGCAGCGTGGACCAGGTCCCTGTCATACGCATCTTTGGGAGCACACCGGCGGGTCAGAAGGCGTGCGTGCACGTGCACCGGGTGAGGGGCCTGCAGGCGGAGAGGAGGGGGGCGGGGATGGGGAAGGTGGCGCAGGGGGAGAGCGGGGGCGGCTGGCGGGGGGAAGGCGGGGGCGGCGCGGGAGGGCTGCTGGGGGGCTGGTGCGGGCGGTGGTGCCTTGTAAGCCTGCCATGCATCGGCGGAGGGGGCGGACAAGAGGGAGGAAAGGGTGAGAAGCCTGGGCCTGAAGCCTGGGTCTTCACACATGCGAGAGTGATGTATAAGAGGGGCGGGACATCGCGCAAGGATTGTGGAGCTCCGTGTTGACCCCAGGGCCTGCCGTAGTCCCATTGCGACGGGGGTCTTCACGCCCCCATCCCCTGCCCCCCGGCCCGTCTCACCTGCTCCTCCTCCTCCCCCTCTCCTGCAGGCCTTCCCCTACTTCTACGTACCCTACGATGAGAGCCTTCCCGCCACACCCCAGGAAGGTGCGGCTCCCCGGGGGGCTGCGGGAGGAGGGGCCGGCGAGGCGGGGAGGACGGCGCGGGTTAGGGGGCGGTCGGGGTGGTGGGGAGGGGTCGGCGGGGGTAGGGGTCCGCCAGTTGGCGGCGGGCCGGCAACCCAACCGCTCTGAGTCCGGGTTGGGGCCGTCAGTGCTGTGTGCTGCCAGGGAGGTCGGGGCGATGTGGGCCCCGCTTGCTGGGTGGGGGGACGCGTAGGAGGGGCCAAGGCTCGGGTACGGTGGGGGTCTGTTGTTGTTTGGCACACCCCGCTGGGTGCACCTCTCCGCCAGCGGCAGTCGCTCAGGGCTGCGGGTTCGGGAGCTGACCGCTGTGGTCTGGGCGGCTTGGGACCGACCCGCATGCTCGGTTGGGCGCGGAGACGCAGCTGTGGGCCGCGGTTTGATATCTGATGTCTCGCTGTATCGCCTGTCTGACTTGGTGCTCATGCCCCCATTCCCCGCGCCCCGCCATCCTTCCTGCGTCCCTGCCCCGTCCCTGCAGCCGCCGTGTTCCTCCGCCGTATGGCCCTGGCACTTGAGGCGGCGGTCCGCGCCAGCGCCCTCCCGGGGGCCTACCAGCAGCAACAGCAACAGCAGCAGCAGGCGGCGACCACGCCGGGAGGAGAGCCGGGAGCAGGGGCGGGGACAGGCGCAGGCGCGGGGGCGGGCGGCGGCGCGGCGGGGCCGTCGCGGCCGCGACAAATCGTCCACGCGTTGCAGGTAAGGGGTGGAGAGGGGTTGCGGAGGGAGGCGGGGCGGAGAGGGAGAGGTACCATATCTTGCGGTCGCTCGTATGGTTTAGCTTGGGGCTGGGGGCGCGGTCTGAGTCGCCTGCGCATTGACGGCGTGTGTCTTTGCCAGGGTTAGCGGGCAGTGAGGGACCTCCCTGACGCGGGGCCTGCGCCGTTCCTCGCCAGGTGGTGCGGGGGCGGCCCTTCTACGGATACCACGGCCAGCAGGACGAGCGGCTGTACATCAAGGTCGTACTGTGAGTACGGCACGCCGTACGATGCGGGCACGTGTAGAGAGTACGGCTTGTACGGCGCCCCGGACCGGACGTGGGCTCGGGAGTATGTTGCGGGGAGCGGGCGGGCGCTCTGCCGCCGCCGCCGGCTTGGGAGCACGACGGGGGCGCTGGAACAAGGTACAGCCCCGCTCTAGTGGCACGCGTCCTCCCAGCCTTCCCTCCCTCCCCCCCCCCCAGCTACAACCCCCAGGACGTGTCCCGCGTGGCCTCCCTGCTGGGCGGCGGGGCGGTGCTGGGTCTGCGCATGCAGCCGCACGAGTCGCACCTGCCCTTCCTGCTGCAGTTTAAGGTGGGGGTGGAGGGGGGTCCGGAGGGTGGAGACGGGAGCGGTTCAAGGTGGGGCCCTACTGCGCCCGCCCCACTGCGCCCGCTCCCTCACCCCCCCATCGGGCATCGGGCTCGCCGGCCGCCGGCTTATCGTTTCCCGCTCGAACAAAACACCCTCCCCTCCCCCTTTTACGCTCTCCCCCAGATCGACTTCAACCTCCTGGGCATGGGCCTGGCCCGCTTCGCCCGCGTGCTGTTCCGGGGGGAGCTGCCCGCGCGGGCCTTCCCGCCGCCGCCGGGGTGGGAGGGCGTGCTGGGGCGGGGCGGAGGCGGCGGAGCAGGCTTGGAGCTGGTGGAGGAGGCGGAGGAGGGGGGGGAGGAGGGGGCGGCGGCGGCGGGCCAGGGCGCGGGGTGGGGCAGCCAGGGTAGCGACCGCACACCCCTGGGCAAGGCTCCTCCCGCGAGCCAGGCTGGCGGCGGCGGCGGCGGCCGGGGGCCGAGTCAGCGCGGGGAGGAGCAGGCGTCGCCGCCCGACCGACGCGCGCTGGCAGCTGCCGCCGCCGCGGCCTCGGCGGCAGCGCAGGCCGCCTCCGCCGCCGCCGAGGTCGCCGCCGCCAGGTCCCCTGGCAGTCACGCCAGCACGCAGCGACCCAGCGGCGGCGGCGGCGGCAGCCTGGGCAGCGTGGCGAGGGCGGAGCTGGCGGCGAGGGTGGAGGGAATGCTGTGGACGCGGCACACCGCCCTCTCCGGATGGACCTGGGCGGGGGCCGCCCTGCCGGGCCGCTCCAGGTGTGGGGGAGGGAGGGGCGGGTTCAAGGGACTGCCAGGAGCTATGTGCGTGGTCAGGGGTGGGTTGACACGTCAGCTGCCAGCGCTTCAGCCTGCCTCTAACCCCAGCCAGTTTTGCCGTCTACCAGCCCCGTTTCAGCCCCGTCCCCCTTCCCCTCGTTCCGCACCCGCCCACAGGGCCCCCAACCGCCAGACCACGTGCATCCTCGAGTGCGACGCCGTGGTGCATGACATCATCAACCGCCGGGAGGTACGGCACGGCAACCTGCCGTACGCTGTGACATGTAGCAGACGCTCTTGCTGACCCCACCCACTAGCACTGCAGCCTTGCGGGAAGTGTTCTAGATTCCTTCGCTCTCCAATGCTCCGAGAATCCCCCCTCCCCCTCCTTTCCCTCTCTTTCCTAGGCCGTCCGCACCCCCCTCGAGGCCGCCCCCCGCTCCCGAGCGCTGCTCGAGTCGCTGGTGCCCATGTGGGAGGAGGAGGTGGTGCGGGCGGGCGGGGGGGCGCCGCCGCGGCCGCCCTCGCCGCCGCGCGCCCCGCGGCCGCTGTGCCCCGCCGTGGAGGCCGTGAGGCAGGAGTTCAGGGTGAGGAGGGGGTGGGGGGTGGGGGGGTAAGGGGGAGGGGGAAGACTCGGGGAGGGATGAGCGTGCATCCACACATCTGTCCACGCATCCGCCTCGCACCCACGCCCCCCCCCCCCCCAGGTCATAGCGCAGCAGCACCTGCAGCAGCTGATCGCGGAGCGGCGCCGGGGGGCGGCGGAGGCGGCAGCAGGGGAAGGGCAGGGGCAGGCGGCGGCGGCGGAGGCGACGCAGGGCCGGTCGCAGGAGCCGGCAGGTGGTGCGGCGGCAACGGAGCAGGCGCACGCGGGTGCACAGGGGGCAGGGCGGGGGCGGATGGAGGCGGAGGCAGAGGCGGGGGCGGCGGCGCTTCCGGACACGCCCCTGCGCGCCTGGCAGCGGCCAACGTCGCCGACGGCAGAAGCGACCGGGGCGCCGGCGGAGGCGCCTGCCAGTGACGCGGCGGGCCATGGCCCTGCCGCCGCCGCCGCCGCCGCCGCCCCTGCCGTCCCGCCGCCGCCGCTCTGGCGAGGCTTTGGGGCGCCGCCGCCAGGCCTCACGCCTCCGCCAGTGCAGGTCGCCGCGGGCGCCTCCCAAAGAGCTCGCGCCGCCGCTGCCGCTGCCGCCGCCGCCGATGCTGAGGCGGCCACACCAGGCCTGACGCCGCCGCCGCCACCAGCGCCGCTGCCGCCGCCGCCGCGTGCCTCTCAGTCCCAGGCGGCCGTTCCTCCTCACGCAGCCCCCGCACGGGGACCCCTCGCCGCCCTCCTCCTCGCCTCGCAGCCAGCCAACCTCTCCCACGCCGGCGGCGGCGGCGGCGGCGGCATCTCGCGGGCGGCGGCGCGGCACATGAGTCAGACGCAGCGGCAGCTTAGTCAGACGCCGTACGGCAGCCAGGCACGCGGAGGCCTTTGGGCTAGCCAGATGGCGGCGGCGGCGGCGGCTGGTGGCGGCGGCGGCGGGCGGTACGTGGGTGACGATAATGACCTTATGGGTCTGGCGGCGCTGCTGGAGGACGCCTCACAGGGCGACGGCGGCGGCGGCGGCGGCGGCGGCGGCGGCATGTGGAGCTCGCAGCGCCGCCCGCCGCCGTCCTCACAGCTGCCGCCACGGCCGCCGCGGCCTCGGCTGGCGGGCCTGCCGGCTCCGTCGCCGCCGCTGGTGCTTCCGCCGGGTCCCTCCCTGACGCCGCCAAGTCAGGGCACGCAAAGCCAAGCCCCTGGCGCCGGCCTTGGCAACGGCGGCGGCGGCGGCGGCGGCGGCGGCGGCGGCGGCGGTTGGGAGGCAGTGGAGTTCGTGGCTTCGCAACTGCACCCGCCGCCGCCAGGGTCGCAGCGGCGCCAGCGGCGGGGGCTGGGACTGTTTGGGACGCCTTTTGGCCCCTCACAACGGACTGGCGGTGGCGGCGGCGACGGCGGCTGGATGCAAGCCGCGCAGAAGGAGGCAGGTGCCAGCGGCGGCGGCGGCGGTGGCGGTGGCGGTGGCGGTGACGGCGGCAGCCTGCAGCTGCGCCTCTCTGCCGCCGCCAGCGGAGCTGAGGCGGGCCAGGCCGACATGGAGGTAGACGATGATGATCAAGATATGGATCTGGATTTAGATCCTGAGGATGGTCTGGATCACAATCTGGATCCAGATCCAGATCCAAGTCAACTGCTCGACACCCAGGCGATACAGCGGGTGGAGCTAGAGCGCCGCCAGCGACGGCGGCACCGGCGGCAGGAGCGACGGCAGCGACGCCGTCAGCTGGCGGAGGCGCTGGGCCGTACGACGTCGCAGCCTTCGTCGCCGCCGAGGGCGTCTCAATGGGCAGCGCCGACGCCGGCAGGGGCAACACAGCGGCCTGACGGTGCCGCCGCTGCCCTCGACGGCGGAAGCAGCGGTGACGGCGGCAGTACTGACGGCGGCGGCAGCAGCGGCTCTGACGTTGACGGCGGCTTCTTCGGCCGAGGCCTCGCCGCCGCCGCTGACAACGCCGCTGCCGGGGATGACGATGATGACCACGGCGGGCTCGGATCTGGATCCGATCCGCTGCTGGATCTTGCCGCGGAGCTGGAGGCAGCCGCTCTGAGCATCGAAGCCGAGGAGCGCCGGGGTGATGAGGATGAGGGGGGCGAGGATGAGGAGGATGGAGACGAGGACGAGCCACGGCCGCCGCCACGCCGTCGGCGCCGCCGGACCAGCAACGAGTACGGCAGCGAAGAGCCTGACGGCGACGGCGACGGCGACGGCGGTGGCGGCGGCGGCGCAGATGCCGACGGGGGCGGGGCTGACGAGGATAGCGGCGGAGGCGACCGGCACGACGGCAGCGGCGGCGGCGGCGGTGCAGGGGCCTGGATGGGCCTGGGCGATGAAGGGGCAGAAGCCGACATGGGGTCGCCGTACGGCGACCAGGAAGAGTACGACGTTGGCGGCCGCCGCGTGGACGAGCTGTACGGCAGCGCAGCGTATGGCGGCCCGGGTACGGCGGTGGCCATGGCTGACATCGAGGACCTAGCCCCGCCGCCGCCGCCGCCGCCGCCGTCACAGCAGCAGCAGCCACCAGAGCAAGCCGTTGCGGAGGCCGCAGGCAGAGGTCCTAGTTCGCACGCCCACCGTCGCCGGTCGCCTGCCGCTCCCCTTCATCTTGGGCCCAGCCAGGCCCAGGCAGGCCCGCAGCCAGCGCAGGGGCCTCCCACGCAGCCGCTTCCCTCGCTGGGAACCGTCGTTGTCCCCGCCACCGCCGGCACTGCCGCTACAAGCCGCCAGACCGTCTCCTTCGTCCCCGCCACTGCCACCGCCGCCACCGCTGCCGCCAGCGCCGCCGGCGGCTCTGCCTCCGCCGCCGCCAGCGCTGCCGCCGCCGCTGGGGCGCAGGCTGCTGCCCTGGACGCCACGGCAGACACGCGGACCCCTGCCGCCGCCATCCCTACCCCTGCCACCGCCGCCGCCGCTCCCGCCCCTTCCGCCGCCACTGCCGCTGCAGACGCCGCAGACCGTGGCACCGCGGCGCTGGCCCCCCGCCGGCGGCCCACAGCGGCCGCTGAGCCGGACCCCATCGACAGCGGCAGCGGCAGCGACAGCGAAGCCGAAGGCGTACGCGAGGATGTCAGAGACAGAGGAGAGGCTCCGTTCCTGCTGCATCGAGGCGGTCGGGGTGGTGATGATGACGAGGAGGAGGAGGAGGTCGAGGACTCGGATGCGGCAGAGGAGGAGGGAGGGGACGGCGGTGGCAGGCCCGCCAAGCGCCGCCGTGCGGTGGGCACAGGGGCCGCGGCGGTCCGGGCATCGGCGGCGGCGCCTCAACCGGCGCAGGCAAATGTGCGGGGAGCCCCGAGCCCCGGCCTCGCGCGGACGCCGCCCCGCCCTGGAGTCGCCGCCTGGGCGGGCGTCAGCCCAGCAGAGCTTGGCACTCCAAACCCAAGCCAGGTCCGTTCCCCACCAAGCCAGGTCCACTCCCCACCAAGCCAGTACAGCCAGGGCCAGGGGCTGGGCCAGGGCCGGAGCCGGCTGCAGGTGACCCCCGGCAGCCGCACGCCCAAGCGGGCCCGTGGAGGACAGCGGCGGCCCACGGGGGTTGTCGGGGGTGGCAGCGCAGCAGCGTCGCCGCCGCCGCCGCTGGCGCTGGCGCCCTCCCGTCCCAACCCTTCCCCGCCGCCGCCTCAGCTCCAGGGGCAGGGCTGGGGCCTGGCCCAGGGGCAGGCGCATCAGGCTATGCAGAACCCCGTAAGCGCTGCTGCTGCTACTGCCGCTGCCGGCGCCGGTGGCGGTGGCGGCGGTGGCTGGCCTGGGCGGTGGGACTGGGAGCCGGCCCAGGGCGGGGGCGGGGGCTGGGGCGCTCTGGCGGGGGCGCAGCAGCAGCAGCAACAGCCCAGGCCGGTGCCGCAAGCGCAGACGGCCTGGGAGCGCCTGCAGGAGCAAGAACAACAACAGCACCAACAACAGCAGCAGCAGCAGCAGCAGCAGCGGCAGGAGGGCCGGGAGCAACATTATGAGGAGGCGCTGCACGGGGGGCATGATCGTGCTCAGCCGCACCCCCACCCACAGCAACGGGAGCCGCAGCTTCAGGAGCAGGAGCAAGGTCTTGGGCAGGCTTTGCAGGAGCCCCATCATCGGGGTGGGCAGCATCCCCACCGACAGCAGCAGCAGCAACCCCAGGCCGCTCTCGAGCGGGCCCCTGCGCCGCCCCACGGAGGGCACGGGTGGGTGCCGCAATGGGACGGCGCCGGGGACGAGGACGAGGAGGAAGGAGGCGAGCAGGATGGGGAGGAGGTGGAGGAAGGTGTGAATGATGACAAGGAGATGGAGGACGCGGCCGGAATCTGCACCGACGAGGAACCGGACGAGCAGGAGGAGGCCGAGGCGGATGAGGAGGACCCTTCTTCCGAAGGCCGGGCGGAGGGCGAAGAAGCGGATGCAGCCGCAGCCGCCGCCGCCTCAGCCGCCGCCGCCACCGCCACCGGCCCAGCCCGGTCGTGGCGCCGCAGCGACCTCCGCCCAGCGCCCGGGTCGGGCCGGGGCCGGGACTCCGCACCCGTGCGGGTGCCGGCGGCGGTGCGGGCGAGAGCTCCGTCCCCCGCACCGACGGCGGCGGCTGCGCCAGCGGCGCCAACGGCGGCGGCGGCTCCAACGGCGGCGGCGGCGGCGGCTGCTCCGTCCTGCTCCTGGCAGACCGTGCGGCCGGTGGTGTCGGGGCTCTTCCGCCGCGGCTGGCGGCCGCCCGCGCCCACACCTGCGTCCGCCTCCGCAGCCGCAGCCGCAGCAACAGCCGCAGCCGCACCCAGGACGGCCCGGGAGCCCGCCGCTGCGGGGCTGGGGGGTATGTCGGCTGGACGGTCCGGAGCGGGAGCGGAGCGGGGGCGCGGCGGGGGGCGCCCTTCCGCTTTGTCGGGCCCCTCTCAGCCGCTGCGGTCACAGCCGGCGGCAACGCAGCAGGAGCCGCTGCACAAGCAGCTGCCGCTGCCGCTGCCCCTGAGCCCGCCCTCGCTCGCGCCCAGCTCCCAGCGGACGTCTTCCCTGGCAGGGGCCAGTGGGAGCGTCGGGGCGTCGGGGCGTTCTTTGGGCGCTCCGTCACCGCTGTGGGGCGTCCTGATGGAGACGGAGGAGGAGGCGGATGGGGGGGAAGAAGAGGCGGAAGGAGAGGAGGAGGGGGAGCAGCGGGTTGGGGAGTGGGAGGCAGCGGCGGCGACGGAGGAGGAGGAGGAGGAGACGTCAGAGCAGCAGCAAGACGCGGCGTCGAGCGAGAAGGGGGAGGAGGTGGAGCAGCAGCGAGCGCTGGCGGCAGGGGATCAGATGGAGGCGGCAGAGAAGCCGGCGACGGAGGAGGCGGAGGAGGAGATGCTAAAGGCGCCGGAGGCAGACGAGCAGGGAGAAGAGGACCGGGAAGGGGATGACCGCGGCGATGGCATCCACGGAGGAAGCCAACAGCAAGCGACTGGAGCGACTGGGCCGGAGAGCGAAAGCGAGGAGCAGCAGCAGGGGTTGGGGGAAGGGGAGGAGCCGGAGCAGTCGGACGGGGAGGGCCCTGGCGTGGAGGCCTGCCGCAGCCCTGCCGCCACCGTTCCGCCAACCGCCATGGCAGGGCGGGGGTCGCCGCCCGCTGCCACGCCACCTCCTCCTCCAGCCCCACCCGCCTTATGGCCGGCAGGCCCCCAGCCCTCGGCTCCTCCCCTGGTGGCGGCCCCCGGGCCGCCTCCTTTCACACCCCAGGCTTCGCTCTGGACCCCTGCCTTGGTCCTGCCGCCCGAGCCCTCCCCGCCCTCCTCCGCCTCCACTGCCGCCCCAACCTCGCGCTCGCCCCCCCGCCACATGCTGCCGCCTTCGCCCCCGCCGCCGCTGCCTCTACCGCTGCAGCAACCGCCACCCTCCCCGCCCCCCGCTTCGGAGGGCTCGGACGTGAGAGAACCACCGTCACCTGACCCCCCCGCAAGTCTCGGTGGGGCGTTTCCGTCGCGCCACGCGCCTTCCACCGAGCCCGATGCCGGCAGCCCTGGCGGCCTCAGCCCTGGCGGTAGGGCCCCCGCGCCCCAGGTCGCGGCGGCGATGGCGGCGGCGGCAGCACCGGCGTTGGCGGCGGCGGCAGCACCGGCGTCGGCGGCGGCGGCAGCACCGGCGTCGGCGGCGGCGTCGGCGGCCCGTCCAGAGCTCGTGCCACCAGCCATTTCCGTCGGTGCAGCCGCCGTGCGCTGTGATGTCCTGGGCCTTGGGAAGGCAGGCGACGGCGCTGGCAACGGCGAGGGTGGAGGCGCGGAGGCTGGCCGCTCCCTTGTGCCGCCGGCGCCTGCTCCTTTGCCGCAGCCGGCGGCGACGGACCCCGGACCGGCCTACCCTCCCACGCAGCCGCTTCCTGCTGCTGCCGGGACGGCAGCTGGCGCCGCCGCCAGCGCGCTGCCGCCGTCGCCTGCTGCCACCGTTGCCACCGTTGCCGCCGGCGCCGCCGGCGGCACCTCTGCCGCCGCCGGCGAGCCCCAGCCTGGGCTGCCGCCGACGCAGCCGCTGCATCGCGCCGCCGACGCCTCAGCGGCACACCTGCCGCCGCCGTCGCCTGCATGGGCGGCATCCCGTCTCGGGCTCCCGCCGCCGTCGCCGCCACCCCTGCCGTCGCCGCCGCTGCACCCGCCGCCAACGCAGCCACTGCCCACGCAACCGCTGTCTCCACCGCAACGGTGGAGCCCCCTGCCGCCGCCGCCGCTGCCACCACCTTTCCTGCCGCCGCCGCCGCCGGCTGGGCTGCTGCATCCACCCGCTTCGCCACCATCCGTTCTCGCACCCACAGTCTCGATCAGCGCCGCTGACGGCACGGGAAGCAGGTCGGCGGCGGTCGACAGCGTGGCGGCGCACGCCCGAGCCGCCATGCCCCCGCCACCGCCGCCGCGCACCGCGGCCCGGCCCGGCCCCGGCGGCGCGTCGGCGCCCGCCGAGCGGCCCGCCGCCACGACCGCTGGCGGCGCCGCGGGTGGAGGCGAGGTAGTCACTACCACCACCCCCGCGGCTGCCACCGCCGTGGCGCCCGCTCCGCGTCGCCCCGGCCGCGGCCCCGGCCCCGCGCTGCCGCCTTCCGCCGCCAGTCCCCGCACCTCTGGCCCCGCCGAGGCCACGCCCGCGCCACCCCGCCTGGGCCCTCCCTCCGCGCCGCCCTCCGCTGCGCCGCCCTCCACCGATGTGATTCCGGCCACTGCAGAGAGCGACGGCGGCGGCAGCGGAGACGGTGGCGGAGGCGGCGGAGGCGGTTGCGGCAGAGGCGAGTCGCCCGCCCCCGGCTGTGGGTACGGCCCGTGGGTGCTTGGCGCCGGGTCCGTCGGGACGGCGCCGGCTGCGGTGGCGGCGGTGGCGGCGGTGGCGGCGGTGGCGGCGGTGGCGGCGGCGGCGGCGGGGTTGGCCGCGGTGGCAGGTGCAGCGCGCTCTGGCCAAGGTGCGACGGCAGGGCTGGCCGATGACGACGGCGACGCCGACGGCGATGCTGACGCTGACGGCGATCCGGACGCCATGGACTGGGCCGCTGCCGCCGCCGCCGCCGATGACGAACCAGGATCCGCACCGGGACCCGAACCAGAACCCGAATCCAAACCTCTCGGCGCTCACTCTGATCAGTTGTCTGGCGGCAGCGGCGGAGGTGGCGGCAGGGTTGGCGGCGGCAGCGGACAGCCGGGGCCTGGCGGCCTCGGCGGCGGCGGCCCGGGCGGGCGGAGCACGGGGGCCCCCGGTGCCTCCCCCTCGGCCACGCTCGGTGCCTCCCCCGCCTCCACCGCCTGTGTGGGGGCCACCCTCACCCCCGCCGCCAATCCCCTCCTCACCCCCACCGCCAATCCCACCGCCAGCCCCGCAGTCAGCCCCGCAGCTAGCGCCGCCGCCACTCCCGTCGCCACTCCCGCCGCCGCCTTGGTCGCTCCCGCTGCTGCTGCTGCTGCTGCTGCTGCTGCGGCGGCGGCGGCGGCGGCGGCGGCGGCGGCGGCCCAAGTGCCAGCGGCAAGGACCCCAGCGCCGGCAGCCACGGCCCCGGCTCAAGCGCTAGCGACGCCGGCGGCGGCGGCGGCAGAAGCGCCGCCTGTAAGCGGCGGCAGCGGCTCTGCAGGCGCCGCCGCCGCCGCCGCCGCCACTCCGGGCACGGGCGGCGCCGCCTCTGGCGCTGGCGGCGCCACCGCCTCCGCCGCGACCTCCCCGCAGTGCGGCCAGCGCACCCCCGCCGCCACCCCTGCCGCCACCTCCGCCGCCACCCCCGGTGCCGTCCTCCCACGGTCCGTCGCTACCTCCAGCCGCGGCCCCCGAGTACGGTTCAGCGCTGACGGCGGCGGCGGCGGCGGCAGCGGATGCGCTGCTGCGGGCGCTCTCAGCAGGAAGGCCGCTGCCGGCGGCGCGTGCCCTCGGAGTAGCGGGAAAGCAGCGGCGATCGCGGAGGCGGACGAAGGGGATACAATGGAAGAGGAGGCGGGGGTGGAAGGAGCGGCGGCGGCGGCGGCGGCGGCGGGGGTTGCGGGGGCGGGGGCGTCGCGGCATGCGGACTGGGTGTGTCTCCGGCCCCGGGGCCGCCCCCCTCCCCCCTCCCGGGTGGCGGACGAGAGCGAGTGGCTGGCGCTGGGCCTGAGGCCCGTGGTGCACCAGGTGGGCGGTTGGCGGTTGCTTGGGGTAGTTGGGAAGCGGTTGGGGGTGTTTGAAGAGGGGTTGGAGCATTGTTGGGATGGTTGGGAAGTTGTTCCTTAGGCTTAGGGGGAGGTGTTGGGAGTAATCCTAGAGGTTAGGCGGGGTGGGCTAGGCGGGGCGCTTTGCTTCGTAAGTCTCACCACAGGGTTCTGCCTCGGGGTTCTGCTCATGCCCTTCGCATTGTCAAGGGGGTGCCGCCCTCGCTCATGGGTCTCTCCTCCACCCCCCCTACCCCCCCACCCCGCAGGCGCCCTTCTACTCCGATCCCAGGGATGTGCCCCCGCGGCCCGTCATCATGGCCAACAGGTGGGCCCGGGTGGGCCAGGTCTGGGCCCGGGTGGGCCCGTGATTGTGGCCAGCAAGTGGGCCCGGGTCGGGTACGGCGGGACCTCACTGCAAAGCGGGGAAAGCTGGTGGTCTTATCTCACAGTGGCCTGGGGCCCCAGGAGCTAAAGCCATTACATGCAATCTCCGCCTCCACCCTCCCTTCTGTTGAGCGACCTCGTTCCTTGCCCCCTTTCCTCTTTCACAGGGAGTTCCGCATCCCGGCATGGGAGGACGTCCCGCCCTTCACACCAGGCCCCGCCGCCACACAGCCCCTGGAGTGCCTCAGGGCCGCCGCCGCGGCGGCCGCCGGCAGGGCGACGGCGGCGGCAGGTCAGGGCGGCGCCGCTGCCGCGGCGGCGGTGGCGGCGGCGGCGGCAGCGGCAGCGCTGCCGAATGAGCTGGGGTACGGCAGGGCGCGCGGGTATGCGCTGGTCCCGGCCCTGCCGCCGCCTCCGCCGGCGGAGGTGGCGGCGTGGGTGCACCGACGAGCGGCCAGGGCCGCCGCCGCCGCTGAGGCCGCCGCCGCCGCCGCGGCAGCGGCGGCCCGGCGGCAGACCCCCGGCCCGGGCAGCCGCGGCGGCGGCGGCAGCGGCGGCGGTGGCTACCGTACGGAGCTGGTTCACGATCCTAACTCGGGCAAGCTGCTCCCGGCGACGGCGGCGGCGGCGGTAACGCCCGCGTCAGCGGCGGCGGCGGCAGGGCGGTACGGCGCCGACGGTGACGGCGACGCGGACTTGACGCCGCCGCTGGGGCTCAGCGGCGAGGGCGGCCTCCTCGGGACGCCCTCCCTGGGAACCATAACAGGCAGTGCCGTCAGCGGCGGCGGCGCCGCCGCCACCGCCGCCAGGGCAGCCGCAGCCGCCGCTGCCGCTGCCGCGGGTGAGGGCAGCAGCGGCGAGGGCTCGAGTGGCGGTGAGGACAGCGAGGGGCCGGCGCTGGCGGATGCGCCTCCGTCGCCCAAGTACGACGAACGCACCTTCTTCCTTGCGGCCACGGCGGTACGTACGGTGCTGGTACGGCCCCAGTCGGTTGCTTGGAGTCGTACACTTTCGTACATGCGTACTCTTAGCGAACAGCCATTCGGTTGTGGAGCATGCCATGAAAAGGTCGTGTCTTTATCCTATCTGTTGCGCTATCTCTATCTCGCTTGCCGTGTCGCAGGTCGGCGCAGCAGCCACAGTTACCGACGGCCTACTGGCGGAGCGGCGGCGGCGGCGGCGCAAGCGGCGGCGGCGCCGTCAGCGCGAGGCCGCCGAGGCCGCAGCGGCGGCGGCGGGCCTGGTCCTACCCGACGGCGGTGGCGGCGGCGGCGCCAGCCAGGCCCAGCGGCGCCGCCACCGCCGCCGCCTCGCAACTCAGCGCATGGGCGTTGACGCCGCCGCCGCCGGCGGCGGTGGCGGCGGCGATGTCAGCGGCACCAGCGGCGACGCCAGCAGCTCTGATGACGACGGTGGCGGCGGCGACGCTGCTGCCGCCGCCGCGGGCGGCCACCTGCCGTACGACGTCGGCGGCGTCGACATTGGCGCGCTGCAGCCCCCGCCGGCGGCGGCGGCGGACAAGGACCCGTCGCACCGTCGACGGCTGAGGTTCTCGCAGATGTCGGGTGGCGGCGGCGGCGGCGGCGTGTCTCAAGGCCGGTCGACGCCGACGCCTTCGCAGCAGGTGCAAAGGGGCGGCCCGCAGGCACCCACTCCAGACCGTGCGGGACAGACGCCGGCGCCCTTCGCCGCTTTCGACGCCGCTGCTGCTGCTGCGGCGGCGGCAGGCCCATCATCCCGAGCCGGCGGCGGCGGTCGACCGCCGCCGCCAGCGCAGCCCGGACCGGTCCTACCGGCACCACGGCCCTCCCTGCCCCCCGCCGTCACGCCCGCGCCGCCGCCAAGAAACGCGGGGGCAGCGGCGGCGGCGGCGGCAGCCGCGCCGCCGCCGTCGGTCGGCCCCGCCACCACCGCCGCCACCGCCACGCTGCGTACGCCTGGGGCCCGGGCCCCCATGTCCCTGCTGTCTCCGCAGAGGCCCCCGGGCCAGGCCCCCTCGGGCCCAACGCCGCCCAGCCAGCGGGGCTTTCGGCAGGTGAGGGGCTCCTCGCGCTGGCTTAGTCATAATCGCACCATTTGCTGCTGTACCGTTGCTGCTGTACCATTGGGTTCGAACTGCGCTTCAACCGGGATCCTCAACCCCCTCGTGCCCCCACGGCCATCCCACACCCCTCGCCCTACCCATCCCCCTACCCACCCCCCCACCCCCCAGCGCGGCCAGGGCCGGCGCGAGCGGCTCTCCGCGGTGGCGGTGGAGGTGTGTGCGGCGGCGCGGGGGGCGCTGCTGCCCGACCCCCGGCACGACGCAGTCACGTGAGGGGGGAGGGGAGGGCGCAAGGGGGAGGGGAGGAAAGGGCGAGTGGAGGGGGGAGCCAAGGAGGGGCGGCGGAAGGGGGCGGCGGAAGGGCTGAGCGCCACCGAACCCGGCACGAGGCATTCACGCAGAGGTGAACGTTAGGGGAAACAAGGGCGCGGCCAAACAGCAGTCCTCTCTGTGGTCAATAGTTTTGATGATGGCTCACCATCCTGAGCCTTGTCCAGCCCACGCCCAACTTCCCTTCCCTGTCCCCTCCCTCGTTTCATCCCCCCTCCTCTCCCCCCATTCCCCCAGTGCCGTGGTCCTGGCGGTGATGGAGGCGGGCGCCCCTCCCCCCGCCGCCCCCGCCTGGGCCTACCCCGCCCGAGTGCTCATCGTGGACCCCCGGGCGGTGGCGGCGGCGGAGGCGGCGGCAGGGGCGGCGGAGGCGGCGGCAGGGGCGGCGGCGGAGGCGGCAGGGGTGGCGGAGGCGGCGGCAGGGGTGGCGGCAGGGCCAGCGGGGGGAGCCGCAGGGGCGGCGGCGGCGGCGGCGGTGGGGGCTGGAGCAGTGGCGGCGGAGGCGGCGGCTGGAGGCGGCGGAGGCGGAACAGCAGCCGTGCCGGGGCCGGCTGGGGGGCAGGGGGCAGCCGAGGGCCCGGCTGGGCCCGGGCATGAACCTGGGCCTGGGCCTGCGGCGCCGGTGGCAGGGCAAGACGCTCCGGCCGGCCCCGCTGGGGCGGGCGGCGCCAACGGCGGCGGCGGCAGCGGCGCAGGCGGCGGCGGGGGCGTCCCCCGACGGCCCTGGTCCCAGGGGGGCGGGGAGGACCTGGGCCCCGTGCGGGGGGTGCCGGTGCGGAGCGACGGACTGGCGGGGGTGTGCGTGGAGGCCTTCGCGGTGAGGGGGGTGTGGGGTGGGGGGTGGTGAGGGGGGTGTGTGTGGAAGGGGCAGGAAGGCCCGATAGAAGCGCCCGCACAGAGCGATGCTCCTGACCGAGGCTCCTTGACTGACTGTCCTCATCCGCCTGCCCCCCCAAGGACGAGTCGCCGTTTCGCCCTCCCCTGTGGTTCCTGCCCTCCTCCCCCCCCCCCCCAGGACGAGTCCTCCCTGCTGCGGGCCGCTTGCGCCGCCCTCTCCGCCCTGGACCCAGACCTGCTGCTGGGTGGGGGGGGGGGGGAAAGGGGGGAGGCCGGGGGCAGGACCGTGTGTGTTTCGCCCTCCGCCCTGGACCCAAGCCAACTGCTGACTGCATGGGCAGGCACACCGGAAGGCACATCGGGAGGCCCGAGGCCTTGCTCCCCACCCCTCACCCGTTCCCTCCCTCCCCCCCCTCGCCCCCCTGCCTCCCCCCCTCCTCCCCCCCCCAAAGGCTGGGACGTCCAGCGCCACTCCCTGGGCTACCTGGCGGAGCGGGGGGCGGCCCTGGGGCTGCAGCCGCCGCTGCTGAGGGCCGCGGGGTGCACACCGTGGGCGGCCAGCATCAAGGAGCGCCAGGTGTGTTAGGGGGGGTGGGGGGATCCGGGCAGTTGGCTGGCTGGCTGGCTGGCTCCGCCCCTGCCCCCCTGCCCATGTCGCCCTCCCCATCCCGCCCCCCCCCACACACACACACACCTCCTCCCCTCGCGCTACCCTTCTCCCCCAGAACGACGAGTGGGGCGAGCTGCACGCCTCGGGCTTCCACGTCACCGGCCGCATCCTGCTCAACCTGTGGAGGGTGCTGCAGGTGGGGGGACGGTTGGGTGGTTAGCGGTTGGTGGTTGGTTGTGGCGCTAGGACGGTGGGAGCAGGTCTGCTTGGCCAAGGGCGTAAGGGCGTTTCTGCCCGGCACAACACATGTCTCCCCCTCTCCTCGACTCCCCCCCTCCCTCCCCCCCCCCCTCCCCCAGGGCGACCTCAAGCTCGCCTCCTACTCCTTCGAGGCCTGCGCCGCAGCGGTGCTGGGGCTGAGGGTGCCCCGAGTGAGGGAGCAGCAGATGGCGCTGTGGTTCGCGGCGGGTGAGGGGGGGTGGGTGGGGTGGGGCGGAGGGGGGTGGGTGGGAAGGATGGGGGGGTGGATGAATGTACAGGGTGGAGGGGGCGAGGGTGTGGGAGCTTCGGAGGCAAAGTCAAGGGAGAGGGGGCGGGTCGGAGGCGGGGGCAAGAGCTGGGGTAGGAGTAAGCCGCACCACAACCACGCGCCTGGGCCCCCGCTCCTCTGCCCTCACCCAACCTCCATCCCCCCCACCCCCACGCACCCGCCCCCCCCCCCAGGCCCCTCGTGCGGTCGCTGGCGCTGCCTGGCGCTCCTCCTGCGCCGCTGCCGGCTGTGCCTGGGGATGGCCGAGCAGCTGGACCTGCTGGGGAGGACGGCGGAGCTGGCGCGGTGCGTGTGTGGGGGCGGGCGGGGTGGAGGGGGAGGGGCAGGGGGAGGGGGCGGGGGAGGGGGAGGGGGAGGGGGAGGGGGCGGGGGCGGGGGAGGGGGCGGGGGGCAGGTGGGGTCCTCCCGCATGCCTTGCGGTTGGCGGAGCCACAGTGCCCTCGGCATCGACGACTCCCTATCGACTGTCAACCGCACATGGCTCTGTCAGCCCTCGCAACCCAAAACAACCCAAACCCTTCACACACACACCCCTCCCCCTCTCCCCCCCCAGAACCTTTGGCATCGACTTCTTCTCCGTCTTGTCCCGCGGGTCGCAGTACCGGGTGGAGTCGCTGCTGGTACGGCTGGCGCACGCCAACAACTACGTGCTACCGTCGCCGAGCAGGGAGCAGGTGGTTGGCGGTTGATGCTTGAGGTGGTTGGGGTGGTTGAGGTAGTTGGGAGGTTGCAGGTCTGGGGAAAGTTCTCCCCCCAACCGCCCAGGCCTGTCCCTCGTGCCTGTCCCCCCCTGACAGGTGGGCGGTCAGCCCGCCATGGAGGCCCTGCCCTTAGTCATGGAGCCCCAGTCCCGTATGTACGACAGCCCCGTTGTCGTACTGGACTTCCAGAGCCTCTACCCCTCCCAGGCGCGTGGGTGGATGGGTTCGGGCAGCTTAGGATATGCCGTAGGGCGGAGGTGGTAAGAGGATATCAGTAGTCGGATAGTCGGTGCCGCTTCAAGCCACTTCTTGCATCCCGTACCGATTGCAGCCTTGGTCCCCACGCCCCACCCCACCCCCACCCCCACCCACGCTCTCCCGCTTCTCAGCTTCAAACACCCCACCCCCACCCCACCCACCCCCCCTAGGTGATTGCGTACAACCTGTGCTACACCACGTGCATCGGCCGACCCACGCACGCCAAAGCGGGTGGGGTGGGGGGGCAGGGGGTGGGAGTTGCGAGGGGCGCGTGTCGGCAGGGAGGGGGTGGGCAACTCGCCCCTCCCCCTTGTGAGCCGCGGCGCAGTAGCCCCTCGCTCTAGCCCCGTAATCCTCTGCTCCCCCTGCCCGGCCCCCAGCGCTCACATGCCCCCACCCCGCCCTCCCTCCCTGCCGCCAGCCGGCCAGCCCGTGCGTCTGGGCGTGACTCAGTACTCCTTCCCCACCGGAGCCATGCTGCCACCGCCGCCGCCCCCGGCCCCGGCCTCAGCCCCGCCTTCATCTGCGCCTGCGCCTGCGCCGTTCCCCTCGCAAGGGGCCCCCGCAACAGCCGAGGGTACGGCCGGGTTAGCAGCTGCAGCAGCCACGGCCGCAGAGGCAGCGGCGGGCTCGGGCGCAGGTGGGGACGGCCCGTCGGCGCCAGGGGCTGGAGCCGCCGCCGGGGCCGCGAGCAGTGGGGTGGGAGCGGACGCAGCGGCGGCGGAGGCGGCGGCGGAGGCGGCGGAGGCGGAGGCGGCGGAGGCGGTGCGGGCTGCGTGGTGCGGTCTGGTGGCGGATGCGGGGGTGGCGTGTGACCCCGAGCGCCTGGTCATCAGCCCCAACGGGGTGGCCTTCGTGCCGCCAGAGGTTGGGGGGGCGGGGCCGGGGGGGGGGGCAGAGGTTTGTGTGTGTGTGGGAGGGGAGGGGGCCCGGGGGGGGGGGAGGCGCCTGCGTTTGTGACCGCTTGGTGGCCTTCGTGCCGCCAGAGGTGGGGGGGCGGGGCGCGAGTCGGTTGGGGGGGGGGGGGGTTGAGTGGAGGGGGAACAAGCAAGGGTACGGTTTGCAATCGCGGGAGATAGGACGACGCCTCGCTCAGAGTCTTCTCCTCCGGCTCCCCCACCCTGCCGTTTCTCCCCCCCAGGTCCGCCCCGGCGTGCTCCCCCGCATGCTGCACCACACACATACACACACAAACCCTTTACCCCCCCTTCCTCCCCCCTCCCCCCCCAGGTCCGGCCCGGCGTGCTCCCCCGCATGCTGCACCACACACATACACACACAAACCCTTTACCCCCCGTTCCTCCCCCCTCCCCCCCCAGGTCCGGCCCGGCGTGCTCCCCCGCATGCTGCACCACACACATACACACACAAACCCTTTACCCCCCGTTCCTCCCCCCTCCCCCCCAGGTCCGGCCCGGCGTGCTCCCCCGCATGCTGCATGAGATCCTGGAGACACGGCTGATGGTGAAGGGGGCCATGAAGCGGGCGGGGCCGGCGGACAAGGTGTGTGGGGCGGGGGAGAGGGGAGGGGGGAGGGGGGAGGGAGGGGCTGTGGCGGGACCGTGCACTGATGACCCGCTTCTCCGTTGCGGGGAGGGAGGGCGGAGACTAGGGGACAGGGCACAGGGGTGGAGGGTGGGGGCACAGAGGGCAAGTTGCCGCGGTGACATTTTCCTCGCTTCTTCTCCCTCGTGCCGCTTGCAGTGCCTTCCCAGTGCACACATTGCCTCGATCGTCTTCCCCCCCCTTCTCCCCCCCCCCCCTGTCAGGTGCTGCTCAGGGTTCTCAACGCAAGGCAGCTGGGTCTCAAGGTGGGGGGTGGGGGTGGATCAGGATGGGTTGTGGGGACTCCACGAATGGAGAAGGCAGGGGGGTGGTGCGTCCTTCCAACCCCTTCGCCTCCCTCCCCTCCCCTCTTACTCATCCCTTACGCGCCCAGCTGATCGCCAACGTCACGTACGGCTACACCGCCGCCGGCTTCAGCGGCCGCCTGCCGTTCGCCGAGCTGGCCGACTCCATCGTTCAGAGCGGCCGGCAGACGCTGGAGAACGCGATCATGATGGTGGGTGCAACAGCGTGTCTGTCGGGGGTGTTGCTCGCGCATAAGCCAGGAGGGGAGGAATGGCCTGCTGTGGCAGGGCGGGGAACGGAGCGAATATTACGGGTTCCTGTCTAAGGGAAATCGCACATGAAGAAGCGTAATTAACAAAGGAATGCGTCGAGAATTGACGACGCCCCGGGTCCCTTCTTGGGTCCCTTTTGGCCCCGGGGCCCTCGTGTCGTGGGCCGCTAGTTCGGACCGGAGTCGGGTTCCGGCACACACCGCCGCGCCTACGTTTCCCGGCTCACACGGGCGGCCCTTCCTTTACACACGCTACACGCTCCGCCCCCCCAGGTCGAATCCAACCCCGCGTGGGCGGCTGAGGTGGTGTACGGCGATACGGACTCGATGTTCGTACACCTACCGGGCAGGAGGTACGGCAAGCAGCTTTTCATAAGCTGTACGGCACGCATGGTTGCGGCCAGGGAGTGGCCTTTGGCCGAGGCAGGCCCCTGGGGCCTGCGCTTGGCCCTCGCCTCAATGCCTCTCCTCAACCCCTCCTCCCCCTGTCCCTTCATCCCCCTCCCCCACCCCCACCCCCAACCCCAACCCACCCCCAAGCCGCAAGGAGGCGTTCCGTATCGGTGCGGAGATCGCTGCCGCCGTCACCGCCGCCAACCCCCCGCCCGTGACCCTAAAGATGGAGAAGGTGGGACCGTGGAGAGGGAGGGGGGTAAAAAACGGGGAGGCAGCATCAGGGTAGATATGTTGGGGTTGAGGTGTTGGCGCGCCGCGCCTTCCACCCTGCCTCCCTTCTCAACCGCCATCCACCCCGCCCGGCCATCTGGATGATTTCAACCCCTCCCTCCTCTCCCACCAGCCTCCTACCTTCCCCCTCCCTCCCTCCCTTCCTCCCCCCCCACGTTTCCCCGTCCCTCCCCCCCAAGGTCTACCACCCCTGCCTGCTGCAGACCAAGAAGCGCTACGTGGGGTTCGCGTACGAGGCACCGGGACAGGCGCAGCCGGCATTCGACGCCAAGGTAGGTGTGCGGGAGGGGGGGAGCATGGGGAGGCGACCGGGGCGGGGGCGAACAGCGGTGCAGCATGCTGCATGTGCTGAGGGCGCAATCCATCGATCCAGATTCCAGGATCCTGGATCCTGGATCCTGAACGAGGCCATAGCCACCGCTTTCTCGCCTCCGCCTCGACGCACGCCTTCCACCCCGCCGCCCCTCCACCTCCTCCCACCCCCCCAAAGGGCATTGAGACCGTCCGCCGCGACGGCTGCCCCGCGGTGTCCAAGCTGCTGGAGCAGTCCCTGCGCACCCTGTTCGCAACCAAGGACCTGTCGGAGGTGGGGGTAGAGGGGGGAGGGGGTTTGGGGAGGAGAAACCGAGTTAGGGGGCATGCGCGATAGCCTTGTGCGTTTAGTAAGCACGGTGTGAGCGGCTCGCAGGGCACTGATCGAGGGCTGTGAGTCGTGTGTGCGGATAGTCTTAACATGAATGAATCCTGCCTTCCCCCCCCCCCTCGCCCCACCCCTCCCCCCCTCCCCCCCCCCCCCCCCCCTCCCCGCCTCCCCCCCATTCAGGTAAAGGCCTACCTCCGGCGGCAGTGGCTCAAGGTGCTGAGTCACAGGGTGTCGGTGCAGGACTTCATATTCGCCAAGGAAGTCAGGTGGGGGGGAGAAGTAATGGGCGGGGGACTGGGGGGGCCGCTGGAGCGGGGTCCGTCGGGACAGTGATTGTGCTGCACCAACCGGCCTCCGCGTTACGTGACGTGGCGTGACGTCACGGCCCCTCACACCGGCTGGCCCACGCCCTGTCCTCGCCCTCCCCTCGCCCTCTGCTCTCTCCTCTCTCTGTAACCCCCCCACCGCAACCCCCCCAGGCTCGGCTCCTACTCTGCCAAGGCCGCCACCCTCCCCCCCGGTGCCATGGTCGCGACCCGGGCCATGGCCGCAGACCCACGGGCCGAGCCCAGGCACGGGGAGCGGGTGCCGTACGTGGTGGTGTACGGCGAGCCGGGTACGACAGGAAGCGCGACATGGTTGGCGCACGCACGCCCCTCCCTGAGTTACAGCGCTGTCCCCTGTCCCCGCCACTTCAAGGCCTATCCTCACATGCCCAATCTTCCTCCCCCCCTCCCCCCCTCTCCCCCTCCTCCCCCTGTCAGGGGCCCGGCTGGTGGATGTGGTGGTGTCCCCCCACGCGCTGGTGGAGTCGGGCGGATCTCTGCGGCTCAACGGACTGTACTACATCACTAAGCAGATCAACCCGGCCCTGGAGAGGGTGCTGAGCCTGGTGGGGTGGGATGGGGCCGGAGGATGTCCCCTCAAACCCTTCCCCCTCCCCTCCTCCCCCTCTCCCCCAAGGGCAGGGGCAGAGGCCGGCGTGTGCTGCACTCTGTAGCTCGCCCAAGTGGCGTACGGTGCCCGACAGTTCCTTACCTCACCGCCCTCCCCCGGCGTTCTTCCTACCCTTGCCACCACCCTCCTCCCACTCAAGCCGCCCCCCCTTGCCCTCCCCTCTCCCCCCTCACCCCTCAAAGCCACCCTCTTCCCCCCCTCCCCACCCCCTCCTCTCCACCCCTTCCCCCCATACCCCAGGTGGGTGCCGACGTCCCCGCCTGGTTCGCCGAGCTGCCCCGCCCCCAGCGCCTCGCACCGCAGAAGCGGCCCGCGGGGGCCCTGCCGCTGGCCCTGGGCGGGGGCGGGCCGGGGGGCGGGGGCGGGGGGGGCGGGGGCATGGGCGGTCTGTTCAAGGCGGGGGGCGCAGGTGAGGGAGGGGGTGGGGGTGGGGCTTGAGGGAGGTCGGTGTTGGTACTGTTGGTGGAGGGGGTGGTAGCTCGTGAAGGGTGCTGCAGGGCAGGTTTCGAGACAGGACACCCCCTCGGCGTGGCATCACCGCGCCTCCTCCTCCACATGTCGTGTCCGCAACAACGTGACCGGCTCTGCGTGCTCCTGCCCCCCCCCCAGCAGCGTGACACAAACCCGCCCACCCGCTCACACACCCTCTTTCCCCTCCCTCCCCCCTCCCCCCTTTCTTCCCCCTCCCCCCTCCCTTCCTTCCCCCAGCCAGCACCGGCGGCACACGCCCTCACATCCACATACCCTACATACTACCCCCCCCCCTTCACCCCTCCCCCCCCTTCACCCCTCCCCCCCCCCTTCACCCCCTCCCCCCCCTTCACCCCTCCCCCCCCTTCACCCCTCCCCCCCCTTCACCCCTCCCCCCCCTTCACCCCTCCCCCCCCTTCACCCCTCCCCCCCTTCACCCCTCCCCCCCCTTCACCCCGCCCCCCCCCCTTCACCCCGCCCCCTCCCCAGCCGGCACCGGCGGCACCCTGGCCGGCGGCGGCACCATCGACCGCTTCTACCTGTCCCGCCACTGCGCCGTGTGCGACCAGCTCACGAGGGCAGCGCAGCCGCTGTGCGAGGAGTGCAGGCAAGGCGGGGGGGGGGCGGGGGGGAGGGGCCCGGGCGTGATGGGTGAAGGTACCGGTGTGGGTGCGAGGGTGAGGGGCCTTGATTGGAGGAGGGTGTGGAGGACGGGCAGGAGCAACACATGTGTGGGGCGAGGGAGCAGCGCGAAACGGCTTGGGTGGGTGAGGCGTGGGGAGCGTGGTGGGGAGGGCATGCGGGACGAGCGGATGCCGCCTGGCACGAAGTGAAGGGCGGGAAGTACCGTGGGGGGGCGCAGTCGGGCAGGGCGCTCGCGCATCCAACGCCCCCATCTCCTGCCTAGCCTCCCTCTCCTCGCTCCCTACTCACCCAACCCCAACCCCCCCTCCCCTCCCCCCCCCAGGCGTGACCCCCAGGCCTCCCTGGCACTCCTCTCCGCCGCCGTGGCCCGCCTGGAGCGGCAGCAGCGGCACATGGTGCGGCTGTGCCTGCACTGCGGGGGGGGAGGGGGGCGGGTGGTGCCGCTGGCGGCCGCAGGGGGGGGCGGCGGAGGACTGAGCGGTGCAGGGGGAGGAGGGGGTGCAGGAGGAGGAGGGGGGGGAGGAGGAGCGGGGCTGGGGCGCGGGCCGGGGTCGGAGCTGAACGGGTTCAACGCGGGGTGCGGGGGCGTGGTGTGCGACTCGTTGGATTGCGGTGTGTACTTTGAGCGGCGGAAGCTGGCGGGGGAGCTTGGGGCGCTGGGGGGGCTGCTGAGGGGGGCGAGGGGCATGTGGCCGGAGGAGGGGTGAGGGAGCAGTGTGTGATCAATGTGGGGAAAAAAGGGGGCCTGTATGGGTGCGTGTGTGTGCGAGAGGGGGCCGGGGGTGGTTGAGTGTTGGGGTTGTGCCGTCCTTCGTGCTTGGCCGACCGCCCCACATGACAGTATTGTCACATTCTGTTCACTGAACACATGGGGGGTAGAGGCCCGGACGGTCCTAGCAACAGGGGCTCGTGTTGTGCGTGCCTTGCGTGGTGCGTGCAGCAGCGTGTGCCCCCGTGTACGAGCCGTGGGCATGCTGGCGCGTGGCGGCTTAGGCGTGGCCTGTAGCTGGCGTGAAATTTCCTGGCACAACGGCGCAAGATGGGCCTTCTGAGTCGTCGTGGTGGCGATGGAGGGCCTTCTGGGTTGGTCGGGTCGTGGTGGTGAGGTTGGTGGCCGTAGTGGTAGGCTGCCGGTGCTCCAGTGATGGTGTCCTGTCCATTCCCCCCCTGCCAGGTTGCCCCAACAGTGTTGCCCTGCGGGCCCTCAGCTTTAATGCAACTCAGAGGGCCTCGTGACCGGGCTTGGCTTTGCAGCCTTCGCCTCTCCCTCCCCAACCGCCACCCAGTCGTTCCCAGGACAACCGATCCGTCGCACATCCATGAGGGTTAACCCGAACTTCCGCCCTCAGTCAACCCGCCCAAACGTTTTGTATTATGCGTGCGCTCGTGCGGCCAGGACGTCTTCGTTCAACGCGTAGTTACCCCACACCCGCTCCCTACAAGGACATATCCCTGCTTACATGAATCATCACACGTAATTCGGCTTGAATCCATGCTCGATGGGTTGGGCTGGGTCTTCGTGGTCTGCCAGCTCGCAGCTGCCATCATCAGCGGGGTCTTCGCGGGCCCAGACCCGAGCCCAATAGCTACCTGTCATGGTGCATTTGCTAGCCTACAGTGGGTTGACCGCAAGGCACTAAGGCAAGCTGCCCATGCGGTCCAGCGATTGCACGCTGTCGTCGCCCGGCAGCGTTTGGAAGGCCCTGCTGATGCATCTATCCTAGTTCAACTCGAGGACTGGCTGAAGGGCAACCAGAGTGTTGTTGATACGCACGACAACAAGCGGTTGGCCTCAACATGCCTCACGGGGCGACTCGAGAAAGGCGTCACGCACCAGCGGCCTGTGGCGAGCATACTCATCAACTTCTTCAAGAGGTCAGCGAGAAGGAGCTCCCGTCGGGGATCCCGAGGGCACGCACCTCACCCGCCGGGTTGGGACTGCTAGCTCGGGTGGTAGAGGACTGGTACGGACTGTTGGAGCCCTGGCAATCGGCACACACTGCTACCCAGGCAGGGCCATTTAGAGCCACTGGCTCTGGCCTTGTGGAGCCCTGACAAGTAACCGTCACGCACCGCTGCCCCCACCCCACCCCAGGCCGTGGGCGGTCCGGAGCCTGGCCGATACCATGCGGACGTCGTGCAGGGGCGCGGGCATGCCGTGCGAGGTGGGGGGCGGGGGTGGGGGGGGTAAGGATGGCGCTTGCAGAGACTGGGACGCTGGGTGTGTGGGGCTGGTATGGGGGGTGGGGGCACGGGCAAATGTTTGGTGAGTGTCCCCTTTGCGGGGGCGGTTTGCCCGCAAGGGGTGGTCCATGCGGCTGCACTCAGACATGGATACAAACCACTGCTTCCTTTAGAATGGCTCTGCGAATGGCTCCGTCAACGCCCCACGATTTGGAGCCCCGGAGCCGCGGGCGTGACGGTCGTGCGAGGGCGATGGGGGTGCCCGGACCTGGACCTCCGCCTGATCCCACGGCCCCTACGCGGCTACGCCTTGACAGCCCCGGTCCCTCCCCGGTCCATTACCTCTTGTCCCCGCATCCCCCACCCCAGGTGATTGTGAACGTGGACAACCCTCACGAGGCGGGGCTGTGGGCCCAGGCCGCCAATGCCTCCGAGGGCACACTGGTGCCAATATTCTCAGCCAACCTGCACGAGGCCAGGTGGGGGGAGGGGGGGGGGGGGAATCAGAGCGGTGAGACTCTCGGGAGGGGGAGGTGAGGGCATGTGCAGGAAGCCAGCAAGGCTGGGGATGTGATCTCAGGGGCCCTTCGGGGCCTGGCGGCTAGAGCCATGTGCGCGTGTACGGGCGCCGCCCCCGCTTCCCTCCGCACACCTCTGGGCGGAGGCTCATGTGAACGGAAACCTCTACGTGCGTGGACCGGTGCGCGGGCGGAGGCCCATGTGGGTCGGAGCCGTGGCCCATATGGCTTATTACGTAAGAGCCTTCATCATGTGTGTGCCCTCCGTGCCTCTGCCACCTGCTGCCCATCCGCTCAGGGGCTACAACCGGGCCCTGCGCCTCGCCCCTGAGCCCCAGCCCCCCCCCCTAAATGCATGTGCCCTCACTGCTTCTGCCCTCTGCCCACCCCTCCCCTCAGGGGCTACAACCGAGCGGCCAAGGCGGCCCGGGGCAAGATCCTCCTCATCTGGCAGGTGCGTGCATGGTCCAGTGGGAAGGGGCTCGGCTGGGTGTAGGAGGTGAAGGCTGGAAGAAGGGGTATGTCCTCGTCACTTGGCGGGAAAGAATGCAGAAAGCGGGGCCAAGGCCCTTGACATGGCACCTCGGACTCAGCCCATCGTGCTCCTTAGCTTCCTCGCTGCAAATGCCTTTCCTCCCGTTCGCCCCGTACAGGACGACCAGATCCCGCCAGGGAACCACAGCTGGCTGCAGGATCTCGTACGGCTGTACGACACGTACCCTCGCCTGGGCGTCGTAGGGATGAGGACGTACCGCCTGTGCAACTTCAAGGAGCCACATAACAGGTAGCGAGCGCTGCTGGCGGCAGCTGTTGCGGCATCGCTGGCTGCTGCGGTCCAACCTGCCGCCTCCGCCTGGCACCGGTACGGTCAACCGGGCTTAGTCATCTCGAAACCTTTCATCCCACCTGGCACAGGTACGGAGAGCCAGCCTGGGCGATGGACCCCCGTACGGGCGTCAGGTGGACCTACGCGCAGGTGGGCAAAGTATCGACGCCTCCATCCGTTTCACGCCGTTCATCCATTCCCTCCGCTTGACTACGTCGTCACCAATCATCCCTGTCGTACGTTATGCCCGTGCCCTTTCCCCTCTCCCCCCCGGATGCATTCGCGCATCGGTCCGAGACACCCCCCCCACCCCTTCACCCACCTGCACCCCCTCCCACCGCCCTCCACCTCCGCTCCCGCCTCTCTTTCTTATCAGAACGTGGATTTCGCGCCCTACGTCATTCGTGCCCACATGTTCCAAGAGCTCGGAGGGCTGGACGAAGGCATGTCGAGACCAGGGGATTGCGGCATCTGGGGGGACTGGGAGCTGTGCCAGCGCGCGTGGGCCGCGGGGTGGCAGGTGAGAGGACGCACGGGGGCGGGGGAGGGGAGGGGAGGGGAGGGAGGAGAGGGGATGAAACGTGGAGAGGGGCAGGGAGAGGGGCCGGGGGAGCGTGTTTGGTCAGGGGGGTGGCAGTTGAGCAGCAACAGCCCTTACCGTCGCAGAGCCACCGCATCCTCGCTCTTCACTATCTGCCCCTGTCCCCAAGCGCTCCATCATGCCCTCGGCTATTGCCGGCGTTCCGCCATTGCTGGCGGGACTCCCGTCGGACGGGTCCGGACCCCCCGCGCCTTGACCCATCCCGTCCTCATTTGCCGTCTTCTCCACTCCCCACCCACCCACCCCTGAGGTCGGGCACTACTTCCTACGGGGGCGCGGCGATGACGGTCATGAGGGCGGCACACACGTCGGTGATAGCGTCGTGAAGTGCTGGGTACGGCAGCAGCACGTGGCTTCGTCGTCGTACCACAAGAGGTGCGCTAGAAGGGTCGAGTAGTAAGTTATAATTGTAAGAAGGAATACCGGTGTTATATTGCGAGGTCAAGGGCGTCGGACCCGATCAATGCCGATGCCGAGCCCGGGCGCTGTGCGACGGCGCTGCGATTGAGGCCTCGCGAGGGTACAAAAGCCGCTGTGCCGCGGACCCTCAAACCAAAACACTGAACTTCCGCCGCCGCACCCTTCCGCCCCAAAGGTACGCCATGTACTACAGGTACGCCGCGACCGTGTGCGAGCACGTGTGGAAGCTGAACCTGCAGGTGGGTGGAGGGCCGGGCCCTGGGGAGGGGGGGGGGGTAGAAGGAAGGGGTCATCGACGAAGCGAGAGGAGTTGCTTGGACACTCAGGCGGGGGGGGGTCCGGCGGGGATGCGGCGTGAGTACACGCTGCTGCGTGGCGAGGTGCGTGCCCTGCACCGCAAGGGCTCGTCAAGGGGTCCGACGGAAGCACTTCACTGACTGATGCCCTTCTTCAAACCCTCTACGTCCCCAGCCTCCTTCCCCGGCCCTCCCCCGGCCCTCCCTCACACCTAAGCCCCCCCCCTTCCTCCCCCAGACCTTCACGCTGGCCGGCGACTGCCCCTACGGCTCCCACGCGACTCGCTGGCCCGACAACTGCACCCTCGCGTCCGGAGGGGCCACCCAGCCGCTTGCCGGTGCCCGCTAGGGCCGCCAGCAGGGCAACGGCGCCGCTTGCCGAGGCAAGCAAACCTGAGCAGCCGTGAGCCGTGAGCGCTGGCGGAGGGCGGTACCCATGTACCGGTGCTTGGTATGCCTGCGCTTTGCAGGGCACCTCAAGAGCTGCTGGAGCAGCGTGCCGTGGGAGTAGTGTGATGAGCGACTAGGCTGCATGAGCGCCGTGTGTGTGTACTGTTGCGCACTGGACATTGCAAGTATTGAGTTAAGTTGGCGAGCTGGGACTTGGACTCGCCGCATGCAGGATAATGCATGGTTGGCATGGTTGGCATGCGCATGAATGAGAACTTGACCTTGATCTGCACTGCATGAGTGCTGCCGTACGTTGTGGTCTGGAGTGCATTCGGCTGCATCTAGCTTGAGGGGGGGGCCCAGGAGCCTGCCTCCAACTACCGTAGGGGGCGGAGGGGGACAGGCGGAGGGGGGTCCGGCCAGGTAAGCGGGGGAGACAGAGAGACGGACCTTGGTGAGCGCAGCAGTCGGGCTGCCAGGGCTGTTGAGGGAGAAAGACAAGTGCGTGCAAAGCAGTTGGCAGCAGCCAGCAGGTCTGGAGGGGTAACGGGCGCTGAGGGGACTGCCCCCATTGGCAGATCTATCGCTGGCGGGTGCAGCAGGCCCGGCATGCCGACCATCCCGACATGCCCAGGCGGTAAGGACACCCTGGCCCCCCAAGGCCCCAATGCTGGTGGCCCTATTAGCGTGAGGTAGCGAACGGCGCTGACGGCTTGCGTGCTGCGCTGCTGGGGGAAGTGCCGGGGGTGCTGCGTGCTGGACCGACCATTGCCACGACAGGCAGTCCTGTAGATGTGGATGGGCCAGCAGCTAGCTTTCCCCAAGGCCCCCCCATGCTCCTCCCGTCGACTGACTATCGACCACTGGAGCTTACCCCTCGATTGCATCGCAGCCTTTCCCTCGCTTGCCCCCGCCGCTGCAAACGGGCGGACACCCTGCAATCGCACAACCAACCGTGGTGTGCGTCGGTTGGATGTGAGTTAACTCACTCCCGCACAACCCGCACTTAACCTGACACAATGGATAATCTAAGTTAACACAGGCAGGGCCCTGAAGCCATGCTGGCTGGGCTTTGCTGGGTATGCGCGGTCCTCACAGCTGCCATCGGCGGGGTCTTAGCGGGCCCAGACCCGAACCCAATAGCCTCCTGTCACACAGCATTTGCCAACTTGCAAGAGACCGACAGCAAGTCGCTTAGCCAGGCCGCCCATGCGGTCCAGCGATTGCAAGCTGTCGTCGCCCGACAGCGTTTGGAAGGCCCTGCTGTTGCATCTATCCTAGCTCAGCTCGAAGAGTGGCTAAAGGGCAACCAAACCATCGTAGATAAGCACGATACCCAGCGATTGGCCTCAACATGCCTCACTGGGCGACTCGAGAAAGGCGCTACCCACGAGCGGCCTGTGGCGAGCATACTGCTGAACTACTTCAAGAGGTCAGTCGTCTGACGGGGCCTTGTCCCGTCGTCGACCCCCGAGGGCACCCAACGGCACGCATCCCACCCGGGGTTGGGACTGCTCGGGTCCCTGGCACGATATGGGCCATTTAGAGCATTGGCTCTGGCCTTGTGGAGCCCTGACAAGTAACCGTCACACACCGCTGCCCACCCCAGGCCGTGGGCGGTCCGGAGCCTGGCCGATACCATGCGGACGTCGTGCAGGGGCGCGGGCATGCCGTGCGAGGTGGGGGGTGGGGGGAGGGAAGGGGAGGGGGGGAGGAAGGAGGCATGGGATTAGGGCCGGGGTGGAAGGCCGGGGCCAGAGGATAGGATTCAGCCCGTGTCTGATGTGCGGGGGCGATGTGTCAAGCTAGGGGCCCGAGAGGCCCTGCTGGGCTCGAATGGCCAAGCTGGGGGTGTGTGGGGGGGGGAAAGTCCCGAGGGAGCCCCGGCCATCGTCCCAGTGAACGGTTACTGCAGTCAGACGACTATTGGAGCAATGAAGGTTCTCACCCCGTGCCCCCCGCTTCGCCCCCAGGTGATCGTGAACGTGGACAACCCCCACGAGGCGGGGCTGTGGGCCCAGGCCGCCAGTGCCTCCGAGGGCGCACTGGTGCCCATATTCTCAGCCAACCTGCACGAGGCCAGGTGGGGGGTGGGGGGGAGCGGGGGGGGGATAAGGGTGTTCGCTTAAGGCTGGCAATGCAAGGATGGATCCTTGCCCTTTGAGAGAGGGCGGAGGTAAGGGTGGGAGAATGCAACTGGTGGCCGCTGGAGCTATGTGTCGGTCCATCCGCGCAGCCTGTTTCATCGCTATCCGTAGGCGAAGAGGTAGGCTCATGTGGGGTGTGTGACAACGGCGTGCCCATCCCTGTGCCTCCTTCTCACCTCTGCCCCCCTTTGCCCCCCTTCGTTGGCCCTCGGAGGGCTCCTGGTCCTTGCGCTGGGCGGGGGCTCCATCAATGCGACTCCACGTCCCCCTTGTCCCCCACCTGCCCGCTCGCTGGCAGGGGCTACAACCGGGGGGCCAAGGCGGCCCGGGGCAAGATCCTCATCATATGGCAGGTGGGGGGCCGAGATGAGGGAGTGGATCTGGTAGGGTCGGGGGATGAGGAGTGAAAGGCATGAGCACCGTCGGGGAGGGTGCCGGGGCCGTGCTCCCACCCATCCTGGCCTGGTCAGGGCTTACCCAGTGCCCGTTTTTTCCTTCCCCGCCCTCACCCCCACTCACGCCCCCCCCCCCGGATCGCGCCCAGCTTCAAACACCCACTCACCCCCCTTCCTTCGCTGTGCGTTCCTTTCTCCACCCGTCGTCCCTGACAGGATGACCAGACGCCGCCAGGGAACCATAGCTGGATGCATGATCTCGTACGACTATACGACACCTACCCTCGCCTTGGTGTCATAGGAATGAACACGTACCGCCTTTGCAACTTCAAGGAGCCTCGTAACAGGTAGCGGCAGATGCAGTTGTAGCAATGACTGATCTGGTCAACGCCGGACAGACGGTACAACAGTTACGGCACTAGTGTTGTGATAAGTTTTCCTCTGCAACCCCGTCCCGGATCAGGGCTGCAGATCCAGCCTGGGTGGCGGATCTTCGTACTGGCATCAGGTGGACGTACGCGCAGGTGCGCAAAGTTAACGAGAGGTATCGAGGCACGCAGCCGGCGACCGTAGGGGCTAGACACAATGTGCCCGGCCACCCATTCTCGGCCCTGCCGTGGGCTCCAAGAGCCACGTCTCGTGGGCTCCTCCACTCGCCCCCCCCCTTCACACACCGGGCAATCCTGTCCTCATCCCCCTCCCCTCTCCCCCGTCGCCTCTCCCCCACGCTCTCACCCTCCCCCTGCAGGTGGTGGATTTCGCGCCCTCTGTGATTCGCTCCGACCTCTTCCACGAGCTAGGGGGGCTGGACGAAGGGATGTCGAGGCCTGGGGACTGCGGCGTCGTTGGGGACTGGGAGCTGAGCCAGCGCACGTGGGCAGCTGGGTGGCAGGTGGGGAGCACGCATGGGGCGGGGATGGGGAGGGAGGGAGGAGGGGGGATGGCGGGTGGGGGGCGAACGGACGGGAGCGGGGGCAGGGGCAGGGCGATGGGTGCCCTTGTTCGGCGGGGGTGGCTGTTTAGGGATGTCCTTGCGTGCCGTCCTGCCCACCTACTCCACCCACCCCTCAGGTCGGGTACTACTTCCTACAAGGGCGCGGCGATGACGGGCACATGGGCAGCACACACCAGGGGGCCGGCTTTGTGGCGTGCTGGGTACGGCAGAGGGACGTGGCTGGGCCGACGTACCATAAGAGGTAGGCGCATGCGACGGCAAACCCAGGAGATAGAGGTAGGCGTGGGGTGCTTGCCCTCGTTGGATCAAAGCTAAGGACTCCGTGCGACTTGTGACGGAATGCGAGGTTACATGACGGAGCCCGCTGCAAAGAGCCGCTGCGAGGCGGGGCCACACATCTTTGAATAGGATTGTCCTCCAAACCATCCAAACACTGTGTTCCACCCCTCAAGGTACGCCGCCGCCACCACGTACGGCATGGGCGTGTGCGAGCACGCGTGGCGGCTCAACCTGCAGGTGGGTGGGCGGCCTGGGGACCCGGGGGAGGAGATGCGGCGTGAGGAGGGGATCGATGCGTGGGGAGGGGCCCTGCAGCTCACGGGCTCGGCGGGGAAGACAAGGGGGCTGGCCCGGGGCGGAAGCACGCACGCGTGTCGCCCTGCCCGCCCATTAGTATGAGTAGTGCCCCCCGATCCCCCACCCACTGGGCCTGTCCCCGGCCCTCCCTCACACATACCCCCCTTCCTGCCCCAGACATTCACGTTGGCCGGTGACTGCCCCTACGGCTCCGAGGACACTCGCTGGCCCGACAACTGCACCCTCGCGTCCGGAGGTGCCACCCAGCCGCTTGCCGGTGCCCGCTAGCTAGGGCCGCCAGCAGGGCAGGGGCGGTGCTTTCCTCGCCAAGCAAACCAGCAGGGCACACGCAGAGGCACGCAGCCGTGAGCGAGTGCTGGCGGAAGCATGGCGATGTGCGCGTATTTGGTATGTGTGCGCTTGGCAGGATACCTGGCAGCAGCATGCCACACGAGTGCAGTAATGAGCGATTAGTGATGAAGAGGGCCGGGTTTCCGAAGGACTATGTCTGGTGCAAGGATTATGCATGGTTGTCCACCATGTGTGTGACTGCATGGGCATGGGGTGATGCCTCCGTAATGCGGATCACTGAGCGAGTACCGTACTGGGGATGCGGATTACCGCCTGGGCCTGCTTGCTGAGCGTTGTAAGGCGACTGATGGTTTCAGAGCCTGCTCTTCCTGAAGCTTTCCTGATCATCAGACGCGTGGCAGCGCCACAAGGCGCCACAGTTTCTCCAGTTTCTCGGCGCCAGGTGGCCTCCTTTGGGGCTTAGGGTTCAGGGCACTCCCCTCGCCTTGGGCCCTCCTCAGCGCCAGGGAGCTTGAATGTGAGGAGTTGGCCACAGACGACAGACGTTGTGTTGGGACTAGAAGAGACATTGAGCGCGTGTGTGTGCGGCGGCGTATGAGCCGAAGAGGTTAAAGGCAAGGTCGTAAGATGAGTGTGGTGGAGCAGCCGTGGTCAAGGGAGCGAGGAGCCGTCGCTGCCGCTGGGGCCAGTGCGATGGGCCCGCTGGTGGCGTCCCCGGGGGCTTCTGCCTGTAAGGCTTCTGCCCGCGGGGCCGGGGCCGGGGCCGGGGCCGCAGCAGTGGGCGCCCCCGCCGCTGGCGATGCCTGCGCGAGCGGCCCACGTCGGGGGTCCCGTGGCGCCCGCGCGCCCCCGGGCGCCTGCACAGAGCCCTGCGCTGGCGGCACCGACGACGGCGCTGGCGGAGGCGAGGACTGGACGTTGGCGGCCGGCTGCTGCGGCGGCGGCGGCCGAGACGGCGGTGAGAAGAGCAGCCTGCCGGGGCCGAGCCGCCCGCCGGCCATCACAGCGTACGCCCGCGGAGGCGCGGCGGCCTCGGGGGGCGGTACGGCAGCTGTGGACGGGGCCGCCGTGGGACTGCCGTACAGGGTGCTCGCTAGCCGCTGTAGCATGAGCGGCTCGGGTGGTCGCGCAGCTTGCAGCGGCGGGGGCGCCAGGGGCTGGGCGGGGGTCTGCTCCGGGGGCTGTGCCGGGACCGGGGTGACGGCTTGGGCCAGGGGCACGTGGGTGACCTGGATGGGCAGACCGCGGGTTGCAGCCGGGACGGACCGCGGCTGGAGCTGGGGCTGGGGCTGCGGCTGCGGCAGGTCTGTGGGCACAGGAGCGGCCGGGAGGGCCGGCTGGGCCCCACCATCAGCCCGCTTCCGTGCCCGACGCGTTTGCACCCCCTCAGCGCTGCCCACAGCTGTCGCGCCAGCTCCGGACACCGGTGCTTCAGCGCCCAGCTCTGCGACAGGGGGATCGTGCGTGGTGCCTGCGGCGACCCGCTGCGGCCGCCGCTTGGGCCGGGGCTGCCGGAGGGCGCGGGGCGATGACACGGCTCCCTCCGGGGACAGCACTCCGCTCATCTGCAGCGCGCCTGCAAGCGGCCGATGAGACAGGGGCATACGGGAGGACGGTCAGGCGCGGTTAAGCCTAGCATAGCTCACGACAAGACGGTTGCATGTAGAGAAAGCGGTCAATCGTGGCTGCCATAGGACCGTCGGGGCACAGCAATACCCACCTATCGAGAACGGTGATATGAGCGTCTCAGCGTCCGTCACCGGCGTTGACGCGTCGGGCGGCGTGGTGGCGGTTGCCGGCGTGCCCCCAGCCGCCCCCGGCGTCGTCACGCCCCCGTCCGCTTCCGCCGCACCAGCCGCGCCCTGTCCGCGCCCTGCAAGTGCTGGCGGCGCCGCCGGCTGTGGCTCCACCGCCACCGCCCCTGCCGCCGTCACCAGAGGCGGCGGCGGCGGCGGCGGCAGCGCTGCCTCGCCGCGGGCGCTCTCCTCCTCCCTTAGCAGCTGCGACCACATGTCGGGTCCCAGGTCGGAACCCATGGGCATCAGCAGCGAAAGCGACAGCGGCCGCCCCAGAGACAGAGACATGCGAGGTGACGCGAGCGGCGGCGGCGGCGGCTGCTCGGCGGCGCCGTCGGCGCCCAGGCCACCATCACCGCCACCGCCGCCGCCCCAGCTGGGCCGACGGAAGAGCGCTGCGAGGTCGTCTGCCTCTGAACCCAACGAGGGCAGCGGTGCGCCGCCTGGGAAGCTGGCGGCACCCCGCCCCGAAGCTCCCATGGCGGCCGGAGGCTCTGGCGGCACGGGACCCTGAGCCGGCGCCGGCCGCAGCAGCGCTGCGGTGCGGGGACCCGCTGCAGTGGTTACGGGCAGCCGCTGAAGCCGCCCAATCCTGCCTCCGCCTCCGCCACCGCCGCCGCCGGCAACGCCGCCTCCTGGCCAGCGCAGGGCTCCCACTTCCTGGGGTGGCGGCGGCGGGGGCGGCGGCGGCGGCGGAGTAGGGGCCGCGGCGCCCCAGCGGGACGCCGACAGCGGCGGCGGCAGGCCGGGTGTGCCGCTGGTGCGCCGCCCGGGGCCCGGGGACTGCGCCGGTGAGCCTGGGATGAAGCCGTAGAGGCGCCGGATGGCGTTGACATCGACTGAGGGGCACGAATAAGCGGGCAATAGCGATCTGGGTCAGCGGGTTAACCAGCATGGACGGAGCTGTGCTTCACCTAACAACAAGGCCGGAGCGCATCAGCCTCGAGCGAAGCTTGCGGAGGACGTTCTGGTGTGATGGCCCTTGCGATAACCCCTGCGCCCGCGGCTTCCCCCTAGGGAAACCCGTCGGGGGCCCCGCGGGTGTACGGGGCCCGACTTGGGGAGGGGCAGCTTGGTGAGTGTTGGAGGGCTAGGTTGAGCCCGGGTTGCGCGGCGGCGTGTATGCGCCGCAGACATGTAGAGGGGGCGGTCGAGGGATTATTATAGGCGGTCGGGGCCTGTCGGGGGAACCCGCAGATCGCGGGCGGGTTCCCGCCCAACACACACAGCTTGTGCGGGTGCAGGGTACACTTGTCCGCTTACCTCCGCCTCCCAACACTGTCATAAACACACAATGACGATACAACGATAGCCATGCTTGCTGCTTTATGCTGGGCAGTAGCGGCCCTCGCCTTTGCAGGCGGGGTCTTAGCGGGCCCAGACCCGAACCCCATAGCTGAATGTCACGGCGCCTTTGCACATTTGCAAGACGGCGAGCGCAAGGCGCTGAGGCAGGCTGCCCATGCGGTCCATCGACTACACGCTGTGGTCGCCAAGCAGCGCGTGGAAGGCGCTGTTGATGCAGCTATTGTAGCTCAACTCGAGGAGTGGCTAAAGGGCAACCAAACCATCGTAGATAAGCACGACAGCCGACGATTGGCTTCGACATGCCTCACCGCGCGCTTGGAAAAGGACGCGACCTACCAGCGGCCTGTGGCGAGCATACTGCTGAACTACTTCAAGAGGTAAGCGTCCGGGCTGCGCGGACCTTGTAGGAGTACGCGGACGTGTGCCAAGGCTGTTGCGGGGGCAGCTCCCGCAGCTGGCCCATCAGGGCAGGCGAGGGGAGGGCAGCTTCCGCGGGGGCTAGCACCTGTGGGCATCACAGTCTCTTGGAGCCTGCCAGGTAGCGTTCCACCGCCCTGTCCTAGCATAGCCAGAGAGCCGCTTTAGTCACAGGGGCGATGCAGCCGTGAGCCCCCTGACACAGCCCCCTGACACGGCCCACCCACCAAGTGGGACGGCTGGGCCCGTGCACTGGCTGTACCCTTTCAAGGCCCTGACTACTAACCGTCCCACACCGCTGCCCCCACCCCACCCCAGGCCGTGGGCGGTCCGGAGCCTGGCCGATACCATGCGGACGTCGTGCAGGGGCGCGGGCATGCCGTGCGAGGTGGGGGGTGGGAGGGAAAGGGGAGAGAGGGAGGGACTGGACCTCTTGACTGGAATGAAGGGGCGCCTGCGCCTGCGGGTTAACCCCCGGCACTTTAGAAGGCGGGGAACGTTTAGGATTCGAGCCGCAGCGGGCCAGCAGGAACCACCGATCTGTCCCGGGAGGGCGAGTTTCGCTGGGGAGGCCCGCTGGGGTGGTAGGTGAACGGCCTGGCAAGGGGTTTGCGAGGGGGCGTGGAGGCTCTGGATGCCTCAGACAGGCTGGGGCATGTCCCGTGCAAGGGGGCGAAGTGGGGTGGGGTGGGGCGAAGGCCGTTCAAGGCACGGTGTTTTCACGGGTGGCGTGAGGGGTGGGTAGGCGTAGGGCTTTGCTTGAGAGCCTTCGCGCCTCAAGGGGCCGGTGGGCGGCAGGGGCAAGTCGGGACGATGTGGGAATCGGGGCGAAGCCGGCTCCGTTGAGAATGCTTCTGGGAGCTATGAGACGGAGCCGCGGGCGGTGGTGGCCGCGCTGGGTGGTGTGCTGACCCTTATTAGGGTGGTGAATGGGGGTGCCCAGCGTGGTCCTGGCCTGGCAATGGGGGTGCCCGGCCCTGTACCTCCGCCTCCTGCTCCCGGGGTCCCTGTGCCTTGACTGCCCCGGTCACTCCCCGCCCGTGCGCCCGGCTTCCCCCACCCTCCAGGTGATTGTGAACGTGGACAACCCCCACGAGGCGGGGCTGTGGGCGCAGGCCGCCAATGCCTCCGAGGGCGCACTGGTGCCAATATTCTCAGCCAACCTGCACGAGGCCAGGTGGGGAGGGGGGGGGAGGACTGAGACAGGGCGGGATGAGGGGTGGAACCCTCGGGAGAGGGAGGTGAGGGCATGTTGAGGAAGCAAGGAAGGCTGGGGATACGGATTACCCCCGCACTTACCCCCTTTACCACCACACACCTCTTGGCCGAGGCTCATAGAGCCCATGGGGTTTGAGAAAACCGGTGGAACCCAGTCGCGCTTGGACCCGTGCATACGCGGAGGCCCATGTGGGTCGGGGCCGTGCCTGCCCACCACGGCCCTGCACCCCGCCCCTGAGGCCCAGGCCCCCGCGCCAGAGTGTTTCCCGAGGGTGCTGAGGGCGTCGACGCGCGTCTCGGCGGGCTCCTGGCCATCCTTGCCGTAGGCACCTCATGGTGGTGACCCCGCGTCCCCCTGGTCCCCCACCTGCCCGCTCGCTGGCAGGGGCTACAACCGGGGGGCCAAGGCGGCCCGGGGCAAGATCCTCATCATATGGCAGGCAAGCAACGGGGAAGGGCGGCGCGGGGGAGGACGCATAACTTGATACCTCCGACTGCCTCTCGTGCACCTATTCTGACGTTCACACTCAGCATTTCCTCCCTGCCCGTTCCTTCCCCCTACCCTTCCCCCTGATGTCGCGCCTGACAGGACGACCAGACGCCGCCCCCCACACACGGCTGGCTGCAGGATCTTGTACGGCTGTACGATACGTACCCTCGCCTGGGTGTCATTGGAATGAACACGTACCGCCTCTGCAGCTTCAAGGAGCCCACCAACAGGTATGGGTAGCTGGACGAAGCTAGGGCTCGACCTGTAACACTGGCTGTTGCGCCAGGATCTCACTCAGTGTAAAAGCTTACTGGTTCATGATGAGTCATCCCCTGCTGTGTAATCCCCCACCCGGCGCAGGTTTGGAGACGCACCCTGGGCGGTGGACGCTCGGACGGGGGTTCAGTGGACGTACGCGCAGGTGCGAGGGGGCCGGGGCGTGGGGTTGCTTGGGGCAGGGGAGGGAGGAAACCGGACACCTGGCAGGACCGAGCGCTCTGCTGGCTCCTGGCCCCCAGCGCATACCTACCCCTGCCGTTGCCATGTGCCTCGCCTGCCTTCGATTCCCCCCTCTCCGCTCCTGCCTCTCCTTTATCTACGTAACGTTACCCTTCCGCGCGCCCCACATCGTACACATCCACGCGTCACGGAACCCTGTCTTCATCCCCTCTCCCGCCCCTTCACCCTTCCCCCATGCTTCCAACAGAACGTGGACTTTGCGCCCTTCGCCATCCGGGCCCACATGTTCACCGAGCTGGGCATGCTGGAGGAGGGCAGCTCGCGCCCGGGGGACTGCGGCATCTGGGGGGACTGGGAGCTGTGCCAGCGCGCGTGGGCGGCGGGGTGGCAGGTGATGAGAGGACGCACGGGGGCGGGGATGGACACGGAAGGGATTGGCGGGGACGGCAGGAGGGGGGCACACGGCGGGAATGGGTGGAGGTAGGGGATGTGGAGTATGCGCTTGGTAAGCGGGGGGAGGACCCTTCGCCTGCAGGACCCTTCGTGACACGGCACCTGCCCTCCACCTTCCGCAACCCCCTTAATTTCCCCCCTTAGGAGGCCTCCTAGGCCTAACCGCATCCGTCTTGCACCCTGCCCCGATCTCCCCCCCTTCCCCGTCCAACCTCCCCCCCCCTGCCTCCCACCCCCATCCCATCCCCACCCCAAACTCAGGTCGGCTTCTACGGACTGCACGGCCGCGGCAGCGACGGGCGCGCGGGCGGCACGCACTCGTACGTGAGCGGCGAGAAGTGCTGGGGGCAGCAGCAGCACGTGTCCTCGAGCCTGTACCACAAGAGGTACGACGGCAAACCCGCGACACGGAGGTAGATGGGTGGGTGCATGGTAGAGGGACTGGAAGGAGGCGGTGGTCAGGGAAGGGGGGCCGAGGGGGGCTGTCTGGTCGTTCCAGTAATAAGTGGCACGTCACTGGAGGAGGCAGGATAGGAGCTTGCGCACGAGGAGCTGGACTTTTAGCTGGGGAGATGTAGAGGATGTACGGTAGGGGTGCCGGTAGGGGTAGGGGAGGGGGAGGGGGAGCGGGAGGAGGACGGGTAGGGCGTGCGGGTAGATAGGGAAGCTAGGGGGGTGGGAAGGGGAACCGTCGTGTCCCGGAAGAGCGGATGGAGGCTCGCGCAGGCGGGGTGCGACAGATGGGAGCGAGGGGGCGGGCGGGGTACGTGTGCGGAGCGAGGGTCAGATCGGGTGGGTTGGAGACTCCTCGGCGTGTTCGGTCCTGACTCCCGCCCCTTCCGCCCCCTTCCGCCCCCTTCCGCTTCCAAAGGTACGCCGCGATGGAGTCCTACGCCATCGACGTGTGCGTGCACGTGTGGAAGCTCAACCTCCAGGTGCGTGCTTGTGCATGCGTGGGGGGCGGGGGACCCAGCATGCATGGCTGCCCTGTGTTTGGCGAGCTGGTACTGGGAGGGCTGGCGGGCGAAAGCGGCTTGCGGCGGACGCCGGTAGTGGCATGTGTGAATCCTAGGCCCTGAAACCCTAAAACCCAACCACACACCCGAGCAATTCAAGTTCGGCTTGATTGAGCAGGTGAGAGCACTTTCCTATCCAACGCGTGCCCCCGCCCTGCCCCACAGACCTTTTCGGTGGGCGGCGGGTGCCCGTACGGCACCCACGACACGCGGTGGCCCGACAACTGCACCCTGCCGGAGGGGCTCGGCCGCCTGCCCCGCAGAGCCGCCGCCGCCAGGGCACGGGCGGCGGCGCTGGCCTAGGATAGGACGGAAAGGGACGGCGGACGGAGGCGTACACGCGCAGACGGAGCTCCAGCAGCCGTAACCGCCAGCGGCGGGGCCCATCGGCCGCCTGCTGCCCGCCATGCATGCAGCAGGGCAAGGGCGGAGCGGGCGCGGCCAGGCTGCTGTGAGCCCTCAGCTGCAGCCACCGCCGCCGCGGCAAGGGAACGGCTGATGGAGAGCGGGTGAAGTGTGGGTGTGGCTGGGTTGCAGCAGGTGTATCATTGGCGCAGTCGAGGAACACAGGCGCTCCGCCAACCTAGCTAGATGGGTGCTCCGAATGCGTGGTCATTAGCAGGCGGGGCAGATGGGGCGCACAGCAGATAGAGAGGGCGGGCGGGGTAGGATGGAGGACCGTCGAACTAGTCGAACGTCCTCGGGAGTGACTAAGCGTCAGTCATACATGGGCGCCCACATGGGCGCGCCCCGTGAGCTCGTAGACAGTTTGCGTACGGTGGGGATGTGTTGCTGGGAGCACCGGCGGGTTAGAGGCGAGGTGGGCGGGGGTGCGGCAGGGGACGGGGGCGGGCGGGGCACGCGGGGATGTCACGACACGCCCATGGCCTCGGGCGGGGATGGACGGTTTTGGCCGGCCGGCGAACGGGCAGGCAAAACATGCGGATGGAAATGGTGCCGTCCGATAGGTCGCGTGAAGCCGAAGTCGTAAACCAGAACGTCGGCGCGCGGAGCGTGTCGCGGGCCAATCGAATGGCAGGGATGGATTGACTCATCATTAGCGGCGAGGCGACCCAGCCTCAGCGCGGGCGTTTACATGTACGCGAGACGCCAAGCGCGCGCTTGCCTCCGGGTAACGACTGTCCGCGGCGGGCAGGCACTTTGTTCGTTGGCGCCCCATGCGGTACGGCAAGGTAGCGCGTTACTGCCCGTATATAAACTCAGTTCGCAGAAGCCATCACACCACACTCGCGACGCTAGGTCCCTGGCGGCAGCGACGGCACTCGCTAGCGACCTCGCTCGGTGCTCGCGACATAAACCATCACCCATCCAGGCTCTCGAGCTCCTCGCCCTAACTCGTTCTCTACTTTCAAGCACGCTCGCGCTCGCAGTGCCGGCGTCGTCGTCCGTCAGCAATGGCTACCGGCTCAAGGCAGCGCGGGGCCTCTCGCGCTGTGCTCAAGGCGCTGCTCCTCGGCGGGCTGGCCACGGCCGCGGTGGCGTTCGGCGCGGTCGAGTCCGGCCCCTCAGGTGTGTTGATGGGTAGACTGGTCGACAACGCCGCTTGTCTACATTGAGCTGAGGAGCGAAACGCATTGGTATCGAGCCGGAGGGCCAAAAACCGTCCATCCAAAACGAGCCACAATTGCGGTGGAGAATCGCGCAGCAGCCAGTCAGCGCAGAACGTGTCTCAGTACCTCGAGAATAGCTCGCGTGCGTGCTGCTGCTTGTTGTTGTGGGACATTGAGCGAAAACTCGCGTTGCGCGACATGTCTGAGTAAACGTTTTATTTGCTCGACTCAGGAAGAGACCTAAGCGCTGACAGGCGCTTACAGACGCACGCCTACATACGCATTTCGCGGAAAGGGGGGGACATCATGCGGTCTGAAGTCGAGGGCGTTTTGGCTCATTTCAAGGGTTCATCAGGGCATAGAAGTGCCAGCCAGAAGTTGATTGGATGGATGGCTGAACCGTGTTTCTGGTCTACAAGGGGGTAAATCATGCGCGACTTGACTTACTGAGTGACTGACGACTCATATTGCCGTGAAACTGCCCTGTGCCGTGCAGACATGGAATCTGAGCTGGGCATCCGCCGCAAGCTGCTCCTGTCAACGTGAGCTTTGCTTGACCAGGGGTCTAGGGGGTCTAGGGGGTCTAGGGGGTCTAGGGGGCTAGGGTCTAGTGCCATGCAGAACATGGGTGTGTGAACGCATGATTACTAGTTTGCACCCAAGTCAGTAGACCAAATAAACCCCACGTCCCTAGCTAATCTCGTGTAATGTGTCGTGTCCCTGCTCCATCCCGTCCCTTACTTCTGGTTTGTTGCCCAGGCCCCCCCCTTCACCCCCAGCGGCGCCAAAGCGTGAGTCATCAATAATGCGTGGGGTAGCTAGCAATCAAGCACGTTTGTGTATGTGTGTGTCCCCAGCCCCTGCTGGCGAGCCATCCCGCTAGCCGCTGCCCCTGATACTAGTCAGTTGCTAGTAAATGATGCGTGCGTGGGCGTACGTCACTACTACCCGCAAGCTGACATTCCATTATTACGTCACCCGCGCACTACATCCATCCACCGTACAGGCATCACGACCGTCACCAGCCCGGCAACGTACTACGGGTATTGCAGCGACTTGGGTGGCAATTGCGACGACACCCGCACTACGCCACCTTGTTCGCTGGTTTCAAGGCCGAGTAACTACGTCGGCACCTGGAACTGTAAGCCAGTTGCTCGACCGGGCATGCATGTTGTCTTGTGGGGCGGGCGGGTGCATGCGGGGTCGATTGGTGTGTGCATGCAGCGGGGCGCGCGGGCGGGGTAGGTGGTGGCGGGGTCGAGCCTGCCCAGCCACGTAACCACAGGCTTGACTGTGTGATGACCCCTCGTATGCGTGGTGGCTCGCTCTATCTATCTCTCTTTGAGCTGTTCATTCCCCGTGCGGTGTCCGTGGGTGCAGGTGACCGGCTGTGGTCTCCCACGGGCAGGTTCTACGCAGAGCTCAGCGACGCCAACGGGGCCCTGGTGCGGAGCGAGGCAGGGTTCTTTGTCTGCGCGGATTTTAGGAGTTCGTACACTGTGGGGCGGGGCAAACACCGCATGTATGCATGCATGCGTGGCAGCGCTGGCTACGTACATGGGCAATTTAAGCAACGAGCCCACTCTCATCTATTATTCATCAGCATGTGCGCATCTCCCCCCCCCCCAGACTGTGTACGAGAACGCCACTCGCCGCGTCGTTTGGTCAACCAATGCCACACGTGCTGTCGTGGGAACCACCAAGAACTTCTTCTTCGCAGTGTCGGGCACTGGGATTGCGGCCGTGCTCATCAACGCCCATGGGCGGAACCGCACCAATTTCATCACGAGCAACAAGCACGTGGGCCAGCTTTTCACGGAGGCCATCGGACCTGACTTCCCGCCCTACACGCTTTCCCTACGTGAGCTTGGGGTGACTAGTGCTGGCGGCGCGCCCGCACGCGCGGCGGGTGTGGTGGCGGATGTATGTCCCACCGGCGGCGGCGGCTGAATATCTCTCCCGCCCTGCCCCCACATTATTGCTTGCCCCGGCCCCAGGTGACACTGGAATGCTCGTCCTCAAGAACAAGAACAACGCCACCGCCTGGACCTCGACCGTCAACATGAGGCCCATCGGTGCGTGCATGCAATGCGCCTAGCGCGTTGTACTTGCCGTACATTACGTATGTGTTGAGTAGTAAATAAACCGGATGGAGCGCGCGCACGTGCATGCAGTTCATTACTCGTCATCTTATTACCCCCCTGCTTCCTTATTGCATTGTGCAGTGCCCTGCGTCAACTATTCGACTATTGACGTGGACTATGGCGATTCCAAGCGCCGCATCTGCAACTGCCCCCAGGGATACACCACTGTGGCCCGCTTCTGGCAGGCGGAGGACGCCGTGTGCTACCGTGAGTTCATGCATGCATGCATGGTGGTTTGAATAATTAATCTTTCTGTGATGAAGGACATCGTTGCATTGAAATGCATGCAACACCTACCATCTATCCCCGCCCGCACCCAGCTAGCGCTACGCTCCTGCTGCCTCTTTCTTCCATCCCTTGCGTACGTGCAAACCCCCCTGCTGCGTGCTGCCCGCAGCCTTCCCCACACCCTCCGTGATCCTGAGCGACGCCTCGGCCTTCCGGTGGGACGACCCCTTCTCCGCCTCCATTGGGGGAATCAACTCTTCGATCTACACCAACGGTTACAGCAAACTGAAGGAATGGGTGAGAAGCATCCCAGAACAAACTGCTGTACCCGCCTACAAAGCAAGCAGTTGCATGCGCATGCATCATCAAGGAAGCATTGCATGCATGCGCTTGCCTTCGTTCTCTACTATGCCTGGGAGGCCTGCATGCCTCGATAGCCCGCCGCCCCCTCCATCTACTCTATCGTCCCCCCCACCCGCCCACCCGCCGTGCATGAAGGTTACTCCAAACCCTGCGGTCCCCAACTCGGGCTTCCTGAACCGCTGGACGGTTGAGCCAATGCCTTCGACACTCTTTGGTTCGCGCCTTGGTGAGTCGTCAAGGCCAGGCCGGATCTCTATCTGTTATTGCAGTTATTGCAGCTGCGCCTATCAATATCACAATCTGATGCTGTACCTCGCTCGCTCCTACCTTTCATATGTGCAGCCGACACCTCTGACTACGTTGCCTGGAAGGACGACGTTGATTACATGGACGTTCGGTCCCATGTGGCGTCAGCTAGTGATGGAGCGGACAATATGGTGCGTGGGTGCGCGCAATTGGTTGTTATGGATGGATGGAGGGGGAAATAGTGGAAATTGCGGCGGGGATCTTCTAGATCTTCAAGTTCGTCGCGACTTCATTATTACCTGGCTCCTGCCTGCCATGTTCGTCCGTACAGATCTTTTGGAACCGCATCATGGTCCATGGATCCTGCATGCCTGCCATGCCCCCATCCACAGATCTTTTGGAACCGGATCATGGTCCACAACATGACCTACCGCGCCCCCGCCGCCCCCGCCACCGTGAACGCCAGCCGCATGTGCCTCACTGCCCACCCCTTGCTCCGTCAAGTCTTGGCGTCGATCGAGCCCTGCGTGGAGGATACCAACAACCCCAACTTCAACCAGTTCTGGCTCTTCCTTGCAGTCACAGACCAGAGGCAAGTGGTGCAATGCATGGCTGGCTGGGTGGGTGGATGGCTGGACTAGAGACTGGTGTATGTTGTTGTGGGAGCAAGGGCAAGGATTGATACCGTACTCTATGTAACTAGATAGAGATGGGGATTCAAGGGAGTCGGAGATCGGAGTCAGGTATATGATACTATGCCGTACATGGATCCATATATCTGTCTCGGGCTAGCTAGCTAGATGGCGGGGCGGGCGGGCTTGCTTAGGGCTTCCCGCTTGGCTTGCCGCCACATCCACAGCTTCCTTGCTGCGTGCTGTACGACATCTGGCGAGCAATGCATGTACGACGTATGGCTGCTGCGCCTGGTGACTAGATAGCTAGCTTGATTCCCTGGAACCCTCGCTCGCCTCCCCTCGCACGACGGGTTCGCCATCCTCCTGCACCCGCACCGCCTCGATTCGGAGAAGCATGAGAAGTACCAGTGCCTCACGGTGGAGGAGTCGTATTCGAGAACGTCACCTGATGGTTCCAACAAGCGCTACCAGCCGACGTACACACAAGTCAGTGTCAAGGACTGCTTCTGGGACCCAGCCAGCGCCAGCGATGTGCCGTCGGCTGCGTCGAGCAACAGCACGTACACACAGCTCTTCAGGATGCGCGGCATGACAGGTGCGTGCGGGGATGAATAATGGCAGAGCAACGCTCGCTAGCTAGCTGCTGGTGGGGCTACTGGAGTTTTTTTACTGGAGTTTTATACCTGCCTGCCCATCGTATCGATCTACCGTTCGTTCCTGACCTACCCCGGCGCCGCTTCCCGCCCTCGACCCCGCCCATCCCCCCTACGTGTCCATGCATCCAGACGCGGCCACCGTCCGGCCCCTGTCCACTGACCTGGGGCGGCACCGCCGCTCCCTCCTGCGTGCTGGTGCCACCTCTGGAGCCTCCGCCGCCCAGCAGCGCACGAATGCTTTCGCGGCCCCGGTCGACCTTCTGTCGGCGAGTGGCATCACGTGGGGCGACGACGGCGAGGACCGCCTGCCCTGGGAGCGTGATGACGTGGACATGGGTGCCGTCACGGGCTGGAGGCGGAAGCTGATGGAGCAGGCCATGGGCAAGCAGCAGCAGCAGCGGGCGGAGGAGTAGGATTACTAAGGTTTACTAAGAAGGATCGGTTGGGGGTTGAGGTTTGGAATGGTTTGGATCTTGATCTGGTCCCAACTTGGTCCCAGCAGACCGATGTTCAATTAAGGGTGGGTGCGTGCAGGACCTAGCCTATGGGCCAGCTGAGCCCCGACGAGGTCTGAACGTTTGCTATTCATGGACGACTGGGCCCGTGAACCACGTGTTGATTGTCGGCTTTCACTCGCGTGGATCTAGAAGGACGGTTGGACTGATGTGGCTGATGGGTGCTGATAATAAGCAGGGTAGCTAGGAGCGAGCGAGGCGAGCACTTGATTGGGATCTGCTGGATCTATGTGGCCCCATCCAACTTGATTGATTGCTGGGCGGCGGCCTCGGTTCCGCAAGCTGTTCATCACTAGGAGGCAGCGGTAGGTGCCGCCACCTACCTGCTGTACGGCCTTTCAGGGCCTCACCTGATCCCACTCGACTATTGATGGACGCTGTCTCACCTGCTTACTTTGTTCAGCGGTGTCGCCTTGTATTGAGACTTACGCGTGCTGTGCGTGACTGAGTATGAATGACGTGTCACGTCCGTTACGTGTTACCTTGCCTTACTTGCTGCATTCCGTCCCCCCTGCCAGCCACACCAATTCATGTGAAACAAGTCTGACTGCCGTGATGGCATCCTCGCTTGATTATTGTGTTGACGAGAAGGCCTCCGTCCAGCCGCCACAATGTAATAAAGAATGTGCCCGCCCGCCAGTCGTCCTCACCGGTGGGTACCCAGGTGGGTCGGCCTGTCCCCAACCGGCAGAAGTGCTGCTGCAGCTAGCTAGCCTCGGTCAAGACCTCGTTCGTTAAGCCCAGGGGACCCGGGGGTGCCGTGGGGAGTTTGGGGACGGGGAGGGGGTCACATTGGGGGGCGGGGGGGGGCTCGGGGCCCGGCAGATCAGGGGGCGGGGGCACGCGGGGGCCGGGAGCGCAGGGGGCCCGTTCCGAGGCAGGGGCGGGGGCGGGGGCGATCGAGACGAGGGCGAGGGCCAGGGGGGGGGGTCCGGCGCGGGCGGAGGCCCCGCACATCTCAAAACCTGAACCGACCCGCATCCTAATTACGGGCTAGCTAGGTCGGTCCTCCGGCAAAAGCACCTCGGGGGACGCACCTCGGTAGCGCTCTGGCCAAGAACGACCGCGCGCGCCTCGAGCCGCCCACTATTAGAAGTACTATCACCCGCTATCACCCGCTCTCTACTCATCACCTAAACCACTCCATCTAGCAACAGCATGGAGGGCGGCGGCGGCGGAGGCCGATACTCGGACAGCGGGCGCTACGCAGCCTCGCCCCCCGGCCCTGGCGCCCCCGGCCCCGGCGGCGCCTTCTCCTTCACCGGCCTCAGCCGGGGCCGCGCGGGGGCAGCGGCGGAGCCGCCCTGGGGCCCCCCTGGCCCCGGGGGAGGCGGTGCGGGAGGCGGTGGGGGAGGCGGTGCGGGCGCGGGGGTAGGAGGCGAGGAGCGACCCGGGGGTCGGTCTCCGTGGGTCGCCGAGGTGAGGGCGGGGGAGGGTTGGTTGGGTGGGTGGGGGAGTAGCGGACGGACGGACAGAGCAGGGGCGGGGGAGGGCAGGAGGGGGTGCCTCGGAAAGGGGGCCCCCGGGGGCGGGGGACGCCAGGGCGGGGGAGGGGGGAGAGGAGGGGGGAGAGGCCGAGGTACGCCAGAAGCCAGAGTACCTTCCCCCTCCAGGGGCGGGGGAGGGGAGGAGCGGGGTGGGCAGGAGCGAGGGAGGGCAGGGGTGTTTTGGAACGGGGTTGGATGGGGGGGTTGGGGAAGGGGTCCCCCGGGGACCGAAGTACGCCAGAACGAAGCCAAACGCCCCTCCGCTAGCTCCTTCCTTCCGACCTCATTCCCCCCCCCCCCAGGGCCTGCCCTCCAGCCTGGGTGCCTACGGCCGCTCCGCCCAGTGGCTGGTGGCGCTGGTGGCCCTGGCGCTGGCGGCGGCGGGGCGGGGGGGCGGGGTGGGGGGCCTGCCGCCCTTCGACTACCTGCTGGCGGTGCCGGGTGCGTGCCGGGGTCGGGGTGGGAGCGAGGCACACCGGCGGGGCACACGCCACCTGGTCCACCCCTACCTTGCCCCCCTTCCGGCTTGCGGTCTCTTACTTGGTTCAGCACACCCGAACATCCCTCATTATTCCCCATGCGTGCATCCCTGCCCCATCGCACACCTTAGTCATCATCCTGGTCCTGGCCCCCGCTGTGGCGCTGCTGGGCTGCTGGGCCGCCGCCGCCTCCCGCGCCGCCGCCCCCGCCGCCGCCTCCCGCCGCCGCCTGCTGCTGGCGCTGCGGGCCGCCACCGCCTTCGACCTTGCCTCCTGCGTGCTGGGGTGAGCATGAGGACCGCCGGGCGGGAGCAGGGGGTTAGGTTGTGTGGTGGGATCCAGATCCGGATCCGGGTCCAGGCAGGGACGGATCCAGAGGTAGAGGCAGGGACCCCACGGCACCCGCCTCCTGCGTGCTGGGGTGAGGGCCGGGAGCACGCAGGAGTCAGCTTGCTTGACTGAGGTGGGATTCAGAACAGGACCTAGGTCGTCCCGGCACGCAGGAACGGGTCCAGGGATTAAGGGACCTTGCGTCCTGCGTGCGTGCCGGGGTGAGCATGGGCCGGATGGGCGCAGGGGGCTCCCGCGCCCTCCCAGCTGGCCCGCGGTCATTCACCTCTCAAGGCGCCGTGTTTCTAGTATTTCCTTCCGCTCTCACTCCGCACCCACGCAGGGCGTCTGCCGGCGTCGCCTCCGCCGCGGCGCTGGCCCTGCGGCGGCCGCTGCGGCTGGGCTGCGCCCGGTACAGATGGGGCGGCGGCGGCGGCGGCCGAGACTGCGCCGAACTCAAGGCGGTGGGTGGGTGGGGGGGCGGAGGGGGATATGAACGGCGGTTAGACCATGAGGGGGAGAGGAGCGGTCCTGCCTGCATGCATGTCAGTGGAAAGGGTACTGAGCCGAGCCTGAGCATGCCTTCCCCTAACCCCCTCTAAACCCCCCTAACCCCCCCGCCCCTAACCCCAGGCCACCGGGCAGGTCCTGGATCTCCTCCACGCACCTTCGCTCATGCGGCCCCCCTGCCTCCCTCAGGGGCTTAGTCCGGCTGCCCAGATCAGTACGGACACACCCCTCACGCCTTCCCTCTTCCCCCTCTTCCCCCTCTTCCCCCTCTTCCCCCTCTTCCCCCTCTTCCCCCTCTTCCCCCTCTTCCCCCTCTTCCCCTCCCCAGGCCACCGGACTGGTCCTAGGTCTGTCCGCCCTGTCCGGCCTGTGTCTGGTGTACGACGCGCTCGTGTGGCGGGCGGTGGGGTGGCGGGCGCTGGGGCCGGACAGCCGCACGCGGGCTGCCGTGGAGTGGCTCAGGTGGGGTGGGCGGGTGGTGGGCGGGAGGCATGAGGAGGGGGAATGCGGGGTTGACGACTGGCGAAGGGGCAGGGGTCACAGAACTGCCTCTTTCCCCCCCAAACCCCCCTCCCTCCATCCAACGCAACCGCCACAGGGCCCGCAAGAAGGCTCCCTTGATTGTCCTTCCCAGACCGTTACCTACCCGCCTTCTCCGCCCCCCCTCCAGGGCCCGCAAGAAGGCGGGGGTGCGCATCGTGCAGCCGCCCGCACCACCCCCGCTGGCCGCAGCGGACGCACTGCCCACCAGGTAGGGCTGGGTGGGGTGGGGTGGGGTGGGGCCGGGTGGGGAGGGTAGGTGGGGTGGCACCTAGGGTAGGGCCGGGTGGGGTGTCCGGCGGGGACATGATGGAGGGGCACACTCATAATTGGTTGAGAGCTATATACATGCCGACAGATCGCCTCATGGAGACCACCTTGTTACTAATCGTAACCCCGCCGGGCCCACAGCAGCTCCGCCGGGGCCCTGGGCCTGGGCCCGAACGAGGTGGAGCTGGGCTGGGCCTCGGCGGGCCCCTACGCAGCGGCGCCGGCGCCCGCCGGGGAGGACGCCGCTGGCGGCGGCAGCGGCGCCGCCGCCGCGACCTCCGGGCCCGCCGCCGCCGCCGTGGCGGCGGCAGCCGCCGTCAGGTCTGCCGTCGCCAAGGCCGGGCGGGGACTGAAGGGTGCCGCCGCCGCCGCCAGGGGCCGAGCAAATGGCAGCGACGGCGGTGGCGGGGGTGGTGGGCGGGAGGGCAACGGCGGCGGGGAAGGGGCTGGCGGCGGCGGCGGCGCGGGGGCCGTGGCGGCGGCGGCACGGGCGGCGGGGGAGCTGGCTATGCGGGAGGCGCTGTGGCTGGCAAAGGCCTTCCTGGGTGTGCGGTGAGTGGCACGGCCTCCCCGACCAAAGGGCTCAGCACGCATGCACAGCTGACTTTGTCCTCCGTCGCAACCTACCCACCCCTTCATTACTCCTCCCCTTCAGCCCCGCCCCCTCCCCTTCCCCTCACCAGCCTCGCCCAGCTGATCCTGACCTGCGTCATTGTGGGCCTCATCGCGCCCCTGCCCCGCCGCCCCCCCACCACCGCCTACCGCCTTCTGGAGGGGGCGGCGGGGGCGGGGCTGGCGGCGGCGGCGGCGCTGGGAACCTGGCAGGGCGCGAGGCTGGCGGCGGGGCGGTGGGGCGCGGGGCGGTACGGCTGGCGGAGGGGGACGCAGGTGGGTGGGTGGGCGGGGTTGGGGGGCAGGTGAGAGTGGGGTGCGGAGGGGCGGGAACGGAGGCTACGGCCCAGGCGAACCCAGGCGGACCCACGACCCGCCCGTGGTGATGAGCTGTGAACATCGCGTTAGTCATGAAGGCCCATCGTCATGGTCACAGCCTACATACTCCCGCCTTGCCCCCCCCCCCCCCGCCCCCAGGCCTACCTGGTCTCCTCCGCGGCCGCCGACTGCCTGTTGGCCCCCCTGCTGGCGGCCGCCGCCACCGCCGCCGCCGCCGTGGCCAGCCTGCCGTGCGCCCTGGTGGCGGCGGAGGGGGGGGCGGCGGTGTACAGCGCGGTGCACGCGGGTGGGGCGGGGGCGGGGCGGGGCGGAGGGACGGGTGGGGAGAGGGCTGGGGGGCTGGGGATCTTCGAGCCCGGATGGCGGAGTGGCGGAGTGGCGGAGTGGCCGCCATGGCGCGAGGCAAGGGCATGCAGCGGGAGTAGGCCCGAGCCTTACTTGAGCAGTGCGAGGCTGCGGGGCTGTCCCCGTGACACATTCTCTTTCACTTTTCCCCCACCCCCACCCCAACCGCCCCATCCCCCAACTGCGCACGCCCCCGCCCCCCAGGCTGCAGCCCCCGCTACCGGGCCGCTGTGGGGCTGGCGCTGGCGCTGGCGGCACCGCTGTGGCTGGCGGCCGCCGCCCTGTCCCTGGCGGCAGCCCACGAGGTGGGGGCGGGGGAGGGGGGGGAGGGGGGGGCGGGGGGGGGGGCCCGGGGGTGCGACCCAGCGTGTACCGCGCTGTCCCTGGCGGCAGCCCACGAGGTGCGAGTATGCGTGTGGTGTTGGTGGTGGTGGGTGGGGGGGCGGTGGTGAGGGGCGCGACCCAGCGTGGAGTAGTGAGGAGGCATTGCAGGAATGACCTTTCCCCTCCTGTCGAGGTGCGGGCGGGGGGCTCCCCAGGGGGCAGGGATGCGGGCGCATGCGAAGGCGCTCGCTCCCAGGCACACGGAGTGATGCAAGCCCTACCTTTCCCCTCTTCCCGCCCTGCCCACCCCACACCCTCTACACCCCACACCGAACCCCACCCTCAACCCCACGCCCCCCTCGCTCCCCAACCGCCCCAGGGCTCCGCCACCGCCGCCCTGCTCCACCGCCGCGCCGTTGCCCGCGCGGAGGCGGAGGTCCTCATGCACTCCTCATCGCCCTCCGTCGGCGGCGCCGGCGGCGGCGGCGGATTCGGATTCGGCGGCGCCAAGCCGTACGGCGGGACCTTCCGTACGACCGGCGGTACGGCAGGTGGTACGGCTGCTGCCGTACAGCGCTCGGCGTCCGCGGCGTCGTCCATCGGTCCCATGCACACGCTGGACAACCCCTTCGCCTCCCCCGCCGCCACCTGGGCCGGCGGCGGCGGCGGCGGCGGCGGCCTGGCAGGAGCGACGTCGGCGGCAGGTGTACGGCCCTCTACGGCACACCCGTTTGTGGTGGAGGACGCTCTGACGGCTTCGACGACACTGCCGACGGAGCCGCCGCCGCCGCCGCCGCCGCCGCCGCCGCCGCCGGCTGCGGGCGTTACTGGGCCGCGGGGGTGGGGGTGGCTCAGGTCTGCGGGGGCCCGGCGGGGGGCGGAGAGCACGCCTGAGCTTGGCGGCGGGGCGTTGGGTCAAGGGGCAGGGGCGGAGGGGGAGGGGGTGCGGGAGGGGGAGGAGGGGGTGGAGGTGAGGCAGGTACGGGGGGACGCGCGCCGCCCCGGCGGTGGAGCTGGGGGGCCCAGCGCCGCCGCAGCGGGGCCCACCTTCACCTTGGAGTGAGCACCTACCCCGCCTGGAGTACATACATGCGATGCGCTTACTTTGAGGTTGGGGACTGTTGCAACTAGCGGGGGTGGCGGACGGTCGAGAGGCAGATAGGTGGGTAGCGGTGGATGAAGCCGAGACCGTGGTACTTAACGGGCAGCACTGGACCACTTTGGTTGAGGAGGTATGTGGAGCTAGGGTAAACGCAGGTGCAGGATGGCCTGCGGGTGCAAGGCGGGTCATTCCCTGAGGCCTGGAGGCGGGGGCCGCTTCATGGGCGGGTGGGGGCCGAGGCGTGACGGAATTTGGGGCGGGCCATCGAGTAATGTGACCATGCCAGACACGTGGTTGTGGTGTTTGTGTAGGGTGGGTGTGTAGTGTGGGAGATCCGGGTGTCTATGCCCCGTCTCGCATTGAGCGCGAGGAGCTGGGTGCAGGGGCGCGGGGAAGGCCGAGGTGCGGGAGCTGAGGGAAGTGTCCCGGGTTAGTGCCAGATCGCGAACTGCGCCTGCCACTCATGTTGCCAGAAGATAGCAGAAGACTATAGGTCCAAGTAACTACGGTCTGAAGCAAATAGCACATGCGACCTGCGCAGCTGGGGCTTCCCTTCATGCGAGAAAGTCCATTGCAAAGCAACAGCTCGCAGGCGCACCGCATGTTCAAGGCCGGGCAAAGCGTTAGCACCGACATCGTACACGATAGTCTGCAGAAGCGGTTTGGTGGACGGACCCTCGCACGGACCCTCGCGCGCGGTGCCATCCCCACGCCACACGCGGGCGCCTCCCGGCATCGGCCAAGCGAGGGAGCGGCCCCTTCGCTTGCACGCTAGCCGTCAACGCTGGCCTCTCTCGGCAGCGGTCAGGGCAGGCGGCGAAACGCGTCGGTCGTTGCGCCGGGGCAGCCGGGGCCGGAGATGGCGCACGGACCCGACATCGCGGAGGAGCGGGTGCCCTTGAACCCGTCACCCACGCCCCCAGCCCGGCGCCGGTCGCTGGCGACGCTCATTGCAACAGCAGCTGTCGTGATCGCGGCTATCGCGCTAGCCGTGGGGGCGGTGGCCCTGGCCTCGGACCTCATTGTGGCCGCCGCGAGATGCGCTCGGGATGCTCGAACTCCCGGCGCCGGCTCCGGCTCCGCCGGCCAGCTTGACCGCCCTGACGCCGCCACTGCACCTCGTGAGACGGTTTGGGAAGACGGACATGGTGTTTGAAACAGGGCTTGTGGATAACCGCGCAGAAGGGCTTGGGGCCGGCTGACGGGGGCGCCGGGAGGTCGGTGTGCCTTGCCCTTGGCTGGGAGTCATGCCGGGAGGATGGCGGCACCATCCCCTCTACCCTCCCCTTATGCCTCAACCCCCCCCCCCCCCTTCCCCTCCATTCCCCGCGTCACCCCGGCAGGAGCCTCTGGGGACCCGCCGCCGGGCCCTATGCTGCTGGACCTGTCGGGCCCAACGGGGCCCGCCTGGGCCCTTAGTAACGCCAACGGCAGCGTGGACGGGATCCGTGCGGCGGTGCCGGGCTACGCCCTGGGGGCGCTGCGGCGTGCGGTGCTGCTGGGGGCGCCCCCCGGGGCCCGCCGGAGCGACCCCCTCTACAGGCAAGCACGGGGGCTGGGGAGGGGGGAAAGCCAGGGGACCTTCGTTCAGCCGCCAGCCACCGACCGTCAACCGCCAACCGCCAACCGCAGGTTCAACGACCTGGAGTTCGAGTGGGTCGCCATGGACACGTGGACCTTTGCAACGGAATTCGCGCTCCCGCCCAGCCTGCGGTCAGGTGGGGCCATCACAGAGGGGGAAAAGGGGGGGGGGAAGGGGGGAGGGGGAGAGGGAGGGGGGGGGCGGGGGAAAACTGCTGGCGCGCCTGCAGCCAGATAACGAACAGCGCAACAGCATCCTGCCCACAACTTACCCATAACCCACAAGCCCCCAAGATCCTTCTTCACCCCTACCCTCTCCTCTCTCCCCTCCCGCCCCCTCTCCCCCCCTCCCCCAGCGCCCCGCTCCCGCTGCGGTCTAGACCTGGTGCTGGGGGGTGTGGACACGGCGGCGGAGGTGCGCCTGGACGGACAGACAGTGGCGGCGCGGCTGCAGAACTTCCACCGGTGGGGGGGGGGGGGGGGAGGGGGGTTCGGGTGTGGGATGTGGGTACCTGGCATGTGTGGTAGGATGGAGATTCCTGAGGGGAGGCAGGGTGGCGGCGGAGCAGCCTGTTGGGCGCAGCGGTCCAGAGTGGGAGATGGGGGTAGGGGGCACGTGGGGGTAGGTGGGGGGAGGCCGGCGGTTTGAGGGCAGCAGGCGTCCCTCTGACGTTGAAGGCTGGAAAGGGGAATGTCGCATGGAGGGAAGGTCAGGCTCACGGCCCGCTCCTGTGTCCTCATCCCACGGCCTCTGCCCTGGCCCTGGCGCACCGCACAGATCGTACCGGCTGGACGTACGGCACCTGCTGACATCATCAAAACGAGCGGGCGCCACCCACCGGCTGGAGGTGCAGATCGCGCCTGCCGTGCCGTACATTCGGGAGCAGATGGCGGCCCACCCGTACCCCATTCCAACCAACAAGGTGGAGTGGGGGCGCGCGGCTGCATCTTCGGTCGTACCCGGGATCATACGGATCCAGGATCCATGGCCCTCCAGGCCCCTTTGGCCCTGGGCCTCTCCATGTGTCTCGGGCCCTCTGGTTCCTGTCTCCTCTTGACCATCTTCATCTGGTCAGCCTAACTATTCGTTATATTCTCCTTATTGTTGGTTATCTTGATCTTACCAGCCTTGCCCTTGGTCCCCCACCCCCTACCCTTGCTAGGCGGTGGGCGCGTACGGCAATTTCGCCTTCATCCGCAAGCCCGGATCCGACATGGGATGGGACTGGGGGCCCGCCCTGGCGCCCGCCGGACTGCACGGCGACGTACGGCTGGTGTCGTACTGCGCGCCGTACGTGGCAGGTGGGTGGTTGGGAGCCGAGCCGGTGGAGCCCGGCTGAGGGCCGAGACTGGGGTAGGCAGAGCGGTCCTGTCGGCCGCTCCCGCTGCCGTACATCAATCCTCGCCCCAACCCTCCCACTCCCACCCCCACCCACCCACCCCCTAGGCCTGCACGTCCTCGAGCAGCGCCACAACGCCACCCCCGAGGGGGGCGTGCGGCTGCGGTTGGAGGCAGAGGCGAGCGCATGGGACTCTAGGGGGGAGGGAGGGCGCGGCGGAGGGCGGCCGGGCGGCGGCCGTTTCCCGGCATCAGTCAGTCTTCTTAGTCATGTTTGCCATTGGCCCTTCACCTTCCCCCACGTGCAGGTCTGGCTACCGCCCGGGTACGCCAGCGGTGATCCTGCTACAGATACGGATATGTACGACACAGATATCTACGCGCAGCTGACGGGGCCCAGCGGGACCGAGGTGGCGGCGGCGCGGCGGCGGCTGCAGGCCGCAGCCCCTACGTGCGGAGTGGACGGGGCCGGAAGCCCCGGGGGAGAGGCGGCAGCGGCAACGGGGGACGAGACGGAGGAGGGTGCGGAGGAGCAGGGGGAGGCGCGGGCGGGGCAGGGGCCCGACGCGGGTCTGGCTTCGGCCCTGGCTGGGGGGGCCAACGCGCACCGCACGCGCTTCGTGCGCCTCGCGGTGGGTCGGCGGGGTGGGGAGTGGGGGGGACGGGGTGGAATGCGGATGGGGCCCGATCAGGCGGGGCAGGGGGCGGGGCGACGTCCAGGGAGGGAGGTTGTGTGGAGCTTGTTTTGGGACGGGAGCCTGGGCGGACGGGGACTCGGTCCCCCGCCCCTCTCCCCCCGCCCTGCCCCGGCCCCGGCCTTTGCTCCTATGTCATATCCCAACGGACCCCGCCCCCAGGGGTCCGGCCGCCTTCCCTACACAAACCTTGCCACTGCCGCCCTCCATTCCAACTCCCTCCACCCCACCTCCCTCCACCCCAACTCCCTCCACCCCAACTCCCTCCACCCACTCCCCCGCCCGCCCCCGCAGATGGACGTGCCCCCCTCCCAGGTGCAGCTGTGGTGGCCGGTGGGCTTCGGCCCGCAGCCGCTCTACACCCTGGCTGCCTGGGCGCAGCCCGCGTGGGGCGGCGGGGCAGGGGCAGGGGGCGGGGGGGCCGCAGGGGCCGAGGCGGGCGAAGGGGAGGGTCAGGGGGCGGGGGAGGGGAAGGCGAGGCGGCGCGCTCGGGCACAGGCGCGCAGCAGCTGGGCGGGAGGGGGAGCGGCGGGAGCGGAGGCTGTGGGGTCGTCGTCGTCGGAGGAGGAGGAGGAGGAGGCCGTAGGAGTAGAAGGGGTGGAGGAGGAGGCGGCGGAGGAGGAGGAGGCGGCGGCAGGGGGGCGGAGGCGGGGCGCCAGGGCCGGGGCCGGGGCGGGGGTGCTGACGTGGCACCCCGCTCCCGGGGCCAGCGGGGAGCTACCGCTGCGCAGGTGGGGGGGCGGCGGGGGGGAAGGGGGAAGACGGGGGGGGGGGGGGGGGGGGGGGGGGGTTACAACAGATAGGAGAGCCTTAGATGGCAGTCCGTGTGCCCGGGTCGTGGTGCGGATAGGGTGTCTTGTGGCCCTAAGTTCCACTTGCTGCCCACGACAACCCCTTGCCACCGCCGCCACTCCGCGAGCCTCAGCCCCCTCCTCAGTCCTTCCCCCCACCCCCCACCCCCCACCCCCCACCCCCCACCCCAGGCGCGTGGGGCTACGCACCGTGGAGGTCGTGACGGTGCCGCCCGAGCAGGTCGGTTGGCGGTTGGCAGTTGGCTATTGTGCGCACGGGGGCTTGTCCCAACCGCCGACCTCATGCGCCAACTGTCAGACCCCGGGCGCTTCGCGCATTCCCCCCCCAACAACACGTTGGGTTGTTGGCGGTTGGGTGTTGGCGGTTGGGTGTTGAGCGTGAGGTCGTCCCGGCCGGTGATGTCGTCCCCCTGGCACTCCCCCTCCGACAGGCGTTCGGGGAGCTGACGGACCAGCGGGGGCTGCCCCCGGGGCCGCCGCGGCCCTTCCCAGCTCGTGAGTCGGCGGGGTTCCCTCTATTCTTTTTTTGGGTGGGGGGCAGGGATCAGGGCGGGCGGGTTCTAAGCTGGAGCCAGCCGCAAAGGGTTTTGCAGTTGTCGCTTTGCGTGCCTTGACACAGGATACCGCCCTTGGTTGCGTGGCTAGACTTCACGCAGGACGGGTCAGCAGCAGAGGCGGGTTGCTGTGGAAATGCTTAGCGCCCAGACGTTCAGCTCCGTTTTGACGTTACCAGAAACTTACGCTCGCCCTGTTGCCCGCAGCGCCCAACGAGACGCTGTACTTCCGCGTCAACGGCCAACCGCTGTACGCCCGCGGCGCCAACCTGATCCCGCTTGCCGTACTGCACGTGGATCGCGACTGGTACGACCCGGAGCCTGGGGCCGACTTCGATCCGCTGTCGTACGACAATCCGGATCCGGCCGGGCCGCCCGCCATCGCTCGGGTGCTGGCGGCGGCCCTCCGTGCGGGCATGAACATGATCCGGGTCTGGTGAGTGTCCGGCGAGTCCGATCCGGTCCGTTGAGGGTCTAGTCCGAATAAGGATCCGGTCTGGTCTAGACTGCCCTCCTTAGACCGCAGACCGGGGATCGGCCCAGTGCTGGCGACGTGCGGGCTGAGGCGAGGGTTGGTTCAAGCCTTAGCAATGCACCGTATGGCTGCCGGGTGACGGGTCCCGTCAGCACCAACTGCCGTACTGCCGTACAGGGGCGGCGGGCGGTACCAGCTGGACGCCATGTACGACATGGCTGACGAGGCTGGGCTGCTGATGTGGCAGGTACGACAGAGCGGCTGCACCGCTTGCATGTGTTTCGACGTGCCGAAGGCGTGTGGCTCACATGCCCCCCTTGTTCCCACCCGCGCTCCCCTTCCGCCGGCAGGAGTTCATGTTTGCGTGCAACCCCTACCCCAACACCCCACTCCTGAGGGCCGAGGTGCGTGGGCTTACAATAGGTGGCTTTTGCCAAGGGACCACCGCCCCACCCCACCCCTTGCGGGCCCCGGCAGCTCCACACCCTCCCTTCCTCGTCCTCTCCTCGCCTCCCTCCACCCCTCCACCCCTCCACCCCTCCACCCCTCCACCCCTCCACCCCTCCACCCCTCCACCCCTCCACCCCTCCACCCCTCCACCCTCCACCCCTCCACCCCTCCACCCCTCCACCCCTCCACCCCTCCACCCCTCCACCCCTCCACCCCTCCACCCCTCCACCCCTCCACCCCTCCACCCCTCCACCCCTCCACCCCTCCACCCTGCCCAGGTGGCGGCGGAGGCGGCCCAGCAGGTCCGGCGGCTGGCGGGCCACCCCTCCGTGGTGCTGTGGGGGGGCAACAACGAGGTGTGTGGGGAAGGGGGGGAGGGGAGGGGAGGGCCGTGGTAGGGGGGTGGGGGAAGGGGGGGGAGGGTTGTGGGGGCGGTTGAGGGGATCTCGGCTCCCGGGATGGCCGGGACCATGCGGGGGAGGGGTGGGGGTTCCCCTACAGTCAGCCCCCATGCTTCAGTCCCTCCTCCTCTTACACCACCACCAACCCCTCTAACCCCCCCCCCCCTCCAGGTCGAGGCCTCCTTCCGCTGGTACAAGAATACCACCCGGGTGGCCCCCGCGCTGTACGCCGCCGACTACACCGCGCTGTTCGTGGACGGGCTGAGGGGGGTGCTGCTGAGGGTGGGTGGGAGGGGTGGGAGGGAAGGCCAAAGAGGCAAAGGGGGCGGCAGCCATCAGCCCAGTGCTCCTTTTCGGGCTCCTCGGCATGCTCGGTTGCTCGCAACTTCCCCCGGAACGTCCCCCCTCCGCCCCCACCCACCTTCCAGCTGGACCCCGGCCGCCCCTTCCTCGACTCGCCTCCCCGTGTGCCTGACACGTCCGTCAAAACACACACACGCGCCTCCCCCCTCCCTGCCCTTCCCCCACCCACCCACCTAGCTGGACCCCGGCCGACCCTACCTGGACTCCTCTCCGTGCACCCCACGCGTCCCTTAAAATACACACGCACCCCTCTCCCCCTTCCCCCACCCACCCCCCCAGCTGGACCCCAGCCGCCCCTACCTGGACTCCTCCCCCTCCAACGGCCTCTGGTCCACCGCCCCCTTCGTCAAGCGCTGGGGGGACACGCGCGACCCGGCGGCGGGTGACGTACACTTCTACGACTACCGGGTACGTAGGCGGGCGGTTGGCGGTTTGGGAGGGTTTTGGCGGTTGGCGGTTGGCGCCGGTAGCATCTTCCTGACGGTGGGGAGAAGGGCTGCTGCGTCTTCCCGTGTGTTTATGGGCTGAGCCCCCGCCGTCAGGCTCTGCGGGGGGCGAAGCAAGGGCCCTTATGATTGCATAACCTCACCTGGGGCGGACGGGGGCGGGGGCGGGGCGGGGCAGGGCAGGGCAGGGCAGGGCAGGGCAGGGCAGGGCAGGGCAGGGCAGGGCAGGGCAGGGCAGGGCAGGGCAGGGCAGGGCAGGGCAGGGCAGGGCAGGGCAGGGCAGGGCAGGGCAGGGCAGGGCAGGGCAGGGCAGGGCAGGGCAGGGCAGGGCAGGGCAGGGCAGGGCAGGGCAGGGCAGGGCAGGGCAGGGCAGGGCAGGGCAGGGCAGGGCAGGGCAGGGCAGGGCAGGGCAGGGCAGGGCAGGGCAGGGCAGGGCAGGGCAGGGCAGGGCAAAGTTGGAGGCAGCGAATGCAAGTGCAGGGCAGGGCAGGGCAAGGCAGGGCAGGGCAGGAGGGCCGGGGGGTTGCCCCCGTCCGCCCGTGCGGCAGCAGCGCCGCCGTCAGAGGCTGTGCGGGGGGCGAACGAAGCAAGGGCGTGGACGCTCTCCGTGCCTCGTTTGATAGCGCCGAGGCCTTTGCGGAGTACATGCGGGGCCTGGGCGCCCTTCTCGCCCAGGCCCCACATGGACTCCGCAAAGGTATTGGGGCTATCAAACGAGGCACGGAGGGAGTCCGCGCCCTTCCCACCGCACGCAGCTCAGCAGCCTGAGCTGTGCATCGCTCAGGCCGGGGGACCAGCGCTCAGCGAGCGCCTCGCGGCAGTGCTGTCGGTGACTGGTGCCGGCCACCGCCTCGGCAACGTTGGCCGAGGCAGTGCCTCGAGTGGCAGTGCCTGGCCCTCCTCCCTGGCTTGGGGGAGGTCCGCTCTCGGCCGCCCAGGTGCCGGTGGCCGTGACGATGGCCAGCACGTGTGCTGATGTTGGCCAGGTGGTGATGAAGCGGCTCTAGGCGCACGGTGCGATTCGTTACACTCTCCTGGGGGTCCTGCAGGGGGCGAAAAAAAGGCGCGGGCGCCCTGAAAACCAAGTTCGGTAGCGGCGAGGCCTTTTCGGAGTACATACGGGGGCTGGGCCCTCGCGCCCTTGCCTCGATCGCCCAGCCCGCGCATGTATTCAGGATAGGCCCCGGGGCGTCCGCGCCCTTGCGACGGCCCTAGACCAAGATCCTCCAGGTCCTCCAGCAAGCGGCAACCTCACCTACCTGGGGCAGACGGGGGCCGGGGGCGGGGGCGGGGGGCCCGGCAGGGCAAAGTTGGCCGCGACAAACGCAAGCTCAGGGCGCGGCAAGCGAGCAAGCATTGCGAGGCAGCGGCGCAGAGCGAGTGGACGAGCGTGCGAGGCACTGCACCCAGCCAACAAGTCCCGAGCCACCGCACCTTCGTGGACACCGCGTCCGCACACGTGGCAGCCGCGCAGCCAATGGCGGCCGCCAGCACAACAAGTCCCGACCCACCACCGTTTTTGGATGTGGCCGCGGCGCCCCCCTCGCGGTCGGTTCTTCTTGGCCGTTTCGTGCTGCACGTGGCAGTGCAAAGTGGTCGGGCGCTGCGAGGCGCGCGATTGCTTGGGGGTAACGCAGCTGGCGCGCGCTGGCCGCGCGCTCAACGTGTGCGGCAGTGGGTGCGGCCATGGCAGCGGCTGTGTCTCTGTGGGACTATGTCTATGTGCGTCGTTGTGCATGCGTTGTGTATGCGTGCAGGACAAAGTCTGGTAAGGGCCGTGGGTAAGGCCGAGGCAAGCGGCCACGGGGGTGTCTGTCTGCCTGCCCGAGGCACGTAGCGCGTCGCCTACACCCCCCTCCCTCCCCCCGCTGCCCGCGACCCACCGGCGACCCAGCGGCCATGCGTTCCCAGCCCCAACCCGCTCCCATAAAGGGGGCAAGCCGTGACTGCAGCGCAGCTCAGTGGTAGCTCAGTCTCGTGCGGTGCTGCGACCGTTAACGTGTCTCTGTGCGTGCCCCTCCCCATCCCTGAAACCCAACCGCCGCCCTGGACCCCAGAACGACTGCCTGGACCCCGACAACTACCCCCGCGCCCGCTTCGTGTCCGAGTACGGCTACCAGTCGTACGCCTCCGTATCTGCCGTACGGCCGTACGGCGAGGACGATGACTGGGCGCCGCTCTCTAACCACACCCGGCACAGGCGAGTGGGGGCGGGGGCGAGGGCGGGGGCGGGGCTCGGGTTTGGGTGAACCCGGGTGCCCACCGGCCCAGGCGTGATTTGAGGTCAGCATAAGGCCGCGGTAAGTAGGTGGCCCCGAAAGGCCTTGATGGCGACATCGCTTCCGCCGAGTCGGCGGGATCGAATGAGAGTGCATGGCTAATTCTTCATTACCCACCCCCCTACCACCCGACCGCCATGGAAACCCCTCCCCCCCAGGCAGCGGCACAAGAACGGCGAGCCCGAGCTGCTGGCCTCGCTGCTGTCCCACTTCAAGCGGCCGCGGGCGGGGTGGGGCGCGGGGGCGTCCTTCGAGGCCTGGGTCTACCAGACACAGGTGGGGGCGGGGTGGGTGGTGGAGGGGAGAGGGGTGGGGGTAGCGATTGCAGCGGCGGGTTCAGAGGGAAGATGGTGGGGAGGGGCCACACGAATCGGTTGTGAGGAGGGCGAGGGACGCCACCCTCACACCCGAGGAAGGCACACACATGCTTCTACCCCTGCTTCCCCCCGCACCCTCCGCCCCCCCATCTCCCCCCCCCCAGGTGCAGCAGGCCCTGTGCTACTCCACGGCCCTGGGTCTGTGGCGCTCCCTGCGCTCCCACCCCGAGGTGCTCAACATGGGGGTGCTGTACTGGCAGGTGGGGCGGGGGGGAGGGGAGGGGGAAGGGAGGGGGAAAGCGTGTGTGTTTCGTGACGCGTGGGGGCCCCTGCTCCCACCCCGAGGTGCCCCACATGGGGGTGCTGTACTGGCAGGTGGGGGAGGGGTGAAGGGGAGGGGGAGGGGGGAGGCGGTTATTTCTTGAACGAGAGGCGAGGGAAGCGGCGGCCGTTGAGCCCAAGCGGCGTACCGAGGTCAAGAGCGTCAGGTCGGTCCTGTGGTGAACCGTTAGTAGACCGCTGTAGACCGTTGGTGGAAGCTGGTCCGCGCGGATGCTTGGTTCACGTACACCGGGGAAGAGGGCGGGGGGAAGCGGCTGTCGACTGACAAGTGGGGTGAGGGGCAGGGAGGGGAATCGGAGGCCGCAGCCACACGCCTCTTGGGTCCTTTCGAACCGCTGCCCCTTCGGCACTGGACGGGCACTTTCACGGTTGAAGGGGAAGACGCGTCCACACCCTTCCTCCACCGCTCTTGATGACCCTCAGCACCCTCAACCCACCCGCCCCACCCCCCACCCCACCCCCACCTGCCACGCGAGAGGAGTTGTCCTCCTTCCATCACCCTCCATCACCCACGGCCCCCAACCACACTCAACCACCCTGCCCACGCTCAGCCACCACCCAACCACCACCCAACCACCCGCGCTCAACCCACCCAACCACCCGCCCTCAACCCACCACCTGCCCCGCAGCTCAACGACATATGGCCCGGCTACTCCTGGTCCTCCCTCGACCACGGCGGCGCCCGCAAGCCCCTGCACTCGGCCCTGGCCCGGGCCCTTGCGCCGCTGGGGGTGGCGGCGCGGGTGGAGGGGGGCAACGTCACGGTGGGGGCGGGGGGGGAAGGGGGGGAGGAAGGGGGAAACGTGTGTGTTTCGTGACGCGTGGGGGCCCTTGCGCCGCTGGGGGTGGCGGCGCGGGTGGAGGGGGGCAACGTGACGGTGGGGGCGGGGGGGGAAGGGGGGAGGAAGGGGGAAACGTGTGTGTTTCGTGACGCGTGGGGGCCCTTGCGCCGCTGGGGGTGGCGGCGCGGGTGGAGGGGGGCAACGTGACGGTGGGGGCGGGGGGGGGGGAGGAGGGGGGGACTCGGAGGTTGGGGCAGGGGATGCTTGTTTGTATGTCTTAGGGGCACAGGAGGGGGAAGGGCAGAACCGAGGTCCGTGCTGAGCGACCAGCACCTCGTGCGCTGTGCCGCTGACCCACCGAACAACCTCCTGACTCCCGTACTGCCGTACCACAGGTGTACGTCATCAACGACGCGCCAACCGACGCGTTCGTGCGTCTGACTGTGTCGGCGGTGTCCCTCGCAGCGGCGCCCCCGAGCCCCCCCAAGGGCGGGGCCGGCGGGGAGCAGCCGGAGGTGGTGGCAGTGGTGAGAGGACAAGGGGGGAGAAGGAGGGTTTGTCAATGGGCTGAGAGGCTACTCGGTCTGCATCAGGCTGGAATGCAGACCCGGCCCCTTGCTGCCATGCCTCTCAGCCACTCAGCTCCCTCTCCCTCTCCGTAACCTCCGTCACCCCAACTCTCCCGCGGTCCACCCCGCCCCCCCCCACCCCCACCCCCCCCCTCCACCCCCCCCCCCCCAGTTCACGTCCTTGCGCCTCACCGCCCCCGCCCAGCGCTCCCTCCTCGCCCTCTCCGCCCCCGCGCGGGATGCACTGGCCGCCCTCCCCGCCTGCCGCCCCGCCACCTGCGTCCTCCACGCCCGCCTCACCCGCCTGCCCGACCCCTCCCCCCGCCCCGGCTCCGGCTCCCGCCCTGGAGGCACCACCAGTGGCGCCACTGGCGGAGGGAGGAGCGGCGGCGGCGGCGGAGGCAGCAGTGGCGGAGGCGGCGGAGGCGGTAGTGGCGGAGGCGGCGCCTGGCCCTGGGGCGGCGGCGCTCCGGCGGCGGATGAGGCCCGCCTTCTGGACATGGCGGCATGGGAGCGGTTGCTGGAGGGGGGCGGAGGGGAGGGGCGGGAGGGGGCAAGGCGCCTCGTGCGGGCTGCGGAGGGGGAGGGGCAGCGGCAGGGGCGGGAGGAGGGGATGGGGCTCGCGCTTCTGGGCCGCAGCGGGGCGGGCGGTGGAGGAGGGGGCGAGGAAGAGGCGGCGCAGGGGGACGCGCGGGCGGACGCGGTGCCCGTGACAGCGGCAGCGGCCGGCTCCAGCGCCGCCGCCGCCGGCGGCGGCGGGGAGGTGGCGGACGCCTTAGTCATGCTGGTGGCGCCGCGGGTGGGTGCCAAGGGCAGGGTGACGTGCGTGGTGAAGTGGAGGCGGGCTGCAAGGGGAGGGGCGGCAGTGCCCCTCGTCCCGGCTTGATTTGCCTCGTTCCCTCACACGAAAATAAGCACAACCTCTAAACCCCCGCACCCCCCCCCCCCGCGCCCCACTCAGGACCTGCTCCTCAGCCAGCCCAACATCGAGGTGTACGACATCACGTACGACAAGCTCCCGCCGCCGGCCCCCACCGTGTACGACACCGTACGGCGCCGCGGCCCCGTCGGCTCCGGCGCCGCCGCCGGAAACTCTGGCGGCGGCGGCAGCGGTGGCAATGGCGAGGGGCGCTGGTGCTTCTCCCTTCGCGCCAACTCCGCCACTGCCCTTTTGGTGACGCTAGAGAGCGACCTGGCAGGGGATTTCGGACCGGGTTCGGGGCAAGGGGAGGCGCCGGCGGAGGGGCAGGCCTTCATCCACGTCCTTCCGCGGGCGGACCGGGGGACGGAGGGGCCGGGTGGTGGGGAGGCGGGGCGCGGGGCCGGGGGGGCGGGCGGGGTGCTGAGGGGCGGGGAGAAGGCGGGCGGGCGAGGGAAACGGCTGCTGCGCGCTGATAAGGACGCGGAGGCCGAGGAGGAGGAGGTGTGGGTGGAGGAGGGCGAGGGGGGTGGAGAGGGGCAGGCGGCGGCGGGTGCAGAGGCAAGGGGCGGCAGGCGGGTGTGTTTCTACGAGCGGCGGCCGGGCCCCTACGGCCCCCCGCCGGCTGCGGACGCGGAGGCCTTCCGGGGGGCGTTGCGGGTGCGGGAGCTGTGGGGCATGCAGCGCTAAGGGGCCGGGACGCGAAAAGCAGGGCCAGCCACAACATCTCTTGCACCATTTGCAACCCTGCTCTTGCGAGCAGAGAAGCGACGACCAGCACCAGGCCGAAACCTGTTATATAGTTTATAGTGCTGCCCCAAAAACAGCTCGTCGCGACGCGAGAGGACAGCTCGAGACAGCCGGCCTGGATCCTGACGGACGAGCGGCGCGGCCGGCGACCTCCTCGAGGCAAGGCGGATGCTCGTCGCCACGTTTACGATTGATACTGGACGCCCACTTATATCTTCGACCTCACACACTTTGTAGCGCAAGCATCCACAGGCATCCGCAATGGCGAAGACAGCGAGCGCGCTTGTTCTGCTGCTCGCGGTGCTCGGCGGAGGTGGGTGTACCGGCCAAAGCTATTAGAGATAGCTCTTACTGCCTCGCTCGCTGACCTGAAATCCCTTGACTTCGGTCGGCACCGCAGCGCTCGCGCATCCCGACTACTGGGCCGACCCGGCGCAGCGGCTGGTGCCGTTCGCCCCGGCCTGCACCGAGCACCCCGACCAGGACTACGCCGACTATGGAGCCATCCACGGTGCGCCGACGGTGGACAGGTGCGTAAACTCTTGACACTGGAATGGAGCCTGATGAATCGCCGCGCCATGCCAGACATCCCAGCCAGCATCGCACGGCGCGCCGCACACCAGCCAGCATAGCTAGCGGCAGTGCAAAGCATTCTGGAAGAGTTGATGTCGTTGGCCATCGCCTGGTGCGTGCCAAGCGCGGGAAGCTGCGGGCGGCTGGAACGGGCGGTGCGTGCGCGGTTTCGACCAGCTGCGCCTTGCGGCCCACATCCAGGGCGCAAGACGCCCCCAGCGTCCAGCACTCCGAGCCTTCTCAAGCCGCCTCGCTTGTACCGCAAGTTGTGACCCACACTGCCCCCGCCCGCCCCCCAACACGGCCCCTCTGGCCCCCCGCCCTCCCTTTCCCCTCCGCCCCCCCCCCCCCAGCACAATCGACGTGGCCCTGCGCCACCCCAATGGAACCACCGCCGTCCGCTTCTGCGCCGGCGGGGCGTACGTGATCCGGGTGGGTGGGGGCCGTCCCCGAGGGCGCCAGTAACGCGGCGTTATCCAGGCTAGCATAGGAGGGAGCAGGAAACGCGCCCTCAGTTGGGCTGCACTTGGACTTTGGCCCCTTGGGAACAGGTCTGGTTGGGCTGTTCCCAACACCCACGAGCTCAACCTCCCCCGCCGTTGAAACTCCCCGCAGGTGACCTTCCCCGACATGCGGCAGGGGCTGCTGACCGCCGCTGCGGGCGCCTTCAGCCCTGTGGCGGGGTCCACCACCCGCGTGCCCGACCCCGCCTGGTGCGTGGGGGGCCAAGGCTCACCAAGCCTTAACATGGCCGCGGCGAGGGCCCGGGGGCACGGGAAGACGAGTTTGGACCCCTGCCACTGCTTCCCTGCTGTGCGCTGCACCCCCACCCCAACGCCTCGCTCCTGCGCACGGTACCTGTGACCCCCTGCTGCAAACGTTCGCCTGAACTCTGAAGCAACATCACCTGTTGCGTGCCGGTATGTGCCCCCCTGCCCCGCAGCCCCAACCGAGTCATCCTGGGCGCCTTCAGCCGCACCGCCCTCAACTTCTCCACTCAGCTGTCACTGCCCTGCAGCGCAGCCGGTGAGCCCCTAGCTACCCGGGTTGCGCACGGGCTAACAGCCGGGCCCTGTCCCCTGGTCAGCCAAGCAACCGCTTTCGCGTTTCGCCTACCTAGCCCAGTCGCCTGTGCGTGCGGCCCCCTTGACCCGCCCCCCTTTCATCCCCCTCTTTCCCTCCCCACCCCCACCCCCACCACCAGGCTTCGTGCAGCTCAAGATCACTTCTGTCAGCACCGACCCGGCGCTGGGCACGGGCTGGCGCCAGGTCACCGCCGCAGTGCCCGTGGGACCCGACTGCGCCCTGCCGGCCTGCGTGGGTGGGTGCGCGGGGGGGGGGGGAGGGGGTGCTGAGGCGGGGCGGAGCTTGCGGAGCGAGGGGGTCCGGGGGTGGAGTGGGGCGGAAGGGCCCTCGGAAGAAGCGGAATGATGGCGAGGCTTGCTTCATCCGTGCATGGCGTGCGCTCAGTAACCAGCAGGGGCCAGGGGTGCTCGGTTTACTCCCCGAGTCCCGAGCTTTGCTCAAGCCTGCCTGCCCGTGAGGCGTGCAGAGGGACGAGCTTGCGCCTGCCGCCCCGGCGCCTGCCCCCCACCAGCCCGGCAGCCCCACAGCACACACACACGCCGCCTGCCGCCCTGCCTCCGCCCCTGCACTTCGCGTGACCCCCCGTCCCCCGCCCCCAGGCCCCAAGGCCCCCCCGCCCGGCATTCCCTTCCGGGACAGCCTCACCCCCGAGGCCCCGCCCCCCGCCGGCGGTCACGGCGGTCACGGTGGTTACGGTTATGGCGGTTATGGTGGTTACGGCGGTTACGGTGGATATGGTTACGGTGGATACGGCGGTGGGCACGGTTATGGTGGGTACAGCGGCCACGGCGGCGCTTCCACCGGCGGTCACGGCGGCGGTCACGGCGGCGCACCCAGCGGTGGTCACGCGGGCGGTTACGGCGGCTACGGCGGTTACGGTTATGGCGGTTATGGAGGCGGCGGTTATGGCGGGGGTTACGGGGGGTACGGCTACTACTAAGCCGTCAGAGACGGACGGATGGGCACCCGGTGGTCACCATGAGCTGGTGCGCTGGGGCGCAAGGCAGGAAGGCACTGAGGCTCGCGAGGCATCGTGTCTCCGCGAGAGCTGCATTGTGGAAACGCAGCTTACGTGGAAAGGTGCCGTATCCAGGCTCCCACGCCTCTCGCGCGACGGCGTGGTCTCGCAGCAGCTCGCTCCGGAGATGTCCACCGATTACCCAGGGGCCGATCCCCACTCCCGCCCACCAGCTTCCAGGCCAGCCAGGCCCTTCGGACGTTCACAAGGGGCCGTTTTCGTTCGTTTCCAGGCTGCACGGCGATGGAGAAGGTGTGACATCATGGCCCTGAGGGCCAGGGGGCTGCGAGCGCGTGCCGTAGGGTTTGCCGACGCGCAGGCGAGGAAGGCCCAGCTTCGGTGAGGCCGTTCCAGGCCGTCCGGAAGTGGCAACCTATAAGAGTAGTCATCATACAACGTTCCAATCCATACATATTTGCCAGCCTGTGAGCAACGCCTGTGCATCGTCTCGAACCTGCCTCAAACCCCTGCTCCCTGCTCCGCTTGAGCCACCAACCATGGCCTTCGCTCTCCAAGCGGCGATCCACGCCGGCTCGGCGCTTTGCGCTGGCGCGCGGAGGCGCAGCGCGACTTGCGTGCAATCGCGCTCTGCCGTCTCGGCCTTCCCCGCTCGGACTGCCGCCTGGCCCGCGCAGCGCTCTCAGACGCGGAGCACCGTGCTGCAGAGCTACTCAGGTGCGGACCCAGAAAACTTGCCTCCGAAGCTTCCCCACACCACATCGTCGCACGCACCATCGCCGAGGCCCAAGCTGCTGCTGCACTGCTGCTGCAATGCGGCCTGTGCTCACCAACCTTGTCTCGCGCACCTCCTTCCCTCCCCGTGCGTTCTGCTGCAGGCCAGTCGGGGAATCCTGCCACGTCTGCCCGTCTGGAGGCACAGCTCGAGTCCCTCCGCAAGGAGCTCAAGGGCCTCGAGGAGGAGCGGGACAGCGCCGTGGCCACGGGTGGGGATGGGGGGGGGGGAGGGGGCTGAGGGGCGGTGGGAGGGGGGGTTGAGGGGGGGTGGGGGGGTGGGAGGAGGGGTTGGGAGGAGGGATTGTGCCTTGGGGGAGGGGGAGGGGGGAGGGGGTGTCCTGGGGGGTTTGGGGACGGGGTGTCCTTGGCGGGGTGGGGGGAGGGGGTATCCTCGGTGGTGGGGGTGGGCAGCGGGTGTACTTGGGGGAGTGTTGCAGGGGTTGGGAGCCGGCCACCACCCTCGTGCCCTTGTCCCCACCCCCCAGCCGAGTCGTGTGCCAAGACCTGTGTGCGCCTGACGGACATGAGCAAGTTGCTCGAGGTGTGTGGGGTGGGGGGAGGGGGGGGGGGTCTGGAGGGGGGGTCGGCGGGGAAGTGGGATCAAGCTGGGGGCAGAGGGGGGCAAGGCAGGGGGAGGGCTTCTGGAGGTGGCGCCCGGGCGATAGAGCTGATAGATTGATGCCCAAGGGCTGACGTGCTGTGGGTAGAGGGGAGGGGGGCGCTGAAGACTCTTGCCACAGAAACTAGGGCTTAAGAGGACCCGAGACCGTGCCCCTTGCCATTCTCCAGCAGCCTGTGCCCCTGCTCCGCGTCTCTTACCCATCTCTCCACCCTGTCCACCCTCCCGCCTGTCAGGACCTGGCCCTCGAGAAGGTCAAGGCGGGGGACGAGGCGGGCGCCAAGAACGTGCTGGCGGTGAGGGGGCGTAGGGGGGTTAGGGGGGTAGGGTGCCACGCTTTGCCACCCCCTTCCCAAACCACGCTTTTGCTGGCGGTGAAGGGAGGGGGGAGGGGAGAGAGTGCGGGCGTTGCTTGGGGTCTGGGGGGGCTAAGGCGGGGTATGGGGCACGGAGTGAGGCAGGTGTTGCGGATGGCGCAGTCGGCGCGGCCCTCTTGTCCCTCCCGTGCCTCGCCGCACCCCCCCTACCCTCCTCCCAAGTGCCTCGTTTGCCTCCCCTCCTCCCCTCTTCCCCTACCCACCAACCCCTCTCCTCCTCCTCCTTACGAACGCCCCCTCCACTTCCCCCTTCCCCCCCAGGAGCGGTCCTCCCTGCGTGAGATCATTGACAAGAGCAACGCCAAGGCGCAGAGCAACTTCCAGCTGGCGGGTGGGAGGGGAGGGGGGGGAGGGGGGAGGAGGCAGAGGGGATGGGAAGGGGGGAAGGGCTGTGAGGGCAGGGGGTAGAGATGGGAAGGGATGGCCCGCTTGGCTCTCCCTGGTCGTCCCCACATTCCCAGCTGGCGGGTGGGAGGGAGGGTAGAGGCACAGAGGGGAGGGAGGGGGCCGCAGGGGCAGGAGGGAAGGCACAGAGGGGAGGGAGGGGGCCGCAGGGGCAGGAGGCAAGGCACAGAGGGGAGGGAGGGGGCCGCAGGGGCAGGAGGGAAGGCACAGAGGGGAGGGAGGGGGGGGCAAAGAGGGCAGAGGGAAGGAACAGAGGGATGGCCAATTCCGCTCAACGTGCGGTCCTTGGCTGCGGGTGCCTCGTACCTCACAGCCACTCATCTCCAAACCCCTCAAACCCCTCACCAAGACATCTCGCTTTGCCTCTTCCCCCCCCTTCCACACCCCCCACCGCAGGCAAGCTGGCCTCCCTCATCGGCGACAAGCACAACGAGCTCCTGCGCCTCATGAAGGCCGGGGGGCCGCAGCGCGCCGCCCCCGCCCCCCCCATCCCCTCCTACCCCTCCCCGTCGGCCCCCTCCGGCCCCTCCTACGCCTCCTACACCTCCTCCCCCCCGCCCCCCTCCTCCTCCCCCTTCGGTGCCGGAGCGGGCGCCGGCTGGCCCGGCCCCTCCAGCGCCGACTCCGGGTACGGCGCCGGTACGGCATCGTACGGCAGTGGTGCGTACGGCGGCGGCGCGGCGGCGCCGTGGCAGCGTTCTCTGGAGGATGCGCAGCAGCGGGTGCGGCAGGTGCGTGTGTGTATGGGGGGGGGGAACAAAGGAGGGGAAGGGGGTGGAAGGGTGGTCATGGAAATGAGGGCTGTGGAAGACGGGGGCGGTCGGGGCGGAGGGTTCGCTCTCTCTGAGGGCGCGCAGGTGCGGTAAGGACGATGCGCCCCTGCCGGCTTCGCGCACGAGTCCCCCTGCCCCCCACACCCAACTTCTAACCGCCAAACGCCCAACCACCAACCACCAACCACCAGGCCGAGTCGGACGCCCAGCGCATGGGGCGGCTGGCGGCGCTGGGCGCTGAGGAGTCCATTGCGGCGGCCCGGGAGCGACTGGCCGAGCGGCGGAGGGAGCAGGGCGCGGGGGCGACGGAGGGCATCCTGCAGGTGGGTGTGGGAGTGTGGGCAGTCACGTGCGTGTGTCTGGAGGGTGGTGAAGGGCTCTTGTGTGGGTTGGGTCTATGGGGGTGAAGGGCCCTTGCAAGCTAGGGAAACGTGTGGGTGGGTGTGGGTTTGTGTGTGGGCGGTGCAGCATGTGCTTGTGTCGCGCTCCAATGCTCCGAATTCATCCCCCCCTGCCCCCCCTCCATCCCCTTCCCCCTGCCCCAGGCCCGCGACCGGCTCCGGCTGACGGCCGAGGAGTCCATCGCTGAGGCCCGCGAGCGGCTGCGGCTGCAGGACCAGCAGGTCGGGGGGGGAGGGGAAGAGGGGTGAGGGTGAGGGGGACCAGGCGGGGTGAAGGGTGAGCGGCTGAGGCCGCACGGTCTACAAACTTGCATCACCTACCCCCCCCCTTCCCCCCCTCTCACCTACCCCCCCTACCCCCCCTACCCCCCCCCCCCCAGATCCTCGAGTACTGCCGCCGCATCGTGGCCCGCTACCGCAGGGGCGAGCCCGTGGGGGAGGACGAGCTGGAGTTCGCCTTCGCGCAGCTGGAGCGGAGGCTGCTGTGAGGGGGGGGTGTTAGGGGGGGGGGGTGTTAGGGGGGCTGAGGGGAGGCTGGTCTGAGAGGGGTGGTGGTGGTGTGGTAGTGGTAGGTGTTTTGGAGATGGCTGGCTAGGCTAGGTCGCGTGGAAGCGGAGTAGGAGAGGGTGGAGTAGGCTGCAGTGAGGGGATGGGGTTTGAGAGAAGGCTGCGTGAGGGGGTGAAAGGGGGCAGCTAGAGGGGGACGGGGTGGAGGAGGCTGCAGTGTGGGGGCCCAGGGGGGGGACGGGGCTGGCCGTAGTCTGGGGGGAGGGGAGGCTGCTGTCGGGTCGAGTTTGCCGGAGGGTGTGCAGGAGGGGTTGAGAATGGAGGCTGATGTGAGGAGGAGCAAGGGGGGTGGGCGAGAGCAGGAGGGGAGACTGCAGGGCTTGTGCTGTGAGAGGGGCCGCAGTCCTGAGGCTGGGGGGTGACGCACTAGCGAGCGGTGAGCAGCGAACGGCGGGTTTGAAGCAAAGCGCAATGCAGCGCAGCGCAGCATGGCACGCTTGGCTCCAGGCCCCCAGCGGAGCGGTGAGCAGCGGAGGGTGGGAGCGAGAGCGTTCATAAGCTGCGCCGATATTTGCAGAGGGCCGAGGGCGTGTGTGCGATTGCTCGCCCGTGGATGAAGGCGGGACGTGCAGTGGTGCTGAGAGCGAGGGAAGCGGGATGCGACGCGTGGTAATAATCTGGTGATAATGGCATGAGCGCTAAGCAGTGAATATGGAAAGTCTCATCCGTGACGGCTTGCCACCGGCGGCGCACTAGATCCGGGACTGGGCAGGGGCCGCAGGGGCCGTGCTCCGCCGGCGCCGTGCAGCAGCGGATCCGGGTGGTGTTGGACAGACTTTATGGTGCCGTGTGCGCTGGTATGTGCGCTCACGCCTCGGAGGCTCGAACTGGCTGCGCAGGGGAGGGGGCAGAAGTTCCCGCCAAACAGAGCGGTACGGCGGCAGACGTATGTCCGTACGTATGATGCGTTTGCGGCAGTACACGCTCCTGCTTCCTACGTGAGGGCAAACCGCTTTATCGCCTGTCCCGCGAGGACAGCATCGCGCAAGCGATGAAATCGCTTGATACGGCTAAACCGTTAGCGAGCGACTCGATCGCCGAGTCCTGCAGGATCCTGCTTCCTACGTGAGGGCAAACCGCTTTATCGCCTGTCCCGCGAGGACAGCATCGCGCAAGCGATGAAATCGCTTGATACGGCTAAACCGTTAGCGAGCGACTCGATCGCCCATCTGGTCGCCAGTGACGCCGTGGCTTGCGTGCAGTCCGTCCTGGTTGACGATTGCCTCATTTGCACGAAGCTGGGAAAAACCAGTAGCTGCTCGATCGCAAGGGTCGACCTGCAACTGCGCCCTGCTCTTGACCCCGGCCTCTCGCAGAGCTTTCTATCAAGAGATACTGGCCACATCATACAAACAGTCTGCACACCGCCGTGCGCCGCTCGCGCTAGACGCGAGCGGGTCATTGTGCTGCTGGCCACGGGTGCGCATGTTGGCCCTCAACGCCCCCAGTTTAGTTGTCGCGCCACGTCATAGACGCTTGAGGTAGCTAACAAGACCGATGGGCAAGCCCGAGGGCGGTGACGGGCGGAATCTCTTACGCGGCCAAGGCTTCCTGGGGCTGCGCAGATCCGTCCAGCGGACTTATTTACGTGGCGCTTCTCAGTTTCGCATCACCTTCGGCGCCGAAGCGAGTCAAGGGGCCTTTCGACGAGCTAATTGTTTGGCGCCCTCTCGGAGTTCCTCGAGCGCGGGAGAGCATCCCCTCGCTGTCTTGGTGGGTAAAGCAGCTGAGGGCTGGAACAAGGTTCGGTTAAGCAGGCGTGACGGCGGACGCGCGCGCGGGGTCGTTGTCTGCAGGGCGGGGATTTAAGCCCACCCGTTCACATCCAACCTCAGCAGGGCGCCGCTCCTGTTGCCTCGGCCTACCTGCCTCACCCACGCCGGTGTGCCCCGCCTATTCCCTTCCCCGCCCCTCAGAGCGGCCCAACTTACTAAAGGCTACTCACCGTGGGCAGCGGCGAAGCAGCCCGGCCCCCTTGCTGCCTGCCTGCGCCCCCCCGCACCTGCTGCCGCCTGCAACTACTGCCTCACTCGGAGCGAGTGTCCGGTCGTCCGCCGCACACGGCCGCACGCGGTATGCTCATCAGCCACACGGCGCCGCCCGCTGCCGTAAATGGCCGCAGTGCCCTGGCCAGAAAGATCTCCATCGGCGGCTAGCTGGGATCTATCGATCAGCATGCCTCATTCACGCGTCCGCCGAGCAGCCGATCCCAGGCTCTATCGATCTGGGGCGCATGGAACCGCAAGCAAGGCGAGGCCCCAGCAGGGGCCAGTAGAGGCCAGTGGCAGGGGCTGGATGGCTGCTGCTGCTGCCGGACGCACCCGGCAGCGGGCTGAGCGCCAGGACAGAAGGGATGGTGCTGTTCCGGGGGTATGTAGAAGAACATCTATCAACGAATGAAGCGAAGCGCTTGGTTGCTGTTGGGGGGCCCTTGCTCGAGGTACTAATAAAGGGGCAGCCGGGCGCGCGGGCGGCGTAACTCTGCTGCGGAGGGCGTGGCACGCAGCGGCAGCGGTTCTGGTGCGTGAAGGCACTGCTGGACGGAAGCTGAGTTGTGGCTGGGGTGATCTAGGCAGGGGCGTGTGGGGCCGCACGTGTGACCAGCCCGGCGTTGGTGCGGGTGTTCAGCGGGTACCATACATGGGATCTTTGAGTCCGCACACACTCTGTCTAGCTATGCACATGGATTCCGATTCTTTTGCCATTGCTCCTATTCGGGCGCGTGTTTGGATGCGCCCATGTTCACGGTTGTTTGTCTCGAGCCGGTCTGTCTGGCAGTGAGGCGCAGAAGCGCCGCCTGAATGAACAGCATGCAGCATTAGCTAGCAGCAGCAGTGGGGCGGGCGAACGCAACGCATGCGCGGAACACTCAGCAGCCGCCGGCTGCTGTTGGTTAGTTGGTGTAGTTGGTGAGGGGACGGCCCCGAATGCTTGCCCTTGCATGCTGCTTCCATTCCTGGGTGTGCGTGTCAGCCGCAAGAAAGGCTCCCGCATCCTCGCTCATTATTAGCCATTTGGCCACAACCGTTTGCGGCCGTAACGTTTCTGATGGGTTTACGCATGTACCTGTACGGTTAGTACGGTGGTGTGTGTGGGCGCCGCTTGTGTGCCCCATTACGTAATGGATGCGGCTGATGACGGCTTGCTCCCCACCCAATGTCTGCGGTTTGATTGGAGCAGGTCGAGGAGTCGGTATCTAACGCTGTCTATCGGCTGTCGCTGCGTGCCTGCTGAGCATGCCGTGCTAGCCGTGCGATGCTTGCATGCTGAGCCGCTGCTGGGCCATGCGACGCGTGCGTGCGATGATGGGTTTCATTCTAGAATGAACATAGATCTATGTTCACCGTGGACTAGCGTATTGCGGCCGCCTGGGATGCGTGGTGTTGCTTGTCGAGGCTGCCGGCGGCGGATGGAAATGGGCTGCTCATCACCAGCAGCCTCCCGCGCGGCAAACCTGTCGTCATCGTACTTGCTCGGCATGTATGCTGGGTCCCTGTTGTGTGCGTGCCGGCCCAATCCAAAGGCTGTCACGCACGCAGGGTACGTGTGTGGAAGGGGTTCTTCGATCGACGGGGAATGAGGTGCGCTGCTGTATGTGTGATGAAGGGGCGGCCGTCCTGTGCGCCTGTCCGCCCTCGTACGTGTGTGCTTAGTAAGAAAGGATTGGAAGGATTGGCCTACCTACCTTTTGGTTAGGCCGGTGTGCCGCATACGCGGCTTTGGCTCCACGGAAACGCATGCCCGTGCCTTAATGGGCTGGCTATCCGACCCCATGAAAGGGTCCAACGTAATCAAGCTTTACTACTACTGGCATGATTTCTTTTTGAGTATCGGTACCTTTGCAGGGTGACCGTCGTCTGACGGCGGCGGCGATTACTGCAGGTGGCGTGGGTTCGTTCGTCCCACGGCGGGGGTTAGTTGTCCCGCGCTGCCGCGTCTTGTCTGGCACGAGTTTGGCCGACATTGCCGTGCTGGCGTCGCCGCCAGCAGCAGTGCGAGCGGTGATGTCATAATAACTTTCAGCTTAAACTGGATGAGGATGTAGAGGATGAGGCTGTGCATTGGGCATTGGCGGGACCAAAAGGGTAGGTACTCCGTTTGCGTGGAGACTGGCTGTAGGAGACTGGAGGTTTCGTAGTCTCGCTCAGCACCCAAGGCCAGGGCACGCTCGTGGCGTGCTCTTGCCCCACGCCGCCGCTGCATATCGTGGGACGTATCGTGGCACGCTTGGGTTCTAAATTGCGGTCCGGACAGATACTTGCTCCAGGCTTTACAGGCTTATGCTTATGCTTGCGTATGCTCATGCACTGAGCTCTGGCTGTACTGGCTGGGGTTACTGGGGTCTGCGTGGATCCCCCGTGCGTGGGTGCGTGCCAACTGTTGATTGGGATGGTTGGTTTTGGATTTCTTTGGCCTGTACGCAGGATTTGCTACTGCTGGATGGGGACGTGTCAGCCTTGATAGTCTGGCCTTGCTTTCCGCCTGCAGGCAGGTGGGACTATATTCACTATACGTTTGCGCATGCACCGTTCCCGCTGCGCTGTTGGTAGTTTGCGCTGGTTTCAGGGTGTTAGTTGGGGTGCTTGAGGGGCCACTGGCGGAAGCTGAGGTAGGGTACTGCATGCCCTCGGGCGCACATCGGGAATTGCGCCAGGCAGGGCGGGGATGCAGGAGTGACTTTTCACTGGGGGTGCTGAGGGGTGTCTCACCAACACGCTGTTGAGCTTAACGTCAGCAGCCCGGGCCGGGGCGCGGGCCGCGGGCCGCGTGAGGAGGAGTGTTTTTTGCGTGGGAACTGTGTGGGAATAAGCAAGGCGCACTCCTGTAGCTAGCTCCTGACTTTCCAGGTATCCCAGGCTAGCGCCTCCTTGTGCGCTCCCAACAAACGAGGCAGCAACACGTGCGTAGCGCCGGCTTTGTTGTGCTTGGGCTTCAATGCGTGGGCTGGGTTCCGAGGTACCGGTGATCGGGGCGGCCAAGGGCCGCCGCCGCATGCTGCCGCCAAGCGCTCCTTGCTGGTGAATGGGGTACGTGTGTGGCACTGTCCGAAATGTATTGAGAAACATCGGTTCTGTTCATGTGCCGTGGCTCTCCGGCCGTCGGCTGGAGAGACTTGGTATTGGCTGGATGGCTAGCCAAGGGGCGCAGGGTTTATCCACAGGCAAGGGCCGGTTGAGCATGGAGCACGCAAAAGACGAAGGGAGGCTTGCCGGTGAATGCATGTCCGGTAGCTCGAGTATGTAAGCTGAACGGCGTTGAGGGCCGGGGCTCTGCCTCGGCATGCATCTATCTTAGGCCAGGGCAACGTTCACGGTCGACACGGTTGTCACGGTATCGTGTCCCCACTCCAACCGACCGTCCTCGGCCTGCGCCCCAGCCAAGTCCTCAATCTCACACACACAATTAGGGTTCACAATTGGCGCGGGCTTCGAGTACTTAGAACCGGCCGGCTACCCGCCGCGCCTACGCTTCCCCGGCTAACACGAGCAGCCGTTCACACAATCGATTAGGGTTCGCTCACCGCGTGCCTGTGCCAACCTGGCCCAAGGGCACAAGTAAGGGCTGGGGACCCTCGCTACCCTCGCCGCTTCCCTGCCAGCTGCCTGAGCGAGGCACCAGCCCTGCCACAACCCAGAACCCTGGCGCCCCGCTCTTGCCCAGCGCTGCAGTGCGTCCGGCGTTCCGCCGCCTCGCTCCCCTCCCCGCCCCCACGCAATTGGCCCGCGCCCTCATCACTGCTCCTCACCACAGCCTGCAGCGGCAGCAGCTCCTCCCCCCGCGCCCCTGCGGGCGGCCATGAGCCCACGCGGCTCCGGATGCCCCGCCCACGTCGCCGCTATCGACCGCAGGCGCCTTCCGCCCACACATGCGGCCCCTATGTCCGCCGCTGCTTCTGCCGCATGCCCGAGCGAGACGTCACAAGCTGGCCCAGGCCCAGGCCCAGGCCCAGGCCCAGGCCCAGGCCCAGGCCCAGGCCCAGGCCCAGGCCCAGGCCCAGGCCCAGGCCCAGGCCCAGGCCCAGGCCCAGGCCCAGGCCCAGGCCCAGGCCCAGGCCCGTGCGGCCCCGAGTCAGCTAGCCGCGTCAGCCGCTGCTGCCGTCGGGCGCCCTCAGCGCCAGCGCCACAGCGGCGCAGGCGGCCTCACTGGCGGCCCCCGCGCAGGCCTCCTCGGTCTGGGGGGGGGCGGGAGGGGGGGCAAGGGGGGTCGGACGGGGAAGGGGGATGTATGGGGATGAGGCGGCGGCAGAGTCTTGTTACGCGCGCTCTAGATGTCCAGAAAGCCTCAAACCCGGGGCGCGGGGGTCGACCCAGGTCGACCCAGGTCCGCCCAGGTCCGCCCTGGTTCGCCCCCGCGCCAGGGAATGCGAGAGGGGCAGGCGGCTGACGGCAGGTGGCGGGGGGCGGGGGCCTCACGCTCTCACCTTGATGACTGTCCCTGCGAAGGCGCTGCCCCCCAGCAGCACCTCGAGCAGCGTGGAGTGTGCCAGGACGCAGTGGGAGCCCTCCACCACCCCCGCCATCCAGTCGCACCTGACAGGGGGAGGGGGGGTTGGGTTGGGGAAGGGGGGGGATGAGGAGGGAAGGAGGGAGGCCGGGAGGGAGGCAAGACAGTCGGGGCGCCGGCATGCCGCCTTCCCCTGTCCCTGCCCGAGGTGCGTAACTCTCTCCCCAAGTCGCCTCCCCCTCCCCCTCCCCCTCCCCCTCCCCCTCCCGAAGCCCCCTCCCGAAGCCCCCTTCCCGGGCCCCCTGCCCCTCCCCGAGCCCCCTCCCCCTCCCCCTTCCATGACCCTAGCCCCCTTCCCCCCCACCTCTTGTCCTGCAGGCAGTCCTCCTGCGTCCCCGCCCGGCACATGGCCAGACTCGCCCCCCGCAGCGCCAGCCGGGGGCACCAGGCCAGGTCCAGGGCACCGGGGCCGGGCCCGGGGCCGCCGCCGTCCGAGGCGTGGCGCAGCGACCGCTGGTGCCCGCCCGTGCCCGTGCCCGTGCCGAGGCCACCGCCCAAGCCCCCCGCCCCGGCCCCCGCCCCAGCAGCGGCGCTGCTGCCGGCGGTGGGGTCTCGGAAGGAGGTCCTGCAGCAGGGGAGGCGGCGGAGGGGGCAGAGGGGGAGTTATAGAAACGGGCCAACCCCTCGGGCCGGCTTGACCCGGCTGGGGACAAGGCATAGCGGGACACCAGGGACGTCCTCCGGCTGACTACCGAACGGGTAAGCCGCGGGCGCGGACGGTTGGCCGACAATGCCGTGACCTGTCCTCCCCCTGCCGATGCCCTTGCGCGGCTGCGTCCACCCCTGCACGCTGTGAGCGAGCCCCAGCACCAGGAACCCCCCTCCCCTCCCTCTTACCCGTGCCCCAAAGTTTATTATCGCACGCCCCCCCTCCCCCAGCCACCCCCCCTCACCCCTCCGCCCGCGCGAGTGCCTCGTAGACCTGCTTGGGGCCGAGGGCCGAGGGGCGGTGCGGGGGGTCCACGGGAATGCAGCGGTCTTCGGGGATGCCCTGGGGGGGGGGCGGTGGGGGGAACCATGTGTGTGTTTTGACACGCGTGGGGAGCCGCGGGGATGCAGGGAGCGTAAGAAGCGCCCCGGCGTGTGTTTGGGGTGGCAGCAACGGGGTCGTGGCGAGCAGGCTGCAGGGGTGCGTTGTGCCCACACCCCACGAGCCTCCTGCCCCCCCCCCTGCCCCCCCACCCCCCCGCTGCCCCACCTGCTCCCCCTGGCGGTGGAAGGCGCAGGAGGCCGCGAGGGCGCCGCAGGGGTAGGGCGCGGCGGGGTCGGGGCGGCGGTGCCAGCAGTCGTAGGCGGCGTGAGACATGAGGTGATCTGGGGGGAGGGGGGAGGGGGGAGGGGGGAGGGGGAGGGGGAGGGGGGAGGGGGAGGGGGGAGGGGGGAGGGGGGAGGGGGGAGGGGGGAGGGGGGAGGGGGGAGGGGGGAGGGGGGGAGGGGGGAGGGGGGAGGGGGGGAGGGGGGAGGGGGGAGGGGGAGGGGGAAGGGGGGAGGGGGGAGGGGGGAGGGGGGAGGGGGCTTGGGGGGGGAGCACAGGGGGAGAGGCGTCGCCTCCGCCAGTCCTCCTGCGCCCCGCCCTGCCCACCGCAGGGCCAGGCCCGCGCACCCGCGTACGGTGCAACTGGGCAGGACGGCTCCGACCCACCTTCGCGCCAGCCCCGCAGCCCAGCCCAAGCCCCCTCCCCGTCGCCCTTTCTCCCCTCCCTCCCCCAGCCCTCCGCCAGCCCTCCCCCAGCCCTCTTCCCCCCCGCACACACACACACCGAGCCTACGCTTTTCTCGGCCTTTACACGAGCAGCCTTGGACACCCTCTCCCACCCCCACCCCTCCCTTTTTGCTGCTTGTGGTTTACTTTAGCAATCACTAATCAACCCTCTCCCCCCCCCTCCCGACCCACTCTTGCATGCGGTGATGGTCTCCGCAAAGTCCATTGCGGGGTCGTGCGCCAGGTAGCAGGTCACCTGCTGCCCGTCCCACTCACAATTCTTGTCCTGGGGGAGGGGGAGCGGGGATAATGGGGGGATGGAGGATAGGGAACGGGACTAGCGAAAGTTGGGGGTCGCGGGACAGCCCGGCGGAAGACCGGGCTTCGATGGGGCGCTTTCCAGTGCCCCAGGGGACCCAGGGGGACCCCGGCCCGTCCGTCCCGACCCACATCGACAGGGGCTTGTTCCCTCCACACCCTGTCCCCTGTCCACGTCCCTTCCCCCCCATCCCTGTTTCCTCGCCCTCTCCACCTCCTTCCCCCAACCTCCCCACCGCGTAGCATGCGGCTGTGTCGGCCGCCTCCCGGCACGTGAGCGCCTCCAGACCGAACCGCTTGAGGACCCTTGGGGGGGTGGGGGGGGCGAGGGGGAAAGGTGGGGGGGCGGCAAAGGAGCAGGCGGGGAGCACAGTCAGGGAGCACACCTTGGCATGTCCGGTAATGGCGCTAGCAGCAGCGGGCAACAGCAGGCAACAGCGCCCCAAGGGGTCAGGGTGAGGAGAGGTGTTGAGCCCACGATCAGGCAAGATGAGCAGGCACAGAACCTGCAACGCCTCTTCCCCTTCCTCACCTCCCTCCTCCCACGAATTCCCACCCCTCCTCCCGGCTCCCGCCTCCCTCCCGCCCCTCTCCCCCCTCTCCCCCTCTGCCCCCCCCTCACTTCTCCGTGGGCAGCTCGGGCGGGGGGAAGGCAGCGCTCCCCAGCAGCAGGGGGTTGAAGAGGCACTGCGCGCCGTCCCACACACACGCCCCCGAGCGGCCCGCGGGGGCCCGCGCCAGCGCCCGCTGGGCCTTGGCGGAGAGGGCAAAGGTGGACTCTGGGGGTGGTGGGTGGGGTGGGGGTGGGCGGAGCGGAAGAGGAACGGAGGAGAGCAAGGGAGGCGGAGGGGTGAGGGAGGGAGGAGAGGGGGGAGGTTGGGGTTAGGGCTGGGGTGTCGGGGCTAGGTCGCGGGGTCCGCCGCCTGTGGCTTCCCCAGCCGTCTCCTCCAAGCCCCTCATGACTCCCGCTCAACCAGAGGACCCCAAACCCCGTGGCCCCAGGGGCTGGATCTGGCAGGAACTCAAGAGTGTCGCCCAACCACCCCCGCCACCTCCCCCCCCGGCCTCCCCAACCACCCCCGCCCCCCTTCCCCCCCCTTCCTGCCGCTTGCCTGCCCAGCGCGTCAGCACCTCCACCTGCGGTGAAGGGAGGAGGGAGGGGGAGGGAAGAGGGAGGGGGGAGAAAGAGGGTTGGGATGAGAGCGTGTGGCCAGCCCTGGGAGGGTATTGGCAAGGTTGATGGAGCCCACAGATATCACACAGAGAGGCTGGGTAGTATGGGATATAACTGAAAGCGCTGGGCTGGGGTGCGACCAGCAGGGTGGGGGCAGACATGGCTGGGAGCGGGCGCCGACATGTCGGTGTGCCGTGCGTGCCGGAAACTGTGCCTGCCCCGGATACCAGTCTCACCGCTGCCCAGGCGTGTGCTGTGGAAGGGAGGTCTGAGGTGTTCGCCCTCATATGCGAGGGATTTATCTGGGTAACGGGCCGGTCTCCAACCAAGTGATGGTTCTTGGTGTGGGTACGCTCGGGAGTGACGCCGAGCTTATCCTTCCCGGGTCGACCCGCCGCGAGGCCGAGCGTTAAAAGGAGAAGCAAGCCGCGGGCGGTGGTCGTCATGGCCATGCTGGCAGAAACTAGAGCCGACAGACACGGCTGGACTACCTATGCAAAGATGTCAAGTAACGACGTCTAAGCATGATATGATATTACAAATTGATGGCAGGCCGTGACCTTGGTGTTGCGCTGCTTGGGGCGCTGGTCTTTGCAAGTCGTCTGTGATACCTCTATGCCAAGCCGTCATATGTCAACTATGACTATCGGTGGATGAACGAGGGTGGATGCCGAGACGGTCGGCGTGCCGATAACCCCGCGCGCCTCCGTGCGCTTCTCCCCTTCCCCCCGCGACCATCGCCCAGGACCTATCCCCCCGATCACATATTCCCGCCCCTTCCTTGGGGTTCTCAAGCCAGCACAGCCAGCCGCGCATTCCCGAGTCGTCCCGAGTCGGAACAACTGGCGCGATGATCGAGGTCAAGCCTGCACTTGCTCTCCTGGGCGCTACAGCTCTGTGGGACGTCTTATTTCTACTGAAGGGTGGGCAGGTGTGGGACAGGAATCTGCTTGACTCGGGGAGGCTCACCAGGCATCTCACCGCACCGCACACCTGCAGACCCCTGGTTCATGCGCTGTGCACCCTTGCCCAGGGTGTTGGTTGCGCGTCAGGTGTTCTAGGATCTAGCAGATACTAAGCGCTGGAACCAATTGCGGCTGTGAGCAAGCAGGAACGCAAGGGACCACGACAGCTGCGTCCCTCGTCGGCGACACGTCGCGCCGCTTGCAATGCGCCCCGGCAGCGCCTGAAACTATTATAGCGCTCAATAAGTAACTAGTGAAAGCGTCTGGTCTGTCCCGGACTCTGTCGGGAGCGCCAAGAACGCACGCGACGCTTTGGCTCACCCGCGCACGGGCTCTGTCGGGACCGCGACACCACCGCCCCAAGCGCCCAATTGCTAGAGACGAAGCTGAGGAGCTGGAAGGCCGCCGCAGCGAGGTACGACTGCTCTTCACCGGTACAATCCCAACTTGGATGCTCGGCGCGCGGCTCCTCAGCGGCCACGAGCCCCCGCTACTGCCGCGTTACAGAATCTTGGACACAAGCGCATCAGATGCCGCACGAGCGGTTTTAGCGACAACGCTCGAGCGCCCGGCCCTGGCGCGGCGTGACGTGCTCGCTGACCTCCCTGCGCAACGCTACCGCCGCAGGAGGCACGTCCGACGTCAGCCGCTCAGCCTCACCCTCATCCCCCCACCTGCTAGCTCCGCGGAGCTCCCCTCGGCCTTTCCGGCAGGAATGTGGTGGTTCGACCGCCGGGGTCGCGGCGAGGGCGGGGCGTGCTGCGAGGACGCTCCTCGCCGGGGGGAGGCCCCTCCTACCCACCACACTGCACACGACCACAGCAACAACAACAAAAGCACCAGCGACAGCAGCAGCAGCAGCAGCAAACATATTCGTGACAAATCGGGGCAGAAGACGACAACTGGCCACGGTGAGCGGCACGGGCACGGCAGCGGGCACGGGCGTACCGAGGGCTACCCCGAGGACTGCCTGACTGTACGGCATGATGACGTCAACCATTACTACAACCTGCAGTACGTCGCACGGGTGAGCAACTACGGGGCTGCCTGCGTGCGGACTGGGGGCGTAGAAGGTGGTCCACACCGTCCAGGGCGGGCTGGTTGCTCTTGGTCCGGACTCACCTGCAAAGCTTGTGTCTCCACTCCCCAGGGGGGGCTCGGATGCTGCTGCTCGCTCCTACGCCGCCCGACCGCCGCCCTCCTTGATCCCTGGCCCCTATCCTTTCCCCCCCCTCCCAGCTGGACCACCCCCCCGAGGCCGTGTACCGCCTCCTGACGCACCCCACCGACGGATACGCCTTCTTTCGTGGAATCAAGGCAAGGCCTGGGTGGGGGGGCAAGGGGGGGGGGCAAGAGGGGGAGGCACGGGCGCCGTACGGACAGCTGTGTCCTACAATGACGACTTTTCGGCTGAGCTGCTGTGCGGCGCACTCCGGGCTCTGCTGCGTTACACGTTCCGGACAAGGCGGGCCGGGGAGGGGGGGCGAGGTTGCAATGCAGATGCGTTCTGCCAAGGCGGCGAAGCCTTGCGATGTTCTTTTTTGACTTCCTCTCTCCTCCCCCGGCTCCCTCCAAACCCTTTCCCCCCCACCCCAGCCCCTGTACCGGGCGATGCGGGAGGACCTTGACCTGCCTCAGCCCCTCAGCTCGGTGATACTGTTACAGCATCCCTCTTAGCTCCCCCCTCACACCCCTCCACCCTCATACCCCTCCTCCCCCCCCCAGCCCCTGTACCGGGAGGTGCTGGAGGACGACGGCCACGGGCGGCGCGTGGTGGCGGTTGGGCTGCGGGCGGCGGTGCGGGTGCTGTTCCTCACCTTCCACGCGGTGGGGGGGGGGGGAAGGGGGCGGGGTAAAGTGAGGGAGGGCGGGGCGGAGGCGCAAAACCTGGGAGGAAAGGAGGCGAAGGCGGGAACTGCTAGAGGACATTTCCCACCGGCAACCGCACACGCGTGGGGGGGTCTCGCTGCCCGCTGCACCGCGCGCTGGTCCGCAGGGCCCCGCTCTTGCCCCGCCCCCACCCACCCCACCCACCCAACCCACCCACCCACCCAACCCCGTGCAGGAGGTGCATAGCCACGTGGAAGAGGACGACGAGGCCCTCACGGTGGGGGGCAGTGGGGCAAGGGGATGTGGAGCGTGGAACAAGGGAGATAGCTGGTAGCGCCGGGACTGGGGTGCCATCAGCGCCGGGACTGGGGTGCCATCACGGGGCACCACATCCCTCGTACCCTATCGCCGGAAAGGCTAATAGACATGGGCTCAAGCCGGTAGTAGATGTGGGCTGCTCCGAGCCCTGCTCCTGCGTCCTGCCCAACTTGCGCTTCACTAATCACTACCGACGCCCTTGACCCCCGCCACCCCCAGATCCGGTCTCACCTGGTCCGGTCGGGGACCATGAAGCGGGTGGGCGGGGGGGGGGGGATGAAGACTTGGGGTGGGAAGGGCGTCGGGGGCGACGGCTGCAATGAGGACAGGGGCGTGCCCTCACTCCCCATTTCCTCTTACCGATCCTCACCTCCCCCTCGCTCTTCCCCTCACCCTCCCCTCCCAACCCCCCAAGTTCTCTACCGCTTGGTCCATCCGACCCATCTACCCACCGCCAGACGGCCCCACAGTCCCCTCCGCCGCCACGGCCCCATCCGCACCGTCGCCTCAGCCCCCGCACTCGGCCCCAAGCCCTTCCGCGGTCTCCGGCTCCCCGCCCACACCCACCCCTGCCCTCCTGCCAGCCCCTCCGCTGGAGGCGCTGGCGGCGCGGATGGCGGGGGCCTGGGGGGGCCTGGCGGCACTGCTGCAGCCGGGTGGGTGCACGGAGGGGGGCGGGGCGACGGCGGTGGTGGTGGTGGAAGCAACCGCTACCGAGGGGGGCCGGCGCCTGTGGAATGCGACAGGGACGGCTCAAGCCAGGTTGCGGGGACTGAGGGCGGGGCGCTTGATACCTGTCCACATACCCCGGACCCCCTGCCCACCCGTCCCCCCCAGGGAGCGGCCCGCTTGCGGCGTTCAGCTCCGCCCCTCCAGCCTCCGCCTCCGCCGCATCGCCCTCCGCCGCCTCCCTCTTCTCGCTCCCCTTCTCCCTCCCGTTCGTCTCTGCCCCCTCCGCCCCCTCTTCTGCCCCCGCCGCCCCCTCCGCCCCCGCCTGCATGGCCACGTACGAGGAGGCCGTACTGCCACGGGGCCACGTGCCCCGGGTGGCACGCGGCGCCGTACGGAACATGTGGTGAGCGGGGCATCGTGAAGAGGGGTGGCAGGGGCAAGGCGCGGGGGCCGCGGCTGGCAGCAAGGCTCACGTGTCAAGGGGCGGCCGAGGGAACATAGGTGTTTGGGGAGGGGCGCCCGGGGTGTAGGGGCAGGGGCCAAGGGGGGGAAGCACGGCAGCAGGCCGCAGGGGTCCAGGTGCGGCGGCGGCACCAAGCGGTGGCATGGGGTTGAACCTGGTGACAGGAGAGCGACACAGGGTGAGGACCCTAGTGGCGCCTTGCAGCCAAGCCTGCCCCCCGGTCCACAACCCACCCCTCACACGCGTCCCCCACCCTTCCCTCCCCCACTCCGCCCCTCCCCACCTCAACCCCAGCTCCAGCCAGGCCCGGCGTGTGATGGAGGACGTCCGCCGCGAGCTAGACCGCCGGGCGGCAGCGGCGGCGCGGGGGGAGCCGGAGGAGCTGGCGGCGGCGGGGGGGCAGCAGCAGCAGCAGGGGCGGAGGGGGCAGCAGGGCAAGGGGCGGCGGCAGGGAGGCGCGGAGGGGGACGGAGAGGGGGCCAAGGGCCGGGGGAGGTGTCGCCGCGGGGGCGAGGAAGGTGAGGCGAAGCGTGGGCGAGGGCGGCAGCACCTGGCACTAAAGGCGAGGGCCTCATCATGACTTGGCATGCATTGACCAGCGGAATCCCTGTGCCCTGGCCCTGGGCTTGCCCACTCGGCCCTCAGCCCTCAGCCCCGACGCCCCCCACCCACCCACCCACCCACCCCGCAGAGCCCCTGGAGGGTGTTGCTGAACGCATCGTCGCCTCCGCCCTGCTGCCCGCCCCTACCCCCGCCCTCGCCCCCGCCCCGACGCCGCCGCCGCGCATGGCGCTCGCCTGCATCTCCTCCTCAGCCTCCTCAGCCTCCTCCTCCTCCTCGATCCGCGCTCCCGCCGCCTCCTCCTTCTCAAGCGCCTCCACCGCCTCCTCCCTCCCCTGCACCTCCAGCCACCCCACCTGGCTGCCGAGGCCACTAGGCCGGGCCGGGCCCAGGGCTGGGGTGGCCCAGGGCTGGGCGCTGCCGTGGGGTGCCTGCGGGGGGGGCTGGGCCCAGCAGGGGGAGGCTCGCTGCAGGGGCGGGGTGTGGGCAGCGGGGGCAGGGGCGAGCGCCAGGGCAGGGGCGGATGCGGCGGAATGCGCCTAGGTGGACGGCTAGTACGTATGCGGTTGTGGGGGTTTTAGATCATCAGAACCCAACCTATTGAACGGTCCGTTCCAGCACCAAAGGTGTGGGATGGATGCATGCCGGATCTGCCTTCCCCCAATCCCTCGCCAAGTTGGGGTGGTCGTGGGCTGCGGGCTGCGGGCAGCATTGAGGCGGTCATGCGGTCGACTGGGTCGCGTATACATGCCATTGTTGAATTGATAATAACAAAGTTGCGCTGCACGTTAGCGTGTGTGACTACTGACCATCTAAAGTCAAGCAAGGTGGGGAGATGGCAGCGGCAAGTGGATGCCGCCCCTGTTGAGGTTGCTCAGTCGGTTGTGGCAGGCAGGCAAGCGTCGGCGTCAAAATGGTCTTAGTCTACACGCGTGTCAATTACGTCTTTCCTGTGACTCCTGTCCGGACTGTGCCACCGGCCTGGAGCCGTTCCCAGAGCCGCCCCTCCAAAGGCTCATGTCGCCTGTCCGATAGGGCCCGGTTCAGTCCGGTCCGGACTCGGGTGGCCTGCCGTGCACCCGTACCCCATTGCGGCTGGACTCCTGCGGTACTGCCCGGCCCCGACGGCGGGCTGTCAGCAATGCCATGCCACGGCTGGCACGCCTGCCGGTACGCGGCCAAATCTGGGTGTTGTGGGCCTCCACCTGGCACGCCACCACCTGTGCAAGCCTCGCCGCGCAGAGGCGCACGGGACGGCTAATCAGCAGGGACATCCCATGGGCCTTGACCTGGGGGACTGCCGGGCTGGGGTCCGCAGTGGGCGCCGGGTTGATACCGGACGGTCCCAACATAGGCTATTATAGACAACGGGGCGTAGTGCCGCGGTGACTGGCGTCGCATAATGTTGGCCGACGCAAAACTGCCTGTGCCTGTGAACGGGGTACCCTCCCAACATAGGCTTCCAGGGCCGCCAACTCTGCCCCCAACCCCCTTACTGATGCCGGGAGCCTGGGACTGGGTTGGCAGGCCCCGCGTGGGGCGGCCTGACATCCTACGTGCGTGACGGTCAGCAGGGGCAACCCTTGCTTGCACTGCACCCGTGTTTTGGACCCTGGGGCCTCAAGGGGGGTGGACGTGACTGCTGGGTGGGTGCCGGGCCGTACCGCAGCGTACCGCGGCAGGACAGGGACGGATGTGTGGCGGGGCGAGGGCCGGGCCGTTCGCAGCCCGGCGACGCAGTCAGGTACAGCTCAAAGCAAGAACGCCTCCACGATACAGCCGGCTAGCTAGACCGGACGAATTCCGTCTCGCAGGTGCACCGCGCCAGGATGTCGGGATGTCCCGAAACGGCCTTGGTCCACGGCCCCGCCGCAACGCGCCGCAACGAGACGGCACCCTACCAGTTCCGAAGGCTGACCGTATGCGTGGTTGGAGCTGTCATTCCAAGCGCTCTGGCTCTTGGCGGAGAAGGCCCAACGCCGGCGTCCCGACACACCCTTACCCCGCCGTCTCGTAAGGCTCACGGCACTCTTCTCCGCGGCACCCCGGCATCGCGTGTCCACGGAACAGGCACGGTGCCTGCCTACACAGCCCTCGTGCTGGCGGTCACACGCGCAGGGTAGTTACCATGAGACACGCTCTGTCGCGCCATGTGCCCGGCTGGCGCTCGTCCAACAAATCGGGGATGGGCATTCCGTGGCTCATTGACGGTTTGCTCTTTGTTGGGCAAATTAGTGTATTGAGTATGCTGCTATAGACCGAGCACCGCAACACCGCGGATACCAGGACCCTGCCACCCTACCCCGAGGGACCAGAAGGCTCTGCGGGCGGCGATGTTGTCCCAACGCCCAGGCCCGTGCCGCATTGAGCGGTCGGCTGGGGCTTCAACCTCTCAAAGCACGACGCTGTGTCCACAGCGACCATGCCAGCGGCGACGCGGCGTGCAGCCGCGCGCAATCCCGGAGCTTGCCGACGCGCTCAGCCAGCTCCTGCCCCACCTGCCGCTCGCGGACGTGCAGCTAGCTGCGCCGTGCCAGATGATGAAGTGCGGGGACATCGTGTACCGAAGGTAACTTGGGATGCCGTCGATAGGGGTTGTTGAGTCGCTCGCGGCAAACACGCCCCTCTGCGCCTGCAGCACGCTGGACCCGGAGCTCTACAAGATCGGTGGCTTCGACGAGCGAACTCTGGCGCTCATAGCGCCGTTCCTGGCGTATCTGTTCGTGTCGCCCGGTGAGGAAGGGAGAAGAAGCATGGCACGTCAGCCTCCTGCACCCGAGCCTCCTACGCGCCGCGCCCGATCTCTGTGCGCTGTTGAGCAACATGGTGTGCTGCTGATCTCACTGCTCTTGGGCGACGCAGGTGTGCTGCCCGGCGCCATTGACTACTATTTCAAAGCGCCGCTCTCGCGCAAGGCGGCCAAGGCCTATGACAAGGTGTGGCTTGGGTGCAGCGCATGCGACCATGGCGGTCCCGGGCGTACGCGTGCAGGGCACTCGGGCTTGCACGCCCATGCGCAGCGCCTTGCCAGCACGCACGGTCGCAGCCGTGCGGGCAGTCGCGCTACGTTACTGTGATGTGGGTGCCTCGAGGCCTCTCGCCTCAGATGCTGCTGCCAGGCAGCGTGTGGGAGCGCCAACCGCCCTCAACACCGCCCGCAGCCCCGACCCCACCCCTCGTGCTCGCGGCCCCAGCGCTCCCTGCAACGCATCAATCCCCGGCTGTGTGCCTCAACCGGACCATAGCCTACGCCCGGCGGCCTGCGGTGCTAAGCAGAGCTCGTCGGCCCATGGCCTGGCCGGGCAACCCTAGGACGCCCGACACACCCCACCCCACACCCCACCCACCTCACCCCACACCCCACCCATCCCCGCACTTCACCTGTCCCCTTCCCTGCTCATCTCACGCGTGTGGGGTACGCACCACCGCTGGGCGCCCATGGGGTGCACCGCTGGGCGCCCATGCTGCAGCAGGTCCCATGGCACCCCTCGGCAGCCGTGCACCCGGTCCGCGCCCCCGAGTCGGCCTTGCTCCGCCGCAGCACCCCTCGGCAGCTGCACACGTGCTCCACCCCCGCAACCCTGCCCCAACCCCCTGGGATCAGCCCCCGCCACCTCCCGCCTTGCCCTGCCCTCTCTCACCCCGCCGCTCGGCAGCCTCGCACGCGCTCCGCGCCCTCCACTCCGCCGCTGCCGCGCGCCCCGCCCCGCCCCTGGCGCCCTGTACTCCACCCTCCGCCGCCTCCCGGCCCGCCCCAGCGCCCACCTCACTCCTCCTCCGCCCCTCTCACACACCCCCCTTCCACCCTCATCCCCACAACCCCCCCCCCCCACCCCCAGAATGACATCATCCTGGGCCGGCGCCTGGGCACGGGCGGCTTCGGCACCGTGTTCAAGGGCGAGCTCAAGGAGGAGGACGGGAGCCGGACGCCCATCATCATCAAGAAGGTGGGGGGGCAAGGGGGGTGGGGGTGGAGGGGGGAGGGGCATGCGGCTGTCATCAAGAAGGTGGGGTGGGGGGGGAAGAGAGGGAGGCTGAGGGAGGGGGGTTGGGTGGGGAGATGGAGGAGGACGGGGAGGGTGATGGAAGCAGACTGATGCCCATCATCATCAAGGAGGTGGGGGGGCATGTGGGGGGAGGATGGGGGTGATTTTCGGAGCATTGGAGAGCAAAGGAAGATGGGGGGGAGGATGGGGGCAGGGGATGCGTTGGGGAGGAGTTGGGCGCCAATTGTGCTGAGAGGGAAGGGGAGCGCAAGGAGACGGGAGGTGGGGTCTGGCGGGGGGCAGAGGAGGAGGCTGAGGCAGCGAGTGTCGAGGGAGGAAGTGGACCCTCGTTGGTGGGGGCGAATGCGCGGGGGGCTCAGGAGGTTCCGAGAGTACCCGAGGCGGCTGTCGGCACCAGCGGCATGCCGGGAGCCGGTCCGGGCTGCTCGGTCGTGCCAAGGGGCGGGCTCTGCGCAGGCGCAGGCGCCGAGGCAGGAGCAGGCGGGGCGCAGCGGCAGAGGGTTGATGGGGAGAGGGGCCGCAGCCCGGGAGCGCATGGGTGCTGCTCGAGGAGCTCGGTGGCGGCTTGGGTGCGGCCGGTGCTCGGGCAGCGCAGCTCCCCAGGGTAGATGCTGGGGCGGGGGCGGAGGGGGAGGGGCAGGGGCGGTCGGCGGCCCCGGGGGCGGTGGGGCGCATGCGCCCGGCTCGTTCCACAGCACCCGCGCTCGGAGCGCTCTGCTTCCCAGGGCAGGGGCAGGGGCAGGGGTGGAGCCAGGAGCAGGGCGGCACGCGGCGCAGGGACAGGGGCAGGGGCAGGGACAGGGGCGCAAACGGGGGAAGAGGCAAAACGGGCCAGGGCGCGGGGCGGCCGTGCGAGGGCGGGCGGGGCACGCAACGGTTATGGGCAGCGGGGTGACGGTGCGGATCGATGGCATGCGGAGATGGAGGGGAGGAGAGAAGGGCTGGCGGCCCAGTTACACCGGGGTTTCACTGGGGGCGTGAATCGGTCTGGGAAACGTAGTGCCTTGTCGTGTTGTGTCGTGGCCCCAACCCCGAAATTGTGCCCTGCTGACACCTCCACCCCCCAAATAACCCCCCCCCCCCAGGCCAAGGAGTTTGGCGAGGCGGAGGTGTGGATGAACGAGCGCATGATGCGTGTGGGCGGGGGCCACGTGGCCACCTTCATCACCGCCTTCGACGAGTCCCTGGACGTGCCGGTGCCGGTGAGGCGGGGAGGGGGGAGGGGGGGGTGGGGATTGAGGCAGAAGGGGAGGGAGGGGGGAGGAGAGGGGGGGGAGGAAGGGGAAGACAAATGGCGGGGGAAGTGGGTTAAGGCTGGAAATGGCTCTCAACCAGGCGGGACAGGGCCGATGCGGCGTCGGCCGTGCCAGGACAGCTGGGCGGGGGGGCAGGGGTGGAGGGGTGAGGGAGGGTGCCGCGACGTGTGCGGGGGGACGCGGCGGGCTGCCAGGCACAGGTGCCGAGGGGCGGGAAGGCGAATCAGCGCAGGCGGCATGTTGGGTCTTGGGAGGTTGCTCACCTTTCCGGGAACGGGTCTGCCGGAGGTGGCGCTAACGGAAGCGGCGAGCGGGCTCGCTTGGAGCCCCCGAGGGCGGTCGTGGGAGGGGCGGGGGCGCTCACTGAGCGAGAGCCTCAGGGCCCTTCGCCCGAGCGGACAGAAAAGGCCCAGGAATGGGGATGGGGGTGGTGCACGCTGGGGTTCGTGGCACCGGTCAGCATTCCCCCTCGGGATGGGGCCCCGCGGTGGGAGTGGCGGCAGCGCCGGGCGAGGCCCCCGCCCCAGCAGCAGCCCAGAGCACGAGACAGAGCCGAGGCGGACGCACGCGCATTCGCGGTCTCCCCCCCCCCAAGCGTCTGTGACGCTCCTCCCAAGCGCCCCTGTCCCAGCCCTACCGCCCCGAAACCCACCACCTCCCCTCCCCTTCACCTCTTCCGGAAATCACCCTCCTCCCCTCCCCTTCCCCGCCCCCAGGGTGTGGAGAAGAAGAACCCCAAGGCGCCCGTGCAGCCGCAGGGCTACGGCCCCTCGGCCGCCGCTGGGGCCATCTGGCTGGTGTGGCGGTACGAGGGGGACAACACGCTTGCCAGCCTGATGGAGGTGGGGGGGGGGCGAGGGGGATTTTGTACAAAATGGAGAGCGGAAGGAAAGAAGGAGCGGCAGCCAGCGAGCCCCGTGCGCACCGATGTCCAGAGACGGGAGGAGGGGAAAGGTGTGCGTGTGTGTGTTTTGTGGCGCATGAGGAGAAGCGGAGGGAGGGAGCCAAGGGAGGTGAAACGTGAAGTGGAGGGAGGGGAGGGCTGAAGCGGGGGTGGCGCGGGGGTTTACGGGCGGGTTACGCCACGTCTCCCCATCCCCCCCACCCTCATGCCCCGCACCACCCCCATCATCACCCCACCTGCTGTGGGGTACAGCACGACCTTTCGGGAGTTTTGGGACGCGTGGGGGGTGGGCAGTATCAGTATCTAAACACACGCCCAGCCCCCTCCCCTCCCCACCCATCCCCAAACCGCCGCCAAACCTTCTCTTTGACTACAGCTCGCGCAATTCGTCAAACGATCACCCGCCCATCCCCCCGCAGAAGCGCGACTTCCCCTACAACCTGGAGCCACTGCTGTTCGGCCGCGAGCTGCGCGCGCCCAAGGGCCCGGTGCGGGAGATGCAGTCGATCAAGGAGGCGCTGCGGCAGCTGCTGGCGGCCCTGGACGCGTGCCACAAAGTCGGTGAGTGGGGAGAAAGGGGGAGGGGGCGGGAGGAGCGGGAGGGAGGAGGGGGGGAGGAGGGATGGAGGAGGGGGGGGTAGGGGGAGGGAGGGGAGGAGGGGAGGGGGGGAGGGGGTTGGTGGAGGAGGAGGGAGGGGAGGAGGAGGGAGGGGGAGGGAGGGGAGGGAGGGTGAGGAGGGGGGAGTAGGACAAGTGGGAGGGCGGCCGATACGGGGAAGGTGCAGGACGAGGGGCGTGACGAGGGGAGGGAGGAGGAGGCGTTGGGGGGCGGCCAGGGGGTCGGGGGCCGTCAGGGGGTGGCAAGCGGGGCTGGGGGTTGCTACGCAAACGCCGAAGTCAGCACAGAGGGGGAGATGGTGGTGGTTGACGCTGCCCCTCCCCTTCCCCCCACCAGGCATCGTTCACCGTGACGTGAAGCCCGCCAACGCCATCATCAGCGAGGGGGACCAGAAGCTCAAGGTGTGTGTGTGGGGGAAAGGGGGTCACTGGAACGTGAGATGCCTTGGGAGGCTGGACAAGAAGTGCTGTCACTGGGCATGGGGTGGGCAGGAAGGAGAGGAAGATTCGACATTTGCCCGTCCTCTGCAAGGCCGTGCGAGCCCGCTCCGCTCACCCTCTTCAGCCATCCTCCCCCCCCTCCTTCCACCCTCCCTTACCCCCCCCCCCCCCAGCTCATTGACCTGGGCGCCGCCGCCGACCTGCGCATCGGCATCAACTACGTGCCCAACGAGTACCTGCTGGACCCGCGGTACGCGCCGCCGCAGCAGTACGTCATGAGCACGCAGGTACGGCAGCGGTACGGCAGCCGTACGTGCACGGGCGCGGTAGCGCGGTCACGCCCAGGACATGGGCCTCCACGCCCGGGGGTGCCAACCAGTCGGGCTTTGCGGCTCCGGCGGCGAAAAGGAAGAACGGCTTCCCACGCGCCCACACATCTCAACCCCTGTTTGCTTACCTCGTCGCATCCGGCTGGTGGGCCAGACCCGGCTAGCTGCACGTTGCATTGACCTCTCAACCCCTCTCACCCGCTCCCCCCCCCTCCACACACACCCCAGACCCCCCGGCCCCCCCCCAAGCCCGTGGCCGCCTTCCTGTCCCCCGTGCTGTGGGGCATGGAGAAGCCCGACCGCTTCGACATCTACTCGGCGGGGGTCACCCTGCTGCAGGGGGGGGGGGGGGGGTGGGAGGGGGGGGCTGAGGGGGTTGGGGGGGGGGGCGCTAGGGGCTGGGGTGTTGAGGGGAGGGAGGACAGGGATGGCCGGGGGGCGCTGAGGGTCACCCTACTGCAGGTGGGGTGGGGTGGGGGGAGGGGGGGGCTGAGGGACACCCTGCTGGATGGGGGGAGAGGGGCTGGGCGGGAAGCTGGGGCCGGCGCTGGCTGAGGCGGGCATCCAGGAACGGCAGATTGCGAAGCCTGAAACCCGCTCCCCGCTCCCCCCCCTCCCAGATGACGTTCCCCCACCTGCGTAACGACAACAACCTCATCGCCTTCAACAAGCGCCTGCAGGTGGGGAGGGGGTTTGGAGCACCCGTGTGTGTGGGGGAGAGAGGGTGGTGGGAGGACGCGTCGACGGCGGACGTGCCGCGCAATGTGCAAGGGGCTGGCAGAGCCTGCAGGTGGGGGGGGGGACCCCGTGGGGTGGGAAAGGACCCGTGGCGGGGGATGCTGAGGGGAGTTTTCTTGGAGTATCGGAGAGCGAGGAGAGAGACGGAGCGGCAGCCAGCGAGACCGTGGCGTACCGGTGGAGAAGGAGGGAGGGAGGGCGGAGAGGAGGGAGGGCGGCAGGGGGTAAAGCGCATCCCCCGGGGCACAAGCCGCAAGCCCTCGGCCTCTGGAAATCTCCCCTCCCCCCGCCTCCCCCTCCCGCACCTCCCCCTCCCCCCCCCATGCAAGGTTTCCCTGGCGTCGGCACAACCCCGTGCAGCAACAAACACACCCCCACCCCCACCCCCCCAGGAGCTCAAGTGGGACCTGAACGCGTGGCGCTCCGAGGAGAAGTCCAAGCTGGCCTCGGGCGCCACCAAGGCGCTGCTGGCGGACAGCCTGGAGGCGGGGTTTGAGGCGCTGGAGGCGGACGGGGGCGCGGGCTGGGGGCTGCTGACGGCCATGATGGCGTACACGCCCACGGACAGGTGGGGGGGGGGAGGAGGGAGGAGGGAGGAGCGTGTGTGTTTAGGGCAAGGCGTCGGGTGCGTGGGGGGGGGTGCCGAGCACGCTTGCCGCGGCCGCGGCCGTGGCATTGGCCTCCCCTCCCTCTTCCCCAACCACCTCTCGCCCATCCCCTGCCCTCCCTCTCCCTCCCCCCCAGGCCCTCTGCCGCCGAGGCCCTGGCCCACCCCTTCCTCTCCTCCGCCCCCGGCCGCACCTCGGAGCTGCAGAAGTCACTGGCCGGCTCCGTGTCCGGCACCCTCTCGACCGCCGCCGCCGCCACCACCACCGCCCTCTCCTCCACCGCCAAGACCATTGGCCGCGCCGCCGCCCTGGCGTCCATGGTGGGGTGGGGCGGGGCCTGGGGTGGGGCGGGGCCTGGGGTGGGGCCTGGGGTTGGCCCGGATGGAATCCTCCCCCTCTTGCCTGTCCGTGGTCCCCCCGCCAACACACACCCTCTCCCTCCCCCCCTGACAGGAGGAGGCCATCGTCAAGTCCAACCAGGGCGCCCTCACGGAGGCACAGCTCATGGAGGTGGGGGGGGGGGAGATAGAGATCTTTGGCGAAGTGGGAACCGGGGAGGAGGAGAAGTTGTGGGCGGCAGCCGGCGAGCCCGGGGCTTCCTGCCGGCGCAGGCGGCGAGCGAGTCCCGCGCAACGAACTCGGAGGGCGAAGGAGCGCCGCAGCGCATCCCACTACCGTGCCTAACCGCCTTCATCCCCTCTTCCCCCCCCCCCCCCGCCTCCCCCGCCAACCTGCTCTTTAATCTTCGGTTTCCTTCCTTCGCTCAACCCCGCCCCCGCCCCCGCCCCCCCTCCCCCCCCCCTCAGGAGCTGGGCATCACCGAGGCCGCCCCCGTGGCCCCCCGCGAGGGCTCCCAGACCATCGCCTGGTGGCAGGAGCGGCAGAGCGACCTCAAGAGCCGCCTGGTGGAGCGGCGGCAGAAGCTGACGGACACGGTGGGGGGGGCGGGGGAGGGGATGGACGGGAGGCTGGGGTGAAAGGGTCGGGAGATGAGGGGAGAGCAGAAGGGGAAGGGGGAGGATCAAGAGCTGTCCGGGACGGGACTGGAGGGGGGAGGGCAGTCTCTCTGGCTTCGTTGCGGGCTCGCCGTTGCGGTCGAGGGGTCCCACCCCAAACCGCTGGCCCCGCCCCCCCTAAACGCCGTCATGCCTTTCTCTCACGCCGTCAGCCTGACCCCTCCGGGCGCCCCCAGGTGGACGACGCGCTCAGCTCCATCAGCGGAGCCAAGCCAGCACCCAAGGCCCGGGGGGGCGCGCCCCCGCCGGCGGCGGCGGCGGCGGCCGCCGCGGCGGCGGCTGCCAAGGCGGCGGCGGCCAAGGGGGGCGTCAAGGTGGGGGAGGGCTGCAGGGGCGGGGCGGGGCCGGGCTCTGGCGGGAGGGATGCAGGGGGCGAGGGGGACAGGCGGGAGGGATGCAGGGGGCGAGGGGTCGCCGGGCGGCGGGTGAACGTCGGGCGGTGGCTGGGGCGGGGTTGATGTGTGATGCAGGGGGGCCAATGCAGCACCAGCTGACCGCTTCCGCCCTCCACCGCGCCCCCCCTTCCCCTCAGATCCCCAACGCCCTGGCTGCCAAGCCCGCCCTCAAGGCCAAGACCCCCGTGCCCAAGCCCGCGCCCAAGGCCCCCGCCAGGGCCCCCGCCCCGGCGGTCAACGGCAACGGCAAGGTGAGGGGAGGGGCGGATGAGGGTCTGGCGGCTGGGAAGGGGGGGCTGGCGGGGGGCCGGTCCGCAACCCCATCTGCATCTGACCTCTGCGCGCACCCATGACCTCACCAGTCACCGCCCACAACCGCCCAACCGCCAACTGCCACAGGCGGCCGCCAACGGTAACGGCAACGGTAACGGCAGCGGCAGCGCCAAGGGCGGCCTGGCGGCAGCGCTGGGCATGTTTGGGCTGGGCAAGGGAGCGGTGCTCGCCAACGGCAACGGCAAGGTGCGGCCGGTGGGCTGGGGGGGGGGGGACTAGGGAGGCAAGGTGCAGCCGAGGGGCTGGGGGGGGGGGACTACGGAGGGAAGGTGCGGCCGAGGGGCTGGGGGGGGGGGACTACTGAGGGAAGGTGCGGCCGAGGGGCTGGTGGGGGGGGGGGACTAGGGAGGCAAGGGGCGGCCGCGGTCTCGTGAAGTGGTATGTGTGTTTAGATGTGTGTGGTCAGGGCTGCTCGTGCAAGTCAGGGAAACGTGGGCGCGTGTGTGTGTGCTGACCCTGATTGTATAGTTATACTTGTATAGGCGCGCGCGTGTGTGTGTGTCGGGTCCTGGGTCTAGGGGCCAGGGGCCTGCTGCGTGCCGATGGGCCGGGCGCTGCGGTCGGGATGGGGGGGCAGGCGTGAGGGGGTTGCAAGGCAGCCGGGGCGGGCAAGGGCTTCTCGGGGCAGCCCTCGAGCCTCAACCTCCCAACGGCCAACCGCCAACCGTCAACCGCAGGCGAACGGCAAGTACGAGGAGGAGGTGGAGGAGGAGGAGGTGGTCGAGGAGGAGGAGGAGGAGGTGGAGGAGCAGCCCAAGAAGAAGGCCTTCGACCTCATGAACGTCTTCCGCCGGTAGGCGATGGTGGATCCGGATCCAGATCGCAAAGCTCCGGATCTGGATCAAGAGGAAGCCGCTGGAAGCCACGTGGAGTGAGGCGACGGCGCCAACACCTGGGGCCGTCCGGCCTATAACGTGTGTATCCACCCCGCCGGCCGTCAACCCCCCGCCGGAACGCACGCTTACAGCCCTGTGCGAGGGGTGCGGCCGGGCGCGGGCCGGCGCGGCTGAACAATGGCGGGGGCGTGCCCTCACTGCAGGCGCCGGGCTGAAACCCCGCCGCTGCCTGGACCCACTTGGGCCCGCGCCGTGCGGCAGCCGTACAGGGGCTTGTTGCGCAGGGTGTGCGGGGAGAGGGTTGGGCGAGGAGGAGCGCCGGCTGTGCATGGGCGTGTGGGTTTCTGTCTTCGGGGGGCAGGGAGGTTCGGGTAGTGAGGTGAGGTAGACACGTTTGCACTGGTTGTCTATTGCAGCGGAGGGAGCGTGAGGGATGAAGATAAGACCGAGTTATGAGCCGCACTCCGCTGCGCGCTACTGCTACTATTGCTGTGCCGCAGTTGAGTTGAAACTATGAAGTCGAGATGAGTCAAGCCATATGGCAACAAGCTATTGTTTGTCCCCGCGCACACTCCTACACCTGTGTGTGTTTTGATGGCTTGCTTTCCGGGGTTGGAAGTGCGCTTGCATTGCCGGCGTGTTTGTATCGGGGAGACGGGGCGCGTGGTCCATTTGCCGTCGGGACCGTGAAGATTGCAGCTTGCCACATTGAGCCGAGAGTCGCGTGGCGTGCCGTACCATACCGTACCGTGCAGTTGCCGTACCCTAACAGTCCACGTGTGCACGCACGACAGCGCGCTTGCAAGGGAGAGGCGTGGAGGTCTGGGGGACATGAAGGGGACTCGCTTGCCTTAGCGTTGCGGAGGCGGTTCAGGTGCTTTGGGAATCGGACGGCTGGAAAGGGGTGCGAGACGGGTTCGAGATCAGCAAGCCGCGTCAAGGGCAAGGGCTCGGCGTCAAGGGTAACCATAATGCTCGGCGGCAGGTACGGGACATCGAACTGTGTGTTATGTTGGCTGACAATTAGCCGCGGCCAATGCACGACGGGGCGAGAGGCTTCGATACACGTCATGGTGGGGCCTCACAGAGCAAGAAGGCCCCATTTGCGAGGCCAGGAGTGAGGGCACCGTATGTATAAGGCCGACCAATATCGTGAAGAATCCTTGGAATTCACGCTGGAGCTTTGCAGTTGTTCTGTGTCTGTGAACGTCCAGGTCTCTGGAACCGTGATCTGATGAGGAGGGAGGTGCGCGGGCTTCTACTACATATGCACAGGTTTTGACCGAGAGTGAAGGCACGCTACTGGCATATGCCGGGAGCTGCTCTGAAAGCGCCGCACTGTGGTGAGGCTGACACATGCGGTGTGCGAAGGTCCGTGTTACACATGTGCCATATGGCCTTGGCGCCTGCGCATTATGCCGGGGCCATGCCCTCGTCCCCTGGTGTGCGCTGCATCACGCTGTGCTGAATGGAACGTGTGCCCCGGACGTGTCCGCCCGAGTTCTGCGATGCCATCATTAGAAAGTGCAGGAAACGCCTCCAAAGGGGGGGCCACTGTACTTCGTATACTGTAGGGAGGGGTGGACCAGGAGTGCCACCTGCTTGGCATGCCGCCTGCACACCAACACCCGGGGCCAAGTGACAGACCCTGGGAGCTTCACACTCGAAAGGCGGGCCAGCGCCCCCGCAGACGCTCCCGCCCCGAGAGAGCGAGAGAGGTTACACAGGCTTAGGCCCGGAGGAGGCCGGCGCGCGACGCCCATCTCGCTCCGGCGCAGACCGCCCCCCGCCCCCACCCCTGCCCACCCCAGCGCTGTCCCAGTGTTCCCGCCTGCACCCTGTGGCCCCGTGGGACGGCTGCGCCCCCGCCTGGGCTCACGTGGCCGTGCGGGACGGCCACACGGGGCCCAGGCACGGGAGCAGCAAGGCCACTTGCTACGGCACCGTCGCGGCTTCGCGGCTCGAGGAAGTCTAGGTGCACGTACCGTGGCTGAGCGGTGAGCAGCAGCGCCCCGCGCACAATCCCCTGGGCATGCAGTGCGAGGTGGGCTGGGGGCTGGGGGCACCGCCTGCGTTCTCTCCCAAAAGCCGTGAGGCGCAGAGCCACCTTGACCAGGGGTTGGGACCGGCGGACCCGGCACGAGCACGAGCATGCGGGCTACCGCGTAGAGTGCCCTGGCTACACCCCTGGCTGCACCCCTGGCTACACCCCTGAGTACAGGTACACCTGCCTTCCCGGTCGATGCCTCAAGCAGTTTCCCCCACCCCCCCAAAAGCCGTGCACCCTGCCCGACGTGCTGATGCACCTAAGAGCTGAGCAGCAGGGGGGGGCGGTCCAGGAGGCGGTCTGGGACCAGGATTGCAGCGACCAGGGGCGCCGGCTGGGGCGGAAGATACGACGGGCATGAACCCCTGGAGGTGAGTGCGGATTGCGCTACAGACCGCATCACCCACCGTCTATGGCCCTGAAAGCATGTGGACCCTGGATTGCCTGGATTGCCTGAACCCATTGGTGTTTGGGGATCTCACACATGACTCCATGGGCGTGAATCGCAGGTCCATGCGTGACGCAGGCACACACGCACGCACGCACGCCGACACGGGGTAATCCCGGGGGGCTTCGCCGCCCGAAGAGCCTGACGGCGGCGGCTCAGCCCAAAAAGTACCGTGCAAGCAGCTCAACCCGTATATGTACAACGCATGCCCGCTCGTACCAACCGCCCTCGCTCCTCCCCGCCCCTACCCCCCACCCCTTCCGCCCATCAGTGCCGTACGTGGCCCCGCTGCTCCGTGTACGCGCGCCGCCCGCCCATACCACCCACCCGTCCTCGCCGCATCCTCCCTGCTTCCTCCCTGCAATGACTATCCCCTGCATCCCCCCCCACGCCCACACACACAGAGCCGCACGGCTATTCACCGCGCCTAAGGAATCCCCGGCTCACACGAGCAGCCAGTCACACACGCACACCTCGTCTGCCGCCCCAATCCGGCTTATCCGGGCCCCTGCCTCCCGGAGAGCCCTGACGGCCTCCATACGGCCGTTGAGGGTGGCCTGGCCATTCTGAGTAAGGGCCCGGGGTGAGGGAGGGGGGCATGCGGGTAGGTGAGGGGGAGGGGGTGCAGGGGGCGGCCGGGCGGCCAGGACGGGTCCAAGTCAGGGGGAGCAGGGGGCGGACACGGGGGAGGCACGTCTGTGTACCCGGCGGGACGGTGCGACGGGCCGAAGTGAGAGGTGTGTGGGTGGGGCCTGCTGGCCGGGGAGGGCGGTGTGCGGCTGTGCGGCTGTGGTGGCGCGTTCCGCTGCTGTGTGCTGGGCTGGGTACCCCTCGACGGGTACGGTAGTACGGTAGTTGGGGCTGGGGGCTACTGGACAAGGAGGTGTAGTGGGGGCTGGGCGCTGGTGCCACAGTGTGGGTTTGTAACAGGAGTTGCCAAGCAAGCGAGCGCGCGAGGCCACGGCATCCTGCTACCCAATGCATGGCAGCAATTGAAGCAGGCAGCAAGAAGTGGGGGCGCCGCAAGCACCCGGGATACGGTAACCGTACTGTCCCTCGGCTCCCTCACCTGCGGCCTGCCGTGCGCACCGTCAAGCAAACCTCCAGGGCATGCGAGTGGCAGCTAACGCACTCTCTTTATTCCTTGTCCTCACCACGGGGACTGCTCCACGGGCCCCGGGACCCGCCAAGGGCCGTGGCGGGTGACGCCCGCAGGCCGTGTCGAGGCGCGGAAGCACGACACCTGCCGCAGCGTCGTGCTCTCCGCTCAACCCGCAACCCGACCGGTGATGGCTAACTGGTGACTGAAGCACGCTCTGGTGTGGGTAATTTTGCTTTCCGCGACGGGCCAGTCCAGTCCCGCCCTCCACCGCGACGCGCCCGCGACTTCAACCGGAGCGACGGTACGATGCGTTGATGCGGGCCAGACCGAAGTCGGGCCGTGTCTACGTTCGTGTTTCTGCACTTGAAGATACGGTCTATAGCATTGTTGCGCGTCACCACGGCTCCACCGTTTGTGCGCGGTCGGGACACAAGGCCGCGCGAGCGGGCCCAACTTGCTCTTTGCCGGCTAACTAGGATAAGGCTAAATACAGCAGTGCATGATTCGCTAGTGAGCTCCTTCTGGCCTGTGGCTCGCGCTAGAGAAGACCGCTCGTGCACAGCATTGCCTGCGACCTCAGCCGAGCCAAGCTGGAGAGCGACATGGAGAGGAACGCAAGTCGCTGACTGAGCTTGCAGCCCTAAGTTGGTCGCCGGGGTTTCTGACCCCGAGCAAGTGCTGCACCGGTCGCTAAACAGCCTCTGGCCTTCGCGGAGACGAACGCCCACAGACGTTAGCTTTCCGCTTGGCCAGCAGGGCTTGAGTTGCAGCGCAGCGCAGTTGACTGGAGGAGGACCTTTCTCCACAGCTGGGCAGTGCTTGGAGGGGACGATAACAGCACTATGGTCAAGAATAGAGGACGCGAAGGGCCGGGCGGGCGAGCAGCCCCAAAGAGACGAGGTGGAGACGACAGTGATGCCTCTGACGACGGGGGCTTTGGCGGGGGGACCGAGTCAGGCGACGACATCGGTCCTGGAGGAGGCGGCAGCGGAGCTCCGGACCTCTCTCTGGACGCTCTGCGCAAGGTGCGCGTTGAGGGACTCAACACATGCGCGGCCTTGATTTCGACACTGCTCGTCGCTGCCGAGGAGCAAGCAGTTCAGGGCCTCAATATATACAGCTCTGCGTACCATGAAGGCTCTGATTCCCCGGTTAGCCGGCGCCAACCGGAGCCTCCCGCGCTTGCGAACGAAGCCTCGACTGCGCGTGCGGACGCGTGCGGACGACGGGAGAAACCGCCCCGCGCCCACGCCCGTAGTCTGTGCTCGGCCTCGGCCCTCACGTGGCAGCCCACGACTGCTTTCAGCGCCACCTGCCAGGCTTCCCCCTGACCCTTCCCCCCCCCCCCTCCCCCGGCCAGGTCTTCCACCTCCCCTGTGTGGACGCCGCGGGTGCCCTTGGCGTGGCCCACTCAAAGCTCAAGCGGCGCTGCCACAAGCTGAAGATCTCGCGCTGGCCTCAGCGCAAGCTGGCCTCGCTGGTGTTCCTTCGGGACGCGCTGCCGCACGACCCCCGCCTGTCGGACCAGCAGCGAGAGGTGAGGCGCGGGGGTTATGGCACCGAGGTCCGGAGGCCGGGGCCGCAGGAGGGTCGAGCGTTCGGGGACTGGGAAGCCTGGTTGCGTGGCGTTCAGTGGGAGGCGACTGGAGGGGTGGGCACGGAGGACACCGCACTCTGTGGCCGGAGAGGAGACGTGTTTGTGTGTGTTGGGGGGGGGCGGGGGCCGTGCGGCGGTGCAGCGCTGGCCACTGTGCATCGGGCGGTTTCGCGAAGAGCCGGGGGCTGCCAGGGCTGCGCTGCCGTGGCTTGAGCAAAGCCGTAAGCGCAGCTAGGGCGGGAGGCAGGAATCCCAGAAGGTCTTAAGGCAAGGCTGGCAGGAGGCCCCATCCCCTGCGGAGGAACGCAGCAAGCACGCGCGAAGCTGGCCCCAGCCTCTACGACTGTCACATGCATCCCCCCGCCAACCGCCAACTCCCAACCGCTGACCGCCCCGCAGTACATCGTGGCCAAGATCGACGAGGAGTACGCCCGGGTGATGCACGACCCCAACCACCCCCTGGACAAGGAGCTGGAGCAGCTGCGCAAGTGAGGGAGGGGGGGGGGCTTGGAGGGGGGGGCTTTGGGGTGGGGAGAGGGCTTGGAGGGGTTGCGCCGAGAGGTGGGGTGTGGAAGGGGCAGGTGGTGGGCGGGGAGAGGGAGGGGGAGAGATGAGGGCCGGGGCCGGTGTCGGGGCAGTGCGGCGTGAGGTGGAGCAGGCGTGTAACCGCACAACTGCAGCGCGAGCTCCGCCCCTTGGCGCTGACCACCGCCTTCACTCACCGCCCCCCTCCACCCCCCTTCCCCGTCCCCTGCCCCCCCCCAGGTCCAACTACAAGCTCAACTACAACCGCAAGCTCAAGAACCAGTCCACCACCGGCAAGCGCAGCGGAGGCGACCGGGGCGACCGCGGCGGTGGAGGCGACGGCGGCGACCGGCCCTGGCGCGCACCGGGCAAGGCGGGCGCCCGCGGCGGCGGCGGCGGCAGCAGCGCTCGGGAGGAGAGCCCCATGGGCGACCAGCACTGGGGCGGCCTGCCGCCCATTGGCGGCATGGCGGGTATGGGCGGGGGCCTAGACGCCATGGGGATGGGCATGGGGATGGGCATGGGCATGGGCGGGGGGGGGCCCATGGCGGCCGTCTCGGCGCCCGTGGCCATCGGTCCGCGCGCGGGTGGCGCGCCGACGCCGTTCCAACCGCCGCTGCTGGCGGCGCTCAACTACGGCAACGCCACGCCATCTGGGTCGGGCCCGGAGTCGGGCCCTGGGCAGCAGCCCGTGGACTCGACCGCGTGGGACAGTACGGCAGATGATGACATGGGCGGGCCGTACGGCGATCCCATGGCGGGCGGCGGCGGGAATGGCGGCGGCGGCGGCGCGCCCGGCAGCCCGCGCTCTATCCTGCAGCGGCGCATGCAGGCGCAGCTGGGCGGCGGCGGCGGCGGCCTGGGCGGCGCCGGGCGGCGCTCGTCCCTTGAGCGAATGGCCCTTCTGTCGGTGGTTTCGGAGGGCAAGGTCACGAAGCAGAACTCCCGGCGCCAGAGCGGCAGCGGCAGCGGCAGCGCCACTCCGCGGCCCACGGTCGCCCCGGGCTCGCCCCGGTCGCACCGCCCCGGCTCGGCGGGCCCGCAGTCGCCGCGCCTGCGCCGCGGCGGCGGCGGCGGCGGCGGCCCAGCGCCCGGCTCGGGCCCGCAGGGGGGCAACGGGGGCCCGGGCGGGCCCGGCCCGGGCCGCGAGGGCCTGCTGGACATGCTGTGGCCGCAGCAGGGCCCGGCCCAGGGCGGACAGCAGTATGCGGGCGGGGGTGGCGGGGGTGGCTCGGTCGACCAGTGGGGCCGCCCCCACAGCCCCGACCCCCACATGGGTCACCAGGGCCACGGGGGTCAGTACGGCGGTGGCGGCGGCGGGTACGGCATGGAGGGCCCGGGCGGCGGCGGCGGCCCGTCCGGCGGCTACGGCCCGGCGCTGCCCAGCGGCGGCGGCGGTTACCTGCCCGGAACGGTTGGCGGCGGCGGCGGCGGCGGGCCGTTGGACCAGGAGGACCAGGGGCTCTTGGCGGGCCTGGAGGCGGTGGCGGGCGGTTATAACGCTCGCGCGTCCCTTGGCGCGGACCAACTGTCGGCCGAGGAGCTGGCGCTGCTCGGGATTCACGGCGCGGATCGCGATCTGCTGCTGGACGCGGGCCAAGATTCCAGCCTGGATCCCCTGATGGATCTGCTCCTGCTGGGCGATGCCCTGGGCGGCGGCGGCGGCGGCGGTGGCGGCGGCGGCGGCGGCGGGCGGGGCCAGCAGACGGCGCCCGGCGCCCCGGGCATGGGGTACGGCCAACAGCAGTACGGCCAGCGCCGCCTGTCGGAGCAGATGCAGGGCGGTGGCGGGGGCGGCGGCGGCGGCGGGCTGGGCAGCCTGGGCGGTCCCGGCGTGGGCCCCGTCGGCATCTCATCCCTGCTCCGGAACTCAGCCACGGGCTACGCGGGCGGCGGCGGCGGCGGCGGTGGTGGTGGCGGCGGCGGCGGCGGAGGCGGAGGCGGCGGCCTGCTCAGCGGCGTCAGCGCTGGCGGCAGCCACTCGGCGCCGTACCGACAGCACCGCCTCTCCTCCGTCACGGGGGGCCAGGGCGGCGGCGGCGGCGGCGGTCAGCGCGTCAGCCGCTTCGCCTCGGGCCTCGACGGGCCGCCGCAGCACGGCCACGTCGCAGATCTGTCGTACGCCGGCGGCATGCAGCAGTACGACGACCCGCTCATCGCCGGCCCGGGCGGCGGCGGCGGCGGGTACGACGGCGGGCAGGGGTACGGGCAGCGGGGCTACGAGAGCGGGCCCCTGCCCGACGACATGGTCCAGGGCGGCGGCGGCGGCGGCGGGCGGCAGCGCCCCGCCTCCCACCTGCAGCACCCGCACCACTCCCACCTGTTCGGACCCGAGCAGCGCCGCTCCGCCCCCGGTCAGATCGGGATACCCGGCTGGGACGAGGGCGGGCACGGCGGCGCGGGGGGCCCCGCGCGCGGCGGCGGCGGCCGCTGGGGCGCCGAGGTGGAGGAGCTGGGCGGCGGCGGCGGCGGCGCACGCGGCCGCATGCTGCAGTCCGCCACCGGCGGCCTTGAGCCCGTGCCGGAGACCATGCTGCTCGGCGGCGGCGGCGGCAGGATGCACGGCGGCGGCGGCGGAGGCAGCGGCGGGCACGGCGGCTACGGCAACATCGGCGGCAGCGCGAGCGGCGCCGCCGGCGGGCAGTACGGCAGCACGCCGCCGTACGACGACATGCCGTCGGGCGCGCGCGACCTCAGCCGCAACTACAGCGGCGGCGGCATGCCCTCGCAGCTCCGCCGCGGCGGCCCCGCCGCCGACCTCCTCGCCGGCTCCCGCGGCGCCCCGCTGCGGTCCAACTCCTCCTCCGCGCTCTCGCTGCCGCAGCGGGGCAGCGGCGGCCCGGGCATGCCCGCCAGCGCCATGCAGGACTCCCGCCAGGGCGGCGGCGGCGGCGGCGGCGGCGGCGGGATCCGGCCCGCGACCTTCACGGGCCTCGACGGCCGCGGCAGCGGCGACTCTGCGGGCCTGGGCGTGCGCGAGCTGGCGCCCCCCGGCGGCTCCGCGCTGCCGCCCTTCAACCGCACCGAGCAGCAGCTGGCGAGGGAGCAGCTGGCGAGGGCGCTGCAGCGCAGCGGCGGCGGCGCGCCGCCCGGCCCCGGCGGCGGCGGCGGCGGCGGCTACGGCGGCGGCCCGGCGGCGGCGGCGGCGGCGCTGGGCGTGGGCCCCGGCGGGGGCGGCTCCCCCATGGCTCACCTCCAGGGTCACGGCAGCGGCGGCGTCAACTCGCCTCCACCAGAGACGATCGCGTCATTGCAGGTGGGGCTTTATGGGGATCGGGCGACAGTGGTCGGTATGTGGCAGATGGCTGTGGGAGCTTTGGGCTGGGGAGGGCTGGCGGCCTGTCCGCTTGCTGGGGCGGTGGTCTTCGCCTCTGCTTCGCCGCGGGGGGGCCTGTTGCTTGGGCTTGTCTTGGGCAATCAATACACGGGATGTACGGTCGCTGGGGCTGGCAGCGGTCGCTGGGGCGCCTGTCATTGGCCTCGGCGGCGCATCAGGGGCCCGTACCCTTGGTTTGATCCCGGGACTCGGCGAAAGGGGCGTGGGCAGTCAACGGCCGGGCCGGTCTCAGCCAGTGTCAGCTCTGCAAAACAGGTATCCGTATCTCCTGCCGCTGCCTCCCTCCGTGACTCGAAGCCTCCTGTCCTGGCCACTTCTGCTCACGGCCTCACGCTTTGTCACCTCGTCCGCCCCCTTCCCTCCCCAGGGCCTGCGGCTGCGCGCCGAGGAAGACCCCCACGCCATGAGCCGGCTGGGGCCGCAGCACGGCCAGCAGCAGTACGGCCGTACGGCAGGCGGCATGCCGGCGGCGCCGTACAGTGGCGACGACAGCGACCTTGGCGGCGGCGGCCACCACCACATGGGCGGGGGCGGCGTGCAGCACGGCCACGGGTCGCCGTACATGCAGCCAGACCCGCCGTACCACCAGCAGTACGGCGGCGGGTCGGGCATGCGGGAACCGCAGTACGGCGGCGGGTCGGGCGCGCGAGAACAGCACTACGGCCCGCCGCACCACGGCGGCGGCGGCGGCGGCTACAGCTCACGGTACGACAGCGGGCCGTCGCTGGTCGACCCGCCGCCGACCCACATGGGCGGCGGCCAGGGCCGCGGCACGGGGTCCGGCATGGGCCCCGGCGGCGGCTCCCTCGTGGGCCCGGGTGGGCCTGGCGGGGGCGCGACCGCTCTCCTGGATGCGCTGGACGCCCAACTGACCGACATCGACCACTTCGTGGACCGAAACATGGACATGCTGAGGCGCAACAGCGGCGGCTACGGAGCGGGAGCCTACATCAATGACGCCATGGGCGGCGGCGGCGGCGGTGGAGGGGGCGGCGGTGGAGGGGGCGGCGGCGGGGGCGGCTACCCGCGCAACAGCAGCCTGGGCGGCCTGAGCTTCGGCGGCCCGGGCGGCGGGGCCGGGGGCGGCGCGGGCATGGACATTGACGCAATGCGGGAGAGCCTGCGCCGGGAGCTGCGGCAGGGCAGCGCGGAGCAGTGGGAGGACATGCTGCGGTCGCTGGGGACCGGGTGAGCGCGCGCCGCCTTCGCCTTTATCGCTACCGCCTGTAGGGTGGGCCGTGCCTGCTCCCGCTGTCGGGATGAGTTTGGAGGGGGTGACCGGGGGTGGCTCGTGGTTGGGGCTCGAAGGGCCAGGCGCGGGCGCGGGAGGGCAGGCGGCGTGGCGTCGCGGTCAGCCTGGCGGGGGCCGGGGCTGTGGGTGTGTTCCGATGTGATGTGTGCCGATGTGACGTGAACTGTGTGCCGCGCGCGCGTCTGAGAGTGGTGGTTCGTACATTGCCCCCGGCCGCTGTTTATTGCTCGGCTGCGCTTCTGGGGGTTGCTGGGCGCCGGGCCCAGCCGGGAGCCCCTGGCGCAGGCGCGGGCGCAGGGGGGCGCATGCCGCAGGCGCATCTAGAGGGGCGGCGTGCACGGCTGAGGGCGCAGGGGCGGGGACTTGAGGCGCAGGGGGGCTAGTGCCGTAGTGGTGGCCGGCAGGCGGGGAGCGGTGTGTTGTCGGGTGACTCAACAGCAAGAATGCATCGAGCAGGCGAGGGAGCAGCGACATGGCTGGGGGCAGGTGGGTCTGATGCAACAGGGCCCCATGACCCCGCGGGGGGCGTCAGGGGGTGGAGAGCAGGCGGGAATGTGCGACAGCGGGCACCGCCAAGCAGGGAAGGGGGGCGGTTATGACGGCGCCCCGCGGCGCGTGGATGGGCTAATTGTGATGGAGAGTCCGGCCCGCCGCATGGGCCGGGCGTGTCGATCCGCTGCGTGTTGTGGGAGGGTGCTGTGCCTGCACTGTGTGGCGTGTGGCGTGTGAGGAGGCACTGCGAACGCTAGGCTTGGTTGTGGCGCCGCTGACTTGAGGGCCTGTACGTGTGGGTGTGTGGCCTCCGTGTGTGCGCCGAATGACGACGACTGCTCGCAGCTGGCCCCCGCTGTGTAGGGCCCCGTGTCCGAGACATTGAGGTGATGATACCCTGACGAGAACCTGTGCAAGAAATGGGGCTGACCAGGGCCTCGGGAGATCGCCGCGGTTGCTGTTGTACCGGTGCGGCGTTGGTGTGAGTGCACTGGCACGCAGCGGCTGAGCGACCCCGAGTTTGCATGTCATGGAGTAATGCCAATTGCTGACGTGTCCGGCTCGAGGAGGGTGTGCGGTGGGCCCTGCGGTGCTGTGCCCGCGCCATGGCCCCGCGTGCTGACCCTGTTGAAGCAACTGCTGGGAGCTTGGGAAGCCCACGCAAGCGGAGCGACACCCGGGCTGTGCATACATGGCGCCATGTGCTGCTGCCCTGTACGGTCCTGTGTGTGGTGGCGGAGGTGGAGTGGTGCAGCGCGTTCCATCGTGTAGCGCCGGCAGCGGGACCGGGGCACCACACCAGCCCACGTGCCCAGAGCAGGCTGAGTAGGGCACCTGGCACTGCTGGCAGCGGCAGCACGGCTGGCCCCCAGCAAACCGCTGGAGGGCCGCGAGCGCCACCTAGAGCCTGAACCCTGGAGAGACGACGGCAGGGTGCAGCCGGAAGTGCGCACGCCGGCAGCACCTTCCCACGCACACGTAATGGACAACGGGACACGGGAGGACTACCAGGCATGCGCTGCTAGCGAAGGGGCAGCGGCCCAAGGGCCTGTAGCCCACCGCCGCGGAACTGGGAAGGGGAACGGCGGCATGCTAGGGGGCCCGGGTGCTTGCACCTTGCGGAGGCCCAGCCTAGCCCAGGTCGGCTTTTGAGGGCGTCTCCTGCGAGGGCGCAGCTGTGGTGCTTGAATGCCGCCCTCAACAGCGGCAACGCGTATGCCGGCGGGGGGGGGGGGCTGTTTCGACGGCCATGCTTGGAGCTGGGCAGGGGCGGTGAGCCCCGATGCACCCGGTGCACACAACGCCCCGGAGAGAGGCAGGCAGGCAGCTGAAGTGACACAACCGGTTCCGAACTGTAGCAACACAGACCATAGCGGTACCGTACCGGCATGCCATGACAAGCATCACAAACATCATCCTAAACTTCACATCCGTCCATCGCAACAGCCCCGTCGCGGGTGTGTGTATGGCGGCGGCCGCGTGCAGAAGCCGGCGTGTCCTTGGGCAGGGTCCCGCAGCCGCACCCGCACGGGCCGTCGGGTGGGCTGCGGGCCCCTGCCTCCGCCGGCTTCGTCTCTCATCAGCGGGGCCGGGCCCGGCACTGCTGCCGGGAGTATCGATTCACCGGCGCCCGCGTCACTCCTCACACCGCCGCATCGCCATCCCACCACCCGCGCTCTCGAGCAATCCACCAGCGCCCCAGTTCCATCCCTCGGGCCCCCCGCGCTGCAGGGCGCAAAGCCCGGCCCCAAGGCGACCAACGCCTCAGCCAGCCCACACCCACGCGACCTCAGGCCCTGCGTCCTCGTGCCCCCGCCAGGCCTGCATTCGAGCTAGCTATCGGCGCCCGACGCCGCAAGGAGCCGGCGTGCCCCCAGCGGCTGCGGGGTTGGTCTCCAGTCCATTGCTAGCGACCGTGTTCACTCCTTGAGCGCTGCCGCCACCTCCTCCGCCAGGGCCTCCACGTCCAGAGCCTTGAGCTTGGGGAAGGGGCGGGGCATGTCCTGGGGCGAGGCCGTGGGGCGGAAAGAGGACGAGGATGAGGACCGGTAGGGGGCTTGCCGGGCCCAGGAAAGAAAGAAGCCAGGAAGACCTGTGGGCCAGGTAAGGGAAGGCTCGATGCTCTGCCCTGCTTCCGCGCTCCGCAGCCTCCGCGACAGCTGCCGTAAACTCCCTGCCGTAACTCCCTGCCGTAACGCCAAGCACACTGCGCTGCACTGGATCCCCGCCCACCCGGGCTCCACGGCCCCGGCCCAGCCTGAACTCCGCGCGCCCTGGACAGCTGCAGCGGTTCACTGCTGAAGCGCAGGAGCTTGGCGCAGGCTTCCCTCAAGTGCCCTGCCGGGGTCCCCGCCCGGACTCACCAGCAGGCTCACAAAGACCTTGCCTCCGGGGCCGCGCACTTCGAAGCAGCCCTTGCGCGGCTTATCAGGGTTGATGGCGACCGAGGTATCCGGAATCGCCTCCTTTAGCAGTTTTTCTAGTTTGGTGGCCCTGTGGCCGTACGTGAGGGGAGGGGGGGGGGCGTCAGGGAGGGGTTGCGGAGCTGGCGAGGGCAACAAGCAGTAGAAGGGCGGGAACTCACACAACGCCTGGTGGCGCCACGCTACCCAGCCTGAGGTTCAGACGACGAAGCGAAACCGCCCCCCCATAATGCCCACTGACCGTGTCTTGAATGCGCCTCAGCTCTTGCTGCGGGGGCAGGCACAGCCGCGGCGCGGACGAGCGGGAAGGTCAGCATGCGTTCAGGAGGCACCCCGCGCGACGCAGCAAGCCCTACCAAGCCTCGATGACGATGGCGGCGTCCGCAGACGTCTCCTCCGCCTTCGTCTCCTTGGGAGGAGCTTTGGCCTTGGGTGCCGCTTTCGCCTTCTTCTCCTTGGGCTCAGCCGCGGCCTCAGCGGCCTTACGTTTGGGCGCCATTTTGTCACGCAACTTCTGTGTGCAACGGGAACTGCGCCCCTGCGTATTGCCATGCGCGCGGTTGCCCATGCGGTTGTTGGTCAGGTCACGCTGCGTATCCATTGTCTTCTTGCCTAAACATTATGGAATACTCTGACCTAGGAATTCTGAACTAGGACGCTCGGATGCACACGCCTGCATGCCTCGCGAGATGGCCAATTCCGCGACGGAAGCCGGTGGACCGGTGGTTGGAGCTGCTGGCTGCACCGTCCCAAGCCTTGCGCCCCTTGTGCAGCACCTCATCTTGTCGCGGCTGACGGCCGAGGAGCTCGCATGCGTTCGGGCCGTCGACACGGCGCACCGGGACTGCGTCGACTCGGCGGTCAGCGAGCTTTATCCTTGGAAGGTGGAGCTGCCTTCGGACGGAGACCAAGCGGCAGCAGCAGAGCCGGACGGGGCCTCGGCGGGGGCGGGCCCGTCAACCGCGCCCGCGCCCCGCGCGCCGGTGCCCCGCAAGGGCCCCTACCCCACGCTCCAACACCTCATCCTCCGGCACCACCCCTACCTGGATCGCGGCCTGGATCCATCCACGTCAGCGTACGACACGGACGCGGGCGGCGGCCTGTACCATGGCGGCGCATTCTCGGGCTCGACGCAGGCGCTCCATCTGCCGCGACGCTTACCTGGCGACGGCCTCGTCTCGCTCGCGGAGATGCAGTCCCTCGAAGCGCTGTCCGCGAGCATGCTATGCGCCGCCGACGCAGCCGCCGCCCGGGCCGCGGCGGCCGCCGAGCTGCAGACGCCGGCCGCCGTGGCCGCAGCCCGGCGCTTCGCCGTCGCCACGGCCGGCGCCATCTCGCCCGCGCCGCCGGGGGCGCACTGGGGCAACCTGCTCGGCCCACACGGCGGCGGCGGCGGGGCCGCCGCGGCGGTGGCGGAGGCGCCGGCAGGTGCGGAGGACTCCGATGATGACGCCGCCGCCGCCGCTGCTGCCGCTGCCGCCGCCGCCGCCGCCGTCGCCGGGCCCGGCGGTGACGCTGCCGGCGGCGGCGGCGGCGGTGCCGGCGGGCCTCGGATGGGCTGGCTGGCGGAGGTTAACGCCTTCCGCCTGGCCAACTACCGCCGCACGCAGATGGCTCGGCTGCGCGAGGCGGCGCTGGACGTGCAGCTGTCCTGCGCGGCGGCGGCGCTGCCCGCCGTCGCGCCCCGCCTGTCCTCCCTCACCCTCACCGATCTGCCCTTCACGGAGGAGGTCTTTGCCGCCGTCGCCGCCTGCACCGCCCTCTCCCGCCTCGCGCTCTCGGCCCGGGTCAGCAGCGCCGGCGCTGCCGCCGCGGCGGCGGCGGCGGCCTCCGGCAGCGCCGCGCCGCCGGGGCGGTCCGGCGAGATGCGGGCGGCGCACCTGGCGGTTATAGCCGGTTCGTTGAAACGGTTGAAGCACCTGGACCTGCACGCCAACGGCTTCGCGCCCGACGTGGACTTCGCGCCGCTCGCCTGCCTGTCCTGCCTGACGTACCTGCGGCTGAACCAGGCCGCCCTGTACGACAGCACGTACGGCAATCGGTACGAGCGGTTGCCCGAGGACTTCACGCGCGAGCCGCTGATCGCGCCGCTGTACGGCGCGGAGGCGCTGGCGGGGCTCCCGGCACTGCACGCCCTGTCCCTCACGGGTGCGTGGGGTGGGGGGGTGGGGGGGTGGGGGGTTGGGCGATGGGTTGCGTGGACGCCGGGTCCCCTCAGCCGCACGCCCTCTCCTGGCCGCCCCTGCGCACCATGTGCCAGCCCCAAACCCCTCCCCGGCCCTGTTTCACCTCCACACCCCCACCCGCCCCCCAGGCCTGGACGCGCCCCCCCTGGCCCTGCTGCTGGCCCTGCCGTACGGCGGCGGGCCGGTACGGCACCTGGCGCTACGGAAGCTATACCGCCTCGAGGGGGAGGCCGTGGAGGTGCGTGCGTGCGTGCGCGCGTTCACGGGTGCGAGCGTGCTCCTTCAGTACAGCCAAGCTGACCATGCTGCCCATGCAAGGGCATGCCGTGCGACCAGGGTCTGGGACTTCAAGTGGGGTCGGGGGTGCTGATGAAGTCTGCGGGCTGTGTTGCCTCGGTGCACCTCTCTCCGGCGCGGCCCCCTCCCCTCGACCTACGCCTGCTCACCCCCGCTCCTCCCTGCTCCCCCCTCTCCCCGACCTCCCTCCCCCCCCACAGGCCATTGGGCGGCTGACGGCGCTCACGGAGCTGCAGCTGGCGGCGGACTGGTGGGGGGGGGGGGAAGGGGGGGGGGGGCGGCACGATGAGAGGTCAAAGGGACGGGGGAAGCAGGTGGAGGGCCGGAGGTCAGCAGTGCGCGCGGTACCCCGCCCCACTTGCAGCGCGTAGGCTCAGGCCTCTCCTCACCTCCTGCCGCCAGCCCCTCTCCTCTCACCTCCACTGCCTCCCTTCTCCTAACGACACGCCCCTCCTCCCCCCCGCAGGTGCCTCCCCCTGGGGTCCGACCAGCCTCCCCCCCTGGAGGCTCAGGACCTGGTGGGGGACGATGCGGCCGTGCCCATGCCCGCGCTGGATCCAGACACCGACGAAGACGCGGATCCGGATCTAGATCTGAATCCGGAAGCGCAGGAACCTGGATCAGACTCCGATGCGGACCAGCCCGCGGCGGCCGGGCTGGCGGCGGCCATGCAAGCGGCGGCGGCGCAAGCGCAGGTAGCGGAGCTGGGGGCGGGTGGCGGGCCGGCGGCGGCGGCGGCGGCGGTGGCGGCGGTGGCGGCGGCCCACGCGATGGCGGATCACGCGGCGGCGGCGGCGGCGGCGGCGGCGGCGGCGGAGGCGGCGGAGGCGGAGGCGGAGGCGGCTCAGCAGGAGCTGGCGGAGGCGCAGGCGGAGCTGGCGAACGCATTGCACGAGCTGGCGGAGGCGCAGGGCGCGATGGCAGCCGCCGTCGCCGCCGGCCCTGCCGCCGCCGCCAACAACAACAACAACAACAACCCCGGCCCGCCCGCCCCCGCTCAGCTCGTCTTCAACTTTGGCGAGGCCCAGAACCTCCTGCAGCCGCCGCCGCCGCTGCTGCCTGGCGGCGCCGGCGGCGGCGGCGCTGACGGCGGCGGCGCCGCCGGCGTTGGCGGCGGGCTGCCTGCGCCGCCGCCGCTCCCCGCCAATGTGTTCCTGGCGGGTCTGGCGCACCTCTTCCAGGGTATGGGCGGGGGCCCGGGGGGGCTGGGCGCGGCCTTGCTCGGGGCCGGCGGCGGCGGTGGCGGCGGCGGCGGTGGCGGTGGCGGCGGCGGCGGCGCGGCGGCGAGGGACGAGCGGTTGGCTCCGCTGCGGAACCTGCGGCGCCTGCAGGTGTGCGGTTGCGCCCGGGGCCGGGAAGGGGCAGGCGGTCGGGGCGCGACAGGGGGCAGAGCCGGGCGACGAAACACACCCCTCTCCCCCCCCTCCTTCACCCCCTCCCCCCCTCCCCCCCCAGGTCCTCCACCTGGGCCTGGGCCGCATCTTCGGAGTGGTCAACCTCAGCCCCCGCCTGCTGGCGCCCCTGGCGGCATGCACCCGGCTGACGCGGCTGTCGCTCAAGTGAGGGACTGGGGGGGAGGGCCTGAGGGCAGGGGGACGGAGGGGAGGGGGGGAGGGGGCGGACAGCGCGTCGGCCCACCCTGCCATGACGCCTGGCCGGGTTTGCCCCTCCCATGCTCCTTACCCCTTACCCGACGCGTCCCGAAACCCACACGCTTTACCCCCCCCCTCTCCCCCCCAGGTGCACCACTGTGGACTGGGCGCTGCTGGGGGTGCTGGCGCCGCTGCCCTCCCTGCGCCACCTGGCCATGCACTACCTGGACGGCAGGGGGAACGACGGAGCCAAGGTGTGTGGGGGAGATGGGGGGGAGGGGGGATGACGGAGCGGAGGTGGGGGACGGGGACGGCAGGGGGGCGTGTTTGGGATGCGGAGCCCGGGGTGGGTGGGCGATGTGTGCAATCGAGTGTGTGGTGCAACACCGGCACAAGCAGCGCGCAAGCAATGTGTGCGAGGGCAGGGGGCAGGCAGGTCCTCGTGAGCGCTACCTTGTTCCCCTTTGCCCCTGGTCTTGACTCCCCTCGGGCTAGCTTCCACGCCCCCCTCTCTCCCCCTCCTTTTACCCCCCCCCCCCCAGATTGCGGCCGACCTGCTGTCATGGCGCAGCCTCAGCGCCGTCACCGCCCTCAGCTTGGGGGCGTTCGAGGTGTGTGTGTGTGTGTTGGGGGGGGGAGGCGTGCGTCGTGGTGTGGTTGTGAGGGTGGGGGTGGGAGAAGAGACTGTGTGGCGGGTTGGCAGGGTGGCGGGTACGCGGCAGGCATGTGCGGGGCTGGGCGGGATTGGGGCGAGGCGCTGAGGCGCGGGGCAGGGCAGCCCCCCGGGCAGGGCGCATGCGCGTGGGCTGCAGCCGTACAGGGGTAGGCAGTTCGCAGAAGGTCGCGCCCACGAAACACACACGCCTCTTTCCCCCCCCCCTCCCCTCCCTCCCCCCCTGCACCCCCCAGGCCCAGCAGGACGCCGACATCATCGCCCGCGTGCTGCCGCCCTCCCGCGTGGCGGCCGCCTCTGTGTTCGGTCTGAGGGGGTGCGCCCCCGCCTACGACGTGTTCGGGGCGCTGGCGGCAGCCACGGCCCTCACGGCCCTCACGCTGCAGGTGGGGGAAGGGAGTGTGTGGGGGGGGGGGGCGGGGGGGCCGGGGAGGGTGAGGGGAGCAGGAAAGGGACAGCGGACAAGGGAGGGGCGTTGGTACGAGACGGGGCGGGCGCCTTTGAATGCGTGCGGCCCCCTGTTCCGGCGCTGGGCCTGCGCCGCCTGGGGGCTCCGCAGCCCGTGCGTGGCGGTGGGGGCGGGGGGGCGCAAGGAAGCTGACCACATATGTGAACCTCCGCGATCGCAACTGACGCTGTGTCGCTCCTTGCGTGGGCCGTGCTGTGCTGCGCTGTCCGGATGGCCGCTTTGTGACTCCATGGCTAGCCCCTTCCCACGCCCGTTTCCCTGTGCCCCGTCCGCAGGGCGACTGGATGCTCCCCCGCACCCCCCGCGCACCGCCCCGGGCCCCCGGGGCCCCCGGGGGAGGGGCAGGGGCGGGGGCAGGGGCCGCGGGCGGGGGCCTGCCGCCGCTGCCCCCCCCTCCCCCGCCCGGCCCCCCCCAGAGCCTGGGCGCTCTGCGGGCGCTGCCGCTGCTCCGGAGCCTGGCCTTGGATGCGGCGTGCGGGAGCCTGGACCCGGGGGGGGCGCCCATATTCCAGGTGGGGTGGGCGGGAGGTGGGGTGGGCGGAGGTGGGGATTGGGTGGAGGGTTGGGGGTATGGGTTTGGGGGGACGCATGCTCCTGCCTATTGGGCCGCTCCGGGTGAAGAGCGCCCCACCCCACCTTCCTCCCCACACCTGCGCCCGCCGCCTGCTCCCCAGGTACCCATCCCTGCCATGCACGATGACCGCTGCACCCCTCATCCACCCGCCCACCCACCCCTTGACCACACACCCGGGGGGGGGGCAGCAGCCGCCATCTACGCGCAGCCTGGATCTTGCTCTTTCCACTTTCTCGGGGCTTCTTACTTGTACAATGAGGGTCAGCACACCCACCCCTCCCTCCCCAGGACGTTGTGTGGATCGCCCCCGGGGCACCCCCGGGAGTGCTGCAGCTGGTGCCGCCGCAGCTGCCGCCGCCGCCAGCGGGGGCGGCGGCGGCGGAGGTGGAGCTGCCGCCGCCGCCGCTGCCCCTTGCGATGGCGGCGGTGGCGGCGGGACCGATCCCGGCCGGCGCGGAGGTGTTTTTCCCCGGGTGGGGGCCGCAGTGGGGTGGGGGGGATTCCTCGGAGGAAGACGAGGAGGCGGCGGAGGCGGCGGGGGCGGCAGGGACGGACGGTGCGGCGGAGGCGGGGGCCACGGCCAAGCGGCGGCGCTCGGGCGAGGGCGGCGGCGGCAGCGGTGCCAGCGCCGGTGGTGGCGGCGGCGGCGGCGGCTCAGGTGCCGGCGGCGCTGGCTCGTCAGGAGCAGCGGCGGAGGCCTCGCCCAGCGGCGCCGCTGACGGGGCTCCGCGGCCAAAGCGCCAGGCGCTGCGGGGAGCTGTGAGCCGCGGCGACGCCGAGCCGACGGCGGCGGCGGCGGCGGCGGCGGCGGCAGGGTCCGCTGCAGCTGCAGCGCCGCTGCCGCCGACGGAGGCGGGCGGAATCAAGCGCCGGCGCTCCGTAGGCAGCGCTGGCGACGGCAGCGATACCACCCCCTCCGCCGGGCCGTCGGCGCCGCCAGCAGCCGCCAGCTTGGCGGCGCAGCTGGCAAGCCTGCCGCCGCCGCCGCCGGTGCCGCCGCTGGCAGCGGGCGGCCCGGCGATGCAGTTCAAGCCCGTGCCCGTACTTTTCCGATCCAACTCCATGTCTGACTCGGACGACGCGGTGGACGAGGCTCCGGATCTGCCGTCGTACGGAACTTCCGCCGCCGCCGCCGCCCTATCCCAGCTACACAGCGGCACGCCATCCGCCGCCGCCGCCACCGCCGCCGTTGGTAGCGGCTCCGGGGCGGGGCCGTCGTCAGCTCCGGATGGCGCTGCCGCCGTCGGCGCACCTGCTGCCGCCGCCGCCGGTGCGGCGGCGGCGCCGACCAACGCCGAGGCCCTGGCGGCGGCGGTGCAGGCGGTGGTGGCGGCGGCGGCGGCCGAGTCGGCGGCCATGGAGGCGGCCCTAGACGAGGTGCTGGCGGCGGCGCTGCTGCCGCTGGCGCCGTCGCCCTGGGGCGCCCCCTCCCCCGCCACCGCCGGAACCAGCTCCGGGCCTTCGGGATCGGGCTCGGGGGCGGAGTCGGAGGGGGCGGACGCGCATGGGGGCGGCAGCGGCGGCGGGGGTGGTGGGGGCTCGGGTGGCAGCGGGCGTGGGGCTGGAGGGGGCAGCGACGGCGGCGGGTCAGGCGGCGGCCGCCCGTCGAGAGGTGGCGGTGGCGGTGGCGGTGGCGGAGGCGGAGGCGGAGGCGGAGGGCCGGGGGCGGGGCGCGATGCCGAGCTGTCGGCGGCCGCGCAGTGGCTGATGCAGGTGCGCCGAGGGGGCGGGGCGTCCATGGGCCCACCCTCCCTCGCACGTACCCCTGCTTTCCCGACCTTCCCATGCACACTTCTGCTCCGCCCTGAACCCAGTTCAATGCATGGCCCTTGCCGCCGCCCCCCGAGGGGCCCCCTTCCTTCCCCCCCTCCCCCTCGGCGCGATCCCGCTCAGCAACAAACACCCCCTCCCCCTCCTTCCCCTTCCTTCCCCCTCCTCCCCCCGCTCCCCCCCCCTCCCCCCCCTCCCCCCTCCCTCCCCCCCAGGTCTCCCAGCTGACCCAGCTCACGGCCCTCCGCCTGGAGCGCTTCGCCCGGGTGCCGCCCCCCGCGCTGGCGCCCCTGCGGGGCCTGCGCCGCCTGCAGCTGACAGGGCTGCGGGGGCTGGAGGCGCAGCTCGTGAGGGTGGGTGCTCCTGGGGGGAAGGCAGGGGCGGGGGCAGGGGCGGGTGGGGGGTGTCGAGGTGGGGTGTCGAGGGGCGGCTGGAGGGGAGCGGTCGGGGAGTGAGCGGCCCTTGACGAGGAGGGGCGGAGGAGGGAGGGTCAGGGAGTGAGGCGAATTTGCGCACCCCAGACGAATCCTCTCCTGCCCGCCCCGCCCCCCCCCACACCCCGCCATGCTTCTACGGCACAGGTGACGTGATCCCGGTCACTCTCCACTCCCCAACCCCCCCTTCCCCTCATCCCCCAACCCCTACCCCTCATCCCCCCCCACCCCACCAGACCCTGGCCTCCCTGCCCTGCCTCACCTACCTCAGCCTGGAGGGCCGCTCGTCCGCCCACATGGGCTCCAGCGTGTACGGCACGCTCGCGCGGATGCCGTACGCCCCACCATCTGCCGTACAGGTGTGCCACGACTGGCCACTTCGCTAGGGGCGTGCAGTGCCGCTTGCTTGGGCTGCCAACGCGGGGGGGTGATAGGTGGGCGCGGGGTCTCTCACTGACTGCCCCCCCACCCAGGCAACCCCGACTCCATCCTCTCCTCTCCTCAAACCCCAAACGCCCTCCTCTCCCCAAACCCCAACACCCGCCTCCCCCCAAACCCCAAACCCCAGGCCCTGTCCGGCCTCTGCCGCCTGCGCCTGCTCTACCTGGCCGGCTTCACCCTCGTGGAGCCGCCGCCGCCGCTGCCGCCGCTGCCGCTGCACCGCCGCCGCCGCGGCGCCGCCAACGGCTCCGGCGCCGCCGCCACCGCCGCCGCCGAGGCCGCGCGGCGGCGGCACGTGGCGGCGGCGGCGGCGGCGCGGGCGCGTGAGGAGTGGGGCTGCCTGGGGGCGGAGGAGGGGGAGGGGGAGGGGGGAGGGGCGGGGGGCGACCCGCTCGATGCGGTGCTGGGGGCGCTGGGGGGCCTGCAGCGGCTGAGGTACCTGGGGCTGTGCGTGGCGGAGTGGGTGCAGGTGCGCGGGGGGTGGGGGGTGGGGTGGGGTGGGGTTGGGGGACACAAGCAGCGCTGCGACGCATGGCCGTGATTGCCCCCGCACGTCCTAGGACCCGGACAGGCTCTTCTTGTTTGACATTGAGGCCTAAAACTGGGCTGGCTTGCCACAAAGTGCCAAGGGATGAATGCCCGGCCCCGTGTCACCGTGTTCCGGCCCCCGGCTTCCGTGACCTCCCCCTCCTCTCTCTCTTCTCCATGCTCTCCCTCTTCCCCCTCCCCCTGACGCCCCCCCAGCCCGCCCACGTGAACCGCCTGTGCTCCGCGCTGCCCGCTCTGCGCATGCTGGCGCTCCCCGCGGACGCAGCCACGCGCCGCTGGGTGCCGGGCCGCGGTGGCGGCGGCGGCGGGGCGGCGGCGGTGATGGGGGAGGGCCTGGCGGCGCTCAAGGCCGCGGCGGAGCGGTTGACCCAGGCGGCGGCGGCTGACGTTGGCGGCCCGGGCGCAGGCGCAGGTGGCGGCGGCGGCGGCGGCGGCGGCGGCAGTGGAGCGTCGGGCAGTGGTGGAGCGCCCGGCGGCGCCGCCAGCGGCTTCCTGTCAGACGCGCGGACGTTTGCGGAGGAGATCGAGGAGTGTACGGCAGCGGTGTACTGCGGTCTGAGCGAGGCGGAGTTCTGGCGGGCGGTTGAGGGGTTGGACGAGCAAGTGCGGGCGCAGGGGGCGCTGGTGCAGGGGGTGTGGGGGCGGGGGCGGGAGCGTGGGGTGGGGGCAGGCAGGACGGCAGGCGGGGAGGGAGAGGGAGAGGACTCAGGGGAAGAGGACGGGGCCAAGGAGGCGATGGTATGACAGTTGTCGGTGTGTGCTAGGCGCTAGGTTGCTCGTCCCGGAGTAGCTTACCGGGCCAACGGTCGAGAGCCGGATCCTTGGAACCGACAACGGAAACCATTAAATGGGACCGCCTGCGCAGCGCCAGAAGTGAAAGCAGTCACCGCAGCAGTCACAGTCGCCTTAACCTTCCACAAGTTGACTGAATAATCAACGATGCCTGTGTTGGATGCACTGTGCCCTAGCGTGCAAGCAAATTCCCTCGCCTTGCGTAAGCTCAGCCACCCTGAGCCGCCTGAGGTCACGCATGCCATAAGTTGATGTTTGCTGTTTTGGTAAGCCGCATCGCATCGCATCGCTCATGGCTTTCTGCAGGGGGCCAGCTGTTGTGATTCCAACTCCCTGCTTGCTTTCAGGCTCAACACGAGGCCCTCACCCGCACACGCTCTAAAATGTACATGACGCCGGCCACCCGTCAGGCATGAGGGGGGGGGGCGGAAGAAGGTTCTAGTTTGATCAGCCTGTGATCAGCCACACAAACCTCCAGCGGTGTGCCTTGAACACCCGAGTAAGGCTGTTGGCAGCCTCTCAGCCGTTTCACAGTTCACAAAGCCGCTGCTGGCTGCTGACCCTCAGCCGCTTTCCTAGCGCTAGCGGAGCTCCGGATCAGCGCCCCTCGAGGGAAAGCCCTCCATGATTGTTTTTCCTGAGATGAGGCCACCATGTCCCCGGCATGGCCATGGCCTGTGAGCACCCGTGGCGTGTGTGTGGGCGACCCGACCTCCTGCACACGGCTGGCCCAGCCCTGCAGGCGGATCCGCACACGGGTGCGGGCTTGACGCTGACGCGAGGGCCGCGCTGTCTAGGTTCCTGCCTGCCCACCAAGGGCGTAAGAGCCACGAGCCGGTCACGAGGAGGCAACAAGGCAGGGTACCTGGGCGCGGTCGGAGCTGATGCGGTTTCACAGGCGGCACGGGGCAGTAGCTCTTTTTTTCTCTGAGAGGGATTACATGGAACAGAAGAGAAGGGGGAGAAGCCGAGCGGACCTGCCTCTGAAGGACAGGCCTGACACCACCGAGATCCCCACAAACTCTGGAAGAATACCGCCGGAGGAGATGAACTAGATGAACTGCCAGCAATCAACCACTCAGCCAGGACAAAGACGGTGCCAACAGGAAGGAAGGATAGGAAGACGTAGCACCAAAAAAGAAAGGCCGGACCCCCACCGCGCAGGAAGGAAGAATAGACCCTTGGGCCAGAAAACCCATGGCCCCGGCCACAGCCACGCACTGGGACAGGGCCGTTCCCTGAAGCTCCCTCTCAGATGACACCACCTCCGGTCAGGTCTAGCTATGCCCAGCTGAGACGTTCTGGGCACCTGTACCGGGTTCCTGACCACCAGACGCAGGCCATGACTATGCCCAGTCCTCAAATCCTGGGGGCACCTGCTCTCTTGCCCCAACACCTACCCCCCCCCACACACAAACAAGACCTCCGCACTGTCCGACATCATCCTAAACCGTCAAAGCTCTAGAGCATCCACCGTTTATTAGGTTTATACTCCAGCTGAAGTAGAGCTTCAACATTAAGGTTTGTACTCAAGCTTGTAGCGTAGCCTCGCCCCCTTCTAGTCTGTCCAAAAGCGTTTTTGACGTCTTTCTGAGTAGGCTCACTAGTGGCTTTGAGGCCCAAACAGACGCACCGACAACGGGAACAGGAGCAGACCAGCAAGACACCCTAGCCGGGGAGGTGGTGTCCTCGCAAGGGCACGAGCAGGCCAGCAAGACACTCAAACCAGACAGGACAGGGACAAGGATGAGGACAGGCACAGAAGAGGTCCTCAAGGGACCGGGGCGACACCTCAGCAGAGGACGCACAGCGGCCAGGCAAGCCTGGCAGAGGTCAGCTCTCGACTGAGCGAGCTCTGCTCCCACCAGAGCGAAGACCACCTCCCCGGCTCCACACCGGGTTTCCCGGGTTTCCTCTCTCGCGCCAACCCCACCAATACAGGGCCCCTTGTGGATCGCCCTGGGTGGGGACCTGGCCCGAACGAGTTCCCACCTACGAAGAAAACACAAAAAACACAGCAAGCAGACCACCAACCCGAAACCCCTCCCCAAAACGCAGAGAACACACAGCCACCAAAACGCAAACAGCCTCCCCAGAGGCCGGGCACCTGCTGCCTCAAGCATCCCTTGCCTTGGGACCCCGCCGCCGCGCAACATTGACCCGCTCTACTCCCGCCCGTTCCGAGGCCGCTAACCCCCTTGCAAGCATCTATTAGGTGTATTGAAGGGTTCAGAAGGCTTGGGAGGTGCGGGGACGCGGTGGGGAGAGAGCTGGGCGCTTTGGGAGAGGCGGGGGGCAGGCCGGGGGTCGGGGCCGCGGACCCCGCCGCCGCGCAAAACTGACCCGCTCTACTCCCGCCCGTTCCGAGGCCTCCAACCCCCTTGCAAGCATCTATTAGATGTATTGAAGGGTTCAGAAGGCTTGGGAGGTGCGGGGACGCGGTGGGGAGAGAGCTGGGCGCTTTGGGAGAGGCGGGGGCAGGCCGGGGGTCGGGGCCGCGGACCCCGCCGCCGCGCAACATTGACCCGCTCTACTCCCGCCCGTTCCGAGGCCGCCAACCCCCTTGCAAGCATCTACTAGATGTATTGAAGGGTTCAGAAGGCTTGGGAGGTGCGGGGACGCGGTGGGGAGAGAGCTGGGCGCTTTGGGAGAGGCGGGGGGCAGGCCGGGGGTCGGGGCCGCGGACCCCGCCGCCGCGCAACATTGACCCGCTCTACTCCCGCCCGTTCCGAGGCCGCCAACCCCCTTGCAAGCATCTACTAGATGTATTGAAGGGTTCAGAAGGCTTGGGAGGTGCGGGGACGCGGTGGGGAGAGAGCTGGGCGCTTTGGGAGAGGCGGGGGGCAGGCCGGGGGTCGGGGCCGCGGACCCCGCCGCCGCGCAACATTGACCCGCTCTACTCCCGCCCGTTCCGAGGCCGCCAACCCCCTTGCAAGCATCTATCAGATGTATTGAAGGGTTCAGAAGGCTTGGGAGGTGCGGGGACGCGGTGGGGAGAGAGCTGGGCGCTTTGGGAGAGGCGGGGGCAGGCCGGGGGTCGGGGCCGCGGACCCCGCCGCCGCGCAAAATTGACCCGCTCTACTCCCGCCCGTTCCGAGGCCGCCAACCCCCTTGCAAGCATCTATCAGATGTATTGAAGGGTTCAGAAGGCTTGGGAGGTGCGGGGACGCGGTGGGGAGAGAGCTGGGCGCTTTGGGAGAGGCGGGGGCAGGCCGGGGGTCGGGGCCGCGGACCCCGCCGCCGCGCAACATTGACCCGCTCTACTCCCGCCCGTTCCGAGGCCGCCAACCCCCTTGCAAGCATCTATCAGATGTATTGAAGGGTTCAGAAGGCTTGGGAGGTGCGGGGACGCGGTGGGGAGAGAGCTGGGCGCTTTGGGAGAGGCGGGGGCAGGCCGGGGGTCGGGGCCGCGGACCCTGCCGCCGCGCAAAATTGACCCGCTCTACTCCCGCCCGTTCCGAGGCCGCCAATCCCCTTGCAAGCATCTATCAGATGTATTGAAGGGTTCAGAAGGCTTGGGAGGTGCGGGGACGCGGTGGGGAGAGAGCTGGGCGCTTTGGGAGAGGCGGGGGCAGGCCGGGGGTCGGGGCCGCGGACCCTGCCGCCGCGCAAAATTGACCCGCTCTACTCCCGCCCGTTCCGAGGCCGCCAATCCCCTTGCAAGCATCTATCAGATGTATTGAAGGGTTCAGAAGGCTTGGGAGGTGCGGGGACGCGGTGGGGAGAGAGCTGGGCGCTTTGGGAGAGGCGGGGGCAGGCCGGGGGTCGGGGCCGCGGACCCCGCCGCCGCGCAACATTGACCCGCTCTACTCCCGCCCGTTCCGAGGCCGCCAATCCCCTTGCAAGCATCTATCAGATGTATTTAAGGGTTCAGAAGGCTTGGGAGGTGCGGGGACGCGGTGGGGAGAGAGCTGGGCGCTTTGGGAGAGGCGGGGGCAGGCCGGGGGTCGGGGCCGCGGACCCTGCCGCCGCGCAAAATTGACCCGCTCTACTCCCGCCCGTTCCGAGGCCGCCAATCCCCTTGCAAGCATCTATCAGATGTATTGAAGGGTTCAGAAGGCTTGGGAGGTGCGGGGACGCGGTGGGGAGAGAGCTGGGCGCTTTGGGAGAGGCGGGGGCAGGCCGGGGGTCGGGGCCGCGGACCCCGCCGCCGCGCAACATTGACCCGCTCTACTCCCGCCCGTTCCGAGGCCGCCAATCCCCTTGCAAGCATCTATCAGATGTATTGAAGGGTTCAGAAGGCTTGGGAGGTGCGGGGACGCGGTGGGGAGAGAGCTGGGCGCTTTGGGAGAGGCGGGGGGCAGGCCGGGGGTCGGGGCCGCGGACCCCGCCGCCGCGCAAAACTGACCCGCTCTACTCCCGCCCGTTCCGAGGCCTCCAACCCCCTTGCAAGCATCTATTAGATGTATTGAAGGGTTCAGAAGGCTTGGGAGGTGCGGGGACGCGGTGGGGAGAGAGCTGGGCGCTTTGGGAGAGGCGGGGGCAGGCCGGGGGTCGGGGCCGCGGACCCCGCCGCCGCGCAAAATTGACCCGCTCTACTCCCGCCCGTTCCGAGGCCGCCAACCCCCTTGCAAGCATCTATCAGATGTATTGAAGGGTTCAGAAGGCTTGGGAGGTGCGGGGACGCGGTGGGGAGAGAGCTGGGCGCTTTGGGAGAGGCGGGGGCAGGCCGGGGGTCGGGGCCGCGGACCCCGCCGCCGCGCAAAATTGACCCGCTCTACTCCCGCCCGTTCCGAGGCCGCCAACCCCCTTGCAAGCATCTATCAGATGTATTGAAGGGTTCAGAAGGCTTGGGAGGTGCGGGGACGCGGTGGGGAGAGAGCTGGGCGCTTTGGGAGAGGCGGGGGCAGGCCGGGGGTCGGGGCCGCGGACCCCGCCGCCGCGCAAAATTGACCCGCTCTACTCCCGCCCGTTCCGAGGCCGCCAACCCCCTTGCAAGCATCTATTAGATGTATTGAAGGGTTCAGAAGGCTTGGGAGGTGCTGGGGACGCGGTGGGGAGAGAGCTGGGCGCTTTGGGAGAGGCGGGGGCAGGCCGGGGGTCGGGGGCCGCGGACCCCGCTGCCGCGCAAAATTGACCCGCTCTACTCCCGCCCGTTCCGAGGCCGCCAACCCCCTTGCAAGCATCTATCAGATGTATTGAAGGGTTCAGAAGGCTTGGGAGGTGCGGGGACGCGGTGGGGAGAGAGCTGGGCGCTTTGGGAGAGGCGGGGGCAGGCCGGGGGTCGGGGCCGCGGACCCCGCCGCCGCGCAAAATTGACCCGCTCTACTCCCGCCCGTTCCGAGGCCGCCAACCCCCTTGCAAGCATCTATCAGATGTATTGAAGGGTTCAGAAGGCTTGGGAGGTGCGGGGACGCGGTGGGGAGAGAGCTGGGCGCTTTGGGAGAGGCGGGGGCAGGCCGGGGGTCGGGGCCGCGGACCCCGCCGCCGCGCAAAATTGACCCGCTCTACTCCCGCCCGTTCCGAGGCCGCCAATCCCCTTGCAAGCATCTATCAGATGTATTGAAGGGTTCAGAAGGCTTGGGAGGTGCGGGGACGCGGTGGGGAGAGAGCTGGGCGCTTTGGGAGAGGCGGGGGCAGGCCGGGGGTCGGGGCCGCGGACCCCGCCGCCGCGCAAAATTGACCCGCTCTACTCCCGCCCGTTCCGAGGCCGCCAATCCCCTTGCAAGCATCTATCAGATGTATTGAAGGGTTCAGAAGGCTTGGGAGGTGCGGGGACGCGGTGGGGAGAGAGCTGGGCGCTTTGGGAGAGGCGGGGGCAGGCCGGGGGTCGGGGCCGCGGACCCCGCCGCCGCGCAAAATTGACCCGCTCTACTCCCGCCCGTTCCGAGGCCGCCAACCCCCTTGCAAGCATCTACTAGATGTATTGAAGGGTTCAGAAGGCTTGGGAGGTGCGGGGACGCGGTGGGGAGAGAGCTGGGCGCTTTGGGAGAGGCGGGGGGCAGGCCGGGGGTCGGGGCCGCGGACCCCGCCGCCGCGCAAAATTGACCCGCTCTACTCCCGCCCGTTCCGAGGCCGCCAACCCCCTTGCAAGCATCTACTAGATGTATTGAAGGGTTCAGAAGGCTTGGGAGGTGCGGGGACGCGGTGGGGAGAGAGCTGGGCGCTTTGGGAGAGGCGGGGGCAGGCCGGGGGTCGGGGCCGCGGACCCCGCCGCCGCGCAAAATTGACCCGCTCTACTCCCGCCCGTTCCGAGGCCGCCAATCCCCCTTGCAAGCATCTATCAGATGTATTGAAGGGTTCAGAAGGCTTGGGAGGTGCGGGGACGCGGTGGGGAGAGAGCTGGGCGCTTTGGGAGAGGCGGGGGCAGGCCGGGGGTCGGGGCCGCGGACCCCGCCGCCGCGCAAAATTGACCCGCTCTACTCCCGCCCGTTCCGAGGCCGCCAACCCCCTTGCAAGCATCTATCAGATGTATTGAAGGGTTCAGAAGGCTTGGGAGGTGCGGGGACGCGGTGGGGAGAGAGCTGGGCGCTTTGGGAGAGGCGGGGGCAGGCCGGGGGTCGGGGCCGCGGACCCCGCCGCCGCGCAAAATTGACCCGCTCTACTCCCGCCCGTTCCGAGGCCGCCAACCCCCTTGCAAGCATCTATCAGATGTATTGAAGGGTTCAGAAGGCTTGGGAGGTGCGGGGACGCGGTGGGGAGAGAGCTGGGCGCTTTGGGAGAGGCGGGGGCAGGCCGGGGGTCGGGGCCGCGGACCCCGCCGCCGCGCAAAATTGACCCGCTCTACTCCCGCCCGTTCCGAGGCCGCCAACCCCCTTGCAAGCATCTATCAGATGTATTGAAGGGTTCAGAAGGCTTGGGAGGTGCGGGGACGCGGTGGGGAGAGAGCTGGGCGCTTTGGGAGAGGCGGGGGCAGGCCGGGGGTCGGGGCCGCGGACCCCGCCGCCGCGCAAAATTGACCCGCTCTACTCCCGCCCGTTCCGAGGCCGCCAACCCCCTTGCAAGCATCTATCAGATGTATTGAAGGGTTCAGAAGGCTTGGGAGGTGCGGGGACGCGGTGGGGAGAGAGCTGGGCGCTTTGGGAGAGGCGGGGGCAGGCCGGGGGTCGGGGCCGCGGACCCCGCCGCCGCGCAAAATTGACCCGCTCTACTCCCGCCCGTTCCGAGGCCGCCAACCCCCTTGCAAGCATCTATCAGATGTATTGAAGGGTTCAGAAGGCTTGGGAGGTGCGGGGACGCGGTGGGGAGAGAGCTGGGCGCTTTGGGAGAGGCGGGGGCAGGCCGGGGGTCGGGGCCGCGGACCCCGCCGCCGCGCAAAATTGACCCGCTCTACTCCCGCCCGTTCCGAGGCCGCCAATCCCCCTTGCAAGCATCTATCAGATGTATTGAAGGGTTCAGAAGGCTTGGGAGGTGCGGGGACGCGGTGGGGAGAGAGCTGGGCGCTTTGGGAGAGGCGGGGGCAGGCCGGGGGTCGGGGCCGCGGACCCCGCCGCCGCGCAAAATTGACCCGCTCTACTCCCGCCCGTTCCGAGGCCGCCAACCCCCTTGCAAGCATCTATCAGATGTATTGAAGGGTTCAGAAGGCTTGGGAGGTGCGGGGACGCGGTGGGGAGAGAGCTGGGCGCTTTGGGAGAGGCGGGGGCAGGCCGGGGGTCGGGGCCGCGGACCCCGCCGCCGCGCAAAATTGACCCGCTCTACTCCCGCCCGTTCCGAGGCCGCCAACCCCCTTGCAAGCATCTATCAGATGTATTGAAGGGTTCAGAAGGCTTGGGAGGTGCGGGGACGCGGTGGGGAGAGAGCTGGGCGCTTTGGGAGAGGCGGGGGCAGGCCGGGGGTCGGGGCCGCGGACCCCGCCGCCGCGCAAAATTGACCCGCTCTACTCCCGCCCGTTCCGAGGCCGCCAACCCCCTTGCAAGCATCTATCAGATGTATTGAAGGGTTCAGAAGGCTTGGGAGGTGCGGGGACGCGGTGGGGAGAGAGCTGGGCGCTTTGGGAGAGGCGGGGGCAGGCCGGGGGTCGGGGCCGCGGACCCCGCCGCCGCGCAAAATTGACCCGCTCTACTCCCGCCCGTTCCGAGGCCGCCAACCCCCTTGCAAGCATCTATCAGATGTATTGAAGGGTTCAGAAGGCTTGGGAGGTGCGGGGACGCGGTGGGGAGAGAGCTGGGCGCTTTGGGAGAGGCGGGGGCAGGCCGGGGGTCGGGGCCGCGGACCCCGCCGCCGCGCAAAATTGACCCGCTCTACTCCCGCCCGTTCCGAGGCCGCCAACCCCCTTGCAAGCATCTATCAGATGTATTGAAGGGTTCAGAAGGCTTGGGAGGTGCGGGGACGCGGTGGGGAGAGAGCTGGGCGCTTTGGGAGAGGCGGGGGCAGGCCGGGGGTCGGGGCCGCGGACCCCGCCGCCGCGCAAAATTGACCCGCTCTACTCCCGCCCGTTCCGAGGCCGCCAACCCCCTTGCAAGCATCTATCAGATGTATTGAAGGGTTCAGAAGGCTTGGGAGGTGCGGGGACGCGGTGGGGAGAGAGCTGGGCGCTTTGGGAGAGGCGGGGGCAGGCCGGGGGTCGGGGCCGCGGACCCCGCCGCCGCGCAAAATTGACCCGCTCTACTCCCGCCCGTTCCGAGGCCGCCAACCCCCTTGCAAGCATCTATCAGATGTATTGAAGGGTTCAGAAGGCTTGGGAGGTGCGGGGACGCGGTGGGGAGAGAGCTGGGCGCTTTGGGAGAGGCGGGGGCAGGCCGGGGGTCGGGGCCGCGGACCCCGCCGCCGCGCAAAATTGACCCGCTCTACTCCCGCCCGTTCCGAGGCCGCCAACCCCCTTGCAAGCATCTATCAGATGTATTGAAGGGTTCAGAAGGCTTGGGAGGTGCGGGGACGCGGTGGGGAGAGAGCTGGGCGCTTTGGGAGAGGCGGGGGCAGGCCGGGGGTCGGGGCCGCGGACCCCGCCGCCGCGCAAAATTGACCCGCTCTACTCCCGCCCGTTCCGAGGCCGCCAACCCCCTTGCAAGCATCTATCAGATGTATTGAAGGGTTCAGAAGGCTTGGGAGGTGCGGGGACGCGGTGGGGAGAGAGCTGGGCGCTTTGGGAGAGGCGGGGGCAGGCCGGGGGTCGGGGCCGCGGACCCCGCCGCCGCGCAAAATTGACCCGCTCTACTCCCGCCCGTTCCGAGGCCGCCAACCCCCTTGCAAGCATCTATCAGATGTATTGAAGGGTTCAGAAGGCTTGGGAGGTGCGGGGACGCGGTGGGGAGAGAGCTGGGCGCTTTGGGAGAGGCGGGGGCAGGCCGGGGGTCGGGGCCGCGGACCCCGCCGCCGCGCAAAATTGACCCGCTCTACTCCCGCCCGTTCCGAGGCCGCCAACCCCCTTGCAAGCATCTATCAGATGTATTGAAGGGTTCAGAAGGCTTGGGAGGTGCGGGGACGCGGTGGGGAGAGAGCTGGGCGCTTTGGGAGAGGCGGGGGCAGGCCGGGGGTCGGGGCCGCGGACCCCGCCGCCGCGCAAAATTGACCCGCTCTACTCCCGCCCGTTCCGAGGCCGCCAACCCCCTTGCAAGCATCTATCAGATGTATTGAAGGGTTCAGAAGGCTTGGGAGGTGCGGGGACGCGGTGGGGAGAGAGCTGGGCGCTTTGGGAGAGGCGGGGGCAGGCCGGGGGTCGGGGCCGCGGACCCCGCCGCCGCGCAAAATTGACCCGCTCTACTCCCGCCCGTTCCGAGGCCGCCAACCCCCTTGCAAGCATCTATCAGATGTATTGAAGGGTTCAGAAGGCTTGGGAGGTGCGGGGACGCGGTGGGGAGAGAGCTGGGCGCTTTGGGAGAGGCGGGGGCAGGCCGGGGGTCGGGGCCGCGGACCCCGCCGCCGCGCAAAATTGACCCGCTCTACTCCCGCCCGTTCCGAGGCCGCCAACCCCCTTGCAAGCATCTATCAGATGTATTGAAGGGTTCAGAAGGCTTGGGAGGTGCGGGGACGCGGTGGGGAGAGAGCTGGGCGCTTTGGGAGAGGCGGGGGCAGGCCGGGGGTCGGGGCCGCGGACCCCGCCGCCGCGCAAAATTGACCCGCTCTACTCCCGCCCGTTCCGAGGCCGCCAACCCCCTTGCAAGCATCTATCAGATGTATTGAAGGGTTCAGAAGGCTTGGGAGGTGCGGGGACGCGGTGGGGAGAGAGCTGGGCGCTTTGGGAGAGGCGGGGGCAGGCCGGGGGTCGGGGCCGCGGACCCCGCCGCCGCGCAAAATTGACCCGCTCTACTCCCGCCCGTTCCGAGGCCGCCAACCCCCTTGCAAGCATCTATCAGATGTATTGAAGGGTTCAGAAGGCTTGGGAGGTGCGGGGACGCGGTGGGGAGAGAGCTGGGCGCTTTGGGAGAGGCGGGGGCAGGCCGGGGGTCGGGGCCGCGGACCCCGCCGCCGCGCAAAATTGACCCGCTCTACTCCCGCCCGTTCCGAGGCCGCCAACCCCCTTGCAAGCATCTATCAGATGTATTGAAGGGTTCAGAAGGCTTGGGAGGTGCGGGGACGCGGTGGGGAGAGAGCTGGGCGCTTTGGGAGAGGCGGGGGCAGGCCGGGGGTCGGGGCCGCGGACCCCGCCGCCGCGCAAAATTGACCCGCTCTACTCCCGCCCGTTCCGAGGCCGCCAACCCCCTTGCAAGCATCTATTAGATGTATTGAAGGGTTCAGAAGGCTTGGGAGGTGCGGGGACGCGGTGGGGAGAGAGCTGGGCGCTTTGGGAGAGGCGGGGGCAGGCCGGGGGTCGGGGCCGCGGACCCCGCCGCCGCGCAAAATTGACCCGCTCTACTCCCGCCCGTTCCGAGGCCGCCAACCCCCTTGCAAGCATCTATCAGATGTATTGAAGGGTTCAGAAGGCTTGGGAGGTGCGGGGACGCGGTGGGGAGAGAGCTGGGCGCTTTGGGAGAGGCGGGGGCAGGCCGGGGGTCGGGGCCGCGGACCCCGCCGCCGCGCAAAATTGACCCGCTCTACTCCCGCCCGTTCCGAGGCCGCCAACCCCCTTGCAAGCATCTATCAGATGTATTGAAGGGTTCAGAAGGCTTGGGAGGTGCGGGGACGCGGTGGGGAGAGAGCTGGGCGCTTTGGGAGAGGCGGGGGCAGGCCGGGGGTCGGGGCCGCGGACCCCGCCGCCGCGCAAAATTGACCCGCTCTACTCCCGCCCGTTCCGAGGCCGCCAACCCCCTTGCAAGCATCTATCAGATGTATTGAAGGGTTCAGAAGGCTTGGGAGGTGCGGGGACGCGGTGGGGAGAGAGCTGGGCGCTTTGGGAGAGGCGGGGGCAGGCCGGGGGTCGGGGCCGCGGACCCCGCCGCCGCGCAAAATTGACCCGCTCTACTCCCGCCCGTTCCGAGGCCGCCAACCCCCTTGCAAGCATCTATCAGATGTATTGAAGGGTTCAGAAGGCTTGGGAGGTGCGGGGACGCGGTGGGGAGAGAGCTGGGCGCTTTGGGAGAGGCGGGGGCAGGCCGGGGGTCGGGGCCGCGGACCCCGCCGCCGCGCAAAATTGACCCGCTCTACTCCCGCCCGTTCCGAGGCCGCCAACCCCCTTGCAAGCATCTATTAGATGTATTGAAGGGTTCAGAAGGCTTGGGAGGTGCGGGGACGCGGTGGGGAGAGAGCTGGGCGCTTTGGGAGAGGCGGGGGCAGGCCGGGGGTCGGGGCCGCGGACCCCGCCGCCGCGCAAAATTGACCCGCTCTACTCCCGCCCGTTCCGAGGCCGCCAACCCCTTGCAAGCATCTATCAGATGTATTGAAGGGTTCAGAAGGCTTGGGAGGTGCGGGGACGCGGTGGGGAGAGAGCTGGGCGCTTTGGGAGAGGCGGGGGCAGGCCGGGGGTCGGGGCCGCGGACCCCGCCGCCGCGCAAAATTGACCCGCTCTACTCCCGCCCGTTCCGAGGCCGCCAACCCCCTTGCAAGCATCTATCAGATGTATTGAAGGGTTCAGAAGGCTTGGGAGGTGCGGGGGACGCGGTGGGGAGAGAGCTGGGCGCTTTGGGAGAGGCGGGGGCAGGCCGGGGGTCGGGGCCGCGGACCCCGCCGCCGCGCAAAATTGACCCGCTCTACTCCCGCCCGTTCCGAGGCCGCCAACCCCCTTGCAAGCATCTATCAGATGTATTGAAGGGTTCAGAAGGCTTGGGAGGTGCGGGGACGCGGTGGGGAGAGAGCTGGGCGCTTTGGGAGAGGCGGGGGCAGGCCGGGGGTCGGGGCCGCGGACCCCGCCGCCGCGCAAAATTGACCCGCTCTACTCCCGCCCGTTCCGAGGCCGCCAACCCCCTTGCAAGCATCTATTAGATGTATTGAAGGGTTCAGAAGGCTTGGGAGGTGCGGGGACGCGGTGGGGAGAGAGCTGGGCGCTTTGGGAGAGGCGGGGGCAGGCCGGGGGTCGGGGCCGCGGACCCCGCCGCCGCGCAAAATTGACCCGCTCTACTCCCGCCCGTTCCGAGGCCGCCAACCCCCTTGCAAGCATCTATTAGATGTATTGAAGGGTTCAGAAGGCTTGGGAGGTGCGGGGACGCGGTGGGGAGAGAGCTGGGCGCTTTGGGAGAGGCGGGGGCAGGCCGGGGGTCGGGGCCGCGGACCCCGCCGCCGCGCAAAATTGACCCGCTCTACTCCCGCCCGTTCCGAGGCCGCCAACCCCCTTGCAAGCATCTATTAGATGTATTGAAGGGTTCAGAAGGCTTGGGAGGTGCGGGGACGCGGTGGGGAGAGAGCTGGGCGCTTTGGGAGAGGCGGGGGCAGGCCGGGGGTCGGGGCCGCGGACCCCGCCGCCGCGCAAAATTGACCCGCTCTACTCCCGCCCGTTCCGAGGCCGCCAACCCCCTTGCAAGCATCTATTAGATGTATTGAAGGGTTCAGAAGGCTTGGGAGGTGCGGGGACGCGGTGGGGGAGAGAGCTGGGCGCTTTGGGAGAGGCGGGGGCAGGCCGGGGGTCGGGGCCGCGGACCCCCGCCGCCGCGCAAAATTGACCCGCTCTACTCCCGCCCGTTCCGAGGCCGCCAACCCCCTTGCAAGCATCTATCAGATGTATTGAAGGGTTCAGAAGGCTTGGGAGGTGCGGGGACGCGGTGGGGAGAGAGCTGGGCGCTTTGGGAGAGGCGGGGGCAGGCCGGGGGTCGGGGCCGCGGACCCCGCCGCCGCGCAAAATTGACCCGCTCTACTCCCGCCCGTTCCGAGGCCGCCAACCCCCTTGCAAGCATCTATTAGATGTATTGAAGGGTTCAGAAGGCTTGGGAGGTGCGGGGACGCGGTGGGGAGAGAGCTGGGCGCTTTGGGAGAGGCGGGGGCAGGCCGGGGGTCGGGGCCGCGGACCCCGCCGCCGCGCAAAATTGACCCGCTCTACTCCCGCCCGTTCCGAGGCCGCCAACCCCCTTGCAAGCATCTATTAGATGTATTGAAGGGTTCAGAAGGCTTGGGAGGTGCGGGGACGCGGTGGGGAGAGAGCTGGGCGCTTTGGGAGAGGCGGGGGCAGGCCGGGGGTCGGGGCCGCGGACCCCGCCGCCGCGCAAAATTGACCCGCTCTACTCCCGCCCGTTCCGAGGCCGCCAACCCCTTGCAAGCATCTATCAGATGTATTGAAGGGTTCAGAAGGCTTGGGAGGTGCGGGGACGCGGTGGGGAGAGAGCTGGGCGCTTTGGGAGAGGCGGGGGACAGGCCGGGGGGTCGGGGCCGCGGACCCCGCCGCCGCGCAAATTGACCCGCTCTACTCCCCGCCGTTCCGAGGCCGCCAACCCCCCTTGCAAGCATCATTAGATGTATTGAAGGGTCAGAAGGCTTGGGAGGTGCGGGGACGCGGGTGGGGAGAGAGCTGGGCGCTTTGGGACGAGGCGGGGGCAGGCCGGGGGGCGGGGCCGCGGACCCCGCCGCCCGCAAAATTGACCCGCTCTACTCCCGGCCCGTTCCCGAGGCCGCCAACCCCCTTGCAATGCAATTCTACTTGATGTATTTGCAGGGTTCACGAAGGCTTGGTGAGGTGCGGGGACGCGGTGGGGAGAGGAGCTGGGCGCTTGGGAGAGGCGGGGGCAGAGCACGGGGGGTCGGGGACCGCGGACCCCGCCGCCGCGCCCAAAATTGACCCCCGCTCTACTCCCGCCCGTCCCGAGGCCGCCAACCCCCTTGCAAGCATTATTAGATGTATTGAAGGGTTCAGAAGGCTTGGGAGGTGCCTGGGGAGCGGTGGGGAGAGAGCTGGGCGCTTTGGGAGAGGCGGGGGCAGGCCGGGGGTCGGGGCCGCGACCCCGCCGCCGCGCCAAAATTGACCCGCTCTTACTCCCGCCCGTTCCGAGGCCGCCAACCCCTTGCAAGCATCTATAAGATGTATTGAAGGTTCAGAAGGCTTGGGAGGTGCGGGGACGCGGTGGGGAGAGAGCTGGGCGCTTTGGGAGAGGCGGGGGCAGGCCGGGGGTCGGGCCGCGGAACCCCGCCGCCGCGCAAAATTGACCCGCTCTACTCCCGCCCCGTTCGAGGCCGCCAACCCCTTGCAGCATCTATTAGGTGTATTGAAGGGTTCGAAGGCTGGGAGGTGCTGGGACGCGGTTGGGGAAGAGAGCTGGGCGCTTTGGGAGAGGCGGGGGCAGGCCGGGGGTCGGGGCCGCGGACCCCGCCGCCGCGCAAAATTGACCCGCTCTACTCCCGCCCGTTCCGAGGCCGCCAACCCCCTTGCAAGCATCTATTACATGTATTGAAGGGTTCAGAAGGCTTGGGAGGTGCGGGGACGCGGTGGGGAGAGAGCTGGGCGCTTTGGGAGAGGCGGGGGCAGGCCGGGGGTCGGGGCCGCGGACCCCGCCGCCGCGCAAAATTGACCCGCTCTACTCCCGCCCGTTCCGAGGCCGCCAACCCCCTTGCAAGCATCTATTAGATGTATTGAAGGGTTCAGAAGGCTTGGGAGGTGCGGGGACGCGGTGGGGAGAGAGCTGGGCGCTTTGGGAGAGGCGGGGGCAGGCCGGGGGTCGGGGCCGCGGACCCCGCCGCCGCGCAAAATTGACCCGCTCTACTCCCGCCCGTTCCGAGGCCGCCAACCCCCTTGCAAGCATCTATTAGATGTATTGAAGGGTTCAGAAGGCTTGGGAGGTGCGGGGACGCGGTGGGGAGAGAGCTGGGCGCTTTGGGAGAGGCGGGGGCAGGCCGGGGGTCGGGGCCGCGGACCCCGCCGCCGCGCAAAATTGACCCGCTCTACTCCCGCCCGTTCCGAGGCCGCCAACCCCCTTGCAAGCATCTATTAGATGTATTGAAGGGTTCAGAAGGCTTGGGAGGTGCGGGGACGCGGTGGGGAGAGAGCTGGGCGCTTTGGGAGAGGCGGGGGCAGGCCGGGGGTCGGGGCCGCGGACCCCGCCGCCGCGCAAAATTGACCCGCTCTACTCCCGCCCGTTCCGAGGCCGCCAACCCCCTTGCAAGCATCTATTAGATGTATTGAAGGGTTCAGAAGGCTTGGGAGGTGCGGGGACGCGGTGGGGAGAGAGCTGGGCGCTTTGGGAGAGGCGGGGGCAGGCCGGGGGTCGGGGCCGCGGACCCCGCCGCCGCGCAAAATTGACCCGCTCTACTCCCGCCCGTTCCGAGGCCGCCAACCCCCTTGCAAGCATCTATTAGATGTATTGAAGGGTTCAGAAGGCTTGGGAGGTGCGGGGACGCGGTGGGGAGAGAGCTGGGCGCTTTGGGAGAGGCGGGGGCAGGCCGGGGGTCGGGGCCGCGGACCCCGCCGCCGCGCAAAATTGACCCGCTCTACTCCCGCCCGTTCCGAGGCCGCCAACCCCCTTGCAAGCATCTATTACATGTATTGAAGGGTTCAGAAGGCTTGGGAGGTGCGGGGACGCGGTGGGGAGAGAGCTGGGCGCTTTGGGAGAGGCGGGGGCAGGCCGGGGGTCGGGGCCGCGGACCCCGCCGCCGCGCAAAATTGACCCGCTCTACTCCCGCCCGTTCCGAGGCCGCCAACCCCCTTGCAAGCATCTATTAGATGTATTGAAGGGTTCAGAAGGCTTGGGAGGTGCGGGGACGCGGTGGGGAGAGAGCTGGGCGCTTTGGGAGAGGCGGGGGCAGGCCGGGGGTCGGGGCCCGCGGACCCCGCCGCCGCGCAAAATTGACCCGCTCTACTCCCGCCCGTTCCGAGGCCGCCAACCCCTTTCAAGCATCTATTACATGTATTGA